>CM076579.1:772685260-773327101 GCA_034641835.2 Pinus albicaulis | reverse complement strand
TTAGGTGTTCCTCCTTTGCCTTCTCCTTTGCCATCAATGACAACATTTCCAACAGTAGCTTGCAGAATTGAGGTAGGAGCCTCCTGTAGGTTGGAGCCTACAGAAAATCAGTGGTGAGAGGGAGTTGGAGCTTTCCTTTGCATCACAACAATAATAAGATGTGGTTTTCTCCCTTCCGAGTTTCCAATTATATTTGGTGTCTATGTGCATGATGATTATGTGTTGATACTCTGTATTTAATCTTCTTAATACCTGCTGCTCACTAATTAAGATTGTGGTTTCACTGTACATTAAGTTAATCATGAAATGAAGATGTAAATAAGTGTGATTGAAAGTTTTACAAGACCATGAATGCATTAAACTGATTCACCCCCCCCCCCCTCCTCTCAGTTTAACAAAGGATTCAACAGGGGTTTATTTACAAAAAATATTTTCCATAAGTGTCAACTGAAATAATGAGACTAAAATTTTTATTATCGTTCATTTATGGAAATGGAAAAATTTCAAGTTTGCGATATAATAAAATAATAAAATAAAATAAATAAAAAATTAAAATAAATATAAACAAATAATAATTAATAATAATAATAATAAATAAATAAACTTTTTCATGATAAGAATAAAAAATTGGGATGGATTCTTGAATAATGAAATCGCCATAATATTGGGAAGTTTGAAAATGTCAAAATATTAGGACAGTTACGAGATTAGTGTTTTTCTCATCTTCAAATATATTTGGACTTGAAGGATTGAGATTATGAGAATTTTAAAAAACCATTTATGAAAGATGAAGAGACTCAACAATCTCAACCTCCAAATCATCATTATAAATGACTTCATTAATATTTTCTTCATTTTCATAATATAAATCTAAACCAGGAAAATGGTTGGATGCATAATTGAGAAAAATTACAGGACTATTGAAATTATGGGTAGTTATGTCCTTTCTATCCCAAATGGAATTTACCAATAATTAATTACTAATTAAATTTGTGATAGCTCCTTTGTTTTATAGAATTAATTTTGTTTCCGTAGAGTCTGTTGACAACTGATTTACAATTGAATTACTGTTACTAAAAAAATCAAGATAAAGGAATAAATAAAAAGTTGAAGATATGTACCAGTGTTTTTTCTTCTTGCTCATTTTTCATAACGTGCATCTAAAATTCCTCTATATTCACATTATTGCATATTTAAAATTTTTGATTAATGTCTTCCTCAATATCAAAATTAGATTCGTTTTTAGTTGAAAGAATTAGAGGAGAGACATGTATTTGGTTGATATGGAAATTGTTGTTAGGATCATTTGTAACTAGTGATTGATCATTTAGCATTGGTAGCTTCGACATTACTTGCAACAGTTTGTATATCATTGGAATTTTCGATTTGCATTATTTCTTACAGATTTGTCTATTGTCTAATGTCTATTAAATTTGTAGCCTATTGTTTTTCTAATTCAACATAAGTAGTATGATTTAGCACATCGAAATTATTTTGGTTAAAATAAACTTCAAGATTAGCTTTATTTGCTTAAGCAACATCTACTTCTTGTTGAAATTGTTGATTAACAACATTTCATTTTCAATTTGTAGTGTATATGCATTTCTATTTTGAGCCATTGACTATTTATTAGTATTACACATGCTTACAAAAGTTGTATCTTTTGATCCCTTAGAATGATAAGAAATACAAGAAAGATACACAAGATGTTTAAACCAGCCAAATAACTAAAACTCAGGAGGAAAATATTTGGATCGAAATTGTAAACAAACTAATTTTAATCTAATTGTAAATTTTTTGAAGGACTCATCTTCCAATATATGAAATGCTCCTGACTTATCACAAACATTTTTCTAATTATATTCCTAAAAAGCATGGAGAACATTTTTGAAAATTCATCCCAACTATGTACAAAGGAAACTGGCAATTATCGACACCAGTCTTGAACTTTAATTGTAAATGTAGGAGTCAATAGTATGCAAATGACACCTTTGTCAATCTTAAAATTATTGCAATATAAAACAAATCGAAAGAGATGATCAAGAAGTCTCACCATTGAATTTTATTTTTGACAAGAGACTAACAACCCTAATTGGAACAGTAGCTGGCGGAAGTTCAATAAAGAAACTCCAATGAGGTCCTTTAGAGGGAGCCATTATAGATATTTCAAAACTTAAAATAAAATTTTAAAATTTGAAGCTTAAAAGAACAGTTTATAATTTTCCCTCATTCTAATGCCAAAAATGTTGATGACAAAAAATGGCCTCATCAACATTTGGGAAGGCCATTTAGTCAATGTCTCAAATCAGACTCTTATCCATTTCAATGATGGCTCCATCCGGTTCTAATGGGTCCATTTACCCCCTCTCCCTCTCCCTATTGACTTGTAATATTTCAATTTCTTACCATCGAGAAGAAAGATATCAGATCTTCTATCTTGCAGAGCCCTTGCAAGAAAGAAACCCTTAAGATGATTTGAGGGATCAACCAAGCCACAACTAAGACTACTCCTATAAAACTATACTTCTAAGAATGAAATTAATTAATATAATTATGAATCTAACTCTAAATGCAGTGCAGAAAATTAAAAACAACTAAACTAACTCGATACTTAGGAGATAACTCCCAAATATAAAATGCAAGACCTAATTAAAATGGGGATTTAAAAAAATAATAATAATGAATATCATACTGCAAAAAAAAAATTCCAACAACTGATATTTTAGGTGTAACACATGCTTTTTTTGGAGATCTAAAATAGTGAATGATTTTCCATTAAAAGTAGGAAATAGTTCACTTAATTCTAACAATAATTAAATTGATTTAAATGACACATTAATGAGTACATATTTACTTAGAAATATGATTTAAACACATGAGAAAAGTTGAAATTAACAACAGATTCATGAGACTAATGGATTATATAGATAATCCAAAGAAAATCATCTTCATATCAAACAAGAGTGCACAATATGAAAAACTTTACACATATTTGTTATCAAAAGAGGATTTTCTTTTTTAAATAAAATTATTAAAAGAAAAATTGATGAAACCTAGTCTCTTTTCTCTATTCATGGATTCAATCTCAAACAATCTTTCCCAAATCATAAGCTCTGCCACTAAGGGGAAAAAACTGCAAAATTATAGTCTCAACCTCCAATACAAAGTCTATATTTCGAAAAGAAAACCCCCAATAACTCAGATTTGTGCTTTCCTCCATATCTCTAACTCAAATTCTCATTACAAAACTTCTTAGATATCCTAAGTTGCAGAGGAGAAGAACCTCTTCCTCATTTTTCAAATTGCTATTTATAATTTACAAACAAAATTTACAAATAGAGACTTGTTGAAGGTAGTTTTTTAGATCCCTGATTGGAGTTGCAAATCCTCCATTTTCTTATTTGATGGTATCTTTATATCGCACCAAATAATTTTGGATTGATTTCTTTGGAACAATGATCCTACCAATGCTGATAAAAAATGAAATAAAATAAATTAATTTGCACATGAAAATCCAAATTCCAATTTTGTAAAGTAAACTCTCGAATTAAAATCAAATTAAATATATAAATTAAAATAAAATCATGTCTCTTGTTGATCACTGTCAATACTTGTATGGCTCGAGAGGGTTGTCATCAAACCAATTTCAACAAAAGAAGTTTTAGTAGATGAAATTGTTTCAAAACAAATTTCACAAATTATTTTTTATTACAATTTTGTTGCTCCATTTTATTCTATTTTTAGACACAATAAATGATGAAATATGGTTAGTTTGATGCTTCCAAATTTTTCTCCATGATTCTAACTTTTTAACGAGCTATCTTGGGCATGATTTAACAAGTGGAACTCAAGATAGATCTCTCCAAAGTTGGATTATCAAAATTGTCAATGTGCTAGAAAATGCATGCTTGGGTAGATATCTGGTATTTTTATTGACATTTACAAATTAAAATTAACATAAAAACTAAAAAATATATATATAAGCTAAAATTTATTTTAAAAAATAAAAATTATTTAAATTTCATTATTTAATTAAAATATTAAAAATATATATATAGTGGTTGTGGGAGGGCTCATAAGAGTCTGTTTATTTTTAAGAGGGGAAATGGAGTAATAAGGGAATAAGGGGAGGAGAGGTGGGCTAGCCCAAGAGTTATAAGGAGCCTAGTTGTATTTAAAACAGGATTTGTACTATGGAAGAGGGATGAGAGATCGGGACGCGAGCCTTCATTTATAAACATTTTTTAATTACAAAAAAGACGCCCATTTTGTAAAGTTGAAGGCTAGGTGGATATGAGTATGGGTTGCCTAGGAGAATAAGGGAGGGACAAGTAGGCCAACTTTTTATTATTTTTCTTATTAAACATAACAATTCCTCAACGACCTATGAGCCCGTTATGTAATGTGATCCCATGAGCCTAGAACCACGGGTACTATGAAAATTTTAAATTTAATTTGGTTCTCGGCTCCCAGCACTAAAATTTTTATTATTTTGTTTTTTAATAAGTTCAAATATTTTATTATCATATACAAAATGAAAAGTTTTATTTTATATATATATATATATATATATATATATATATATATATATATATATATATATATATATATATATATATATTCTTGAATTCGATGGTCATAATTAATTAGTAAAATTAATTAATAAATATTCAAAAATGAATATGTACAAATTAATTAAAATAATTATAAGTAACTTAATTAATATAGGTTAGTAAAATAAATTAATTAAATAATATTATTTACAAATTATAGAATTAATTATATTCATAAAAGTATAGGAAATTTTGTACATTTTTAAAGCGAGGAGGGAAAAACCATTCAATATTTGAATAAGTGTCATTTTCAAACTATAAGTCCAAACTCAGAAAAATTAAAGTCATTGGAAATATAGCGAGAAATTGCATGCAATGAATCAATTAAAAAACAAACTGAAGAAAAATGAAAATCCTGCAAAAATCTCGCAAAGTGCACAATATTGAGGCATGAAAGGGGTGAAATGATGAAAATATATATAGAGTCCCTATTATTATTATGAAGATAATAAAGTAAAAATGGGGGGTTTTTGTTTCTCTATAATAGGACCTTAGCCTATAGAGTAGTGGAATAAGGGTAAGGATAGAGAATTGTTGTAGTGTTGGATTTATGGAAAAGTTCATTGTAAGAAGGTTTGTCCATTATACCAGGGTGGCATGACTAAGATCTACAATGCTCAAGAGGCACAAACAATTGGGGATGTTGGTCATGGCATTCCTTGGATCTATGCAACACTTGAGAATAGGAAGGCATATCATTAGGCATCCATTATTGAGATGGAAGGTAATCTCTATGATCGATTGGTTTCCATTTTGATTGATCCTAGATCTAATTATAGTTATGTTAGTCTTGACCTAGTGGATAAGTGTGGCTTGAGTAAAGAAGTGCATGCAGAGACTTGGTTGGTGCAGTTGGCTACATGGACCAAGAAAATAGATCATCATTGGGTGATAGTTTGTGCATTTGAGCTGAACAGTGTTCCTACATCAACACATCTAAATGTGCTTCCTTTGCGATCATATAGTATGATTTTGGGCATTGATTGGTTGTTTACTCATAGGACCAAGGTAGAATGCTATGAGAAAGATGCTGAGTTCTTGGATGATGATGGAGAGAAGAGCATCTTGTAGGTAAATAAGAAGCCTACATCAGTAATAATGGTTACAGTTATGAAAGTTATGTGTAGTTGCAGGAAAGGGTGTGTATTATTTGCAATGCATGTTTCTAGTGACAAGGGAAAGGATGTTGATGATGATGAAGTATTAAAGAGGTATCATGTTAAACAATAGTTTCAGGATGTGTTTCCTACAGATATTTCAGAGTTACCCCTCATAGGGAAGTGGATTTCTCTATTTAGTTGGTACGAAGAGAAACACCTGCATTAGTGGCACCTTAAAAGATGATCACTTTGGAGTTGGTGGAATTGAAGTTGAAACTTAAGTAAATTTTTGATAAAGGATACATAATGCTAAGTGTGTCGCCTTGGGGTGCACCAATGTTTTTTGTGAAGAATATGGATGTTACTCTAAGCTTGTGGATTGATTAAAGGCAATTGAACAAGTTGACCATAAAGAACCAGTATCCATTGTCGCAGATTGATGACTTGTTTGACCAGCTGAAGGGATAAATAGTGTTCTCAAATATTATCCTGAGATCAAGATATGATCAGGTGTGCATCACAGAAGACAATATCTACAAGATTGTGTTTTGTACCATGTATGGGCATTATGAGTTTGTGGTGGTTCATTTTGGTTTTACTAAATCTCTAGCTAATTTCGTGTGTTCAATGAAAAATGTGTTGCATCCTTATCTAGACAAGTTTGTGATAATGTTCATTGATGATATATTTATATATTCTAATAATCCAAAAGATCATACATAGCACTTGACAACAATATTGAGATCGTTGAGAGAGCATCAGTTGTATTCTAAGCTGAGGAAGTGAAATTTCTTTCAGAATGAAGTTCATTACTTAGGGCACGTTGTTTCCAGTAAAGGTATAAAAATCGACTCAGAAAATATTAATATATCATGGTGTTACCCGAATAAATCCCACTTGTGGACAAGAGCGATCTCCCTAGTATCCCAAAAAATAACTAGAAACAAACATATATAAGAATATCTCTTTCCCTAAACTATTAGAATTCATATTATCAAAACTAGAAAAGAGAGAGTATAATGCTCTTACCTTTCAACGAGATGTTTGTTGAATACTTTTCCTTTTGTCTCGAAGAATTCCTTCAATGATGAGAAGAAACCTACAATCACAAACATGAAAATTATCAGAAGCGCCTGTATTATGTAATAATCGAAATACTAGCTTAACTTCATTATCAAGGAGATTAAGAATTGTAATTTTTTTAATGAATTTGAAAACAACACAATGAGAAAAAGTATCCAAATGTATTATTCAATAATATAAATATAAATCTTACAATTGAGCCTTGATGTCGTGTAGATTCCTCCTGTATGTCTTTCCAGTCTTCCTCCTTGGTTTAACAATCTCTCCACTCTAGAATGACTAGCATACGATTATCATAAGTGAACCCCCTAACCCAGAAGTTTCAGCTCAATTTATAGGAGAAATTGAGGAGGTTTTAGAACCACCAATAGAGGGGTGTGATCCACAAATGAGGGGATTAAGGTTCCTTGATCCAAGGGGATAAGTTCCATGATTGGAGGGATTTAGATTGAATTGGCACAACTCAGAGGCTTTTATTTGGAATAATATGTGCCCAATTATGCTTCTATAAGTTAATTTTTTCCTTTACTTTATTTTAAATGGGGTGCGCGGGTTTTAATAAAAAACATAGCACAAAAGTTTGTAGGTAAGATTAGTAATATCCGTACATGCGCAAGAAGTGACCGTGAAAAGTGTGAAGGCCATATTTAAGAGTATTTAAGAGCTATTTTCCCAATTTCCAATACTTGGTTAAGGAATATAAATGTTTGGCTTCTAAGGAAGCATGAGTATAGATGGTGATAGATCCATATTGACCATCAAATGTTATGGTGACAAATTGATGTGTAACAAATTGCCCCCTAAAATGTGAAGTCTGAGAAAATATTTCAAGAGAGTGAAGTGATTTATCATACCAAGGATGGGATCAGAGACATGGGTCTAAAACTTGTAGGAAAAATTCATTGAAAATATATAATAATCACTGAATTAGGCATTCTAATACTCAGAGAAAAACTAACTATATATTCTTGTACGAAAGTGACCTAGAATTACATCAATAGTAGACACAGTATGGATGCAACTATCTGTTATGGATTAGTCTATTGAAACATAACACATAACTCTTCGCAGCCTGGATGGTTGAAACTAGATCCAAGGTCTTGATTTCAGCTTCTCGAACTAGTACGAATCTAACCATGCGATTGATTTTTTCAAAGTCAAAAATGGTAGAAACCACTTGATTATCGATAAATGATGTAAACCATTAACAAGTGTGAGAGAAACCATCAATAATAACAATGGCTCTCAAAGCACCCCAGTACAATTTATGAAGTGTGAATGAATGATTGGCAGTCGAACACTCATAGAGTCATTCGATCGAAGGCCAATAATGAAAACTTGTCGTCAAAGGTGAAAAACTTTCCTTTAAGGCATGAAAATTTCAAGGTACTGATAGGATTTCTAGATAAACTTCCCAAAGAATGAGATGAAGTTGATAGGAAGTGATTTATCGTAGGAGGGCCTATGACACGAAACCATTATGTCAAGTTTTGAAGAAATACTTTGCAAGGACTAACTCAGGGATGGTCAATGCAAATGGAGACAAATTTTTGCAGTGAATAATCAATTGAAGTTGAACTTTCTCTTGAACACATAATGACGATGTAAATGACCTGGAATCATTTGACTTAAAGATAATACCGAAACCAGTTGAATACTTTCAATAAGGTTCGATTAACTGTAATAAAAAGGATTACCGAACCCAGACACAAGTGTGACAAAGTGTCATGTTCAAGAGTGACATTATGTGTCTAGAACAAGTATAAAGAAATGATTCTTTTCTCAATCACCCCCCCCCACCACCATTACTAGTAAGTACCTCTTTATTTTTGTCAGGATTGAGGAGGATAACATTTGCTTTTTGTGTAAGCTCATCCTTCAGATGAGTCCATCTTAGTAACTTTAATGAACCCTAAGAAGGAGTGGTTTTGTCCCATTGTGATCGACAGGTCCTATACTATTTAATTTTAATGAGTCCAACATAGCATTAACTCGATGTTTTTCAGTTTTAGGGAGTCGGAAGAAAAACATAAGAAAACTCCATAGTTTTTTTTCGTAAATTTATTCTCTCAAACCCGAAAAAGGATAAAATAATGTATGAGAGAACTCCATTTACCATGCTTAGTCAAGGTATACCTTTTTCGTAATTAGTCTAGTTTAGTCCAGAAAAGGGGTAAACTTATACTGAGTAGATAAATATTCATTTATTTTAACGAGTTCGAATAGTCAAGTGCTCGGAAATAATTTCATGTTTAGAGAGTCTGAAAAGGGATTAAAATATAACTCCATGGTTTCTCTTTTTGTGTTTTTTGAGAGTCCAAAAAAGTGATAAAAGTTTACTCTATCACCAAAGTGATTTGATTTTTTAACACAACATGTTCTCTGCACAGAAAACTCAAAAAATACAATAATTTTTTTCTCAATTATGGTAAAAATATTGAAATTTTGAACTTATAAAGGTCAAAATAAATAAAATAATTTTATTTCATTCATAAAAACCTATAAAAATTGGAAGAACAAGTCATTTTCACCATTTGATTTCCAGAGCAATAAAAAGGGTTTTTTACCATACAGCTTCTGAGGTTGATATCGGGAGAACTGGTGGACCATTTCATGAGGGATAAGTTCTAGGTATTTAATAACTCTATTATCTTGCATTCTATCCATTTGATTTTTCATTTTAGGCTTTGATATTATTTTTTGGAGAAAATTCGTTTTCAGAAATAGCCCTTGAGGGTGCACATGTTTTCCTTATCAGGCCTGCACACCCCGATAATTTTTAACACATAAATTATCAAGGTGTCGTGGTTTTTATGTATAGATTGTGCACAAAAAATAACTGTCTACAAAGAAAAATTGTGCAAGCGTCGTGGGATTTTTTAAAAATGGCTTTCTTTCCATCAAAATTGCTCTAAGTTTTTCCAAAAGATTCCTAATTATTTTTAATGATTGTTTGCAGGAAAATTGAAACAACCATTCTTGAATGGAGAGAAAGCGAGTATGAAACACATGATAATGAGGTAACTGATAGCCCAACAATGCTTCAGGCTTTAAAGAATTATGGACTATACAAATTTTGGTCCATATAAGGAATGAAGTCCCAAGTAGAGTTGATGACCGCGATGGTAAATTCCTGGGATATCCAAGAACAATTTTTTATCATTGAATATCAAAGGCTCATCATTGATGCAGAGGATATTTATTTCCTGAACAATTTGCCCCGTAGGGGAAGAAACATTTATTTGTTTGGCTCATGGCCAGGAGGAAAACCCACTGCTTCCTGTATGGTGCAATATGAAACTCATGATTCACAATTGAAATATTTTTGAATTGATATAAAAACTATCAAACGAATTGATCTTAATATTATTTCTTTCACAATTACTAGATAATGTGGTAGCTTGGCTCCTCATGTGGCCACCAAAGCACAGATGCAAACTACTGTTGAGTGTTCAGAGGGAACAATATTCAACTAGCGCGGAGGATTAGTTGTCAATATGAAAGGAAAACTCACTCGAGCAAATAATGGTACGATGAAGAATTTCAACTATAGTTCCATTCTTATATCTTTTTCTTTAGATAGAATCCCACTCCTTGTACCACAACAATAGTTAGTAGATCCTAGGAGATAGAGAAATCCTCGCATGTTGCGATAGGTTTTGTTGATAGCTTTCCATGGAAACAATGGCGATCCTATTGTTTGATATACACCTCAATTTTTTGTATGGATGAGAAGCGAGATTTTCATGATCAAGGAATTCCCCTATGCAGGGGCGGATTTCAGGGGGACCCTGATACAACACTCCCACTTGGAGCACAGTGGGATGAGTAAGATAAAAAGTCTCATTTTGAGTTTTTTATGTTTTATATTTTATATTTTAGTTTTTATCATCCAATACTGATAATCAAAAACATTTTAACGCAGATTTAGGCTTTGTGCGACCAGCAGTGCTTCATCAATTTATTAGATGAGGAGCACAAACTATAGTAGCATTTCCACCGCAGATTGATGCAACTGAGGCCCTCATAGAGTTGGAACAAAATCTAGAGATCCTGACCATATATATCCTAGATAATGGCACAAATGACTTGCCTCTCTGATACAAGAGGCATGTGATTGGGTTTCTTGGTCCATTTAGATGATACCTGCACCGAGTGGCGCATGCTATACTCTGCTATTATGATCACCATCATAGATAGTCGATGGTCATTTTAGACTACATTTGTTTTTTGTGTCAATACATTTATATCATAAGGTGTTTGAGACCTATGATCATAGATGATTTATATTTATTGACAAAATATGATAAAAATAATTTTGACCTAGTGATGATTACTACTTTTGGTCCTTGAGTATCTTGTTCAATATGGATTGAATATTGTTTTGATTTATGTTCAATGGTGCAAATGTCTATTTAAAACTTGATTAGCCAATGCATCATCTAACGTGTTTAAATTTATTGAAATGTGTTGATATTCAATGTAATCAAAATGTGTTTCCAAGAGACGAACCCTTAACTAATTCTTAACAAAAATAGATTTCTGATTACATAAACACCGTTTAAATGAAATACAATGAGTTGTGAATATAACCTAAAAATAAAATTCTGAATTCCAAATTCAATGACATCAGATAATAGCTCAATGACTGTGTTATATTTTGAAATATTATTATTTTTTTGACTAAGGTAAACCCCATGAATAGAAACTAACTCATCACTGGGTGAATAGATAACCCAAGCAATGAAAGATAGGTTCCATGTACTACGATAGGAACCATCAGCAAAGCCAATTTAAGTATGAGGGAATGTCAACATCTGCAATATCGAGAGTAATCAAGATAAGCAGAAAAATTTGTAAAAACTCACCAAGCAAAATAACTAATCTAAGGCACACTCTTCCCAAAAATGTAACTAATATATAATGAAGATCTACACAAGATAAATCATGCATAATATCTCTTCAGATAAATACCATTTATGGGATTTTCTAAAGACACATTGTCATGATCAACTCATTCATAGGTCCCTTTTGCAAGAACATGCTTAACAATGTAAGGGTCATGCCACATTGGTTCAAATTTACCAGCGCCTGGCTTATCATGAGCTTGATCGTATACTAAGACTAGATCACCTTTTGAATAGACATGAGGGTTGACGCTTTGCTCATATTATTCCTTAACACATTTTTTATGAGATTCAACAACTAATGCATCGGTGCGGTGAGTCTCATTTAATTGTGCTAAGTATAAGAAGCGCTCTTCCCAAAAGGTAGCTGATAATAACTCAATGGCTAGCTTTAGCGACGAAATTTCACACTCAATGGATAAAACACCTTCCAAAATGTAAACAAGTTGAAAAGGAGCAAACCCTATAGATGTTTTTACAGAGGTACGATATGCCTACAATGCTGAGAAAATCATGGTGTGCTAATTTGATTTATGACTTCCTACAATCCATTTAATAATATTGGTTAAAACTTTGTTTACAGCCTCAACCTAACCATTGGCATGTGGGTAATAAGGTGTGGAATTATCATTGCGTAGGCTGAGCTGAGTAGAAAGTTCAACCATCATAATGTTTCCAAAATGGCTACCATTATCCGTAACGATGACTTGAGGGACACCGAACCTAGTAATCACATGAATGAATATGAAAATAGCTGCAGTTTCTTTGTCAACCTTAAATGTAGGCATCACCTCGTCCCATTTGGTAAAATAATCAACAGCGAGAATAATATACCCATGCCCCCTGGCTGAGTGAGGGTTACATGTAACAAAATTGACGCCCCATTTTGCAAATGGACCGACAACTATGTTTGGGTGCAGAGGAGTGGGAGGTGCATGCATATTTCGATCAAAAATTTAACAATTATCACATTTTAGAATCGCAAGGATACAATCTTTGTAGACTGATGGCCAAAAATATCCAGCACACTATATCTTTTGGGTTGTGGCAAACCCTGACATATGACTACCACATGCTCCAGAATGAAAATCATTTAAAACCCTTTCATATTCTTCTTGAATTATACAATGTCGAAAGACATAGTTGGCATCACGACAGTATTGAGTGTCACCAACAATATTATATTGTTGAGACTGGTATAAAATCCTATGTCGATCAGAGTGTGAAAGTCCAAGCCAAAAATTTTTGGTTTGAATATATATAATGATATCCATACCAAGGCTCAAATGTGTTGATCATAAATAGAGATTCATCGGGAAGATGATATTCTACCACACTTTCAGATTCAGTGTACGGAAAGTCACACATAAGTTTGACAAAGACTAGTGATGTCTTGGATTTGGATTTTTCAAATTCCAAATCGAACTCTTTTAGGATAACTATCCACTTCGAATATTTTCCCCGTAGCATTTTTTTAGTCAAAATATACATCATAGGGTTGCATTCAGATAATATCACGGTTGTTTTATGTAACAATATGTAGTGAAAAAAACTTTTGACAACTTGAAAATTTTCCAAGGCCAATTTCTCCACATGTGTATACTTGATCTCGATCAGTGTAAGGTTCTGACTTATGTAATAAATCACATGTTCATTTTCGGATTCATCCTCTTGAACTAAGACCATTCCGACGGTGGAATCATACGTAGCTAAATATAAAAAGTAATCTCGATGATAATTAGGTGGATGCAACACTGGTGCATGGGTCAACCCATGTTTAAGTGCATTGAAATATTTTTCGTTAAGCTCATCCAAAATAAAAGGAACATATTTTTTTAATAACTGAGTGAAACCTTTAGTTAAATCTGCATAGTTAGGGACAAAACGACATAAATTTTTTTCTTTCCCTTGCAAAATCTAGAGTTGGAGAAGAGTAGAACGATTAGGTTAATTGAAAATAGCCTCAACCTTCAAAGGGTTGACACGAATGCCTTCCTTAGAAGCAACAAAACAAAGAAATCATCCTGATTGTACACAAAATACACATTGGTGTGGATTCAAACAAATATTTTAATGACTACATGGCATAAAAATGGCATGTAAATGTGTGGGATGATCTTTCCTGCGCATAGAATGAGCAGGTAAGTCATCCAATTAGCGTTGCACAATATGTTTGATGTCATGAAACACATAATACATGGCCCTTTGAAAATTAGCACTAGCGTTCTTCAATCCAAAAGGTAATTTACAATATACAAGTGTGCCCCATTAGGCTGATCGGCAGGGGGTATGTTTATTTGATTGTAACCAAAGAATCTATCCATGAATGAAAATATTTCATTTCCAGCACAATCATCAACAATTTGGTAGATGTAAGGGGTAGGATAATTTTCTTTGGGACAACATTTATTAATATACCTATAATCGACACATACTCTGATAGTTCCATGTTCTTAGTCAATGGAAATATGTTGGATACCCAATCTGTGAATGGAATCACTACAAGAAAAAAGGACATTGGTGAGGGGCAAAAAATGTCACCATAAGCTCATTGGTGAGGGTCAAAAGAGCCTTCGTCACCAAAAATTGAATGTCACCAAAGGTGGCATCGCCGAAAGTATAGGTGTTGTGGTGAAATTCAAGGTCCATCACCAATAATTATTTATAATGATGGATAGTGACCATCACCATTTCATATAAGAAATAGTGACGAACAATACCTCCATCACCAAAAAATTGAACGTCACCAAATGTGGCATCCCCGAAGGTATGTGTTGTGGTGACATTCAAGGTTCGCCATGAATATTGATTATAGTGAGGGATAGTGACCATCACCATTTCATATGAACAACAATGATTTTTTGTAATGGACCTTTCATGGCCATCACTATTGGTGCATATATATGGCGACATTTGTTGACCATCACCATTTCATATTCAGTGAGGGTCAAAAAATGTCATGATAAGCTCGTTGGTGACATCAAGGTCTGTCACGAATAATGAATATAATGAAAAACAATGAACCTCACCATTTCATATCAACAACAACGATTTATGGTGATGGACCTTTGAGGGTCGTCATTATTGATGTGTATATATCGTGGCATTCATTGACTTTCACCATTTCATATTTTGGTGAGGGTCTAAAAATGTCACCATAAGATCATTGGTGATGGTCAAAAGAGCATCTGTCACCAAAAACTGATCACCACCCTTCCCTAAGAATATCAGGGCATGATGGAATCGAACCACCAACCTCCTCCTTGTAAAGTAGGTGCTCTTCCATTGAACTAGCACCCTTTAAAGAATTAGAATTTTAAAAATTATATCTTGAAACCTTTATAGATTGTAAATTATAGGGCCTTTTCCACTAGAGGGTCTTTTCCTTGTACTACAACTTTTATGTCATTAATGATGACCTCTTGCAACAAACCCTGTTTGAATTTGACAGATTGCATTAAAAGAATGAATTACTCTAAATAAATTATTTCTAACTAAGAAATTTCTATAAACAAATATGGAAATATTAATTAAGTATAAATATTATTCTAGCATAATATCATGTTAGAAAACCTAAATTATATTAAACATCCCTTATATACATCTATAATATCCCCTCAAATTCAACTATCTCTTTATGCGAGATTCCTTCAAGCTCTACAATTTGTCTCCTTGATTCAATAACCTTAATACCAAAATAAAAGGATCCAAATGTGGCGATTTTATGTCCTATCTAATACAGCGAATTAAAAACCTATCTAAATAACATTTCCACTTTATCTGCAACCTATACATTTGCATCAAAATGCACATTAGTTTAGATCTAGGGGGTCCTATGCCATAGGTATAACAGGCATATAAATTAATTAGAAAACATCTACCCGTATGTATAATTTGTATCATAAAGTACCTCTGCAGCTTCCTTTATGAACCACTCTTGTTGATTTGGATCATGGAACTCTAATTTTGAAGGTGGCAAATGCAGAGACAAAACATTTATGGAGGAATATCAGAAACATGCAATAATACTTCGAAAGCTCTCACATTTAATTTGGGAAGAACATAGGTCCAGTATATTAGTATATAACAGCCATTAACTGTCATACACAAGTATGGGTACTTCAGAAAAATCATGAGTTACATAAATTATGTAAGATATCACAAGGTCAAAATAAAAATAAAATATGAAAACTCCTTCCAAAATATAAAGGAGCCAAATTCAGTAGAGGAGAGAACATTGTGGCAATGCTTTAGGTGTAGCTTTAAATTTTAATTCATGGTTTAGCATATTTCTTAAAGCAGGTGGCTGAAAAGGCTAGCAAAGGGTAAGTGGAGAGAGGAGTCCACACTGCTGGTAAATTTGATGGAAAAAAAATCAATTGTTTTTACAAGCTAACAAAGGAAGCTTTGAGGCCATAATTTGAAGAAATTGTTGTTATCTTAGGTGGATAATACAACATAAAATTGGATAGAGACATCATTGCTGGTGCATTTGGAGAGGGTACTGCAAATCCAAAGGGAAGATACCATGACATCCGTGATGTAGAATGAGAGCTAGATGCTTTTCTCAAGCAAAACAATCTCAAATCATATGTGGTGTGTTTCAGTGATTCTCCCATTTATAACACCTACATCTATTATGATAAATAAGTCCATGGAAAAATAAAGCAGGCTAAAAATGAGAGTCAAGAATTATGGTGAATGGCCTTGTCTTGGACATCTTTTGGTAGAAATTGAGTTTGATAATTGAAAAATGTGTCACTGCCTTGTCTCTAGGTCCACATTCAGACACCACTCCAGCTTGAGGTTACTCTTTTAAAGTTAAATAGTGAAATCAACAGTGAACAAGTAAATTTTAGAAAAAAGGGAGAATGTTCAGATAGAAACATATAGTTGAATTTTCTGACAGAACTGAAGCAAAATCTTGTGGTTAAATCATCTCAGCATCTTTGAGGGAGTAGTAGACAAGAAATCCATTTTAAATTTCAATAAGAGAAGGGAGCTAAAAATGACACTCAATAATTTCAATCATTTATGTAACTCATGATTTTTAAGTACCCATAATTAGTTTTCATACACAATTATGGGTACTCCAGAAAAATTATGTAAGATGTCACAAGGCCAAAATAAAAAAATAAAATGAAAATTGTTTCCAAAATAGAAAGCAGCCGAATTTAGTGGCATAATAAGAGAGAACATTATGGCAATGATTTAGGTGTAGCTTTATATTTTACTTCATGGTATAGCATATTTTTTAAAGCATGGTGCTTGAAAGTGTTGGCAAAGGGTAAGTGGGGAGAGGAGTCAACACTGCATGGTACATTTGATGAAAGAAAAAAAAAAATCTTTTTTCCAAGCTCAAGAGGAAGTTTTGAGGCCATAATTTGAAGAAGTTTTTTCTATCTTAGATGGAGAAGGAAACATATAATAGGAAAGAGACATCACTGCTGGTACATTTGGAGAGGGTATTGTAGATCCAGAGGGAAGATACCATGATAGCCCTGATGTAGAATGAGATATAGACGTTGTTCTCAAGAAAAACAGTCTCAAATCATATGTGATGTGTTTCAGTGGCTATCCCATTTATAACACCTACAACTATTATGATAAAGAAGTTCATGGAAAAGTAAAGCAGGCTAAAAATGAGGGTTGAAAATTATGGTGAATGGCACTGTCCTGGATATATTTTGGTATAAATTCAATTTGATCATTGAAAAATGATTCATTGCCTTATGCCTAGGTGCACATTCAGACACCACTCCAGCTTGAGGTTACTCTTGTAAAGTTAAATAGTGAAATCAGTAGTGAACAAGTGAATATTATAAAAAAAGGGAGAATGGTAAGATAGAAACAATATATTTGAATTCTCTGGATGGATTGAAGCAAACACTTGTGGTTAAATCATATCAGCATCTTTGAGGGAGTAGTAAACAAGAAATCCATTTTGAATTTCAATAAGAGTGGGGAGCTAAAAACGACACTCAATAATTTTAATAATCTATGTAACTCATGATTTCTCATGAGTACCCATAGTTATTTTTCATACACAATTATGGGTACTCAAAAAAAAATCATGAGTTACATAAATTATGTAAGATTTCATAAGGTCAAAATATAAAAATAATATGAAAACTGCTTCGAAAATATAAAGCGGCCGAATTCAGTGGCATAAGAAGAGAGAACATTGTGGCAATGCTTTAGGTGTATCTTTAAATTTTACTTCATGGTTTAGCATATTTATTAAAGCATTGTGGTTGAAAGGGTTGATAAAGGGTAAGTGGAGAGAGGAGTCAACACTACATGGTACATTTGATGAAAGAAAAAAAAAATCAAATTTTTTTACCAGCTTACAAAGGAAGCTTTGAGGCCATAATTTGAAGAAGTTGTTGCTATCTTAGATGGAGAAGGCAACATATAATTGGAAAGAGACAACACTGTTGGTACATTTGGAGATCGTACTTCAAATCCAGAGGGAAGATACCATGGCAACCCTAATGTAGAATAAGATCTAGATGCTTTTCTCAAGGAAAACAACCTAAAATCATATGTGGTGTGTTTCAGTGGTTCTCCCATTTATAACAACTTCTAACTATTATGATAAATAATTTCATGGAAAAATAAAGCAGGATAAAAATGAGGGTCGAGAATTATCGTGAATGGCCCTGTCCTAGACATATTTTGGTGGAAATTCAGTTTGATCATTGAAAAATGAGTCACTACCTTATGTCTAGGTCCACATTCAGACACCACTCCAGCTTGAGGTTACTCTTGTAAAGTTAAATAGTGAACAAGTGAATGTTAGAAAAGGGGAGAATGGTCAGATAGAAACAATATATTTGAATTTTCTGGAAACACTGAAGAAAAATCTTGTGGTTAAATCATATCAATATCTTTGAGGGAGTAGTAGAGAATAAATCCGTTTTGAATTTAAATAAGAGTGGGGAGTGAAATAATGACATCATTAGTGAGGGATTGGTAGATGATGGTGAGGCTGATGATATTCATTTCAGCATTGTTTTCACATAGAGACAAAATTTATGAGGATGAGTTTATTCCTATAAAAAAGGCTCGACCTTATCCTACAACACTTGAATTAAATTTGAGGAAGCATAACAAGTATTGTATGCTCCCAGATAGTTTGAAGGGAAGAATTTCAGTTTTGGAGAGATATTCATGGGCTAGAAGTTTTTATGATGGCCATTTTAAAATATGTGGACTCAGAAGTTATCTACGTTTTGAAGTATGGTAGAATTTGTGCTGGTTTGAACACCCATCATTGTGGGGTGTAACAAAAATCTATGGACCCTGTTCATGCATAGGGAATTGAGGATTCTAGCACTATGTTATCATGCAGAGACAAAATTTATGAGAATGAGTTTCTTCCTATGACAAAGGCTCAACCTTATCCTACAAAACTTGAATTAAATTTGAGGCAGTAGAACCAATAATGTATGCTCCTAGATAGTTGCAAGGGATGAATTTCAGTTTTGGATAGATATTCATGCATTGGAAGTCTTTATGATGGCCATTTGCAAAAATGTGCACTCAGAAGTTATCTCAGTTTTTAAGTATGATGGAATTTGTGTTGGGTTGCACAACCATCAATGTGGGGCATGAAAAAGATCTCTGGACCCTATTCGTGCATAAGAAATTGAGAATGTCCTTGAATTGAGGATTCCATCACTATGTGCACTCAGAAGTTATCTCAGTTTTCAAGTATGATGGAATTTGTGTTGGGTTGCCCACCCATCAATGTGGGTTGTGAAAAAGAACTCTAGACCTTTTTTGTGCACAAGGAATTGAGGATGTCATTGAATTGAGGATTCCAGCACCATGTTTTCACGCAGAGACAAAATTTATGAGGATGAGTATCTTCCTATGACAAAGACTCAACCTTATCTTAAAAAACTTGAATTAAATTTGAGGGAGTATAACCAATATTGTATGATCCTGGATAATTGTAAGGGAAGCATTTCAGTTTTGGAGACATATTCATGGGTTGGAAGTCTTTGTGATGGCCATTTGCAAAAATGTGCACTCAGAAGTTATCTCAAATTTGAAGTATAATGGAATTTGTGCTAGGTTGCACACTGATAAATGTGGGGTGTGACAAAGATCTCTAGACCATGTTCATGCATAGGGATTGAGGATGTCCTTGAATTGAGGATTCCAGCAAAAATGTGCACTCAGAAGTTATCTTAGTTTTGAAGTATCATGGAATTTGTGTTGGGTTTCACACCCATCAATGTGGGGTGTGACAAAAATCTCTGGACCCTATTCATGCACAAGGAATTAAGGATGTCCTTGAATTGAGGATTCCAACACCATGTTTTCACACAGAGACAAAAGTTATGAGGATGATTATCTTCCTATGACAAATACTCGACCTTATCCTACAACAATTGAATTAAATTTGATGCAGTATAACCAGTATTGTATGCTCTCAGATAGTTGCAAGGGAAGAATTTCAATTTTGGAGAGGTATTCATGGGTTGGAAGTCTTTATGATGGCCATTTGCAAACAAATTCACTCAGAAGTTATCTCAGTTTTGAAGTATGATGGAATTTGTATTGGGTTGCACACCCATCAATGTGGGGTGTGAAAAATATTTTTGAACCCTGTTTGTGCATAGGGAATTTAGGATGTCCTTGAATTGAGGATTCCAACACTATGTTTTCATGCAGAAACAAAAATTACGAGGATGAGTTTCTTCTTATGACCATGGCTCGACCTTATCCTACAATATTTGAATTAAATTTGAGCTAGTAGAACCAGTACCATATGCTCACAGATAGTTGCAAGGGAATTATTTCAGTTTTGGAGAGATATTCATGGGATGGCTAGAATTATTTATGATGGCCATTTCATAAATGCGCACTCATCAGGCCTTCTACTCATAAGCACTTGGTTTCTTATATCTCTGAGTTGGGCACGTCTAAGGAGATATATGATAAGTTGATTGGCATGTTCAGGGCTAGCAATGCTAATCAAATTCTCTTTTTGAAGAACAAGTTGAAGAACATTAAGATGGTCAAGGGAGAGTCCATCCAATCATATTTCACGAGACTCACTGAAATCAAGAATGGTCGCTTGGCTATTGGAGAGGTCATATCTGACCGAGAGCTCACTCTCATTTCTCTTGGTGGACTTCCCCGACCATGGTATGTATTTAATACCATTATTCTCAATAATAATATAATTACTGATTTTGATGAATTGTTTATGAGATTCACTCAAGAGGATACAAGGATGATGGAGAGAGAACATCCCTGAAATGGGAATGGAAGTGACCCTACTACCTTCACCACTCATGCAAAGAAGAAAATTTTTGGACTGAGAAATCAAATTCATTGAAGAGTGGGTCCCAAAGGAAGAAAGGGAAGATGTTACAATTGTAACAAGTTTGATCACTATGCAACAACAACAATAAAAACTTTAGAGGGAATGGAAATCAAAGGAACAATAGGTTCAAAGGAAAGAGAAAGGCTCCCTCTGATTTAAATGGAAATGGAAATGGTTACCTTTCAAGAGGTCAAGGAACTCCCGGTATGAAGAGTACAATGTTGTGCACTATCAACAAATTCTTCTCCTTACCTTACATCACATTCAATTTTGAATATTGTTTTCCCCCACCTATGAAAATCAACTTCATCACCAACTTCTTCATTCTTCACTCCACCCACAACTTCTCTAAATCTAGTTTATGTAAGATTACAGATAAATGTTGTGTGCAGATTTACTAATGTCTTACATTTTGAGTGGTCTCACCACCCATCATTAAGGACACATATTATTTAGGAAGCTATCAAATATTTATTCCTTCATAACCATCATTCACGGTGACTCGTATGCCCCCTGAGCTCCAGAACTATTAACAAATGGTATTATGATGATGGTTGTAAAGCTATATATAGAAGGCTCAAATATGATCTATAACTTCATCCCAAGATAGCCACAACCACCCATAAGGAGTATAATTTACCTTACATAGAAGAAACATAGGTTCTTGGATTGTCGAGAGGAGAGAGCTCCTTCCCCTCCTTCACAGATCTCCCACTCCCTTTTGGCACATAAACCTCCCTCAAAATAAATTACTATCAAACAACATTGAACGCTACACTTAGTGTCCACACACCTCCTTCCTCTACAATACTCCTAGCCATTTTCCCACGTAGGTATCCTCTACCCCTTCCTCTTGTCTCCTCTCCATATGATGCACATAATGAATAGTAATCATATTTAAATCACTACTTATGCAAGGTCATGGTGATTTTGCGATAATCATGTCTCTTATACATTCATGCACTATGCATCAAGAAGCGTTTGTATATATAAGAAAAATACTGAGAAGATATTATGAAAAACATTTAATAAGATTTGAATGTAAATTTATCATAATCAACTATGACAAATTTCAAGAGTCTATCCTCCTAACCACCTTTGTCAATATAGTTCCTTGTTAAGCACAATAGAAAATCAATTTTTAAATCAAAGTGTTGTATTTTGGATCAAGGATACAACATATTTATTACTCAAGTAAGGCTCTAATCTTATTTTGAGGGTGAAGCAACACATAAAAGAGAGACTTGTTATAAAACTCCACATACAATATTATAACTATTATAATACATTAAATAGTTAATATTTCTAATATGAAATATCAAAACCCTAATATCAAAAACCACATAATAAAGGGCACATCCAAGGTTGGATGTAGTGAGGGAGTGTTTGAGAGTGAAATCGTCAAGAGCATCATTTTCCAAAATCCCCAGGACTCTATGTGTATGTGTGTGTGTGTGTGTAGAGAGAGAGAGAGAGAAATTATATTTCATTTATATTTATAAAAAATATCTAGAATTCCAAATTGGTCGTAGAATATATGAAAACATACATATTTGTACATCAATAAAGATAGAAATGGAATCCATATTACATTAATTGTTAATCATTCAAGCATAAACCTTATAGAACCTACATTCTATCAATTACAAGCAAACATAAAATTTTTTAAGCCAAATAATAAAATCTAGACCATAGCTACAATGTGCAAGAGATGAATAGTGCATATGTGGAAGAGAATTCAAATGAAAACAAAAATGAGTAGTACCTATCAACCTAGAGACTATGAGAAATCTCAATGAGAGGATGATAAAGTATCAAGAAGAACAAAGCCATGTGAACAAAGAATTGTTGTAGAGTCAGCTAGCAGAAATGAAAATGTCACTCAAGTGGAAAAATAATTGATATGGAAGTAAATATTCCAAAAAAATATCTAGAAGATCTAAAAAATCTTCTCAAATTCAAAATAATCTTATAACGTATGTAAGAGAAAAACATCCCAATGATATAGTCTTCAAAGAAAAATTAAGGGAGCCGAATCACTTAGGCTCAATGCTGAAAAGAAATTTTCTATGTTAAGACTCAATATTAATTTGTGAAGCTATAGTGGTCAGGTCTTTTTCAATAGTGCTTTTTGTCCTTGAGAAAGTAGCACCACTGCAGTTTTCTTACATGGTTATCTAGTATGACCATGATGATGATGTCGACATTCTTGAGATATGTGACCACATGTTGGTAGGCTTCGATATGAGAGATACCTAGGAGCTCTCGGTTGAGTGTGACTACTCTGGCTGCTGCAAAACTTAGGTTAAGACTATTAAGACTCATGTCTAGAATTTAAATTTGATGAATGAGGTCTAGTAAGTCATGGTTTTTTAAGTGTTTCAGATTTTACTTGGAATTTATTTCATGTTTTATGACTTGTTATAGTTGGACTTGGCTATGATGTGAAGGTGGAAATGGCGTTTTTGCCACAAATTTTACTTTGTTTAACAAATGCAAGCATTCAGTGTGACCCAGTATCCATCCCAGCACCGGCAGACCTGTGCTTGACAATGGCAGCTTCCGTCTAATGCCGTTACAGAAGGTGTCCATCGTTCCCCCTTTGGGACGGTTGGGTCGAATATGGGGTTGCCACGGTTACTCCTTCACCGGTGACTGTGGAGGCCAAATCTAATGCAACAGCACCGAAGGTGGACAGTAAATTATTCCTATGATAATTCCCCCAAAATCTTGTTTTTATTATTTGTTAATTCGTTTGAGATAAGATTTGAGTAACTACAAGATGAGGAATGACAGACCTATTTCGCTTGAAATTCGGTCCTCCTTCGCATACTCCTTTCCACTGAGAAGTAACTAGACAAATTCCAGCATCGTTGAAGCTTGGTGACTCAGGCCAAAGACCTCTATTTGACCCACATTAGCTTTTTTCATTGAAAAAGAAGATATTTTCCTCTTCCAAGCAAACAAACACATTAATTACAGGATAAATAAAACCATGAAAATAGTTCATCCTCAACACATTGTATTCCCATAAGACCGTATCTATATCTGACTATTTGATCCATCCAGCCACACTAGCAGAGTTCACCATTGGTACCCAGGACTTCTATGACGTCAGACTCGTGGATGGATACAACCTTCCCATTGCCATAGCTCCCCGTAGAGGCTCTAGAAAATGCACATATGCGAGGTGCATCAATGAAATGAACCTCAACTGCCTGCTGAAGAATGAGCAGGGTTGTGTCATGGCTTGTAAGAGTGTCTACTTTGCCTTAAGCTTTGCCTTAAGCATGCCTTTGCCTTAGCATGCTTTTTTCAGTGAAAAAGAAGATATTCTCCTCTTCGAAGCAAGCAAAAACATTAACTACAGGATAAATAAAACCATGAAAATAGTTCATCCTCAACAGATTGTATGCCGATAAGGCTGGATCTAAATATGACTATTTGATCCATTTGGCCACGTTGGTGGAGTTCACAATTGGTACCTAGGACTTCTACGACGTTAGACTCATGGATGTCTACAACCTTCCCTTTGCCATAGCTCCCCGCAGAGGCTCTGGAAAATGCACATATGCGGGGTGAATTAGTGAAATGAACCTCAACTGCCAACTGAAGAATGAGCAGGGTTGTGTCATGGCTTGTAAGAGTGCCTGATTTTCCTTTAGCATGCCTCAGCATTTTTTTCACAGGTTCCTACAGAAATCCACAGACTTTCACACCTCAGTATTGTTGCACGGGTTCCTACGAAAATCCATATATTTGCAGAGCCACTAGTTTCTCTCGTCTATTTAAGAATGCATGTCCCAGAGCTTATAGTTATGCCTATGACAATCCAAGAAGTTTGGTTACATGCTCAGGGGTTAGCTATATCATTACCTTCTGCCCTCATTGACACACATGCTGCAAATGCTTTCCACTTTGTAACAACATTTAAGAGCAGCTACTTGACTTTATATGACTAAAATGTAATTGTATTTGTGATCACTCTTCACTTTTGGGCATTTAGAGAGCAGTTATTTGGGGTGCTATTGGTGGAGTCGCTTGCACTGGATCGACTAAGTCAACTGGGAAATCATGGAAGAGGGCCATCCTCTATTACAATGGAATATTGATCGAGTGGAGATAGAGGGTTTGTATAGGTGGCTAGGTTGGAATATACCTTCAATGATGTATCCAAAGGTGAGTTAATATTGGTTTCTATTCTATTTCTTCAAAAAATATTCTAAGATTAATCTTGGTTGCTATTCTATTTCTTCAAACAATATTCTAACCACAACATAGAGTAGCAGAGAAATAAATGGGATGAGTACCTTGTTGATGGAATTGAACTCAAACTAGCAAGTGGACCTTGATGGTGGTTTGTGTGCGTAATGCCAATCCATGTGATCTGTTTCCTAAGAAGCACAACCATTGTCGGGCTTTCCACTCAAGGCATGACCATTGGAGATGAACAAGCTTCAAGGCCAGAGTATCGAGGGGCTTCTCCTTGCAGATATTTAACAACGACTCTTCGTGACCTCTCTCATTTTGGGCGCTCATGAGGTGCATTATTAGGGATAACAAATTTCAAAAGAGGGTTTTTATAAAGGTTTCTAGCAAACTTGAATCTTTTTTATGTTCTTGCCTAAAGCTTCAAAATCATTGCTTTAATGCTTTTCATTTAAATTAATATTTTTAATATAAAATTTAAAGTAAGATTCTTAATATACAATGGATTAAAGTGGGGAGGGGAGATTATGGTATTGAACTTATTATTTTTAATTAAAAGTTATAAATTATGTAAATACAAATAAATTATTTTAAATAATTAGTGGTAATTTATGGCAAATACGTAAAATTTAAAAGGTAAACCCAATAAGTTGATTTCCTAATAATTAAGATAAATAAATTTTATTTACTTCTACCATTTGTTATGTTGAGAAAGATGGAAATTTGGACCATGCCCAAATCACCAAGACTGTCCCATGTTACACACATGGCCAATGTGAGCTACCAAACCATGGAAAAATTGAAATTGAAATTTATATTGATATTCCCTAAAGAAAAAATAGGTCAAGCTAGAGATTATACCCATCATGAGAAGCCCATATAAAAAGGTGGGGTGTGTGGGCAAGAGGCCCCACAAAGATGAGAAGTAAATAACCATTGAATTGAACTAGAAAACTAGTAAACTAATCACCATAAATGAAACACAACATATCAAAACCTAGGCATACAAGAATTTTGTCCCAAGGAGGAAAAACCCAGCATTAAGAAAACAATGAGACGACAATGGAGGAATACAAACAACCATGTCCAAATAGAAGTAAAATTGCAACCAAAAGAGTAGGGAGAATGTGGGAACCTAATTAGTAAAATTTTATAGGTGCCACTAACTCCAAGTCAAATTAATGATATATTTCATAAAATATTACAACATACAACGAACTTATGGCATACATAAAGGAAAGAATCAAATTTATTCCAAGATATTAATGAAAACAATCTAATAAAAATGGAAGATTGAAATCCCAATATTTCCATCAAAGTAAAATGAAGTTCCCCTTGTAGATACATAGGACATCCATGGATTTTCACTTACATTACAAATTCAAAACAAAAGAAAAAGTGATAATCCCTACCAAAACCAAATAAGTTGATCATTGACTTCAATGTATTCATACCATATGGTATTTCCAATCTTGTACACATAAATATTGACCCTTCCCATAAAAAATTAAATCTAGATATTCAAGTTATAAATCTAGAAGAAATTTTAGTGTTGAATTCCCAAGCAAATTAAAAAACTCCTAGGCAAAGAATTCAACTTACTCTACAACTGGGGTCAGAAAATGACATTGAATCAACATTTTAACATATCAATTTCAATTCATACTATTTAGTATTTACAACCAAGTCCCTACCTCCTTGAAAAAGTTCCATGACCTTTTGGGAACCCAGTTCTTCAACTTCAGTTACAAACATGAGTCCTAGTAGATCCGAGTTAGAATATCTAAATCCATTTCCAACATTTTCTTGCAACTTGAATACAATTATGAATCTTCATCTCGTGTATCTTCTGATGAGATATAGAGACCAACCAATTTCTAGTCTTATAGAAGAGGATACTAATATCAACTCCATTGTATATACGCTTCCACCTTTTGATTTGTTGTTTTTAAATACATTTCTGTAAATATAAGATATATTTTGGCAACAACAACAACAACAAAATAATGGGTGACCTACACTAAAAGCCATTTATTTTCTTGCATTCTTCAACTCTGTTGGAGCATAAAAAGAATGACAGTCACTAGAAAAATATGCATACCATCAGGATTAGAGATTGGCTAAGCCAGTGGAAACAAAGTCAGTGCCATGGAGCACATGGTTCTGTATTGCGATAATAAGGTATACGTATATAATAAGTTGAAATGAGTACCATGTATGCTTATATGACATAACTTCTGATCTATTTTATCTTAGCTTTAAAAACTTTTTAGATGGGACTATGATAATCAACTATCAACCAACACAAAAAATATTATTGGGATTTCAACTTTCAAGGGATTTTCTTGAAGCTAGCCCATTTAGTCAAGATATCTAAAGGGATTATCTAGTATTAAATACATAACATGATGCATATCAAAATGTATGATGAAAAAAATAATCACTACTGCCTCCTACAGGGGGTTCAATAGCATGGTCAATGTGGGTTGGAGAAGGCTAGCTAATAGCCTGGCCAACAGAGTTATTTCCTAAGCCAACACAGTTCTTTCCGGAGACACTAGAGTAGATAACTTTGGATGGTCCAATTGATACTCCTTCACTCAACTAGGGGTGTGGGAAACATCCTAACAAATCTTGATATGTTACCATCAGGTAGGGGTGAAGCTCTACTCACTCAGTGATTTCAACTCATCATTGACTGATTTCCATGCCTAGAGATGGTATAAACCATTTAGACAGACTCTCCATACCAAAGATTATATATAGGCAAGAAACTTGACCTGCTTACCTACTAATTAAATGGATTTCAATCCATGAATAATCTAGCTCAATCATTGGAACCCTAACCCCATCCATGTTCCACTGCCCTGCCGCCATTTTGTTGAACTAAAAAAGTCTATTCCAAAACCAATGCATCGAAATTCACTCTTTTTGAAGCATGGATTTCACAGCATAGTAACCTCAAGATATGCAGTCGTACCCTCTTCCTGTCTAGTCTCAAAATCATATGAATCATACTTCCTTTTCCTTGAATAATTCCTCTTCTTGTGAAGATTCATTCCAATTTTTTGCGCATCAATCAAATTTGTTTCTCATTAGGCATTATCCTTAGTCCTTATGCTCCTCATTTTGGGGGTCATCAAGGGGGTACCTAGTTGTGATACAAGGTTGTTTTTTTCTCGCACTTTGCTGGAATTTAAATTTGTCTTATATTCCTAATAATGGGTGGTATTGGTGAGGTTTATTACCGCTATGCCTTCTTCACCAATATCATTTTCCTTGGCCATGTTATCTGTTCATATGAAGGTATGATGCTTCATATATTTATGGCGACCAGTGTTGGTAGAAGTGATTTGATAGCCCCTTGTTGTCTCTCATGCCATGCTGATATTACTACTTTTGTTAGAGGGTGAGATGTGTGCATTTATTGGTAAGGTGGATGCTAGTTTCAGGAAGGTGCTTGCTTGGTTGATCCCCTTCCTTGTAGACCCTCAAGCCTCTCACTTGCGCACTTTTTGGGGAGATGTAGGGGAATATTTCAAATAAGAGATAGCTCTAACCGATCGGCAAATCAACAAATCAATTTCTGTAATGGTTCCCTCTCATGGAGTCACCCCAGTGATCTAGTTGGGAGGGCAGTCTCTTTTTCTCCTCTACCCAAAGAGTTTGACTTTGGAATAGTTAAGTTCTTAGAGTAATTTCTTTGTTCTAGGAGGGGGCCATTCCTCTTGCCCTTTTTCCCCCACGTGGATTTCAATGCCAAAGAGGATGATTCTTGTGAACATTGTGCCAAAGTTCTTAGTTCGATCGATGCTTTATTATATATGCAATTATGCTTTTTTTATTCTTTTCTTCGACAATGCTTTATTATATATGTAATTTTCCTTATTAATTTTTCCATTGGTCCTTGCATATATTATATTTATAATTATGATTTCTACCCTAATTATATATATAATTATGATTTATTGTATACGTAATTACATTTTAATATAAATTGCTACTATTATATATGTAATTTTGAAATTATTATGTATGTAATTACGCTCTCAAATAATTGAACAAATAATTGATTGAAAGAGCTTCTTGACCCCCAACCTTGTGCTAGGGGAGAAACCCTCATCCATATGAATGAGTTTCCCTATGGTCAATCGAGAAACTTGGTCTAAAGTTATGACTGTGTTGGTGGGGGGGAAGATTAGGGCTCAAGAACATATTGAAACCTATTTGATTTGATGCCAAAAATAAAGGCATAATTACATATATCATGAGATATATCCTTTTATATGATATTATTCTATGATTGAGTCACTTACTGACAGATAGGAAGGTGCCCCACCCAAACATACACCTTTATTTAAGGACCTTCTCAGAGCTAGTGGGTACGGTGGTCTTAAACAACATAGCTTTGACAAGTTTTCATGTCCCCATGGCAACTAATGTCCTGAGGGAGAAGGGAATAAGAACTTCCTTCAAGCAATATCATCATTAGGGGAATTTTGAGGTCTAAAATAGGCCTTCTAAGGAAAATGTACAATCAAAATTCACTTTATGAAAACCAATCACATTTTAGGGGATGACATCATCCCTAATGGTTGAGGTGGCATTGTTTGAGTTAAAGGTACTTACTTGTCACATTCTCAATGGTGGATAAAAACTCATGGTTAACCATGGTAGTGCTTTAAGTACTTTTAAAGTCAAAGTAAAGTACTCATAAAAAATTTCATTTCACACTTTTTGAATAAAAATATATTATTGTCATATCATATTTCTTGAAAGAAACAATGCATATCCCTATACATTTATTGTATTATATTATATTAGTATATTAATTACATGTTATTATACAATTTAAATAATATAAATTTTAATTAATAGTATATAATATAATTGAGAATTTATAAATTTATATTTATATTTTATTTTAAGTTATTTAAGTACAAAGGACAAATGCATTAGTTGTTCAATGATAATGAATTTATCTTGAAAAACTCATTCTTATTTATAGTCACATCAATACAATTTTTTATTAACTTTATTCTGGTACAACTTTTGAATTGAATTTAATTATGGTTACATGGATTGTGGTGCAAAAAGTGAATTGAAAATTCATAAATATAATTTTATTGGTTTAGCGATTATTTTATTATTTCCTTAGGAGGCCCATTTTAGACCTCAAAATTTTCTTAATTGAAACAATAGTCTTCAAACAAGCTATGCCACCCACTACCGCTATCACTCCTGCTACTCACACTGAACTACATTTACTGACCTTACTACAGTTGGTTCAATCAACACTTGCTTCATATGGTAGAACTAGCTTGTATGCATAGTGAATGTTGATTGTGTCTCTAACAGGATCATCCTTAGATCTAGTGTTTGATATAGTGGGTTAAGAAAGTGATGGAGGAGATCAATATCGAGGACCAAAATGTTTTAGAGCTAGCTCATATTTTCTAGTTACTCTATCATTCCCTCCCTTCAAAGGCATGTAAAATTTGGGTTTTATCCAATATGAAAGGCAGAGGTCAAGGGGGTAGCTTGAGTTTTGAGGGTCATTTTATAAAGCCAAATATACACATAGTTATATTTCCATTGAATACACATGTAGAGTGGTTGTATTGTTGTTATGTTATATGCCTAAATATTCAGTATCCAGTGTAACAAGTACATTTAACCTAATTACACTAAGGGCACATAATAAGCATTTCCCTAATACATGGTTTATAGAATAATACACATCAATATAACTAGAACAAGGTAGTAGTATTGATCAATATTTGTGGTCTATGTAATACAAGTCAATATGTTTGAGCGTGGTTACCATTATTATTCATAACAACTTAACTCTAATTTGTTTACGGTTCTACTTATGTTGAGTCTACTATAACAATGGAAACAAGAGAAATATAAGCTGATTAATTCTATTATGTGAATAGTGTAAGAAATGGAATTATAACAGGCATATTTTATACAACATGCTATCATTAGGTGGTAAGTGAAACCAATACACAGTGAAATCAAACATGCTGTTTTTTTCATAATCAATTCAACTTCTTTTTACATAGAGTAATGTAAAACAACCCATAGATCAAATTCCATGTCAAATATTGGTTTGTTTTATCAGCTAAGTGTGTTCCATAATAAAAAACAATTATATTGTGTATAGTTATGAATTTAATATATCTATATTATGAATAGAGTATAAAAACATGTACAACATTAAGCTTCTTGTATTGAGTTAGTCCAAGAATTGATAAGAAAGTCAAAAGGATGAAGACAAATGCAAATAAACTTTGAACAAATAAATATTTAGAGGTGGTGATTCCTAAATATCATCCTTTAATAATGGGGGACACAGAAGGCAAGATAAGAAATGAGAATTCTTTCCAGTGGGGAAGAGTTTGTCAAATTTTCAGCTAAGGGGATTTCTCAGAACTCATCCACAATGATCCTAAACACGACCTCAATATCAAAATTTAAAAGAATGTGACCAAATCATGCCTCCATAGGATTTCTTCCATATATCATGTTCTTCCTTGTGTGGAGGTAATATCTTGGCCCATAGGCTAGGTGGACTTATCCAATAGATGGATCCTAAACCAACACCAGAGCCCAGTTGGAGGCTACGAGACCTTCAACATATTGTCAAGAAAGTTCCTCCCAGAGCTTGAAGTAAGTCTATATGAGGAATGGGTGAAAAGGGATATGGATGAGGTGCCTCCTAGCACGCTACTAAAAAATGGTGGTTTTATGCTAAAATATTTAAGACCAAGATATCAAAGGTGTATCCAACTGCTAGATTGAAGCATCATTTCAAAATAATCATGTTTTTGTTGGCCAAATTGTATGGAGAAAAGGATGGAACCATGTTTCATGAAATATTGGTGGCTATGGTAAATAAAATTTGTACTCATGGGCCAACATTCAATTAGAGTGCAATCATGTCCCCTTCATTATATAAAGCTTTCAGGGAAGTGAAGAGTGCCAAGCCTACTAGTTTCTTTATGTCTAGCTACCTTTTGGACTCCATCTGTTCAAAAAATGAATTTTCGGAACTATAATGGTAATGGTCCAAGTATTTTCCTCTGGTACATGTTTAATGCAAGCTCTTATGGGATTACAAGCATAAATTAGAGATGACAATAATACGCAACCATTTTAATGCTCAGTGTACTGTTTGTTATTTGATAAAGAGTGTTCATGCCTCTCAGCACAAGAACATGCAGTCATAGTAGGCATTGGAGACTAGTATTTTCATGAACAGGGAATTTACATCATATTTTATGCCATATGGTGCATCGAGAGCTCCTCATCTACTACCTTTATATTCTTTGGACAGAGTGGCTTGGTTGGAAGTATTATATCAGACATTTTCTCATTGAGTTATAGGTACTCTTAAGAGGGAAAATGGGTCAATATGTCCCAAGTCACCTATAAATATCATATACTATGGAGTTTATGGTGCCAACCAAGCCATGAAAGAGGCCAATGAAATTGTATCATATCATATTGGAGAGATAATATTCAGGAGACATGATCCTGAAGCTGTGATTATTAGACATTATGTTGTTATCAACCATATGTAGTCTTATACTCATGGGAGGGATAATGATGAGGAAATCTTCAAGATAATTATTTATCCATTTGAGGTTAAAGAAAATCTATGCCAAGGACCTCAGAAGAAGGTCGAATAGACCCATGCTTCACTTATTTTCAACCTCCAGGAAGAAGTTGAAAAGCTCCCGAGGGAGTTGGAATAGGTGAAGGAGATGAAGGAAGCATTGTAAAAAGAAGCAGACATACTCAAGAGGAGGATTGAGGAAGAGAAAGTAGCGAATGAGGCAGAAGAAGAGAGAAGGAAAGAAGAAAAAGATGACTTGGTGAAACAATTGGCTTTGGAAACTCAACAAAGAGTCAAGAAGTAGGAAAAACAAAGGAAAAGTGATGAAGAGCTTCAGAGGAAAAGAGATGAGGAACTCTAAAAGAAGAATTAATAATAAGGAACATTACAAGATGTCAAAACTACCTTTGAACATAAACTATGATGTCATAAGATGAAAAAACCCTAAAATGCAAAACCTTGGCCCTAGGAAATGATGTGCCAATAAGAATGTGGGCCCAAAGAGGCTAATTGATATATCAACTTCTTGAGGCTACAATTTTTGCATGCAAACTCCATTTAGGAAATTTTTGGGACAATTACAATACATACTATGTGTCTTTAGCCTATGAAAAATGCCAAAAATGGAAGGGAAATGCCCAAAAAAAGGCACCATAATTTTGAGGTCTAAAACACTATAATATAACTACCAAGGCATGGAATAATGTTGAATCAATGTAACAAGTGGGTGGTCACTATTATTCTATTGAATCAATTGTCCCCCATTATGAATAAGTGGTCCATTTTGTGTCAAGTTCCTTCGTTAAGTGGGGAAAATTTTGTTGAATATGGCTCCTAGTGAGACTGTCACATGCACCAAAGTAGGAACATGAGGTGCCTATGAGAGGTGGGAAATATGTTTGAAGTAGCTTCACATTAAATGTAAGGTTGAAGGCAAAGAAAAGGGAATATTTTATTTAGAAGCATCTTCATCTGCAACCTTTGTGTTGGTGTAAGGCCTATATCAGAATGGAGAGTTGGGGGGATACTTCCAATGGGATCGTAAGAGGTGTTGTTTATACAAATGCAACCATACCTTATCTCCCACCCTAAACTTATATGGCACTCTAATCCAGGTGGATATTTGTGGCCACCAACCTCTTCCACTAACTCAATGATTCTTTATCTTCTTATAAGTTTTTCTATTTTGTTTTTGGTCCCGAACTTCTAGGGTCATTTATAGGCCCTAAATGATGTTTTTTGGCCATTTATGATTCCATAGGTTTTCATGTCATTCCATAGGGCCAACCAAAAGTTGTAATCCTAAATATAGTTATTTTAAATGGAATTATTATGTGCCCCAAATAGATATTTTATGCAAAAGTTGCAGCACTCGGAAGTTGATTCTAGGTTTACGATTTTAAAAGCTCTGGGGTTCTTTCTTCATTTTAAGACAAATGATGAAAATAACATAAAAATACATGGAAATGAATGAATAATTGTGTGACAAGGAGTTTCAACGATTTCCAAGTGTGCTAAGGAGAGAGTGGAAAGGTGTGCTAGGTAGTGCTAAGTCATTCTAGAGTGCCAGGGTGGCATGCGACCAAGGTGTGTCAGTTGCCAGGGTGTGCCAACATGTGATGCTAGAAGTGTTAAGGAGTATCAGGGAAACACGAGGGAGCACTAGTTAAAATTAATGCATGGAAATGAAAAAATAATAGTTTGTAACATGAAGTGTGAGTGAGTTCCAAGTGTGTTAAGGAGGGAGTGACAAGGTATGCTAGAGGTCAGGGAAACATGCCAATATGTGCCAGGTTCTAAGGTGTGCTAATGCATGTCAGGGAGTGTTATGGAGTGCCAAGGAAAGTGAAGGGAGCACTAGTGTCAAATGCATGGAAAATAATAAGAGTGTATGACAGGGAGTGTCAGTGAGTTATATATTTGTTAAGGATGGAGTGACAAGGTATGATAGGTAGTTCCAAGGAATGCTAGAGTGTCAAGGCGACGTGTCAAGATGTGTCAAGTGTCAGGTTGTGCCAATGTGTGCCAAGGAGTGTTAGGGAGTTCCACAGAAACATAAGGGAGAACTAGTTCAAAATGCATGGAAATGAATGGATAAGAGTGTGTGATAGGGAGTGTCAGCGAGTTCCAAGTCTTCTAAGGAGGAAGTGACGAGGTTATATGTTAGGCACTGCCAAGGCCTGCTAGAGTGTTAGGGATGTTAGGGAGTGCTAGGGTTTGTTAAGGAGTGAAAAACATGCCAATAAATGTAGGGGATGCTAACACATGCCACATAGTGCTAAGGGATTGTTAAACATGCTAGTTGTTATGGCATTTCAAGATGTAAACTATGTTTCTTAGTTGTTTTAAGACCACGATTGGATGTCAGCCTTGACTTGGTAACTTGTTAAGTGGGATGAGTTGAGATTGGAAATAAGTAGCCTAAGATGAGTTATAGGAAGTTCTTAGGTGAACAAGGAATAATATATTTGTAGTAATTGTAACTTGGTCAAGCTATTTTAGTCAAGGAAGGACTTGGTTGGGTTCCCAAGTCTAAAAAAAGGTAAGGGTAGTTGTGAGGGCATAATAGCTCAGGAGTGCCAAGGAATGAAAAGTTGTGATAACACATGGAAAAAAATGCCAATGCATGTTGAGGAGTGTTAAGGAGTTCCAAGGGAACACAATGGAGAATTAGGTCAAAATTCTTGGTAATGAACGAATAAGTGTGTGTGCCAAGGAGTGTTAGTAAATTCCAGGTGTCCCAAGGATGAACTGGTTTAGGAGAAGTTCAGAATAAGAATTGCAAGAGGGATGCCTATGGTTTTGATAAGGTGTGGATAAATTAATTTCAAAGAAATGGAGACTTTGGTTTGGGCACAACATTGTTTTTCTAATGACTTGGTTGGGTTCCCAAGTTGCAAAAAAAGTAAGGCTATCTATGGGGGTATGATAGCTAGGGAGTGTAAAGGTGTTCCAAGGAATGTAAGGTTCCCAAGTAAGGCTAGTTGTGAGGGCATGAGTGCAAAGGTGTGCTTGGGAATTCTAATATGTGACAAATAGTGTGAAGGCATGTCAAACATGTTAAGATGTTCCAAGTGTTAAGGCATGCCAAGATGTGCAAGGGTGTGACAATGTGTGTCAGGGATGATCAAGGAAACAAAATGGAGAAACAAGTTAAAATACAAGGAGATGAACACATAAGAGGGTTAATAACTCATCAATTTACCTTTTCCATGAGGGGCATGCTAGGCACACCAAAAATAGGTGCGAATAGGTGTCAAGTGAAAATTTTTAGTGCACTATACATGCCAAATATTCCTCCATTGATTCTCATCTACTTTCCAATAATTGATCTCAAATAAATTTAATATTAAACCATGCCAAAGCATACCAAGCCATCCTAATGCATGTGAAACATGCTAAGACTTTCCAAGTGCTAACATGTGCCAAGTGCCAATGTGTGTTAGGGAGTGTTCTGTATGCTATGAAGTGGTAGGGCATGTCAAAAAGTGTTAAGTAGAGAGTGCCAATGCATGCTGAGGAGTGTTAGGGAGTACTAGGAAAACACAAGGGAGGACTAGGTCAAAATGGATGGAAGTGAATGAATATGAGGGTGTGTGAGAGGGTGGAAATTAGTGCTAGTTTTCATGCCAAGGAGGGAGTGAGAAGGTATTTTAAGCATTCACACACCATATTTATCACTCACTTCTTACCATTCACACACCATTAAAAAAACCCTAACAATTTCATTCTTAAAATCTCTTGTGTAGTTTCCTAATGTCATTCAAGTAGACTCTCGCAATTACTTATGTCTATAATGGTGTGATCATTTTTTTATTCTATTAAAGGAACTCTTTCTAGACATGCACCCCATCAAACATAAATCATCAAGTGAAAATGAATGGAAATGAATGAATAACAGGGTGTGTTGGGAAGTGTCAGACGCACCAAGGAGGGAGTGACAAGGCATGTTATAGAATGCTATGGAATTTCAAGAATTTCTAGCATGCGCTAACATGTGCCAGATATTGGCAATGCATGCCATGCATTCCAAGACATGCCATGTGTGCCAGGTGTTAGGGTATGCGAATGCATGTCAAGGAGTGCTAGGCGATAAAAGGGAACACAAAGTTAAAATGAAAATAAATGAACACATGTGAGGGTTAATAATCTAGGACTTCACCTTTTCAAGAGGGGCATGCTAGGCATACCAACACTAGTACCAATACATGCCAAGGGACACGTTTTAGCTTGTCTTGAGTGCCAAATAATCCTCTATTACTTCTCTCTTAATTATGAATATTTGATCTCAAATAAATTTTATCTTAAACCATGCCAATGAATTCCAGGGCTTCCAAACACATGTCAAGAATTTTCAAGTGCCACTAAGTGCCAAGAGCCAATATGTGTCAGGGAATTATAGGGCATGTTATGGAGTTCCAGGTTTGCTAAGGAGGGAGTGACAATATATGCTAGATATTTCCAAGGCATGCTAGAGTTATAGGGAAGCATACCAAGATGTTCCAAGTACCAATGTGTTTTGAGTGTTAGCGAGTTCCAAGGAAACACAAGGAAGCACTATGTAAAAATGCATGGAAATGAATGAATAAGAGTGTGTGACAGGGAGTGTCAGTGAGTTCTAGGTGTGCTAAGGAGGGAGTGACAAGGTATGCTAGGCAGTGCTAAGTCATGCTAGCGTGCCAGAGTGGCATGTGGCCAAGATGTTCCATGTGCCAGGGTGTGCCAATACATGATAGGAAGTGTTAGGGAGTTCTAGGGACACACAAGGGAGCACTAGGTGAAAATAATGCATGAAAATGAAAAATCAAGAGATTGTGACAGGAAGTGTTAGTGAGTTCCAGGTGTGCTAAGGAGGGAGTGAAAATGTATGCTATAGGTTAGGGAAACATGCCAAGATGTTCCAGGTGCTAGGGTGTGCTAATGCATGTCATGGAGTGTTATGGAGTGCCAGGGAAAGACAAGGGAGAAATAGTTTGAAATGCATGGAAATGAATGAATAAGAGTGTGTGATAGGGATTGCTAGAAAATTCTATGTGTCCTAAGGAGGGAGTGACAATGTATGTTAGGTAGTGCCAAGTAATGCTAGAGTGATAGGGATACATGCCAAGATATGCCTAGTGTTAGGGTGTTTTAATGTGTGTCAGGGAGTGTTAGGGAGTGCCACGGAAACATAAGGGAGAACTAATTCAAAATGCATGGAAATGAACAAATATAGAGTGTGTGATAGGGAGTGTCAATGAGTTCCAACTATGCTAAGGAAGTAATGACAAGGTTATATGCTAGGCAATGCCAAAGCATGCTAGAGTTCCAGGGCATGTCAGGGAATGGTAGGGTGTATTTTGGAGATCCAAAGCATGTCAAGGAATGCAGGGGATGCTAACACGTGCCACATAGTGCAGAGGGAATTTTAGATGTTCCAGATGTTATGGCATGTCAAGATGTAAACTATGTTTCCCAGTTGTTTTATGGCCATGATTGGACATGAGCCTTGACTTGGTAACTTGTTAAATGGGATGAGTTAATATTGGCCATGAGTAGCCTAAAGTTAGTTTTAAGCCATTATTAGGCAAACAAGTCAGTCTAGTTGTAGTAAATGAAACCTGGTCAAGTTGTTGTAGTCAAGGCAGGACTTGGTTGGGTTCCCAAGTCTAAAAACAATAAGGGTAGTTATGATTACATGACAGTTAAGGAGTGTTAGGGTGTCCCAATGAATTAAAAGGTGTGCTAACACATGCCAGTTAGTGTTAATGCATGAAAAGGAATATTTGGGAGCGTTATGGCATCAAAAGGGAGAACCAGTTCAAATTTCATGGAAACAAATGAATAAGAGTGTTTTTAAGGGAGTGTTAGTGAATTCCAGGTGTCTCATGGATGAAGTGTGTTAGGAAAATTTCATAATAGGAATTGCAGGAGGCAAGCCTATGATTGTGATAAGGGGATGGATGAAGCAATTTCAGACAAAGGGAGAATTTGTGCTAGACACAACACTATTTTTTCAATGACTTGATTGGGTTCCTAAGTCGCAAAAAAAGTAAGGTTATCTAATATGAGTGCATGAAAACTAGGTAGTTCCAAGGTGTGCATGCAATCCCAACAAGTGCTAAAAAATGATAGAAAGTTCCAAGGAATGTTATGCATTCCAATATGTGCTAGGTGTTAGGGTTTGGCACCAACGCATGCTAGGGAGTGCTAGGGAAACATAATGGATGACTAGTTTCAATTGCATGGAAATGAATTAATAAGAGTGTGTGATAGGGAGTGTTAGCAAGTTCTAGGTGTGCTAAGGATGTAGTGACAAGGTATGATAGGAAATTCCAAGGCATGATATAGTGCTAGGAAAGCATGCCAATATGTGCCAAGTTCTAGGGTGTGCAATGTGTGCCAAGGAGTGTTAGGGAGCGCTAGAGAAATACAAAGGAGCTCTATATCATAATGCATGGAAATGAATGAATAAGAGTGTGTAATTGATAAATTTGTTACAGCTGAAGAAGACCAATGTCACATGAACTGCAATAGCTAAGGACTTGATTGGGTTCCCAAGTCATGAAAATATGTAAGGCTAGTTGTGAGGGCATGATTGCCATGGAATGTTAGGAAATGATAACATGTGCCAAATAGTTTGAAGGCATGTCAAATATGTTAAAATGTGTAAAGTGCTAAGGCATGCCAAGGTGTGAGAATACGTGGCAGGGACTATCAATGCAACAAAAAGGAGAAACAAGTTAAAATAAAAGGAAATGAACACATCATAGCGTTAATATGCCATAAATTTAGATTTTTGATGAGGGGCGTGCTATGCACACCAACACTAGGTGAAAATAAGTGCATTCTAAGTGCCAAATCATCCTTTGTTACTTCTCTTCTACTTTCCAATAATTAATCTCAAATAAATTCAATATTAAACCATGCCAAATCATACCGACGCATCTTAATGAATGCTCAACATGCCAATGATCATGGCCTCTTTAGGACTACATCTCTCTTCGCCCCCTTGATCAAATGAGCTCCTTCTCACTTGATGTTCTTTCCTTAATACTATGGCCTCCTTAAATGGTTTTTCCTAGACCTCTTAGGAACCCTCTAGAACTTACGGGTTTTATCCACTTAGACCTTAGGAAATGTTAATTTCCCTTTTTAATTTCTTTTAAATTTTAAACCCCATCTTGGGTCCAATATTCCTTTGTTTGGCTTCTTTGCCCAAAAATCCTTTTGTGACCAAACTCACACAAACCCATATCACTAGGCTTGTGGAGTACCTACCAAGCTACACAATTAAACAACATAGTCTAGTTGTAGTAACTGTAACTTGTTCAAGCTCTTGTAGTCAAGCGAGAGCTTGGTTGGGTTCCCATGTGAAAAATTAAGTAAGTGTAGTTGTGAGGGAATGAGAGCTAGGGAGGGTTAGGACATGAAAAGGAATGAAAAGGCATGCTAAGCCATTTAAGAAAATGTCAATGCATGCTGAATTAGAGTGTTAGGAAGTGTCAGAGCATATCAAGTAATAACTAGGTCAAGATTCATGGAAAGGAATGAATAAGAGTGTGTACCAGGGAGTTTTAGCGAATTCAAGTGTGCTAAGGAAGAAGTGTGTTAGGAGAAGTTTAGAATATGATTTACAGGAAGTAGGCCTATGATTATTATACAAGGCTTGACATAACAGTTTTAGACAAAGTGAAATCACTTTATGCTAGGCACAACATTGTTTTGCCCTTATATATTTTTTTTAAATGAGATGTGGCACACTTTGGCTATATGCTCATGTTTTAAAATATTCTAGATATTTGCATATTGTACATTTTTGTGTATAAGTTTTGGGGCACTCGACTTTTGTCAAATTATATCTTGTGTGGCTTGTGCATATTGTGGTTCTTGAAAACTCTCAGTTAATGTTCTATTGTGTATATGAACCGAACATACATGTAAAATATTTCTTGTGTAATCTATGTTGATTAGTTGTTTTATAGCCATGGCTAAATCACGCGATCCTTGTCTCGGTAACTAGTTAAGTGGGACAATTTGAGATTGGACATTAGTGGCATAAGATGAGTTATAGGAAGTTCTTAGGTGAACAAGGCACAATCTACTTGTAGTAGGTGCATTTGGTCAAGTTCTTGCCATTGAAGTAGGCCAATATTGTCACATGAACTATAGTAGCCAACAACTTGATTAAGTCCTCAAGTCGGGAAAAAATGTAAAGGCTATCTGTGAGGACATGAGTGCCAAGGCGTGCTAGGGAATGCTAAGATGCGCCAGATAGTGTGAAGGCATGTAAAACATGCTAAAACGTGTTAAGTGATAAGGCATGTGAAGATGTGCAATGGTGTGTCAGTGCGTGCCAGGGACTGTCAAGGCAAAAAAATGGAGAAACAAGTTAAAATACAAGGAAATGAACACACAAGAGGGTTAATAAGTCGTCAATTTACCTTTTCCAATAGGGGCACTCTAGGCACACCAACACTAGGCGCCAATGGGTGCCAAGTTAAAAGTATTAGTGCATTCTAAGTGCCAAGTATTCCTTTGCTGATTCTCATCTACTTTCCAACAATTGATCTCAAATAAATTTAATATTAAACCATGTCAAATAATACCAAGTCATCTTAACATATTAGATGCTAATACTTTCCAAGCGCCAACATGTGCCAAGCACTAATATGTGTCAGGGAGTGTTATGCATGCTATTAAGTGGAAGGGCATGTTGAAGAGTGCTAAGGTGTGATAGAGAGTGCTAATGCATGTTAAGGAGTGTTAAGGAGTAGTAGGGAAAAAGATGAAGGGAGCACCAGGTCGAAATTCATGGAAGTTAATGAATATGAGGAACATGTGCCAGGAACCACTGTTAATGAGTGCTAGTTGTCATGCTAAGGAGGGAGTCAAAAGGTATGTTAAGCATTGGTAAGGCATGATAGGGAATATAAAGGCATGCCAAGAAGTTCCAAAGTGTGCGAGGGAGTTCCATGGTGTGTTAATTATATGTGCCAAATAGTGCCAAGATATGCCAATATATGCCAGGTGCTAAGGATGTGCAAGGTGCCAGGATATGTCAATATGTGTCAAAAAGTTTCAAGGAAACAAAAGGAATAACCAAGATAAAATGAAATAAAATGAACACATAAGAGGGTTAATAAGTTGGTACTTTATATTTTTCAAAATGGGCATGCTAGGCACACTAATAATAGGTCCCAATACATGCCAATTGGCATTGTGTGCCAAGTTCTAATGTATGTCAATGCATGCAACCAAGGTGTTATAGGGAATGTTAGGGACTACATGCATTCCAACACATGGTAGGAGAGTTATATGTTGTGCTAGCACATGCCACCATGTGCTTGGGCATCATTGTCATGACAAGATGTTCCAAGACATGCGAGGTGCTAAGAAATGTTAGTGTGTGCCAAAGCATTAATTTAAGGTGTGCCTAAAATGTTGAGGAGTGTTAGGTCTTTCTCATTAATAGAATTGACAGAGTTTGATTAAGTATTAAATAATATATTTCCTACACACACTAGTGGAACTTTATCTAAAGGGAATTTTATAGATAATAAACTTAATAGATATGAGTCATGTGTTGAATCATAGGAAAACTCTATTCGTCTTGTCATTACTTGAGGGAAATGATACACACTGATTACTTCTTAAAAAATTCACTGACTGTTACCACTATGGAATTTGAAATATTATAAGAAAGACTCCACAATAATGTTCTTAAATCATTATCTTGTGACAAAACATATATTAACATGCACATAGCGTCATCAAAAACTCATTGGAATGATCAATGATGATGAAAAGTTTTTGATTGTCACCAAAAGTAACAAAAAGATCATTGGTGAGGGTCATTAAAGGTTTCTCACTAGAAGTGTCACCAAAGAGAGAATTAGTGATGGGCCTTTAACGACCCTCACAAAAAGTGTTATTTAAAATGGCTTTGGTGATGAACCTTAAAGGACCATCACTATATACACTTACAACGACACTTTTTTAAGGACCGTCACCATATGTGACATTGGTGACGGACCTTAAAGGTTCATCACAAGAATGACCCTCACCAATGTCCTTTTTTCTTGTAGTGTTAGTTAAGAAAATCTATTTGATAGATACATGTTCTATTTGTGTCACTAATATGGTAGTGATATGTTGGTTGATGAAGATGACTACTGATGCCCTCAGGGGTGTTTTTTATTTGACAATAGGTGGAATCTGGTACCTATTTCTGTAAACTTGGTATGGAACACAATTGCACATTGTACGCATAGGTTTTGGCTGGGATCTTCTCGTGTAAGCATTGCTGAAAGAGATTCTTATGAAGGCATGGGTCTTCGACGAATTTTAACAAATTGCAGTGGTTGTAAGGTACGATACCATCTTGACTTGAAAGCTTGTGCTATAGTCGGATGTCAGGAGGATCGATGACATCTATGGGAAATGGTGTCTCCCACAGTGCCACCTAAGGATACCCCTTTTATGGAGAGGGGTGATCCAAGGTACCGCTTCCTTTTTCGAAACTAGGTGTTGAAGTTGACAAAAATTAAGACTCAAATGAATGAGGGGGGTCGCTGATACAGAGGATCAGGACTCTAGATGTGATGGGTTTAACATAGGCATGGTGGCAAGGAGTGACTGAAAACTGATGATGGGGATTCAGTGGTCCAAATTCAAAGTATAAAAAAGCAGCTTGGAAGAAATCATAACTATTTCTGATGGGGAAATCCCTGGAGTCAGTAGGACTTTTAGGGTGGGTATAAACTAGTTATGAATATCATAGTGGCTTTTGCATGAGGGTGGTTTACTTCGACGAAGGGTGTGCAGGGGTTACTACCATTGGAGGAAAAATGAATGAGTGGGTGGGGGTCATAGTGCACCATTTGCAGTCTTTGTACACTTACCAAAAGAATAAAATAATGGGGTTTGGTTTGTACAAAACATAGAGATGGATGCCCCAAAAAAAAAATTCTCACTCACTGATGGTGTGAGGAAGGTGTTTTCCTGAGGGTGGCGGCCCCATTGGTTGGTATCATGTGTGGGATTGATGAAGCAGATGAAAAATTATCGCAGATGGGATTATGCTGATGGAGGTATGGTGGGCCAAATGCGAGGTGCGGTAGTGCGCTTTTGATGTTCCTATACAACTTGGTTGTTTAGGAAAGGGGTTTTATTTCATATGGTAAAACTTGACCTTATGCATGGTGAATGAATGGGCATGAGGTGCTTCCCAGACTATATTGGTATGGCCATGGTGTCACTATTTTTTATGATATATGGTATACTTTTGGTGATGAGCGCCATATAGGTGGGGAGGCTCTATCGACCAACGAGAATGCTTATCATGTGTAGGGAAAGGTGATGATAAAAGCGATCGGATGTGTGGAACCTATGGTTAATTTCTGATGGAGAAATGATGTCATGATATGCAAAGTTCTCTGGGACTCTATCATGTTGGGGTTATAATGATACCTGCTCTTGGCACTTTCAGTCGATGGAGTTGTGGATGGTTTGTGTGCTTTCCTGCAAAAAAAATATACCTCAAGTGAATGCATCTTCTTTATCAAAATGTATTTGAAATATATGATCTTTAAAAAAGAAGATGAGACAGGGCATACCTGCCGGTGCTGAAAAAATTATTTTTCTGGGAGTGCGAATGTGTGGCATCACCTATGTTCATTTTGGAGTGTTGATAACTGTGTTGCTTTCGGTTCAAAGAATAGAACTTCTAAGCTCTCGTTACGGTCCTCCAAAGTTTTTGAAAAAGGGCAATATATAGGTGAATATGGCCCTAATTCAACTCATTTGTGCTTGTTGAGTTTTTGAGAGGTCAGAGGCTTCTTCAGAGCAATTCTTTCTGTTGCAGCCAGCCTAAGCACCAGGGATTGACAATATCATGCCTAGGTAACCTCCATTACATTGTGTACTTTAATTTTTTTAGTTTGAGGGTCCCGGGGTCCATACAAAACTAGTTTTTATAGATTATGATCCATTTTTTCCCTAGATTGTGCGGGCGATCAGGGTAAGAGCACACCATCTGCATAGGATTTTGGGGTTTTGTATGCCTTAAGCACAAATTTCCATTCTTTTGGTATGCCTTATGTGCACCTTAAGTGTGGTTTTCCCCTCTTTTGGTGTGCCTTATTCACGCCTGTGAGAAATACAAGTGCACCTTAAACACGCATGTTTGAGGGACAAGCGCACAAAAGGCCGAGGCAATTTTTTTGGATGGTTTGCCTATTTTTTGATGTTTTTATGCTGCTAATGGGTTCCTGTTTTGATGAAAAGATGATGTGGAGGGAGAAATATTGGCTCGAGCTCCATACTGCATTTGTTTCTGATGGTCAAGCACACCAACAGTTGTCGCAATGGGGTCTCCTGAAATTTGTGGAGAACGAGCTTCTTTGGTCATAGGACCGATTGTTGTGTTACTTGATCCATTATTAAAATAGGTGGTGCAACGTGTTTGTGTTGCATGGGAATGACCTTGCTATCTCTCCTAAGATAGATATATACTTTGTGACTGGGCTACTGCCTTAGGGTGAGGCGTTGCGGTATCCACTCCCTTCTAGGAGGGTGGATTTTGAGAGGTTCTTGGCATGTCATTGTGGCAGGGTGCCCCTTATAAAGGGGTGCATAGCCATTGCCTCAGTGACAGGCTTGGCCGAGTGGTACGCTATGGTGGTTATTTTGCGACTTGCAAGGTTGTTGGCTCCATGTCGGGCACTGGGCCCACAGGTTGGAGTCTTGTGCCGGGTGAGGGCCGGGCACTTTTTTTATTTTGTCCGCTTCTACTACGACAGGATGGTGGCATAGATTTACAAGGTCCAGGATGGATCAAATCTATTCGTGTATGCACATATTCTATGTAGCATCATGTATGAGAGGGTGGTGTTGTTGATACCAGTGGTGGCAGTGCCTGTTGGGGGGCCACAGGAGCCTCACATAAGGAGGTGGGCTCCTGTGATGCTGCGGGGAGGTGGGGGTATGGTGGGGCATTACTGGAGCTCCACGAAAAAGGCCTAGTTTGAGGTGAACACCCAGATGTTTCTGCCATTCCCATATGCAGGGATGGACTTTCGGGGGGATCCAGAGATGGTCTCCCTCCTAGCTACATTTGGGGGCCAGCAGGTATGTTTTTTTGCATTCTGCATTTATTTAAGTATATATGTTTTTATGTGTTTTTATGGTGACACTGACATATTTTTGGTTACTCTTGCATATTTTGGTGAGGTTGGTCGCCTTATGGCTCGATTGGTTGGCCACGGTCCTCTAAGGATACCTTGGGGAGGTCATGGGGGGCTGGTAGGAGATCCTACATAGCCTCAGGATGGTGGACCTAGTGGTGGTGTTGGCCCTTTGGGAGAGGGTAGCAGCTCAACTACTGCCGAAGCTACGACCGAGCAAGCTCATGCTGATGCAGAGGCAATGCATGCTGATGCGGCAGAGGCTTGTATTTCTGAGCTAACCACACTGGTGTCATTTCTGGAGGACGCCTGGGATTGAGTGGACCACTTGAACCAGGGGATGCCTTATCAAGGCTTCCTAGATGATCTCAACGAGATTTGGCTAGAGACACTGATGGCCTGGGAGAGGGACTATTGGCCTGTTTTACGTCAGGTGGAAGTCTCAGTTTTGACGACGACTCCTGTAGTGGTACCAAGAGCCGCAGTAGGTCCAGGTGCCCTACCTGGGGGAGCACCACCCTAGAGTCTCTTTGTACACGGGGAAAGCACCCGTTATGAGGATGCTTCCCCTATTTTTGACGAATTTTTGTGTATATTTGGGCTGACTTATGGGTCAGAGACACTATTTTTGTACTCAGACACATACACTATATAAGAGAACTTTTTTGCAGCTCTACATGTTGTGCCCCCTATTTCTACTTATGAATTTATGTTAAGTTGATGGGTGTCTATGTTTTTTGTTTTTTATGTATGATGTTTTATTAGAGATGCATTCCATTTTAGAATATTGTTAGCTATGCGATCAACTGTTTGGTTTTGACTCCTTGGTACATGTGTAAATGTAATGTAGTCAAATTTTCTACTTAATCTATTTGCACATAAATATTTTCTAAATAGATGTGAATCTCTTATCTCAAATGTTTGGTTAAAATGCGACACTACTAACTAGGAATAAAGGTAGACATGCATATGGAATATGTCCTGATGGAGGGTGTCACACATAAGTCTGATGACAGCATCATATTCTTCCTGATTGTTTGTTGTTGAACCGATGCACACACCGTTTGTGTAGAGTCGTGATTGGACAGGGTGATAAATAACCCAAGCTATTGCTGCTAAAATTTGAGACCATCTTGATGCTTGATCAAAAAATCAAAAGTAAGTTTCGAGTTGGTAATCCATTGCGGCACTCAAGCGCGTTTTGTAATAAGTATTTTGGTCAAAAATTTAAAGTGATTGGGTTTGTGTACGTTGACTCTAGGGTAGGGCCTTCTTGGCCCTTATGGGTAAAACCTTTTTAGGTAAAGGCCATTGACGGGGTTTCTGAGGCATGTCTCATCCGGTTCCATAAAGATGTATGCCCCCTGGCAGAGACAATTTTTTACGATGTAGGGTCCTTTCCACAAGGTTTCAAACTTTCCTAGCCCTAGGGCTTCTTTTGCAACATCATAGTAGAGGACTAGTTCTCCCTCGGTGAATGAGAAAGCGGTGATGTGGCAATTCAATGATGCTCTTACCCTTTTCTGATGACCCTCTTTTTATTGTAGTGACTGTCGTCAGCTTTCGTCGACGAGCTCTAGTTTTACTAGGCATTGTTCTAGAGGCTGGGTATCATCGAGGAGTTCAATGGCATCATGCAAATTCAGGATCTCGCGTTCTATGGGAATCACGACTTCGACCCCATATACCAAGTGGAAGGGAGTGAAACCAGTGGACATCTGGATAGCCATGCAGTATGCCCACAGGGTGGAGAAGAGCATATGGTTCCAATTGGTTTTATAGTTATTCACCATGCATTGTAACATCATTTTGAGGACTTTTTTTATAGCTTATACCTATTTTTTGGATTGGGGGTAGTATGGTGAAGCGAATTCGTGGGTGAATCCAAGGTGGTGAGGTATCTCCTAGAATATTTCATTCTCAAAGTTTTTTCCATGGTCGGATACTAACTCTTTGGGAACGCCAAACCGGGGGATCACGTGGTTAAACAGAAATCGAGCGATGGTTTTTGCGGTGTTTTCGTATGTGGGCATGGCCTCTGCCCACTTGGTAAAATAATCAACATCCACTATGATATATTTATGGTTTCCCGATGATGCGGGGTTTCAAGTCATGAAGTCAATTCCCCATTTACAAAAGGGGCTGGCAACAATGATAGGGTGTAGAGGAGCGCGGGGGTGGGGGGGGGGTGCTCTTACTTTATGGGCGAAGCATTGGCATCACTCGCATCTCTTGACTGTTGTAATGCAATTTTAAAATAGAGAGGTCCAAAAATATCCCGACCATAGGAATTTTTGGGTGGTGGCCATTCCAAATAGGTGGTCACCGTAAGCACCTCCGTGGTATTCATTAAGGGGTTGTTCTACTTGGTTTTGAGTGAGGCATCGACGTAAAATGGTTTCAATGCCTCGTCGGTACAAGACATCTCCCATGAGGAGATATCAGGGGGCCTGTTGGGATATGCACCGAAGGTCATCTCGAGTGAGATGGGGTCTGAAATTTTGAGTTCCTAGGAAGAGGATAATGTCTCTGTACCAAGGGTCATTGGTTTCTACGAAGAAGAGATGTTCATCTGGTAGCGAATCATTTACTGTTGATCCCTTGGCATCCCTTGGGAGGTTTGTAATGAACTCTGCTAAGGTAAGTGCCTTTTCCCTTTTAGGGGAGTGAAACTATAAGTTGTATTCTTGGAGAATGACTATCCAATGGGCGTACTTATGGTTATGTTATGCGGATTAATCCCTCATGCGGACAAGAGATATCTCCCTAGTATTATACGAATAGCTAGAAACAAACATCCATTTGTAAATCATTTTCTCTAGATTATTTGCAATTCATAATTATTATAAACAAAGAATTAGGACATGCCCCTACCTTGAAATCCAACTTCCAGTGCAATCTTTTATCCAGTCGCTCCAAAGAGGCTTCTTCAGTAAGTAGAGCCTACAATCAAGAGAGATAAAAGAATTGAAAGCACCTGCAACATATATTAATTAAGAACAACTAATATTACTTAGTGATCAAGGAGTCTAAGCATTGAATTATTCAAATAAGCACAAGAAAAAATCAATGAGAAAAGGAGATCCATATGTATTATCTTGAATGAAAAGAGTAACTTTACAACCTGATGCCTTGATGTCATACAAGTTTCTCCTCGGGTCCTGAACAATCGTTCCTCCTTTAGTTTGACAAGCCTTCCTCTCTTTGAAATATCATGGAGTTATGGACATAAGGGTGTGATCATTCTCATGCCAACAACAACTAGTGTAGAGATTATTCTCTCTTGAGAATTTCTTCAGCAATTACCATATACAAGGTACCCTTGAGAGTGAAACATGAGCTCAATTTATAGGGAAATGGAGGTATTTTCAGTTCCATGAAGAGGGGGATGGATTCCTCTCATGAAGGGATTTGAGCTCCATAGACCAAGGGATAAGCTCCATAAGTGGAGGAATAAAGCTCCATGAGTGGAGGGATAAAGCTTGAACTAATCGTGCCTCTAGAAGCTTCCAGTTGCGAGAATATTTGACCAGTTGGGCTTCTAGAACTTACTTTTTCCTTTATTTGACCTTTTACGGGGGTTCGCAGGTTTTATAAGCAGAATTTCTGGGAGTTTTCGTAGTCTATAGAAGAAGTATTCGTGGACCCATAGGAAAAGGCTAGGAAAAGTGCGGCGTTAGACTTTTGTGGGTTTTAATGATATTTTTTTCCAATTCCAAGACTTGGTTTGGGAACATTAGGGTTTTTTACTTCTAAGGGAGAAAAATATAGGTAGTGATGAACCAATATGGATAGTCAAATTTCATGGTGACAAAATAACGTGTAACATATTGCCCCCTAAAATGCGAAGTCTAACATTATTCTCAAGAGTGAAGTGCTTTATCATTCCAAGGATTAGATTGTGGACACACCAGTCAAAAACCTATAAAAAAATTCAATGCAAGCACATATATATATATATATATATATATATATATATATATATATATATATATCATCGCTTAGGTAGGCATTCCCATACTCAGATCAAAACTTAAATAAATGTTCTGGTACAGAAATGATTTTAATATTACATCAATAGTAGACACCGCATGGGCGCAACCATTTGTCATAAGTAGTCTACTATATCATGAATAATAAAACTCCTCGCAGCCTAGATGGTAGAAACTAGATCCAGGGTCTTGATTTCCCGAACTAGTACGATTCTGTCCATGCAATTGATTGTGTCGAAGTCGAACATGGTAGAAACCACTTGATTAGCACTCAATGATGTAAACTGTTAACAAGTGTGAGAGAAAGCACCAGTAATGATAATGGATCTAAAAGTACTCAGTATAATCCACGAAGTGTGAATGAATGATTTGCAATCGAACACTTCACAGAACCATTCGATCGAAGGTCAATGACACAACCTGTGATTGAAGGTGAGAGACCTTCCATTAGGGCATGAAGATCCCAAGGTACTGATAGGATTCTAGATCAAATTTCTAGATGATGAGCTGTCATCGATAGAAAGTGACCAGTCATAGGAAATCCCATGACACAAAACCATTAGATCAAGTTTTGTAGAAATATTTGCAGTAACTGACTCAAGGATGGTCAACGAGAATGGTGAAAAATGTTTGCAATGAATGGTTTATTTGAAATGTCTCTTGAACACATAACAACACTGCAGATGGTTTGGAAACAATTGACCTATAGCTAATACCCATAAACAGGTTGAAGACTTTCAATGTGGTTTGATTAACTATTAGACAAAGGATTTTCCCAACCCAGGTACAAGTGTGACAACGTGTCATGTTCAAGAGTGGTATACTGCTTTTAAAACAAGGGTGACAAATGGATTCATTTTCTCTCTTTTTACCCCACCATTACTGGTACCTCTTTATTTTTGACAAGCTTGAGGAGGATAACATTTGCTTGTTGTGTAAGCTCATCCTTCATATGAGTCCATCTTAGTATTAAAATCAAACCCTAAGAAGGAGTGGTTCGGTCCTGTTTGTAATCGACGGGTCCTTTACTGTTAACTTTTAACGAGTCCAGTATAGGAGAAACTCGATGTTTTTCAGTTTTAGGGAGTCAGAAGAAAAACATAAGTAAACTCCGTGGTTGTAATTTTTCGTAAATTTAGTCTCTCAAGCCCGAAAAAGGATAAAATAATGCAGGAGAGAACTCTATTGACCATGATTAGTCAATGTATACCTTTTTCGTAAATAGTCCATTTCAATCAAGAAAAGGGGTAAAATTATACTAAAGGGACAATTGTTCATTTCCTTTAACGAGTTCGAATAGTCAAGTACTCGAAAATCTTTTCATGTTTAGAGAGTCTAAAAAGGGCTTAAACGAGAACTCCATGGTTTCGATTTTCATAATTTTCAAGATGTTTATGACCTGACTCAAAAATACGCTAAATGCATCTAAATGAAAAGTGCAACTCTTTTATTTTCAATGAATCTTATTTAAGGGAAAGATTGAGAGATCTAACAATTTTCAAAACACCAATTCTTTCATTCATAAAAAAAATATTTGAGAAGAAGACAATTTATTTGAGAACTAAATTTTGCAAAAAATGATCAATTACTCGCTAGAAATGAAATTCCTTTATCAATCAGATCAGAAACTAAAAATCATTAAACAAACTATTTCCAAAAAGAAAAAACTATTTAAAATTCTTAAAAACATAAATTTCAAAATCAAAAGAAAAACTCTAATTTTGAAGTCTATCTAGAAAATTTGAGGACATTTTCTCCTAGTTTGTGATCGAACCAAGAAGAATTTCTACTTATCTCAGCAGAAATGAAAACATCCAAAAATGGTTTGGTGCGAAAATCAGGCCTTAGTAAGCTAAAATCTCTTCCAAATTTGTAAATGAAAATGAAATCAATTTTCATAAAAGTAAGGTTTGCAATGGGTTTAATGGCTTAGAAAGATAACATCATCATACCAATAAGCTAAGGAATATGAAGGTTTCTTATATGGAGCAGCAAGAAAATAGGGCAAACACTCACTCATAAAATGCAAATCAGATGAAAATCACACAAACATAAAATTTGCTGAAAATAAATTCACACATAAGATTTTGACAGCTAAGGTAGACTGGGGAAAACACAAAGAATCAGGTAATCTGGCTCCTAAAAAGATAATTTTAAATTTTTCAAAAATTTTCCACAGTTTCACAGGTTCTAATGGAGAATAGAGCGGTACTACAATGTTATGAACTAAAAACTATGGATGCTACTGCACTGTTTTCAAATAAAAACCATAGAGGCAAGGAAAAGTACAGAAAAAATAAATATTCAGCTTTTCTTTTCAGGGATTCTTAGAAGTTATCTACCCAACCCAGTCGTTAATAAAAAAGGAAAATGAAAACTAAGTTCTCTTCCCTAGCGGAGACGCCATTTTGTTATGCAAATTAATCCCTCTTGCAGACAAGAGCGATCTCCCTAGTATTCTACGAATAGCTAGAAAAAAACATCCATTTGTAAATCGTTTTCTCTAGATTATTTGCAGTTCATAATTATTATAAAAAAATAAAGAGGACATGCCCCTACCTTGAAATCCAACATTATGTGCATTCTTTTATCTAGTCGCTCCAAAGAGGCTTCTTCAGTAAGTAGAACCTACAATCAAGACAAACAAAAGAATTAAAAGCACCTGCAACATATAATAATTAAGAACAACTAATATAACTTAGTGATCAAGGATTCTAAGTATTTAATTATTCAAATAAGAACAAGAAGAACTCAATGAGAAAAGGAGATCCATATGTATTATCTCGAATGAAAAGTGTAACTTTACAACCTGATGCCTTGATGTCATACAAGTTTCTCCCGGGGTCCTGCACAATCGTTCCTCCTTCAATTCAACAAGCCTTCCTCTCTTTGAACCATCATGGAGTTATGGAAATAAGGGTGTGATCATTCTATTGGGCCCGAATTGAGATACATTTTCACCCTATAATCACTTCAAATTATGTCACAATTTGGGAAATTCTTCCTAATCTGAACAATAAAGAATTAAAAACTTTATGAAAACTAGAGCAATAGGGCTAATGACAAGAAAATGTTTTTATAATATCAAATTGACTTACTGTAGATCTGTATGTAGGAAGGTAGAGTATTTGAACCAACGGTAAAATGGAAATAAAACTAACAGACGCAAACGTATGGGATCTTAGTAACTCCCAGAAGCCGACAAAAGGTAGACAAACAGATTTGAGCCCATGAACTCAAATGATAGCCATGCGCAACGGGCTGTCATTTGAATAATACTTCCTCATTGTGTGAATTTACCTTTAAAAGGATCAGGGGCGAACTAGATGGGGAATCAGAGTTAATTGGGGATTTTCCCTCTGTAATCAGTGCATCAAGACAGAGCTGTCATATTGTATTTTCACATTATCTTTTGAGTTTTGATGTTTTGAAAAATTACCTTTTGAGGTTCTCATCGCGTTATAACTTCTAGTGGTCTGGGCCCAACCTCTGGGAGTCTCTGCGCTAATTTTGTGCCACGCGTTAGTTACATAATCCATGTTTAGTCATCTGATGCGAATGTAACATACTCCTCTAATTAATAAAATTACAGTTGTTCATTCTTCATAATAGTTTAGTATCTATATTTCTTGATTTAGAATAATCGCATTTTGTATTTTCTGGCTTATAATAGTACTTCATCACCAATAGATTCTTTCAGCTCCTTTCAATTCTTCTGCAATCAATTTACAAATCGCAAGTTAGTTATTACTCGATGCTACTTATCTTTGTGGATTACATTGTTTTGATAGCACGGTAAGAATCCAATTGTTGGTTAATGCCACTAAGTTAGTTTACCAAGAGAATTCCATTGCAAAATTATATAACTGAGTGCTCTACAATGCATTTAGGTTACCTTGCTTAAACTGTTGTTCAATTCATTTAAGATTGTTGTTCATTTCATTTGGATTTATTCATTTAAGATAGCTGTTTAATTCTTTTATGATTTCCATTCAATTCGTTTAAGATTGTTGTTCAATTCACTTAGACTGTTGTTCGATTCATTCATATTGCTCTAGATCAATTCATTTAAATTACTGTTCAATTTATTAAGTTGCTTCTCAAACCACCATATTGCTGCCTAATCATAGGCTTGATAGAATAACCAACCATAACCTACCAAATCATTCCTCGTTAAGTTGATTGAATTTAGGAGGCTAGATAATCCTTTCTTAACATAGAGTATCTATTAGTCAATCTCACTTGCATATATTGTGCCAACACCCTTGAAATAAGAAGACTTACCTCGGGTGGATAATTAAATGAAGAGTACTAGGTTTTCCTATAATAAGCCACCTATATGACACCAACATGTTTGGCGCCGTTTCCGAGGAAAGTGTTAAGAGTGATATCCTTTATTCACCTTTCTCTATTTTTGTGAGGAATTGGGTATTAAAAATGAGAGGTAAGAACCTGTGTACCAGTAAGAAAAATGATTGCTCTATAGCACGCTTCTCAGCAAATTTTTTCAAATACCAGTAGAGTAGGTGCTCTTGTTTTATGACTAGGAAGAAAAATATAGAAACAATTCGAACTAACTCTCAAAAATCCTCACAATCCCAAGGATCGGTCATCCTTGGAAGGGCAACATATATAGACGAAATCATTAAGAGAGCTGAATCTCAGGCATTCGTAGGACCTAGAACTATTTCCATTCAAAACCCTATCATGTTCCCTGAAGCTACAACCTCACCATCTGTGGCCCACACTGAGATTCATGGTGAAACAAAAGGAGTTGAGCAAAGCCTTGAAAGTGCTAATCATATAGGCACTGACCCTTCGAGAGAGGGAGGTTCTTGCAATCTACAAGAAGGGGAAGGAGAAACTAGTGGCATAATTCAAATAGAAGCTCCAGAGCCTAAATCACTTGAAAGAGTAGTCGAGATAGAGGTACTTAGGATCCTAGACCAGGGAAGCGTTGTAAAACCTTCTCCACGTTCACCTCCTAAGACCCCTCGGATCAGTCCTCTAGAACAGGAAATCCCTAAAGATTTATGGCACCTCTTCGACCAAATGGAAAATAATTAAAATCAGAGTTAGAGGCATACATCAGAATTGGAATACCCCATTGTTGATCATGCTGCAAACGCCCCTATGAAATCCATTCCCTTACACAACATTCCCACCTTCCATGGTTTGACTACGGAAGATCCCGATGAATTTATATTTGAATTTTACATCTTATGTAGGGGGTATGACTACACCACTGATCATCAGAAGCTGAAACTATTTTCCTTTACTTTAAAAGGAACAACACTACGCTAGTTCATGGGAATAGGTATGGGAACCATCAATAATTGGGATGAAATGAAGAACACTTTTCTTAACAAATATCAAGGCTATTGCTAAACCCAAGACTTAAAATATGAAATATTTAATATGTCTGCAAAAGACAATGAAACATTAGAAGATTATGGAGAAAGATTTCAATACAATTTACAAAGGTCCCCATATACCATGCTATCCAAGGACATTTTAAAAGCCACGATGCTTAAAGTAATGAAGGAATAATGGGTTGACATGCTTAACATAATGGGGAAGGGAGATATTTACCAAGAAGAATATGACGAGATTATTTCCCTATGTATTAGATGCTCTCGGGGTATCACACGCAATAGGCCAGTTGGGCGTGATTCTATGAAAAAATATCTCAAGCAGACCAATGGAAATGTAACCAAAGCAGAATTTGGAAACCTGTTATAAAATTTCAAAACTACCATCCTGGGTACCTTGATAACAAAACATGATTTTTTACAAGCCAAGAAGAAACAAGCTATAACAAAAAAAAACCTGGCCATATTTTTCCCACGATGTCAGAAGAAGCATAGCTAGAGATAATTTCCTTTAGACATGGTTCAGACTTGTGCCATCTGCACTAAGGATCATACCACAGACCAATGTCCTTCACTTCCTGGGCTGAAGGCAGTTTAGAAGGAAGTAGAAGAAGAGGTTGAACCAGTATATTTAATGAATCAACGTCGTCAGTGGCAAGCACGACCAGGTATGCCACAGGACCTACCTCAATTATTTTCTTCGCCACAATTTAACCAGAAAAACCTTGCAACAACTTGGCAGACTCAAAACCCCTTCTCTACTTGGCCAAACTAGTCGTTTCCTATGCCACCCTGGCCTACACAACCTTCATCAGGGAATAATTGGCTGAACTTTCCTTGTTCTCCCCTTTATTGGAAAAATGTTCCATATCAAGCCCAGTGGCCAAACCCTCCTCCTCAAAAATCTAATTGGAATTGGCAGTGACCCCTGGGGATGACCAACCTACCAATGGGGGCAGGAACTCAAAATAAACCTATGTTTCCAGCTCCCTACCCAGTTCAGCATAGCCATCAACCTGCCATACACCCTCAATTACCATCCCAACCCAATCCTAATCCCAATAACAGACCAGTTCAATTAATCTAGATAATAGAAAATCCAAATTCCGGCATTGAACAGAAACAGTGCAACGAACTAAAGGTGAGATTAGGACATACTATTTTACCTATAGAAGCCACAACTCCACCTCCTTCCCGAACTAATACTTCAACTGAACCTAACCAGGAAAATATAACAGAGAAATAATTTTACCAGAAGGGACCTGAAGAACTTAGGATGTCTACGCCCCCATTCCCAGAGAGACTAACTATGCCCATACTGACAACTTCTCCAGAATTTGAAATCTTGGGGGAATTGAGAAACCTATGTATTAAAATTCCTCTTCTCTAGGCCATCCAATACATTCCTATTTATGCAAGGATGATTAAATAACTATGTGGGAAAAATAAAATAAGAAAAACAAAGGTTGCACCCACCGTTCATGTGGTAGGGGTGCTATCTGATTTGTTATTGGGTAAGGAGCCACCCATGAAATATGAAGACCCAGGAAATCCCATTGTGACTGTGAAAATCTATGGCCACTCGTTTCCAAACACATTGGTTGACCTAGGAGTAGCCATTAACATCCTAACTACAGGGGCCTACGAAAAACTGGGCATATCAGATTTAGAACCTACAACTACACTGCTAGAACTAGCTAACAAGTCTGTTATCAGACCGGAGGGAATAGTGCAAGAAATCCTCGTCTCTGTGGACTCATGGGAATATATAACCGATTTTTTAGTTATTAATCCAAAGAACAGGATGGATGGGCATCCATTGATCCTTGGGTGACCTTGGCTAGCCACAGCATATGCTTACATAGGCTGCCAAATAGGAAACATGACTATCACTAGAGGGGATTCTGTAAAAAATATTATCATTTATCCACCTAAAAAACCAAGCACACCCATGGTAAAAATTCACAAACATCCATGTACATACTGGGAGAAAAAAATTCGTCCTCCCCTAACACTAATAGAAGCTCTTGAATTTAAGGATCAAAATGAAGATGACATAATCAATAATTTCATGAGTCAGCCACCATCTGGAAATTTAAAATGTAAAATGTTGAAAACATTCCTTGAAAAAGAAGACCAAGAGTATCCTGTAGCAAATCTCGAGGATCAACATATTCCCACAACCACTGTACATAACAACGTACCTATTGAGGTTGAGCCAAGAAAGGTTCTGAATATTAATGGCAAATTAGATGATGACCAAAAGTAGAAGCTCATAAATTTCCTTCAAAAGTATCAAGGGGCATTTGCTTGGGATTACCCAGACATGAAGAGTTTAGACTTGAATCTATGCACCCACCACATCTATACCGATAAGGAGGCATGTCCCATTAGACAACCGCAGTGAAGGCTAAACCCACACTTAAAAGATGTTGTAAAAGAGGAGTTGCAAAAGCTGTTAGATGTAAAAAAAAATTATCCTATTTCAGGAAAAAAATGGGTCTCCCCTCTGGTATTTGTCCCTAAAAAGAATGGGAAATGGAGAATCTGCGTAGATTATAGAGAATTTAAGAAATCAATGCAGAAAGACCATTTCCCCCTTCCATTCATTGACCATGTCCTAGATATATTGGTAGGGAAACGGTTATTTTCCTTCCTTGATGGGTTCAGTGGTTATAATCAAATCCAAATAGCTCCCGAAGATCAGGATAAGACAACCTTTACCTGCCCATGGGGTAATTTTTCTTACAGAGTTGTACCATTTGGGTTATGCAATGCCCCAACCACATTTCAGAGGGCCATAATCAAAATTTTCTCTGACTTAATAAATGAGGGACTAAAAATCTATATGGATGGTTTCACACCATATGGAGAAGACTTTGATCAAGCTCTAGAAATGCTAGAAAAGGTGTTAGAACGATGTATTGCTACTAGGTTATGTCTAAGCAATGAAAAATGCCACATGATGATGATTGAGGGGGTGATCGTAGGTCACTACATTTCTACAGCTAGAATACAGGTAGATCCGGTTAAGATAGAGGTAATCCATCTATTAGCCACACCTTGTACACAGACAAAGGTACGCAATTTTCTGGGATATGCAGGATATTATCGCAGATTTATAAATAATTTCTCACAAATAGCTGCACCTCTCTATGCATTAACTGGAAATGTTGAATTCCATTGGACTGACAAATGTGACACCGCTTTTGCAGATTTGAAGATACTGGTCTCAACAACACCAATATTGCAAGGTCCTAATTGGAAACTCCCCTTTCACATCTCTTCAGAGGCATCTGATACATCAAGAGCAATCCTTGGCCAAGAATAAGAAATAAAACCTTATGCTATTTATTATATCAGTAAAAATCTCACTCCTGCTGAATTAAATTATACCATGAACGAAAAGGAGTTCCCCGCTGTCATTTATGTTATTAATAAATTTAGGCACTATATAATTGGTTATCAAGTGTTCCTATATACTGATCACTCTGCCATTAGATATCTAGCCAATAAACCAATCACGAATGGGAAATAACTCGTTGGTTTCTGTTGTTGCAGGAATTCGACATTGTTAGCCATCAATAGTAGTTTTTCAAAGAAAAAGATGGCTAGATTATGTTCTCAAGCCTTCAAGAGATAGTTTCCTTTGAAAACCTATCATCTTTTGAAGTCTTATAATGCTCTTTATCCTTTGAATTAATCTTCACTGTTGTTTCACTATAAACCCTCAAGGACCTGCTGTTCACCAAGAGAAGACTGCTTATAAAACTCCATTTCTCACCATTCACCTCTCCATTTCACTCCCACAAACTCTCCATTTTCATCCTTTCTTCCCTCACAAAATCCCTCAAAAACACCTTCATTTAAACTCTAAATCACCTTAACCCTCTTCTAAACCTTATATCTCCCATTTATTTGGTTTAAATCCATCCATTTTAACCTACTGAAACCCCATTTGGCCTTAAAAATCACTATTTTTGGGCCTAAAGCAGTCTTCCACAATATAAAGGCTTTTAAGCCCCCAAGGGCTCATATATTTCAGCCCTCCATCTCATATGTCCTAAAGCCCCGCAACCAGTTGCTTAAAAACATAAACTCCTGTGTTAAAACCCTACCCTCTGTTTATTTTTCCATTCCTCGACAGCATGGTTTCGACTAAATATGGACCATTGATCTACACAGGTCAATGGCCATCAAGCCATCCTTCCCTCTGCCCGTTCACTTACCACACTTTCCTCCTTTCAAATAACCCACCCCATCTTTGAATCTCAACCGCCCATTCAGGTGATCCGACGATTGGGACCTCACCCGATAACCCATTTAAACCGTCTACTACGTGACAAAACAATTGACGTCACCATAGACCCCACCATCCATACCCTGCGCAGCTCTTCAACTATCGCGCTCAACCCTTACCGATGGATATGGATTTTCCGATCCAATGGTCAACGATCGATATTGTGCAACTTTTGGGCTCTCCCCGCAGTGCACTACTTCCACGTGATAACATTGGTTTTAGAAATCCACGTGTCAAACACTAACACATATCGCGTTCCATTCAATTAGTACTGCTTACCCCTCAGAGCCCGTGTAAAAACCACCAATGGTTTTCCCAAAACCACTAATCCTCAATTCGCACCATATTTTCAAATTAAACCCTGGTTCTATGTTTTACCATAGAAACCCATTCTCTGCTGCAAATCCATCCATCCTCACAGATCCTAAACGCTTCCATGAACCCTCCAAAAATGTTTTAACCAATCATTCGCAGGATTTAAATAACTTTGTTTGTTTTTTATGCAGTTTTAATAAATTCTCAAGGTTAAAACCCTCCTGCAGGAAATTACAGTGTTATGGGCCGAGAATGATGATCCTCATAGCCCTAAATATGAATTAAGGAGATCAGGGGTTTAAATTTCATAGTTTTAAAGGGTTGATGAGTCATGATCATCATCTTTTCGGAAAAATTCATTAACAAACCCTCTGTGCACTTGAAAACAATGAAACATAGTCAACATCAATTAATGAAAGAGTATCAGTGTCAAAGATGAATATCAAAGGATAATTTAAGGGTTAAGGGTTCTAGACAGAGTTTAAAGGGATCAAGGCACAAATTAAATATCAAAGGCCTAATCCACAAATGAAGACAGATCCAGAAGAACCTTGACTGCCACATCTAAGGGGTTAATTGAATCCCCAGCTACCATATTGCCACTTGTAACCTCTCTGCCTCAAAGGAATACCCAGATCAAATCTCAGTCAGAAAACATTAAGGCCAAAGGCTGCTAACATTTATTACAAGAAAAATCAAATATTTCACACTGACATCAAAGTTATTGTAAAAGATAAAAGAGCCTTAAAGTTAATCTTTTCACCCACTAAGCCTAAAAAATAGAAAACAGACTTAGCTAAATAGAGTTGTAAATTGATTGCTTTCCTGCCTTATGCCTTGCATGGTTTTCAAGGCTAGGAGTTGCATTTAGTATAGAATTAATGATATCTAACCCTATAACTCTTCCACCTCCTCTTTCTTCTATAAATACTTTTGAAGAAGATGGTTGATTGTTGATTGGTCACTAGATGTAACATTGGAACTCTTTGAAATAATACATAGTCTATCTGAAGTTGAGGAAGAAATTGAAGTCTTGGAAGCTTGATGATGGTGTGACATGATTGTTCTTGAGAAGGCTCTATCATTGGATCCCTGAGCTTGGTTGTTGGTGATGTATTCTAAACTTTCTGTTATTTTCCTGTTTTTATTTTGTTCCATAAATTCTTACTACAGTAGGGTGTAAAGTTTAGGCTAAGAATGACTCCTAGAAGCACCTTAGACCTGTTTATCCTTCACTATTTCATGTTTTCTTCTGCTAAGGAATTTTAGAGTCTTTAATCATTCTCTTGAACCCTTATGCTTGTTTATTTCTCAAATAGTTCAAATAGTTGGTTTCAGCATGATTTATGGTTTTCCCTACTTGTCTGCTGGCACTTGAAAGTTGTTTTTGAAGTCTCCCTTTGAAGTACCATTGTTTATAGTTTTCCAAAGAGGTATGTTTTGATCATACCCTTTTTTCCTGCTTAAATAGTTGTTTTAAAGGTCTTTATAGTTGTAATCATAGATGTGTTAGGTGTTCCCTCTTCTATGACTGCAATTATCAGTGAATCTTTCATGTTTTCTAACTCTTTTGAAATAAAATCTTTGAGGAAATAGGATGTGCTCTCGAATCTTAGATTTCATTTTAAAATTTGTCTAGAAGTCATCATTTGCCTAAAGTGTGGTTTGTAGAAGTCATGGCTAGCCCTGTCTATCAAAATTTCTCTTTATGTTCAAGTTATGTTTTTAAGTTCCCTTTGTTGAGAATTCAAACTAGCTTTTCAAATCATTGATGTCCATCTCATTCAAAAAATAAAGGATGCTGTGGCCAAGTTAGATTTTCCCTTTGATATCCCATATCCATTTATGAGCTTGTTATTTACTTCTTCTTGACCCCATTGCCCAATGAACCTGACACTTCTTCTCTCTATCTATACTACCTAGACCTTTCATGTTCTGCTATACCAATTCAACCAAACTAACTAACAAAACAAAACAACTTGCAGTTAATAACTAGTCTAAAATAAATACTTCAAAAAAAAAAAGATATATCTTTGCAAAAAATTTGAGAGATCCCTCTCTGAGAATAGGAGGGCTAGATCCGGGAACTCTAAAGATTGGTTTTGATGTTTTCTTGTCTTTTGGTTAGCCAATCTATCAAAACTCAAGAGCCCCAACATAATGGCGATCATGGTGGGACCTATTGAGTATATAGTTGCTTGAATACCTCTTAAAAACTCTTTAGGCCCTTAATTTTACAAAGAATACCCTAGGAATCTGTTATCCCACCTCATCACCAACATAATGGTGATCATGGTGGGACCTTCTAAATCTAAACACACTTAAAAATCCCTTAGAATACCCACATATCCTGGACTGATACTATCTGATCACTTTATCTGCTTATTGAGTACATAATAGTCTAGAAAATTGTTGTAGACTCTTTAAATCCTTAAAAATCTCTAAGAAAAATCAGTTAGTAAGCCATAGAGTAGACTCTATTTGTTCCAAAACCTTATCTAAGTGTTGAAATCAAATGTAGGACACTCTCATAACCATAAAAAATATATAAAATCCAAAAATGTTCTAGATTGGCTTCATAAAAAACATGGTGGTGGAACCATAAAACATTTTATATTCACAAAAGCTAAAAGGTTTCCACCTAGTGACTCCACTGGCCCCAGTAGGCCTATTACTCATCTAGGTCTCTAGATCTCTTCAGGACTGTGTTAACCCGCCTTGAGGAAGTTTAGAAACCTAGTCTCATTCTAGAATATTCATTGTAAGAGTAAAAAATTTCAAAACAATCCCTAAAAAGCTTCAGCCTCTCCCATTTTTGAAAAAGCAGTCTGGCTTCACGTAGAATCAACACTAGATCTCATCCAGACCATAATCCTCCTACAATATTTGACAATCCAAACAAGATTTTGTGGTAGACTTCTAAGTCTGGAAAATCAGCTGCTGATAGGAGCCTCTTAAGAACAAAATCTGTCCCCGAAAACCTTGTTGTCTTAGAGGATTTACACTTTGACTTATATCATACAAAGAACATATTCAGAGCCAGGTCTCAAAGTGATTTAAACCAAGCTGATATTGAAATTGTAGATTTTCAGCAGAGCTTTAGAAGAGAAGCCTCACCTTCTACTCCTCCTGATTCCCAACTTCTTCACCACTTCAACCTCTTCCATAACAAATCTGCTCAAAAACAGTTTGTTGGCCCAAGTGTTTCTTCCACTCCATTCCATAACACCACTTTCCAAAACATCCCATTTTAGCCCACTTTCCCTCCTATCAATCCACCTCCTATAAATCCACCTTTCTTTCCAGCCATGGCAGCATGGTATGCCCCACTAGTGTTAGCACAACCTATGGTTCCCTTACCAAATGACTATCAATCTAAAATTCCCCATTTCACTGGAAAATAATCTACCACAGCTCAACAATATGTATACAGAATGGAATATGTATTTGATTACATGGAGATAGATGATTATACCATTAAAATGAGAATCTTTGCCCAAATTTTAGGAGGAGAAGTAAAAAAGTGGTTTAAAAGCTTAACTCCTAACAGCATCAATGACCTCCCTTCTTTGCATCAAAAATTCATAAACAAATGGGAAATAAAAAAGAACCCTCTCCAAATATTAGCAGAGTATAAAAATCTTAAAAGAAATCAAGGGGAGAGTGTTCATGACAGCTCGACTAGGTTTAACAGTGTTTAGAATGCTCTTCCACCTCAACATGAAACCTCCCCAAGGCCTGGCCTTAGTAAAATATCTTGAAGGCTTTGATGCTGAAATGGCCTATCAACTAAGGGAGAGAGATTACTTAACTCTAGAAGACATGCAGAAGGGGGTTGTAAGTGTAGAGGCAAATTTAATTGAGAAAAGAGCAAGGGTAAGATCAAAAAAGAGGGTAACTTATAAAGATGACACTGCACCTTCACCCTCAGCTTCTGACACCAAAATTGACAACCTAGTGAAAGTGATAGAGAGAATTCTTGAAAAGATAAATTTAAATGATAGAGTGCCACCAAGAGACAATTAGAACACCCCCAAAACAGAAATAGGAACCAGAATTATAGAAGAGAAAACAATCAAGATAGACAAAGGGACAGTGACCAATAGATTATACCTCCCTTCCAATAAAACTATGTAGATCAAGACGAGGAAGAAAGGGAGATTGAAATATTGGGAGAAAATCATGTAAACTTGATTGGATGAGACAGTGGGGATGATGTCTTCCTCACTGAAGAAGAACAATGTTTCTTCTCCTCAGATCAAAATGAAAACAATTATGAGGATTCTGAAGATTATAGGTTGGGGTTTGAAAATGAAATCATGGAGGTACACAAAGAGTATGATCTTAGAAGCAAAGGGAACCTAGATAATTCAAAAGATAAAAACACTAGCACTGCTGTTAGGAAAAATACAGAAAATTTGCTTAAGAAAACAACAGACAAAACCAACACTTTGGCTAAGAAAACAGATTCAAACAAAGAGAAAAGAAACCAGCCAAATGTTGAACAAAGAAACCCTAGCACCTCAGCTAGTGGCCATAGTAAAACTATCCCAAATGACAGTCCAAACAAAGTTTAGCAAATCAGAATTGTTGAAAGGAATTCAATTGAAAAAACAGATGTAAATATGACAAAAACAATATTTCCTTTCAGCCTTGAGGGAGAGATTTCAAAAATAAAAATTACTATACCCTTAGCTGAACTAGTAACCCAAGAAGTGTACAAAAGCCAGGTTTTAAAAACTTTAAATTTAGGAAGTGGCACTGACACATTGAACTTGACAGATGATAAACCAGAGTTGTTGTTTGGTCCTGAAGTTGAAGGAAAATACCAAGAAGGATATGTCCCTCCCTTCTATGTTAGTTTGAATATACATGATAGAATATTACACAATGCCATGTTAGACTCTGGAGCTTCACATAATCTTATGCCTAAATTAGTAATGGAAAGCTTAGGCTTAGAAATTACTAAACCATACAAAGATCTGTATTCCTTTGATTCAAGCAGAGTCAAATGTTTGGGTTTAATCAAAGATTTATGTGTTAACTTATCTCAAATCCTTGCTAAGAGTCTAGTGATGTACATAGTAGTAGCTGACATTCCCCAAAATATGGCATTCTTTTATCAAGATTGTGGGGAGCCAAAATTCAGGGGAGCCTTCAAATGGACATGTCTTATGCCACCATCCCAGTATTCAACCAAAATAGAAGATTATACAGAGAATCCCACATGAAATACATGGTGAGCAACATCGATAAACCAAACATCTCTCCAATATAATCCATTCAATCAAGCTTAGATTCCTTCATCTTGTTCAACATAGATGAAATCACTAAACAAGAGAAGGAAAACAAAGAAAATATTAGTTCACGAGAAAAATCTAAGCTACCATCAACTCAGATACAAAATAGCAATAATCAACAGCAACAAGAACATGAAAATAAGACAAAAATACTTTGGAAAGTAAACTTTGATGGGTATTGTAATAAAACAAGTGCAGGGGTAGGTGTATGGATCCATAATACAAATCAAGGATACTCTTACACATTGGATTTTCCATGCACCAACAATATTGCTGAATATGAATCCCTTCTCCTTGTATTACAGTTGCTTAAACAATTAGAAGCCCATAAAATATTAGTCTTAGGAGACTCTGAACTTATCATAAGACAAATTAAAGGGGAATATTTAGCCAAGAACCCAAGACTTAGAGAATATCGAAATGTTGCACTGGATTTACTAAAAACCTTTGAAAAATATGAGCTCATTTTCATACCAAGAGTCCAAAATCATCTAGCAAATGAACTTTCCTTCAATGCCAGCAATTGCCAAGTACCTTAGATAAATGAATAGCTCAATGTAAAGGTAAAAAACAGGTCTGCTGTGCCTGCCAATGAGGATCACTGGCAAGTGTTTGACACTGACAGACACATAGATGATCTCCTAAAATCAGAGAATGATTTCGCCATACCAACATTAGAAACCAGCCATGAAGAAAACTGTTTGGATAATGAACAAATCCCATAAACAGAAATGACATGTTTTGCTGATATAAATCACTGTGAAAACATTTTTGAAGAAGAATTAATTGACAACATAGACAAAAAAGACTTGGAAGTTTTACAATGCAAGAATAATACAATTCCAAGAGGTCTCACACCTTTATAACACCTTTTTAACTTTAATTGTGTAGCCAAAGAACCAAGAATGGAGCCTATGGAAATAGATGTAGAAGAAAATAACATAGGCAGCCTAGCAGAACCCAAGATGATCAAACTATCCAACACTCTCCCAGCCCATATAAAATTGCAATACATAGAGCTGTTCAAATAATTTAGAGATGTGTTTGCTTGGGGATACAAAGATCTGAAATCTTATGACACTAGCATCATTCAACACAAAATTCCTCTTAAGGAAAATCAAAAACCTTTCAAACAAAAACTAAGAAGGATAAACCTTGTTTTATTACCTTTATTCAAGAAATAAATTGAAAAGATTTATGATGTTGGGATTATAGTATCCCTTAGTTATTCAGAATGGGTGTTAAACCTAGTTTCTGTTAGGAAGAAGACAGGGGAAATTAGATTCTGCATTGACTTTACAAATCTAAATAGAGCCTCCCTGAAAGACAACTACCCCTTTCCCAAGATGGACCATATAATTCAAAGGGTATTTGGGTTGAAAAGAATATCATTGTTGGATGGGTTCTCAGGGTACAATCAGGTGTTAGTGCTCCCAAGTGATCAACAAAAAACTGCTTTTACTACACCTTGGGGCACCTTTATGTATGTCAAAATGCCATTTTGTTTGATGAATGCAGAGGCCACCTTCAAAAGGGCCATGGACATAGCCTTCTCAGAAGATATTGGCTATTTTATAATCATTTACCTTGATGACATAATTGTTTTCTCTAAAACTGATGAAGAACACTTGATTCATTTAAGAAAAGCTTTTGAGAAATGTAGGAAATTCGGCTTATCTTTGAATCCTAAGAAGACACTCTTTGGTCTCCAAGAAGGCAAGCTTCTTGGTCACATAATTTTAGAAGAGGGAATCAAAGTAGACCCTAAAAGGATTGATGGCATATTGAAAATCAGCCATCCAAGAAGCCTCAAATAATTACAATATTTCATTGGAAAGATTAATTTTTTGAGGAGGTTTATTCCCAACCTTGCTGAGCTATTAAGAAAAATTACAAACATGCTTAAGAAAGAGGTACGTGTTAAATGGACAACACAAGCCAAACAATCATTTGAACTGGTTAAACAAGATCTCACTCAAACATCAGTCCTGATTAGTCCAGATTTCACCAAATATTTTTATATCTTTTATTTTGCATCTGAACATACAATAGCTACAGTATTACTTCAAAAGAATGACTTGGGGCAAGAACAACCAATATCCTTTTTTAGTAGGGCCTTAAGAGATGCTCCTCTCAAATATAACATCATGGAGAAACAAGCATTGGTGAAAGCATTAAAGGACTTTAGAGTCTACATTTTACACTCTCACATCATTTCTTTTGTACCACATACTGTTGTCAAGGATATTATAAGTCAAGAACCTGATGGTAAAATGGGAAAATGGATTGCTACTATTCTTGAATATAACTTAGAAATCAGGCCCACCAAACTGATTAAAGGGCAGGGATTAGCAAAACTCATGGTTGAGTCAAACTTCCAAGCACTAGATATGAATATGGTGGATGTGTTGGAAGATATAGAAGAATTAACTGCTCCCTTCAGTGAAGAAACATTTATGAATTCACCTTGGTATGCTGATATCATATATGTACTTTTATATTTGAATGCCCCTCCTTCTTTGTCTAAAACTAAAGCTAGATTTTTGAAATAGAAGGCTTTAAATTATTGCATATTAGATGGGGTATTGTATTGAAAAAATGCTGTTGGAATTTTGCTTAAATTTTTACTTGAGGATGATGCAGGAAAAATCATGCATGAGCTGCATGAAGGAGAATGTGGGGGACACCTCTACTGGAAGACCATAGCCAATAAAATTCTCAGGTCTAGCCACTATTGGCCCACCCTTTTCTCGGATACTCAGAAGTTAGTCATGTCTTGCCATAAGTGTCAAATTTTTGATGGAAAAAGAAAACTCCTTCCCTTACCTTTACATCCCATATGTGTTGAGGCACCCTTCGAACAATGGGGCTTGGACTTTATTGGGGAAATTCACCCATCTTCATCAGCCCAGCATAAGTGGATCCTCACTACCATTGATTATTTTACCAAGTGTATAGAAGCCATACCCTCTAGGAATGATACTGACTCTATCATTATCAAGTTATTGGAAACAAACATTCTATCCAGATTCGGTTGTCTTAGAAAAATCATAACAGATAATGTTGCTGCCTTCAAATCTAAAATAATGGTTGATTTCTGCTACAAATACCACATCACCTTAGGCCATTATACTGTATACTATCCCCAAGGAAATGGATTAGCTGAATCTTCCAACAAAAGCCTCATCAATATCATAAAAAAATTGTTGGAGCAAAATAAGAAATCATGGCACAGTAAGCTGGTTCATGCTTTATGGGCTGATAGATTAACTACTAAGAAGTCAATAAATATGTCCCCCTATCAACTAGTCTATGGCTTGGATACAGTATTCCCAACATCATTAGGAGTTCCAGTCATGAAACTCCTTCAAGAAGTACAAACTGAGGAAAATTATATACAGAGAAGAATCAACCAAACAATTCATTTATAGTAGTCTAGAGAAGAAGTATATGAAAGAACACAACTAGTCCAACAAAATATCAAGAAACTATTTGACAAAAGGAATAAGGAAAATAATTTCCAAGTTGGAAATTTTGTTCTTAAATGGGATTCAAGAAGGGAAGAGAACAGAAAACATGGAAAGCTTGAGAATCTGTGGAAAGGACCCTACATTATTCATGTTGAGAGGGGTCACAATGCATTTTTCCTAAAAGAGTTGAATGGAGAAGATCTATATGGAGGCCCTGTAAATGGTAGGATGGTCAAGCATTATTTCTGTCAAGAGTCCTAGGTTTCAAAGCTTTCATTCATTATATATAACAATGTCTTTGGATTTTGAAAGAAAACAAAAAAGTACAAAAACAAGAGAAAAATAAAAGAGGGTAGAAAAAATAAGAAAGGTACAGCCCCATACCAAAAAATAGAGACAAAAATCCGAAAGTGTGCAAACTCAAATGCCACTGCTAAAACACACTGCTATTTTTGTCATACGTCCTAATCATGACTAATTAGTTTTCAATTTACTGTTGATAGGTTAGTGAATTAGATTAGCCAAATAGTACAATCTTGGCTTATTAGTTGAAATAGATTAAGATAGAAAAACAAATGTTCAAACAAATTCAAAATCTGAACCTATGAATTTCAAAAGAGAATGACTCTAATCAGATTGAATCTTGAGCCAAATATAGAAAGCAAACTGGTTTCAGCATGCTCAAAACTTGGACCAGAAAAGAAGAAAGAAAGACAACTCAAAAAGAATCAAAATTAGAGTTGAAGAATAATGAAGGATGTTTTAATTTTCAGATCTTAAGCCTTCAAACTTTTTTTTAAAATTTTCTGCAAAAAATAACAGTCTATGTGCAACTTGTTTTTATGCCATAGATCTACAGCAAGTTAGACTGCTTAATCCTGGCTTGGCTGCTTTTAAATTTCTATTCTAGAAAATAGAGAATAAAAGTCTGTCAGACAGTCTAATCCTGACATATAGTAGTTAGGTAGGGAAACTTATGAGTTCAACTGCTTAATCTGAACTCATGGAGGAATAAGATTAGACTTAGATTAGTTTCCTATTTTCAAAAGAATAAAATGTTTATGAAAAGAGTTTTCTAGTCCAAATGCACTCTGAAGAAGAAAAAATGTTAGAATCATAGGAGTGGGTAGGTAGAGATGTTGTTCTGATAGAATTCCATTGTTTCAGATTGTTGAAAATATTATTGACTCATAAGAAGGTCTGCCAAACGAAAGAAAAGTTGCTGCCCAATGGACTAAGGCACTGGTTTACTGAAAATCCAGAGATAAAAGAATCTGAGGTTCTGGACACCTAAAGAGCAGTTGTCCTCCCCAAGTGGAGCCACTGTTAGCCATCAATAATAGTTTGTAAAAGCAAAAGATGGCTAGAATATGTCCTCAAGCCTTCAAGAGATACTTTCCTTTGAAAATCTATCATCTTTTGAACTCTTATAATGTTCTTTATCCTTTGAATTAATCTTCACCGTTGTTTCACTATAAACCCTCAAGGACCTATTGTTCACCAAGAGAGAACTGCTTATAAAACTCCATTTCTCACCATTCACCTCTCCATTTCACTCCCACAAACTCTCCATTTTCATCCTTGCTTCCCTCACAAAATCCCTCAAAAACACCTTCATTTAACCTATAAATGACCTTAACCCTCTTCTAAACCTTATATCTCCCAATTATTTGGTTGAAATCCATCCATTTTAACCTACCGAAACCCCATTTAGCCTTAAAAATCACTATTTTTGGGCCTACAGCAGTCTTCTGCAATATAAATATTTTTAAGCCCCTAAGGGCTTATATCTTTCAGCCCTCCATCTCATATGTCCTAAAGCCCTGCAACCGGGCGCTTAAAAACATAAACTCCTGTGTTAAAACCCTACCCTTTGTTTATTTTTCCATTCCCCGACAACATGGTTTCAACTAAATATGGACTGTTGATCTGCACAAATCAATGACCATCAGGCCATCCTTCCCTCCGCCCATTCACTTACCACGCTTTCCTCCTTCAAAATAACCTACCCCATATTTGAATCTCAACCGCCCATTCAGGTGATCCGACGATCGAGACCTCACCCGATAAACCATTTAAACCATCCACTACACGACAAAACAATTGACGTCACCATAGACCTCACCATCCATACCCCGCGCAGCTCTTCACCTATCGCGCTCAAACCTTACCGTTGGATCTGGAGCTTCTGATCCAATGGTCAACGATTGATCTCGCGCAACTTTTGGCCTCTCCCCGCAGTGCGCTACTTCCACGTGATAAAAGTGGTTTTAGAAATCCACGTGTCAAACGCTAACACATATCGCGTTCCATTTGATTAATACCGCTTACCCCTCAGAGCCCACGCAAAAACCACCAATGGTTTTCCTCAAACCATTAATCCTCAATTCACACCATATTTTCAAATTAAACCTTGGTTCTGTGTTTTACCATAGAAAGTTGTTCTCTGCTGCAAATCCCTCCATTCTCATAGCTCCTAAACACTTCCATGAACCCTCCAAAGAAGTTTTAACCAATCATTCGCAGGATTTAAATAACTTTGTTTGTTTTTTATGAAAGTTTGATAAATTCTCAAGGTTAAAACCATCCCGTAGGAAATTACACTGTTATGGGCCGAGGATGACGATCCTCATAGCCCTGAATAAAAATTAAGGAAATCAGGGGTTTAAATTTCATGGTTTGAAAGGGTCGATGAGTCATGATCATCGACTTTTCAGACAAATTCTCTAACAAACCCTCTGCGCACCTGCAAACAACGAAAAAGAGTCAACATCAATTAATGAAAGAATATCAGTGTCAAAGATGAAGATCAAAGGATAATTTAAGGATTAAGGGTTCTAGACAGAGTTTAAAGGGATCAAGGCACAAATTAAATATCAAAGGCCTAATCCACAAATGAAGACAGATCCAAAAGAACCTTGAATGCCACATCTAAGGGGCTAATTGAATCCCCAGCTACCATATTGCCACTTGTAACCTCGCTGCCTCAAAGGAATACCCAGATCAAATCGCAGTCAGAAAACATTAAGGCCAAAGGTTGCTAACAGTTATTACAAGCAAAATCAAATATTTCACACTGACAGCAAAGTTATTGTAAAAGATAAAAAGAGCCTTAAAGTCAATCTTTTCACCCACTAAGCCTAAAAATCAGAAAACAAAGTTAATGAAAAAGAGTTGTAAACTGAATTCTTTCCTGCCTTATGCCTTGCATGGTTGTCAAGGCTAAGAGTTGCATTTAGCATAGAATTAATGATATCTAACCCTAGAAATCTTCCACCTCCTCTTTCTTCTATAAATACTTCTGAAGAAGATGGTTGATTGTTGGTTGGTCACTAGCTGTAACATTGGAACTCTTTGAAATAATACATAATATATTTGAAGTTGAGGAAGAATTTAAGTCTTGGAAACTTGATGATGTTGTGACATGCTTGTTATTGAGAAGGCTCTATCATTGGATCCCTGAGCTTGGCTGTTGGTGATGTATTCTAAACTGTCTATTATTTTCCTGTTTTCATTTTGTTCCATAAATTCTTACTACAGTAGGGTGAAAAGTTTAGGCTAAGAAATGACTCCTGGAAGCACCTTAGACCTGTTTATCCTTCACTTTTTCATGTTTTCTTCTGCTGAGGCATTTTAGAGTCTTTAATCATTCTCTTTAAACCTTATGCTTGTTTATTTCTCAAATAGTTCAAATAGTTGGTTCTAGCATGATTTATGGTTTTCCCTACTTGTATGCTGGCACTTGAAAGTTTTTTTTGAAGTCTCCCTTTGAAGTACCATTGTTTATAGTTTTCCAAAGAGGTCTGTTTTGATCATACCCTTTGTTCTTGCTTAAATAGTTGTTTTAAAGGTCTTTATAGTTGTAATCATAGATGTGTTAGGTGTTCCCTCTTCTATGACTACAATTATCAATGAATATTTCATGTTTTCTAACTCCTTTGAAACAAAATCTTTTAGGAAATAGGATGTGCTCCCAAACCTTAGATTTCATTTTAAAAGTTGTCTTGAAGTCATCATTTGCTTAAAGTGTGGTTTGTAGAATTCATGGTTAGCCCTGTCTATCAAAATGCCTCTTTATGTTCAAGTTATGTTCTTAAGTTCCTTTTGTTGAGAATTCAAACTCTCTTTTCAAATCATTGATGTCCATCTCATTCAAAAACTAAAGGATCCTATGGCCAAGTTAGATTTTCCCTTTGATATCCCATATCCATTTATGAGCTTGTTATTTACTTCTTCTTGACCCCATTTCCTAATGAACCTAACACTTCTTCTTTCTATCTATACTACCTAGACCTTTCATGTTTTGCTATACCAATTCAACCAAACAAACAAACAAAAAAAAACAACTTTCACTTAATAACTAGTCTAAAATCAATACTTAAAAACAAACAAGATATATCTTTGCAAAACATTTGAGAGATCCCTCTCTGAGAACAGGAGGAATAGATCCTGGAACTCTAAAGATTGTTTCTGATGTTGTCTTGTCTTTTGGTTAGCCAATCTATCAAAAATCAGAAGCCCCAATAGACATAACAATCAAATATCGTCCAGGAATAGAAAACGTAGTTGAAAACTTCCTGTCCAGGGTTCCAAAGTCGGAGGACACCCTAGTATTTGATGATCAATTCCTTGACAAACATCTATTCGTTGTAGCAGTAAAAAAACCATAGTATGCAAATGTGGCAAATTATCTGGCACTAGGGAAGCTACCTAGACACTTAACATCAAGAGAACGGAAACTGATTGTACAATGCAGCGTAATATTCTCTTGGATTGGGGGATACCTATTCCATAGAGGGGCCGATATGCACATATGCAGATGCATAAGAAAAGATGAAATCTATGACATCTTATGATCCTGTCACGATGAACCTTGTGGTGACCATTTCACAGGATTCAAAACTGGGCATAAAGTGCTACAATTAGGCTATTATTGGCCTACGATTTTCAAATACGCAAAAAAATATGTCCAGGCCTGTGGTAGCTACCAGAGGACGGGCTGCCCGAGCCAAGTTGATGAAATGCTGCTGCAACCACAATTGGTGGTAGAACCACTTGAATGCTGGGTACTGGATTTCATTGGACCATTTAACCCGCCATCGAACCAGAAAGTCTACATGTTGGTTGCCACAGATTATGTAACCAAATGGGTAGAAGCAATGGCCTTGTCAAGAGCCACGGAAGAATTGGTGATCAATTTTCTTTTCGAGCTATTCGTGCGATACGGGTTACGACGAGAAGTGATAACCGATGGAGGGGCACAATTCATAGGCAATAAAATCATAGAAACCTTAAGAAATCACCATATCATCCACAAAGTTACGTCTCCTTACCACCCACAGGAAAATGGTCAAGTCGAAAGCACCAACAAAGTCCTAGAGGCAATCCTTACCAAAACGATAGCAACACATCACCAGTACTAGGCCACTATACTACCGGAAGCCTTATGGGCTTATCTTACAACCTATTGAAACACCATTGGATATTCACCATATCAGCTAGTATTTGGGAGAGAACCTATCTTCCCTATTGAATTCGAAATCAAAACTCTGAGAACAACCCTGGAAGTGGGGTTGGACTTAACAGAAGCTCAATCTAGAAGACTCCAACAAATAAACGAACTAGACAAAATACGACTACTAGCCCTGCAACGCACAACATCATCCAACAACAACGAGCTAAGTGGCACGATAACCTGATAAAGAAGAAGGTATTTCAAAAGGGATATTGGGCACTCCTCTATGACTCCAGATTCCAATATTTTCCAGGAAAACTACAAACATGGTGGCTCGGTCCATATGAGATTCAGGAAGTACATATAAATGGCACAGTCACCTTGACCACCATATATGGGCCTGGTTCAAAATTTTGAGTTAATGAACACAGAGTACGCCTCTATCACAAACTTCTCATGAAAGAATATTTTTGTCAACATGTATGAAATGATCCCACCATCCAAGTTGTGGCACAAGGGGGTGACAACCCCACAAACTCAAGTACATGAGAGGTTTGCTAGCATCATTTGTAAATAATGTATATAAATGTTTTATTTTGATGTACATTCTTCTTACTTGAAATTTTTATTTCTTCTTTCCTCATCCTCTTGTGAATTGCATTCTTATTTTTCTTGTTGTTCAATCCTTGAATGACTGCTGTCCAATTCTCAAAAGGCTGTTGTTTCATCGGATTGAAAAAGCATGTTTTGGTGTTTTATTTTTTGTTTTTCAATCCTTGAACGGTTGTTGTTCAATTCTGGAATGGCTGTTATTCCATTGGATTGAATATCCATGTTTTGGTGTTTTATTTTTATTTTTTCAATCCTTGAACGACTGTTATTCAATTCTTGAACAACTGTTGTTCCATCAGATTGAACAGCCATATTTTGATGTTTTATTTTTGTTTTTCATTCCTTGAATGACTATTGTTCAATTCTTGAATGACTATTGTTCCATCAGATTGAACAGCCATAGTTTGGTGTTTTATTTTTCTTGTTGTTCAATCCTTGAACGACTGTTGTTCAATTCTTGAATGGTTGCTATTCCATCGGATTGAACAGCCATATTTTGGTGTTTTATTTTTCTTTTTGTTCAATCTTCGAATGAATGTTGTTCAATTCTTTAACCACTATTGTTCCATCGGATTGAACAGCCATGTTTGGTGTTCTTATTTTTATTGTTGATCAATCTTTGAATGGCTATTGTTCAATCTTTGAACAACTGCTACTCAATCGGATTGAACAGTCACGTTTTTGCATTCCTATTCTTCTGCTATTCAATCCTTGAACAACTGTTGTACAATATTTGAATGGTTGTTGTTCAATCAGATTAAACAACCATTATTTTTAGTTTTTATTCTTCTCACTGTTTAATACCTAAACGAATGTTGTTCAATATATAAACAACTGTTGTTCCATCGGATTAAATAGCCAAGTTTTGCGTTTTTCCTTGCTGTTAAAATTAAATAACCTTGTTTTTTCATCTCATTATTCCCTTTGTCCAGCTAAAAGCATCTCTCAACAGGAAATGGCAGTTGAAGAAGAAATGGAAATAGTAAAACTAAAAATATGATGACTCCTTAGAATTATAATCCTTAAACAGGAAGCTGAAAATGTGCATATATGAAATGAAAGGCTAAGTCATCCCCAGTTCAAATATGTTATCATACAATATATGTCCTTATCATGGTATATGTTTTTGCACTATTCGAGTAATATTTCCCTCTAGTATGAAGGAATTGGAATAAAGGGTATTAATTGTATTGGAACTCTTTTACCTCTTTCACCATCCCTAACTCTTAAGGAGTTAATGAGCCTCCATTTATGTATAAAGAGAAACTATTATGTTTTCATACACATATTTAAGAGGATAGGGGGTCTCATCACGAGCCAACCTACCATGATCATAGGGATTTAACAAGTGACATGCCCACAATGGCTACCACACCAGGTTAATGACCTTCTCATCTATTTGAAGGATAGGAGGTTTCATCACGAGCCAGCCTAATCACTCTGTTACAACCCTAGTGAATGGCACTGTGACTATCTGGCTATCACACCAGCACAATGACCTCCTTATAAATCAAGATGCTATGATTCAAAAATAAGTATTGTGCTCACATGAAAATTTTCAAAAGAGGATAGGGGGTCTCATCACAAGCCAGCCTACCATGTTCATAAGAGCTTAGCAAATGACATGCCCATAATGGCCACTACACTAGGGTAATGACTTTCTTATCTACTTGAAGGACAGGAGGCCTCATCACAAGTTGTCCTGATCACTTTTCTACAACTCTGGTGAGTGGCACTATGATTATTTGGCTACCATACCAGCATGGTGATCTCTCCACAAAATGGGCAGAATAACTATTTTTACATTAGGATCCTAGCTCATTATTTTGGGTTAAAATAGCAACCATGTCAAGGCTATGAACGCCTGCTGGAAGTAGTGGCTCTGCTTATGGTATGAAAGTATGCTTCATCAATAACCAATTACTTTATATACACCTTATCTTCCATTCTTCTTCCATAAGATATTACTCGAATTAGTGAGAACTATAATTGGCCACAGGAATAACTAACAGAGATATGCTTACACATTTGAATCCCGGGATGATAGCACCAATCATTACTTGACTTAGTCTTGATTCCATCATAAATTTTCATTAAATAAGGACATCATATCATAATAATGGTTATACTATTCCCTTTCCCTTTCCGGTCACTTCAGCACATGATGCAATTATGAAAAAATTTCCAAAACTGACCTTTACACTGAATATGCTAGTAATTATTCAACCACCTGAAGATCGACTTCTCCTTCACATACAGGTCATTATTACCAAATTCTGACATTCCCCTTTCTGCATTCATGATTGGCCAAATCTCTCTTATACTTGAGGGCATGGGTGTCCTTTCTTCGATGGAGGGGGTGTAATTGATCTTAAATTGGAAAGCATGTGAAATCTTGGCACAAATCTCATTAAACTCATTGATAATACCATAGGAACACTGCAATTAAGGCATGATGTTACCAGTGCATAGCAAAAATTTCTCTCTCACTTGCATACAACATTCAGTTGAAACAACAGAACCGAGGAAGAATACAATCATAGGAAGAAGGTATATCAGCTATGGGAGGAAATTCCCTTCGAAACGAGCCTGTAAAATTTCGAATTTCAGATATAGCTAGTGCCATCCTCTAGCAAGCCAGGTAGTTGACATATGTACACTGATTACAGGGATCCAATATGGAAATTGCAATTGAGTTTATGAAAAATCTGCAAGAAGGTAAAACCAGAGTCAAGGGTCGAATTATACCAATCACAAAAGAGATTATTGCTAGAGTCTCCAGAATTCCAGTAGAAGGGGAAAGATGGACAGAGAAACATCTCCTCCTATGAGAAGCGATAGAAGTATATCAGGATCCAGAGGAACCGTTGGAATGAAAAGGGAGAGGATTAACCCTACTTCTCTACACCATCCATGGCAGGAACTGGCGACATTCATCCAAAAGTTCATTACATGTGACAGTCTTCGGGCCACGATAAAAACTCGTTAGCTCAAACTCTAATTGTACTTAAGAAAAATATTTCAGTTAATCTGTCTGCCTTCTTAAATTCCATATTTCATGATATTGTTTTTTGATTAAGAAAAGCCAAAAATCCCCAAGCAGTAGTCAGTCACCATGGGTTAATTAAACTAGTCATCATCCATGAGCTGGACAAGTAGTAGATCGCCTGGGACAGTTTTGTCAACCCTGATGCACAGGAACCAGAAATAAATCCCCACGAAACCGAAATTGAGCCCCCTAAGGTAAATACACCAAGAATAAAAAGGACTCGAACTGCAACCTCAGAGCCAAGTAGGAAAAAACGGTCCAAAACGCTGCAAGGAACCTTGGACCTCATAGAAGAGGCAGGGCCATCCCACCCTCAAAGTGCACCCTTACAAGACTTTGAGGAATAAATGGATCGAGTCATAGAATAATTGAGGAAAGACTATGAATCATAAACCCATCAAGAGCAGAAGAACAAGAGGAACCCATAGATGAGTCCACCACTGCCTGTAGTTCTAGTCACACTAAAGTTCTACTCGACCAAGAGGAACTGTAGGATGACGAGACTCTATCCCCTGTTAGGAATTATGAGGTACACAGTGAAGGGTAGGAAGAAGATAGAATGGAATCAGAAAATCATTCAAGTGACACGGTCCCTGTATAACAAAGCACAAAAACAATCCCTTTGACACCAAGAGGTAGCACTGTTCCACCCAGTCAAAACCCTCATATAGAGGTAAAATATGAAGATCAAATAAGAAAAACCATCACAGGTAACCCTGAGGTTGGCAATATCATTCCTGAAAATGGGAATACCACTCCTCCACCACCTGCTAAAATTAGGATAGGTGAAAATTTAGATGAAAATAAAATTAGAAAACTGAGCAGGGCCTGTAGAATATTAAAGAAAATGGTGAAATATATGAGGAAACAACTTAAAGAGGAGATAAGGGCCCGGAAACGAAAGAGAGAAACCACCACTGCAGGAACTCAAACAGAACTAGTCACCATCTTGATAAACACCGTTGAGGCTGAGATAGAGACAGACTTGGCTGACATTGCTGAGGCTGAGGTGCAAACCGATTTGGTAGCCGCTACAGAGGCTGAGGTGCAAACCAATTTAATCGGCACAGTTGAGACTGGGGTACACATTGACCAAGTAGGTACTTCTAAGGCTGAAATTTAGAAAAAACTAAAAAAATACCATTGAGGCTTCTACACAAACTGAGCAGAAAACTACACAAGAGAAGGAGACCCAAACAAAGGAAGACCCTACCTATACCCCTTGGTAGAGAAAGTTGTTTATCAGAAATTACACAATGAACTGGTGCAAGCACAGCATGAGGTAGCACAATTTAGGAAGGAGGTGGTGCTAGCACAATAATACCAAGCATTACTAAAGAAATTCACAGACCTCTCCTCTACAGAAGACGAAACATTTTCCTAGCTCATAGAAGAAAATGAAAAGCTAAAAAGGGCACAAGAACTGATGGAGCAAGCCAAGAAACAAATCACCATGATTTGTTCTTTGTACAATGATGCACTATCTTGCAGAGCACCGACCACTAACTATGCCCTGTTCTTAACAAAATAATATTTACTGTTGAAAGTCAAGGCCGTTAGGGAAGGAAAATCTAAAACTTTTAGGACTATAGAAGAATTTGTCCATTGCTGTAATGGGAAATATGAACAAGTCCAACGCCTCCTATGTGAAATTTACATGAACAATTCTTTTTGGAAGTGGACACAGATAGTAATCCTAGTCCCTTTATAGGAGATGTCCAGCTCCAAACCTTATTCTCATTTGCTAAGAACCAGATCAAGTGGGACAAGGCTTATAATATCTTCGAAAAGAGAGAGCACGACCTAGACTTGTGGGTTAGAGGAGAACCCACCAAACCCATACAACTAATTATCCAGCACAAGAACTTTATGTGAAGGCAAGGTGTAAGGACTCGTCTAAGGCCCATCCATAAGGATATCATAGAAAATGGATGGGAGTACTTTGAAGACATTTGTGAAGCAACCTTGGTCGTAGCTAAACAAAGGTGGATGACCTCCACGAATAAGGTAAAGAATAGGGAACCATTTGGCTACAGTAAGTTCAAGGTTGTTGCCTCCATATTCCTTTCATACAGTAATCTGGTCTTTAGCATGGGACCTGCATGGCTAGTATGTAGGTATAGAAGCCCTCTCCTCTAGTATCCACCTAAGGACTATAATCATAATTATGAGTTACCAGAGGGGCACACAAGTGTTGCCTTCACAATAATGAGACAAAAACAGGGTTTCAGAGCATACAAGGAAACGGTCTACCCTACCTACTCCTTAACACAACTGCATCTCCACAATCTGTTTGCATGAGGACATGCAATAAGGTAAGTAGGGGTGTATGTTGGGCCCGAATTGAGGTATTTTTTCACCCTATAATCACTTCAATTTATGTCACAATTTGGGAAATTCTTCCTAGCCTGAACAATAAAGAATTAAAAGATTTATGAAAACTAGAGCAACATGGCTAACGACAAAAAAAATGTTTTTATAACAGGAAATTGACTTATTGTATATCCGTATGCAGGAAGGCAGAGTAGTTGAACCAACGGTAAAACAAAAGACAACTGAAAAATGCAAACGTATGGGATCTCAGTAACTCCCAGAAGTCGACAAAAGTCAGACAAACGAATTTGAGCCCAAGAACTCAAACGACAACCATGTGTAGCGAGTTGTTGTTTGAAGAATACTTCCTCATTGCGTGAAATTTCCTTTAAAAGGATCAGGGAAAAAATATATGGGGATTCAGAGTTAATTGGGGATTTTCCCTCTGTAATCAGCGTGTCAAGACAAAGTTTTCATATTGTATTTCCGCATTATCCTTTGAGTTTTGATGTTTTGAACAATTATCTTTTGAGGTTCTCATTGCGTTAGAACTTATAGTGGTCTTGGCCCAACCTCTGGGAGTCTTTGCGCTAATGTTGTGCTGCGCATTAGTTACAAAATCCATGTTTAGTCATCTGATGCAATTGTAACATACTCCTCTACTTAATAATGTTACAGTTGTTCATTCTTCAGAATAGTTTAGTATATGTATTTCTTGATTTAGAATAATCGCATTTCATATTTTTTGGCTTATAATAATACTTCATCACTAATAGATTCTTTCACTTCCTTTCAATGCTTCTACAATCGATTTAAAAATCGCAAGATAGTTATTACTCGATGCTACTTATATTTGTGGATTACATTGTTCTGACATCACGGTAAGTGTCCAATTGTTGGTTAATGCCACTAAGTTAGTTTACCAAGAGAATTCCATTGCAAAATTATATAAGTGAGTGTTGTATAATGAATTTAGGTTACTTCACTTAGACTATTTTTCAATTCATTTAATATTTACGTTCAGTTCATTTGGATTGCTTCATTTAAGATAGTTGTTCAATTTGTTTATGATTACCATTCAATTCATTTAAGATTGTTGTTCAATTCACTTAGATTGCTATTTGATTCATTCATCTTGCTCTAGATCAATTCATTTAAATTGTTGTCCAGTTTATTAAGTTGTTGCTCAAACCACCATCCTACTGCCTAATCATAGGCTTGACATAATAACCAGCCATAACCTACCAAATCATTCCTCGTTAATTTGATTGAATTTAGGAGGCTATATAATCCTTTCTCAACATAGAGTATCTATCAATCGATCTCACTTGCATATATTGTGCCAACACTATTTAAATAAGAAGACTTATCTCGAGTTGATAATTAAATGAAGAGTACTAGGGTTTCCTATAATAAGCCACCTTTGTGATACCAACATGAAAAAAACAACTAGTGTAGAGAGTATTCTCTCTTGAGAATTTCTTCAGCAATTACCATATACAAGGTTCCCTTGAGAGTGAAACATGGGCTCAATTTATAGGGAAATGGAGGTATTTTCAGTTCCATGAAGAGGGGGATGGATTCCTCTCATGAAGGGATTTGAGCTCCATAGACCAAGTGATAAGCTCCATAAGTGGAGGGATAAAGCTCCATGAGTGGAGGGATAAAGTTCGAACTGATCGCGCCTTTATAAGCTTACAGTTGGGAGAATATTCAACCAGCTGGGCTTCTAGAACTTACTTTTTCCTTTATTTGAATTTTTATGAGGGTCCGCAGGTTTTATAAGTAGAATGCACGAGATCTGCTACAGTCTATAGAACAAGAATTCGCGGACCCGCAGGAAAAGGCTAGTAAAAGTGCAGAGTTAGACTTTTAAGGGTTTTAATGAGCATTTTTCCAATTCAAAGACTTGGTTTTGGAACATTAGGGTTTTTTACTTCTAAGGGAGCACAATATAGGTAGTGATGAACCTATATGGATATTAAAATGTCATGGTGACAAAATAACGTGTAATAGGTTCATTAGGTGGCGTGTGAATAGGTATTTGATGGGGTTAATATCTGCGATAACCGTAGTGGTTTTTAAGATGATGTAGTGATGAAGCTTTTTGACTGTTGTATTAATGCTAGGGTAGTATTTTATTTAGGCTCGTATCTTAAGGTTAGGCTCGGTAAGGTTTTCTTGACATAATAGATTATGTGCTGCTTCCCATCTAGGTCTTCTTGGATCAACCCTCCAGCCAAGATGGACTCGGAAGTTGATAGATACAGGATATAATCTTTTTCATAGTCTGGGGGAATGATGAGTGGTACTGAAGATAAAGTTTATTTCAGTGCATCAAACACTTTTTGGGCATGATCATCCCATTTTAATGGAATGTCTTGGTGAAGGAGGTGCAAGAACCCTTGAGCACAAGTGGCATAATCTGGGACAAAGCGTCTCAGAAAATTAGCCCTCCCCTACAGGCTTTGGAGTTTCCTCCGGGTTCGGGGTGGAGGTACCTCTTTGATGGCTTGGACCTTGAGGGGGTCCACAAAAATATCTTTCTAGGACATGATAAAGACTAGGAGTCTTCCTGCGCTAACGCAAAAGACACACTTGAGGGGGTTCAAGCATAGGTTGTATTGACAACATCGTTGAAATACCAATCGTAGATCATCAAGATGGTATGAGCGCTTCTTGGAGAAGATGGTCAGGTCATCCAAGTAGGCGAGGATAAGGTGTGCCAAGTCATGAAATATATATTTCATGGACCTTTGAAAGGTGACTATATAATTTTTTAGGACAAATGGAATTACCATGTATATGAATGTGCCCTAGGGGGTGGTGAACACGGTTTTGTAACGCTCTATGTGACGGATTTGAATTTGGTTGTACCTATAGAATCCGTCCATGAAGGATAGAGCCTCATGTCATACACAAGAATAAATGACATGGTCGATGAATGGAGTGGGATAATTTTCTTTGGGACACGCTTTGTTCAAATCCCAAAAAATCGGTACAAACATGTATGGTGCATAATTTTTTTATGATGGGAACAAGGTTGGAAACCCAAGATGTATAGGTGATGGGGTAGATAAAATCAGATTTGTGAAGCTTATCGATTTATCTTTTTATTGCTTCTACCTTTGATGGGTGTAGTTGGCGTTGTTTCTAGTGCAGTAGAGGTATGTCAGGCCAAGTGTGAATATGGTGCTATACGATAGTGGGACTAAGCCCAGGGATTTCTAGGTAGTCCCATGTGAATATATCTCGATACTCTTGCAGAAATTGGGTATAGGAGGCCATTTATTCTAGAGAGTATGATGCCCCCAATGATATTTCTTTGACCTTTGTAGGATTTTGGAATATGTTCACCTTGATGGTAGGTGAGGTGTTTGACATATTTCCTTCCTCGAACGCATCGGGTGCTGGGATGGGGTTTTTGAACCAATCAGCTTTTCCTGATGGGAGGAAATATTTTGATTCGATCACATAGATCTCTTGTTCTTTTGTCTTGTTAGAATTGAACATGTTCTTGGGGAGAAAAATCGAACGGTGATGCATTACATCCCATGGATAATCTGGCTCCATCATTAACTCTAGGATGTCCTCATCCGAATGAAATAGGGACCCTAAGGGGAATTGATCTTGTGAAATATTATCCTAAATGGGTTCAATATTTATGGAGCTTGTTGAGAGACATGAGAAGGATTTCATTGTCGATGTGGTGGAACCAGATGCGGTCGACACAGTGTAGATAGATTGGGTCTACACCGTCGTAGGTACAGCTACTATCGTAGTTGCAGCTGAATCGACACCTGTGGTAGATGAGCAGAAAAATCGAGTCATAGTTCCGATACATGAGGATATGAATCATATATGGTGTATCATGTTGTCGGTGTTTGGTGGGGGAAGAATCTTTGTGATGAGAGGTTGTGTAAGCGCAAGGTTGGGTCCCCTGTTAGGATGGTCAATTTCCTATTGGTGGAAATTTTGCCTATTGCAGAGGTGCCTGAATGTTTCCATTAGCGGGCATGCCTCTAGTTCATGGTTCTGGCCAGTGCAGATGGTGCATGGTACCACTGTGCCAATGGAGTAGATTGTGTGGGAACCAAAATTCCTCTTCGTCTCAGATGTGGACACTTGGAAAGGATCTATTGTATCAGAGGAGGTATTATGCTTCCATTTCCATGTCATTGGCTTAGGTGCGTCTAGCTCTTTGGGGGAGTGTAGACATAACATTTCTCTTGCCACTGTGAGCTTGGGGAGATTCTCACATTTAATCGTATGGTGGAAGTGTGAACAAATCCGGCAATAGGTATGCATGATCTTCTCTTGGTTAGAGAAAAGTCTTTGTGACCGAGAAGAGACTGTACGAAAACTTCTTGTCAGGGGCTTTGGTTCTTTAGACTGATTGAGCCAATGGTCATTCAGGCTGCATAGTCCGCATGTTATCCTCAGTTTGGTTTGGGTCATCTTTGGCTGGTGTGCCATCCTATTTTTCCCATTATGCCACTGTGTGTGGGGTTGTTGGCCTAGGGGTGATGTACTTTCTATATCATTTGAGTTCATCGTCATGTTTCTTCTCTATTGTATGAATCATATAAATAAGGGGACGAACTCACAGGATATAGGTACAACGTTGTCCACAGTGATTTCCCTAACACACTAGGAAAAATAGCCTAGATATGGGTGTCCTGTCGTGCTCAGTTTGTTGTCTGGAAGGGTACCAGCATCGTAATGCTGCTAAATCAGGGTAAGTGGTGACCACGTGATTGGGCATTTTACATAATGCACATGTTGGTCTTTTCTGCAGAGAGTGGTTGTGGGTAACTAGGGGTTCCCTGATTGGTCGCTTTTCAGCTGACAGGAAGACGATGGATCTACTTGTCACATCTTCTTGGGTTGTCGAGCTGTTCATGGATTCTGAGTCTGTGCCATATTATTGGGAGAGGTGGACTATTGCTGAGCACAAACTAGCAAGTGCTAATCAGAATCGAGGGATATAGTGGTAATTTTCCAAAAGGTGGTTGTCGGTGCACAAAGGACATGTGAATTGTGCTGACTACAATCCAACGTAATAAACTTGTTCTATAGGATACCATCTGTGGTTGAGTTCTAGGGTTGTGCATTCTTCGATGAAGTGACCACGTTCATCACACAACGTGCAACGTATGATAAGAGGGGGGAGTATGAACGAGCATATTTCTGGTGACTGTCGTTCCTCCTGTACGTACAAGATGGTACGAGGTTCATCTCCAAATGGCTGGGTGGAGGGATCCTCCTGATAGGATCGCTCGATGGTTTGCAACACATCCCTATATCATGGGATTTCTGGGTAATGATGGGTATAGTGCCCATAATTGTTGTAGATAGCGCATGCATGATTGGTACGCAATGCTTTTCCTTTACCTTTGGTGGCAGGTTCCCTTTTATGGGAACGTGGTGTTGCGACATCTGCCTCCGAGCCGAGGACCAATTTTAATTTGTCCAGCTCTTAGAAGATATGGGTAGGGTGTCCTATTACGTCGCATATGGCGCAAAATGGTGATTCCCATTGTGTGGCAGGGGTTTCCAAAATCTTTTATTTTCTCTCGATTTTATTAGTCGTAATCATCGGTTTTTCAATGGGAATTTCCTTTGCAGAGATGTTTTCGACTATTTTATAAACATGCGGGGCCTCCTCGGGACTAAGGGGATTTAACCCTGTGGTAGTGATGTGCGTGGCTCATGTCCTAGTAGGGGGAATGAGATACCAAACTGGTATTGCAAAGGATATGTTTGGTAACACCACTATTGCCAAAACCTACCGGGATACGAAACCATCTGAGGGGAAGAGGAAAGGGGTTTGGGAAGAGACATAGGCTATAGAGGTTTCCGAGGCCAGGGACTCAGCGTCATTAATGCTTGTGTCCATGTCCTGAATAGATTTGGTGCTTGATGTGGACATCATGCACACCAGAGTCCTATGACATCAGGTGATGACTCAGGTATGATGGGGGGATCTCCTAGGAATGATCCTAGGATGGACGATGGTTTGAAAAAGTTGGGGTCATATTATTGGTACCGTGAAAGTGTGTCTACGTATGTATATATGAGGGTAGAATGACATCAGTATTTGTTAGGGGCCTCTTTTCGCTATGTGTCGATTGGTCAACATTAACGATGCAATCCTCATAGGGGAACTCATATTTAGGAAGATGGAGGAGTCTAGAGCTGACATGGCATACATATACCTCCGACCAAGGAGTATATTATTGTTACACAGTAATTTGTCAACGTCCCTGCAATCCCCAATCCCGCACATTGGAGGGCCTTTTCCATGACCTGTGAGCAGTGACATAACCTGAAATCACTTTCATGGAATCCCCCTCTACAAGGAAAATAATTCCTCTGAAGAAAGTTTCCTTCGAAAAACCCTAAAAACTGATCTTTTGGCCTTGGCGTGACTAGCTAGTTCAACCCTCATGCCAATGGGGAAAATCCACCGAAGAGGGTGCGCCAACTGGCGCTCTATCCCAGTGTGTTGCTCGCGCCAAGCTTAACAAAGATTTTTTTTTTTAAATAAATGCCGGAAGTTTGATTTCAACAAACTCCTGAACGAGTCTCTAAAATGAGTTGGGAGGTTTGTCTCCAGATCTCCATGTATGGGAGGTGGTTTTCCACCTATCATGGAAGCTTCCTTGAGGATAGGGCTAAGCCCACAATTGTAGGGATCCCAACTCCCCTTCCACCATCTATATAAGCTTGCCATTTTCCCTTAGTAAGCTAAAAGCAAGAGCTAAGTCTGTAGCAAGGATACTATCACCAGATAGCCTTTGAGAGCCAAGCCGAAGAGAGAGAGCTTTGTCCCATTTCCAACGAGCTTTATTAAGACGTGCTCCGCTGTCAGCCCCACTGAAGGAAGATCCAATGTCAGAGCTTTGGGTTGTATCTTTCCTTTATTATTATTAATGACAAGCAACTTTGATTATGGTTTCATTCATGTGTCTTTGTCTTTGATGCAATGAATTACATCCTCTCTGACTGATGTATGGTTACAAGATTTAGATTCTATGTTGTGTATCATTTCATTTCTTCGTATGTGTGCAGGTGTTCGGATGTGTTAAGTGGAAGGATCGTGATCTGCCAAAGTGGAGGACGGGAAGCTTCATCCTTTATTCAACGACCATTGCGTAGGACCTAAGGTAGGAAACTCGTTGTGTTTTGTCGTCTTTGTAACTAGAGACCTACGTCATTTCGTGTCTGATTGTTGCTAGACCCGATCTGGGCTAGTAGGGATCGCCTTTGTCTGCAGAGGGGATTTACCTCTCCAACAATGATAGTCTAAGTGGGTTTCCAATACTTTAATGTATATGAGGACCGTCTTTCCAGTTAAGCAGACCGACACGTTTTGGTAGAGGGATACGGGATTTGAAGGGTGATCGTCGTATGCTCTAAGCGTGATGTCTGATGGCTTTAGCTCAGGAGACCGTAACTTCTACCAAACGTTATTTTACATGATGCATGTGGATGCACCCTCATTGATGACACATCAGTGAATTGTAATATTTTGGACTCATACTGGTATCTGAAAGGCAACCATTGAAGGAAGCCTAGGGGTGGCTTTGTCTAAATTAAAATCCATTAGGCGTGTATCGGCAGGGTCGATAACACCTAACATAGAAACCAAGGTTTTCCGTTGCTTTGGGCAGGACTGTAATACTTCCAAAGACATAGTAGTGGGAGATTGAGCTAAATCATCCACAATGATATCATTATGGGGTACTTTGGAATATTTTCATGCTTGCCTAGTTGGTCCCTTAGCCATCTTTGGCAAAGGTTCGATAGGCATCTTTGATGTGGTCAAAGGTGTAGTTGGTGTATTGGTACTATCCCCTAATGCATTGGTGTCTGGTTGGGTGTCATAATTTCGATTCCGTGTTTAAAAAATATTTCCTCGCCAGTCATGTAGATTTTGTGGTTGTTCTTTCCAAAGTCGTCAAGAGATTGTTATTGTGTGCTAACTATCCCTTGAAGGGGGTAGGGCTCCTGCATGACTGCTGACTGCTGGGCTAATCCCCCTTGTCCATGGTTATTCTGTAGCTTTTTCAGCTCAGGGAGGTCAAGACAGTGGTGAGTGTAATGGCCATACTCACCACAGATCGAACAAGAGTGGTTTGTTCGAAGAGGTGGCCTTTTGTTTAGTCGTTGGGCATTTCTTGGCTCCTGGTTTTGATTTTGGTTAGAGTTACCTCTAGCTTGAGATCACAGAGGGTGCTACTGGCTGTTGCCGCCCTGTCCAGGATTTCCTTTAGGTTTTTTTTTCCCTTTTTTTTTAACGACTTTAGGAGGATAGTTCTCCTGGTTATATGGTTGGCACGGTTGGTTTTGGGAAGGTTGCACAAATTTTACCTGTGCATTATTCTTCATAGGTGGGTCTTGTGCTGGGGGCTGAGCATAATGCGGTCCTTGGTTTGTGAATGGCTATTGGTGGGGAGCTCTTCCATAAGCATGTATATCTGCGTACTAGGTCCCCTGAGCTAGAGGATAGGGTCCTCCATGTTGATCGTGATACGATGATGCCCTACTGGTCAAATTTTGTGGAGGCATGTGATGACTTTGGTATCCAGGTTGTGGTACGTTCTGGGTAGAATCATACATGTAACTGGGGTTTTGAACACTGCTTCCTAGGTAACTTTGGGTCAATGACCTAATTAAACCGTCTGTAGAGTTCGACGTGCCTGGAAATTATTTGTAAGTTTGCAGACATGGGGCGTTCGACATGATATTGTAAATATACCCTGACTGTGTATAGATCAACTCGAGCTGTTGGGCCTTACTGATCGTGTCCTCTTCGGATATGGGCCTTTTTTGTGACACATCCTTCGAAATATATATAACGAGAGTTTTTAGGAATAGGTCTAACAGTACTCGATCATTGAGTTTGGCTTTACATAAACTTTGACGTCGCCACCATTCATGGAGATGGTCCAAGATATGGATGACGGGGGTTTTCCTAAAGTGTGTCAGTAATTCCATTTCAGAATCATGGTTGATGGGTAATTGAAAAAAGGCCAGGAATGCAGTGGCAAGGGCACTAAAGGTTCCATGAGTAGCAGAGGGTTGCTCCGCATACCATTTCGCTGCTACTCCTGTCAGAGTGTGTTGAAACAATCTCAGTAAAATAGTATCATCAATGATGTTGTTCGATGAGCACCACAGGTAGAAAGCCATAACATGATTTCCTGGGTCTTCCGCTTTCTTTCCTTCTAACCTTAGAATGTCGGAAGGGATCTTCATGGGCATGGGAAGCCATATCGATTTGTGTGCAATGGGGTCGTTTTTCAACTTGGTTAAATATGGTAGATTCAACAAAGCTAGAAAAGGTGACTGCGAGGTTGTAGCCATTGTGACTTGTGAAAACATAATTTTCTTGTTAGGAAGAGGGTTTTTCTGCGATATACCCTACTATTTATTCAACTGGCTTCCCGAATGGGTAGCACTCCTCTACCCTCTAGGGGTTGTGGGAGGAGTGGTATGTGGTGTGGCATTGGGAGATCAACCAGGGTTCCCAACTAAGGATGTCCCAATAAAGGACTAACCAATAATGGTGGCAGTGTTCTGTCTTTGATGCCTAAATGGCGAAAGACCTGGAACCCCTCCTAGTAATGGGGGGAGGTCCAAAAGACGTCTAGATCGGTGAGGTCCCGTTGGGTCCGTTCTGGTGTCAAATAGGTCTGGCTTTGGAAATATTTGAGAGAATATAGATTATAATCAATGCAAAAAAAATTTCACATACATAAAACAAAGAAAAAATAAAATAAATTTTCCCTTTAAATTAATCCTATGTGATCAGTCAAAAAATATAGTTTTTTTTTTTGTTTGCGTATGATACTCAAATCCTATAAGACTTAATCATCCTCACACACACAAATGTAACTAGGCCTTGAGAAGATATATTGCGAGTGATGGCACAACGTCCCATAAGAGCTGGCGGCTGTCCCAGTTAGCTAAAGAAAATCCACTAAGGTAAGGGTGGAGGATCTAGTGCTTTCCTGCACCGTCACCTACAGGGAAAGGAGGCCCTAATTTTTTCCACTAAGTACCACCACCCCACGTGAGCATTCGAGTCTTAGGCTTCTTGGTAATTCAGCTAATAGTATCGAGTATCAACTGGGTCAGGTAGCCCCAACTGATACCTGCTTGCATTGCACCTAAGCCTAAACCCCTCTGAAACGGGTCTCTGTTGCGCTCGGGTTTTCTTTTCCATGGGTTGATAGGTGGATTTGAAATATCCATAAATAGTCAACTTCTATGTTTCAAGATGAAAAATGATCAAGGCGACTTATTGGAGGCCTACCCCCTTGATCCTAACTTAGACTATAAATTCTTTTGTGATTCCTGTGGGGAGAATTTAGTGAGCTTTGTTAAGTTAGTTTTAGGTGTTTTTTCTTTGCTTAGTGTGTGGATGTGTATGAGAAAAAAAGTGAACAAGCACATAGTTTGAACATGTGGATATGCGATGATCCTTTTCAAAATCCCCTATTAAACTATGTTCTATTATTCCTTTCTCAAAAGAAAAACATGCGCAGATATGGGCCGCTTTCAATTTTTCGTAGTTAATCTATGTGATGAAATATAGGGAGATGGTGAGTTGTGAATAGAGATAGTTTATATGCTTGCCTAGGATCACCGAAGGGTGCAAAGGCAATAGAGATTACTTGCTCATCTATCAATAATTTGATTCGGGTCCCGAAATCGTAGTGTAAAAATTGAACTAAACTAATGACTTTTACACTAGAAAAAAGGAACTAGCTAAGAATGTGTGGACTTGGGCCACTTACTTTGTCTAATTATCTAGGTGTTTTGGTACCTAAATTTGCAAAACATAATTTTTTTTGGAACGCAATCCCTCATACTTAAACTATGTGGGAACTTTTCAAAAATCAAATTGAAATAAAACTAACACCAATCCTACCAAAAGCAGCTAAGAGTGAGCTTTAGCAAGCTGTGGGGCACCTCAACTAGTGCTGACAGATGTATTATGGGTTGCCAGGCACTTTTACAAGCAAGAAAAGATGGAAATACTAGAGAAATTTATGATTCTATTTTTTGCGCGCAAAAGGATGAAATAAGCGCGATGTTTGTGCGCAGGTCAGCTCTGAATATGAATCTTGGGCACGTCTTTCTGTGGGAAATGCACAAAAATTCCTGCAAAAGTAATTTTTTGGAGTTTTTATGCTTCAGTCTGTCACTTGGCTTGAACCAGGGATTGAAGGAGAGAAAGGGGCAATTCTAGCCCAATTCCACAGCAAAGACGAAGGTCTCTGCAAACAGGAACTACCACATAAACTTGGAAATAAATGTTAGTGGAGTCACCAACCTTGTGTTATTGTGTTTGGTGCACGTATATATGAAATCACACCAAATTAAGGGGTGTGGTATTCCCTCTTAAGTTATTGGTCACAGGAAAAAAATATATGGATTCAACCAAGTTAGTGGAACATGTTAGAACATAAACATACTAGATAGAGAAATAGCATGCATATTAAACATAAAACTTAAACTAAAACTAAAACAACAAAAAAAAAAATCTCTAAATAGAGTCAAACAACTTCAATAATCCAAATGACGGTGCTTATGTCCCCTCTTATTGAGTGCTGGTAGGAAATGAGGATGAAACTTTAACCCACTTGCCAAGGGGCCCTTAGAACTTGGGATTCTAACTCCTGATGCAAGGATGTCTTTACTTCCGAGCTACCTTGGTGCAAAGTCTCCTTCTCTCTACTATGGTGGACTAGAGTTGTTGGATGGCCAACAACTGAGTCCCATCTATCTCTGCTCTGGATCACACATTGTTCGTATTTCTTGGGGAAATTTTGGCCAGCATAACAATGTGCTCTCAAGTTACTCATTTCTTGGTGTCCTTTTATAGGAGAATTCAAATCCTCCTTCCCTCTCTTGGTACATTGTGGATGGTGACCCAAGAGAGGGGGGTGATTCGATTTTGTGCCACATTTATTCCATTGTGTGCTCTGTTGATGTCCTAACACTACAAGGAAAATACCATCTAGCGGATGTTTTTGAGGAACCCCATAGAAAAATACCCTATACATCTATTTCTAGCGGAGGTTACTAGAGGAGGTTGGCAAGCAGAGGTTTTTGTGGATGTTTTCTGCTCAGTGCGCTTATCATTAAACGTCGCCCCTGTGCTTTGCAATACCGAAAGCACTGGTTGGCACAAAAACATTGGCACACTGGACACCGTGCACTCCATACACACCCGCCCAGTGAATTTTATTATTCTATAGCATTGGTGTGTCACACATCTTCCGTGCCGGTGCATTATAAAACACCGCGCTAAAACCGAAACCGCCCGGTGTGGTAGAATGAAACCGCAATAGTGCATCATAAAAAAACACGCCGAAACATAAACCGACCGGTGTGTTTGTAAGAAAAAACACCGGTGAGTCTATAAGCCACGCGCACCAGTAAAGGGTTAAATTAAAAAAAATTACTATAAAAAACCTGGATTTTTCATTTTTCCAGTGCTCCTAAGCTCTCAATTACCGGTGCGTGCTCTACCATAGAGCGTTCCAGTGCACAAAAAACATTGGCACATCGGAAAGAGTGCGCGACGTACACACCCGCCCGGGGCGTCCAATTACGGTAATGCACTGGTGCTTCACTACTCTTCCGCATCGGTGCATCATAAAACATCGCTCCGAAATAGAAACGTGTTGGTGCGTTCTTCTCCAAGAGCACCGGTGCGCCTATAAAATGCACACACCGGAATAGCATTAAATAAATAAAAAAAAATTAAGGCTAAAAAACCGGTGCTTTATAACTATTCCACACTGGTGATTTACAAATATTTCACCTCAGTGCACCATCAAAACAACGCGCCAAAACTGAAACATCCCGGTGTGGTGTTAGGGAACCACCCCGATGCATTATAAACAATGCACCAAATCTGGCACCACCTGGTGCGGTTGTAAGTAAGCGTACCGGTGCGCCTATAAATCCCCGCACACCGGAACAAGGTTAAATAAAAAAAAAATTACGGCCAAAAAACCGCATTTTTCACTTTCCCCAGTGCTCCAGAGCTCTCAAGCACTGGTGCCATTTCCCATTCTCTAAGCCACCCTGACATTAGCGTTCTAATTGTACCCATTGCACGCATTGGTGCTCTACATTGGCCACCAATCTCTAGCTTGCATTTTGAAAAATGGTGGAGAAATTTTCTTTTGCAAATTTTACAGCCAATATGCCTCCTTGATGGCGAAATATACAGGTATTTTTCCATTTTTTCCATAATTAAGCCTTTTAGCGGATTAGAATTTGAAATGACCTTAAAAATAACTATTAAAAGAGAAAAATGTGTCGCGCGGTGCACCTGAGCCGTTCGGCTCGCATCGGACATCAGTGCTACCTGTAAAATTTACAGGCTACACCGCTGCCAGTGCTAATGGTATCCGCACCGTTTCTGGGGCAGTATCGAAAGGCACCCCGCATAATTTTAAATTAAAATAAAATAAAATGCGGTGCGCTCATTTAGCCAGGCGCACCATTGACCAAGGGAATCCTAGTGCGGTGCATTGACGGTATTATCTTCCCCGGTATATGTCAGTGCACCACATTTTGCATTCCAAGAGGGTTAACGGTGCGGCTAGGTAAAAGACCACACCGTTGATTATGTAATTGTCATGAAGTCGGTGTGTTGACACGACTATACACTCTATGGAATAAATTTCAGTCAGCACACTAGTATTCTGAACCTAGATATAGTCAATGATGCTTAAAAAATAAATAGCTACACCGAGGCCGGTGCATTATGTTTCATTAGGGGCACCGGGAACGGGGCACTAAAAAATTAAGCTACACCACCACTAGTGCGTGACTATTTTTTTGGCGCACTGATTGGTCTATTTTTTTTTCAAAAAAAAAAATTATATGTATATTCCTGAATACATGTCTGTTTTAATAAAAAAAATTATTTAATATGTCAATGATTCAGAGAGAAAAGGAGGAACAACAGCAAAAATAGGTTGAACAGTATGACATGATTCACCAATGGGAGGCTTGAGAGAGGGAGAGAGATGCATACCCTCGTCTTATTACAGCAGATACTCAGGGGATCCTTAGGCAGGTAAGCCTCCTCAAGTTCTATGAGGAGGCTACTTCTCTAAAGGCCCATGGTGTGTTTCTAAGATATCTTATCCGCAAGTGGAATGTCGACCGACAGGCTTTCCAGGTTGGTCCTGACCAGTGGTACACACCCACTGAGGAGGATATTTATTTTATTACAAGACTATCGAGGAGAGGGGTGGATTTTCCCTCATTCCCAGACAAGACATATGGTTCTGTATCAGGGAGTCATTTATTTTACTCCCAGAGATACATTGGAGCACATGTATTGTCTCCTTCAAAGTTTTAGGTACCTGGAGGTCAGTTACGTATAGGTGCATTTGGTAGACAGGACGTGCAGTGCTTATCACTGATAATTTTGACCATTTCGCACAACACCAGTGACGGTCAACACATTATTTTCTTGCTTTTATATTATGTTGATTCTTTAATACAACAACCATGACTTGTGAGGTGGTCAACCATTTTTTGCGGCAGTTTTGTACGACCTTAGATAGATGTCATGCTCATGCACAAGGGAGGGTCAACTTCCCTTTTACTTCATAGATGTTTTGTTTATTTTTTGAGATGTTTCCATAGATGAGACCTAGTTTTGTTCGACAACCTCGTAGGCCGATTTTTGAGGCCCAGATGCACATGTGGGGGCAGATGATGCCCAAGAGGGGAGACACTATGTTTCCAGCTAGGATATCGCATGATGCACTGGACTTACTAGTCAGTGTTGACAGGCTGCATCCCTTCATTATGGTCCCATGTCCTTATTCTAGATTAGATTGGCGAGGGTGTCCAAACATCCTCTTCACAGATGATGAGCTGCCATATGATAGAGGTAATATTAATGTTTTATTTATATTTATTCTAAAATGTTCTTTAACTTGTTTTTATTAAATTTTGTAATGAAATTGTCTAATTATTGTTGTGTACTTGTATATATTTTGCAAACATTGGCTCTTTTGATGGCGAGGAGATGCCAAATCCACCACATGATCCAGGTGTCAATCATGATGACAACCAGGACATGGCCGATGCTGAGGATGATCATCATTAGGATGAGGCCGATGCAGCAGAGAGACATGCTCCTGCTCATGGTGCACCAATATCGCCTTTTGCTACGCATGGTCGACCTGAGACTAGATATAGGATGGAGTTGGGCAACCAACTCCGTGCATTGATTATTGATGCAGACATCAGGATCACTCATTATAGAGACATACAGGCTGATGATAGGTTGTTCTAGATGTGGAGAGGCATGCCGCGTGACATGTACGACCCGATGCGGCATGTCATAGGAGCTACGACAACTATTACATGACTGAAGAGGACTGTCCGTAGCTATAGGCATACTAGTCGAGCCGCTGCACATGATGGACAGTCCGTGAGCAGCCACTCATTTGTATCTCATTATCGTTCACCTCGAGCCATGCCTGATAAGCATGAGGTTGATCCACTAGCAACATCTAGCAGCCATCATGGAGATGAGGTTGGACCATCGACCACGTCTAGTCAACAACCTGCAGCATCCGTCAGTACTAGTCATGATCATGAATAGGTTGGACCATTGACCTTTGACGCTGCACTATTGACTGAGCAGGCCTCCACTACTACTGCTTATATTGATGTTGTACTAGTACCACCAGCTGATGCATCCATCAATACTACTGATCATGATCATGAGCAAGCTCGACCATCGACCGTTGAGGTTGCACCCTTTACTGAGCAGGCCTCCAATTGTACTGCTATTGATGTTGTTATACTACCACCAGTCGATCCATGAAATTTATATTACAATTCTATATTTTTAACATTATTTAGTTATATATATATATATGGTCCATGTATTTTATGTTCATGTTGCAGTTGTACTTAATTTACATGTTGGTGATCATCATGATGTGGCGCGTATTGTTAGGTCATGTTAGATATGTTCATTTAATGTTTAGCTTGCAGATAGATGTGTATATGTGATAGAATGAGTTATTTGACATGAGATGTGTATTTGATGTTTGTGTTGTGATGATGTTAATATATAATGTTAATTTGATGTTTGAATGTGTTTTTTAGTCGAATATGATGTTTGTACGATGGTTATCATGATCGTGATGATGTTTATTAATTAATTTAATATTCAATGACCATGATATTTATTAAATGTTATGTTGTGATTGTAATTTAAATTTAAATTTTAATTGTATGTAAAATTGTAAAATTGTATATTTATTTGTACTAATTGTAATTTTAACTGTAATTGTATGTAAAATATTTATTAATGTAAAAATTTAATTGTAATTGTAATATTTAATTTATTGTGAAATGATTATAATTGTATATATGAAAAATTGTAAAATTGTAATTGTAATTGTAATTGTATGTAAAATTATAAAATTGTAATTGTATTTGTAATTGTAATTTTAATTGAATTGTATGTAAAATATTTATAAAATTGTAATTGTAATTCATGTATGTGAAATTAATGTAAAATTGTAGTTGTAATTCTAATTGTAATTGTAAATGTAATTTTAATTGTAATTGTATGTAAAATATTTATAAAATTGTAATTCTATTAATGTGAAAATTTTAATTGTATTAATGTGAAATGATTTTATTAAAATATTTAAATTTGTAAATTTGCAAATAATTGTAAAATAAAAATTCTAGAATAATACGAATTTTTGTAACATAATAAAGTTTAGAAAATAATGAAAATAAATTCATGTACTTTAGAATTATAATTATTTTATTATTATCTTACATACAAAAAAAAGAACTTTTTACAGTTTGGTGCACGTATCATCATAACACGCACCAGTGCTTCCCAACTCTTTTGCAACGTGAACGAATAAACACAAATAAAAAAACACAACTCTATTTTCTTTAAGTGAAAAAAAAGTGGAAATTTGAAAAATGGGCGGAAAAATATTTCCAAAAATCTAATTTCATAAAATATTTTTTTAAATACAAAACACTTTTCATTATTTCACTATTTTTTCTAAAAGTTTCAGCCAGATATTTGTAGGAGACAAACCTGGAGCAAGAGAGCACGAGGGCATTGTGGAGCAGCGAAATAGTTTCAAACAGAAGTATTCAGACAATCAGAAACCAAACCTCTGGTGATTCAAACCCGATATCATATAACTTCAAACCATCTCATGATTAAATTTGATTATTTCTTTTACTTTTTTTCTGCAGTTTTTTTACTTTTTTTGCAGTTTTATCCATTTTTCCCCTAAATCCCATTTTTTTGTTTTTCCCTTTCTTCTCCCTGTTTCTGTGATTTCTGAATTAGGGTTTTTCATTCTAGATTGACATCCAAGCCACAAGACAACTTGCATAGTCATATCTCAATCCATTCAGCCATTGCGTGGATTTTTGGAAAAAATGGATTTTTCTTTATCAGTGCGCCCTGTGTACACTACCGCACTAGTGCGATGTATTATATAGCGCACCGCGCAAGTACTGTATAGTAAAAAAACTAAAAACATTTTTTCTAAATTCATGCGCCATATCTGAAATAGGGCACCGGTGCTCCATTTAACAAGGATAGCACTGTACAGTGTATTACACCATTTTTGCGGTGCGTTTTTAAGACCCCACGCACCATACGTTCTATTACACTGTTTTTGCAGTGTGTTTATAACACCCAACGCACCGTACGGTCTATTATATTGTTTTGTGATGCATTTTAAATATCCCCACGCACCGGCTGCGGTGCGTACCTCATGAAAGGTGCACCGGTGTCTTGAGATTCATTTTCTACCTGAAAAGTTGAGAATTTATTTATAAATATATTAATGAATGATATGGTACAAGTTTCAGATTGATAAAGAAATGACTGAAAAGAGATCAAGTAACAAAATTCTGTTAACACATCAAGAAAATAAAAAAAGGCAAGTTCTTTGTAAATTATTTATAAAAAATATTATTTTTGAACTATATGTAACTTTAACTAATGTGTATTGTTTACTGTGTATCATGCAGAGCCACAAAATGATGAAGCTCGATATGTTTATTTATGATCTAGGACCAGAAGAGCGTAAAATTTTAATGGAAAAATTGCAAAAGGATGAATCAAGTGAATGAAAAAATACTATCGATCCAATATGAGTTTCTTTTTTTAATTATCATTAATAATATACTTAAAATTATTAGATAACATGTGTCAAACAATCTACTAATTCACATCTGTTTAATGTTCTACAGAGACCAACTACTCAGAAAAGGAATGTTTTTCTAACAAAAGAAAAAAAATAGAACATGCAAATGAAAATGAATTGCTGCTTAGCTCATATGGAGTGGTGCTGGAAGTTAACGAAAGGGGGAAATTTTTTTACAAAAGTTTGAGGGATAGCGGAACGAATGTATAGATGTTCTTTCCACTTAAAATACAAAAATAAATCCAATGATTCCAAGAACCAAATTTTATCTAAACTACAAGAAGAGTTTCCAGAGAATTGGTCAATGAGACATGTGAAACTTTTAATAGCAAAAACGTACAAAAAAAATAAAAATAAATGAAAAAGTAATATTCCTTTAAATGTTTGTCTAGAATTGTTTATAAATATCACTTTTGTTATATTTACTTTTCATATATCAATATAAAAATTAAATATTTTATTTTCTTGTTACCTTTTCAGGAATATTATGAAAATCTCAAAAGATGAACGAGCTGATATTAGAAATATGCCAGTAGGAATGTTCAAAAAGGTGTACAAGGAGATGGTCAAAGAAATGGACAAAATTGCATCATAGGAGGAGCCATCTCAACAAAAATGTGCTTCAAATGTAATATGTAATAATTGAATTTTTCGATTATTAGGTACAATAAATAAACAATTTAGCATTAAATATTATTTTTCAATAATTTTCTTGCAGAAAATAAAAGAAAATGGAACCCATTCAGCACATAAAACCGAATGACAAGGAAGAAAAAGGTTGATCTCTAAGTTTTTGAGTAATTGTTACTTCCTTATAACAACTTAACTAGATTTCATTTTTGTATTTTTTAAGTTGTTTTACAAAAATCATCATTGAATGTCTTCAAATAGGTGCTAACATACAAAGAAGAACCATCAAACGAATTGATTGAAATTGGGTTAAATATGGGTTGTGAGTATATGTTGGCATATCAGAATTTAATTGTGGAATTTGTAAGAATCTACCGATCTTGTTTTACTTAGCTCTGTCTATAATTAATAGAACAAAAACATCTTTTATATTTAATGTATGATTTGTTATGGGGTATAAAACTTGCAGGAAATAAAGTATGGAACTACGCCAACAGATGAAATTTTGAAAGATGGCATGGTACATGGTTTTGAAATAATGTGTATAGTTTATGAGTCAATTCTTGCTATGATACATCATTTTTCTTTTCGATTTACATTGATGTATATTATTTAATATTGCAATTTTCATTATTCTCACCAATTTATATACACACATTTCAGTTTATTTTTATGTTTGTATATGGAAGGTGAAGAAGAAGAAAATAATCAACGCCGTGAACAACACATTCCTGAAAATAACCCAAGTCATGGAAGTAGCTCTAGCAGTGACAACAGTTCAAGCGAAGAATGATGATCACTATGTTTGGATATCAAAGCAAGACATTTTATTTTTTGAAATATGTCTGTGAAATCAGACATTTTGTTTAATGTAATGGACATAGTGTCCCAATTGAAAGACAAAGGGATACGAATAATTGTCCCATTTTTTATGATAAAGACTGTCTTATTCATATATATATATATATATATATATATATATATCATAAAATATGTTTTAATTTATTCTATTGCGTTCTCCATTATCGCTATTGTATTCTCCATTGTCGTTCTCAAATGCACTAATAAAAATTTAATTCATATGAAAATTGCTATAAGATTATATATATGTGTCGAATTTTGATGAATAATGAATTTTAAAAAACCACAATAATTCTGATATGATATAACAAATTAATCCAAACAGCACATTCAAATGCATTAATAAAAATGTAATTAATATGAATATTGTTATAAGATGTGTCGACTTTTGATGAATAATGAATTTAAAACAATCACAATAATTGGAATGTCATAGGTCGATGTTTCTAAAAAAAGAAAATGAAAATCGGTGCATGTCAGTAACTATCGACCGGTGCGTTTATGTGTCTATACACACCGGTGTCATTGTACGATCTATGGGCACCGCACAAATACCGATACCAGTTATAAATATTAGTGCGTTTGTGTGATATTGTGTACCGGGGCGTTTATGTATCTATAAGCACTTTGTACAATCCAGGGGCACCGAACGACTACCAACACCAATTATAAATCTCGGTGCCTTTCTGTGATACGACGCATTGGTGTGTCATAAAGGTATATGCACTGGTGCGTTGATACAACCTATGGGAACCTCACAAATCCCAAGACCAATTAGAACGACCATATTCGTTGTATGACCAACACTACGCCTGGTGTGATTTTACACCTAAACTTCTCGGTGCGTTCATTCGATTGAGGCATCCCTGGGGTGCCGTCTTCATGTACGCACTTGTGCGTTAAATCCAGAGTAGCACACCAATGAAAAAACATACGTAATAACCTCCATCCACCCATTTTTTTAGTTGTATTGAATTTCCGTTAAAATCTCCACCAAAACCTCTGTAACCATAAAAGGATGTTGTAGCAAATGATTTTTTGACAATTTTGGCCAATTTTATAACACTAAAAACCTCCTTTATAACCTTCACTAGAGGGTCTTTTCCTTGTAGTGTAAGGAGGTTTGGTTGGTTGGCCTTAAGCGGATTCAAGTGTGGAATCAATGTCATGGAATGTGCTTTTTGTGGTCCCAGAAAGTGAGTTTTTCCACTCCTACGATTTCACATTTTTTGGGTCAAAAGGTGCGCAAGGGCGCGCTTATCAGAGGATTTTGCGCGCAAAAGCGTTTTTGACTAGTTCAAATTTTATTTTTCCTCAGACCTTAGAGATTTTTTAAATAATTTCAGACTCTCTAATGTCTCTCGGCCCTATAAATTCTTCTACCTAACATTACATAATGTGATCTTTGCTTGTACACTTTTCCAGTGATAACATCATGGATGTTATGGATTTCTCACTAATTATGATGACCGAGCACCTTATGGATTTGATACAGAGGGTCATGATCCATTCTATGGTTTCACATATTGGACTACATTCAAATATATTGATTATTTCCTACCAATACTTGGTCTTGTTCAATTTCGGTTTGTAGGAATGAGGTTAGCCTCACCCAATTATCATGTCCATGTATACATCAAGAGTATTGGTGTTGGAATGAAGGTTTCACTTCTATAATTGTCATGGTTTTGAGTAGTGCTCACCTTTGAGGAAGGATTTTCAAAGTCCTCAAATTACTTGAGACTTATGAGCTTAAGTGACGTGGAGTAACATACTTGCATACGAGCCAAATAAGCCTGGGTGGAATCGTAAAGGAATTTTGGTTTTAGTAAGGACTAAAGTGTTAAATAAATAAAATTTTAAATGAATGGATTATGGATTTATTAGTGGGATTATTACCAATCCTCACCATTCCTCCCAAAAATGAGTTTTATGAATTGGTGGCCTTGGAGTGGATGACATAGATAAAGGACACATGACGGGGATTTCCCCATCATTAGATGGAAATTTCTATGGCATGCCACACCTTTCCACGAGTCAGTAGGTAGCATGTAATGTCTCAAGTTCTGTGGAAAAAATATGTAAGACAAAGTATCCCCTCCACCATTTATTATTAACTTTCACGTCACACCAACATGGTTGGCACAAGGACTAGCTATGGCATTGTAACATTATGGCATTGTGGTGAGACAAAAATATATTTGTCTCTATGTGTTAGGTCCCTATATTACCAGTATAGTCCCTTATTATTATTATTATTATTATTAGTGTAGACCAATTATTTTAATTGTTGTTCCCATTTAGTCCCCATATTTTTATTATTGTGCCCCATAGAAGCCCACTAATGTTATTTTTGTGCCCTTATATTATTATTTTTATGTCATCTATGATCATATTGTGACCCCTTAGATTCCTATATATAGAAAGGGGGTTTTCTTATTTGAGTCATCCAAGAATTGTTCATTTATGTAATGTAAATGAAGTTTCCCTGTCAAAGAGGCTAATTTTTAAGTTGTTGATCTATTTTTTCTTTTATTTTGGAGATGGTTGCATAACATTTGGTATCAGACCTTTGGATTCTAGGATTTCGCTTCTTCAAATAGATCATCTTGGAATTTTGGCTATAAATTTATTTCTACGAGGCTTCAGAAGATGAAATTTTGAACATGTGGAGAATAAATTTTGGTGAATTATGTGCACAAATTTTAGATCTGGGTTCGTTGTATTTTCAGATATATGATCCGGGAAATATAGAGTTTTGTAGTTGCCAAAATTCAATCTCAAAAAGGTGACCTAGGGAAAATCATCATAAATTTTGTTTCAGGAATTGGATTTGAATTCTATAAAATGTGGTTGAAAGTGCATAAATTGTTGTTTCTTTGTGTAGAAATTTAAGGGCCGAAGGTCGAAAAATGACACGTTTAACTCCATACAATTTCTCTCTATTGAACCAGTCTATAATCAGGTCATCGTGGGAGATCAATCATAACTCTTTCTTGAAGTCTTCAATGTAGGTATTACATTTCGGTTTGGAAATAAGACTCGAAAGGCTACCGAAGGATGCAATTTTAGACCTTGGAAATACAACAAATTAAATATTGAGCTCGTACAAAGAAATAAAAATGTGTTTTTATTTTTATTTTTAATTTGCATAACGTTTGTTTGAAAAAGAAGTTTGAAGTGATTCAAGGGGCATAGTGACGCATAAATATTATTGTTTTATTCTAAAATGGCTCGAATCAATAAAATGGAAACACCTAGATAGTATTAAGCAACCAGAATGATCCACTATGACACATGAAGAAGAGGAATAAATGCAACATGATATATCAAAATTATGAGACCAAGTGCTACAAATCTCTCTGACAAAGATTAACCAAAAATGAAATGGAGGACAATATGTATGGTTTGAAGAATGCTTTAAAATTAGATATGGAACATTTGGTGAATGGAAAGCAGACATAGAAGGTTTGAAGGAAGGTTTGAAAAAGTTTCTACAAGAAAGACTTCCTAATGGAAAAAATGTATTAGATGAAACTCTTTCTAAAAACAAAAGAAATGTTAATAATGATTTCATAGACTCTAACATTGGATTTGAGACCCACCATATTCCAAATATTGATATGAGGAAGTTTGATGGAAAGGATATGGTCACATGGAACAATATTTTCATCTTCATAATCTGAAACAAACACAAAAGGTGTGTATTGAAACTTTATATTTAGAACCCAATTAGACTGTATGGTGTTGATGGATTTGTTCTCATAAACCACTTTTCACTTGGTCAATTTTTATGGAGAAAATGATATCACATTATGAGGAAAAAAACATAAACACCTTATTTAGCCAATGGATAAATCTGAAACAAAAGGGTTCAATGGTGGAGAATAGTGAGGACTTCAAAAAATTTAATATAAGGGTAAATGATACTCTAGAGGAGCATAGGATTGATGTAGTCATAGGTACTTTAAAGGATAACGTACAACATGAGTTTTTCCTTTGGGAACCTGATTCATTGGAGAATGTATTCATGTTGGCAAGAAAAACTTAAAGAAAAATGATGTCAACAAGGAAGCCTACCACTCACAACTATAAAGATGGAAGTGTTAATACTCCTATCTTCCCACAACCTACAAGGTGACACTATTATCACTCCCTCTGTTTCCCAAGGATGAGAATGGAGACTAAAGGAGGTAACCTCAAACCAATCTTTAGATTTGGTAGCTAGCCCTACCAAACCAGACAGGGCTCTCTCAATGTCACTTTTACAATCAATGAGATGACTGGATATGCAATGATATTATGTTATATATAATATCAATGAGTTAGGGTTTTTTTTTGAAATTTTGCTAGATAGGAATGTTAGTCAAGGAACTAGGTCTAGGTTTTAGGTCTGATTTCAAAGGTACAACTACAGAGATGAAGATGAGGCTAGGTAGGTATAATTATAAATATACTTAAATTTTCATTGTGGTATAGGGTTTTAAAATAGAGAGAGAGTCAGAATGAGCATATTACATGAGTTCATTCATCAGAAGAGGTAAAACAAATTTATGAAAATATTATAAAATAGAGCACAAAAAGAAAGAATTATGTTCATAGACTCATAAGGTCTATGACATAGAAGCATACATGTGATTTCATGGAATCATAAACATTCAACTTGATGGCATTTTTGATAAAAAACAATTCTAATAAGCATACCACTGGTGTCCCAAAATTATAGTTGCAACATGTCTTTGATTTCACTGAAAAAGTTTGTACATAAGCTCCACACTGAAAAAAACAACTATCCCACCTCTAAAATGACTTGAGTTGGACTACATATACAAAATAGAGAATATTTCACCTAATTGGGTTGAAACCTGATCCAAAATAAATCATAAATGCACCTAATAAGTCTTTAACTAGAACTTAGCAAAGTTAGAAACAATCCCCCCAAATTTAGCTAATAACTAGGAGTCTTTGTCTCCTTGAGTAATTACATGATTCCTCAACAATGAGAGGCAAAAAAAACTATATTTTCCACAAAAAAAATCATAGGATAGATGAAACCTCGATATTTAGACTATTTTGGCTTGAAAACTATCCGAAAAAAATCCAAGACAGAAGCATCACACCACTTACAGAAGTGTCACACTTTTCAGCAGAAGCGTTGTGCCACTTTGAGGGAAATTTTTGGTTAAGGCATCCTATAGTTGATCTAAAGATTTGGATAGGTAGCCATGGATGTCCTCTATCCAACCCAACCTTGAAACTAAGAAAACACCTCATGCAAGATCTTCAAAAATTCATTCTCCCAACCTTACTCCATAAGTGTCGTGCATAGGAAAAAATAGTGGGAGAAGCATGAAAAAGAGGGTGATTTTTTTGTTTTTATCCAAAAATGGGGGGTGTCATGGAAACCTGAGATCATATCCGGAAATTAAAGTGCAAGAGAAATCCAACCATATAGAAAAATCCTCATTTGTAGGCTCTGAGGTAAAGCGTCGCACCGCTGTGTGACGCTTCTGTAAAGGTTAAAATTCCATATTTTTCCAAAAATCTCAAAAAACACCAAAAATGCCCAAAACTTGTTGAATTTTTGTCCATTGCATGCTTAAAGGATGAAATAGATAACTAGGGATGCCTCAGCTAGCAGATCCAAGTTGTTTTTATCCTTTATTTTAATTAGGGTTTCTTTACGCTTTTTCTTCAAATTCTTAACCCTGACTTTAGTGATTTGGTTCCTAGTGCAATAGTTTCTCGCCATGTGCCTATGGAAGTTATTATTCTTTTATGCATTCTTAAAAAAATTCTCAAGATTCACATTCACTCTATCAAGCCATAGCTCTTTGTCTTGCTCAATCTCAGCAACGATCAACTCATCAAAGGTCGATTGACCTAATGGAGGAGATGACTCTTTTTCTCGTTCTTTTTCCCTGGTTAATCCTCTTGTTCTTGACCTCCTTGGCTTTATTTCAGCCTATATGTCTTCCAATTGATAAATATCTACCACTACTTTGCCTTTATCTTTATTTTCCTCTATATTTTCCTTTGGTTTTATTTGGATCAGTTGTTTCACCTTCAATTACATGTTTTCTTGTTGTGGGAAGGTTATCATGAAGTTTTCCCTTGAGAGTTTGTCCTTAAGCTCTGCTAGCTCTACATCGTTTTCTCTTATTATCTCCTCATTTGATTTGTCTTCCCCCTAATTTTCCATGTCAACCTCCATAGGTTCTTATTCCTTGTGTTTCTGCAATGGTGACTCACTCTCATGCATAAGTGGCTACTCCATGGTTTCTCTTTGCTCAATTGTATTTTTGGATGAAAGCACATATTTATTGATCATAGTATCAAAAACCATTCTTTTACCTTTCACATAGGTTTGAGTGATTTCAACCCTTGGTGTCTTTCGAACCTCTCCTTGTCTAATTGAAGAGCCAACCTCCTTTGGCTATACTGATACTGATGGCATGTTTTGAATGATGGGTCGCCTAGTAGTAGACAGAGATGTAACTGTCTTCATGAAAGTTTCCTAAGACATATTGATTTTTGAGAGTTGATGCAAAACTATAAGATTTACCATGTTAGTGTCAATATGTCAGTGATCAAAGATACTCTTTCAATCAATTTTCCAATGTCGTAGGTCAAAATTTTAGTCTTTCAAACACATTTTCAGAATAAATTTTGGTCACAGAGGAGTCTAGGTAAAATTTGTTGCTCCCTCATCTCATCCATTTCCATCATCACTTTAAAATTCATCCCATTCATTATCATTTAAAATTTTAGGGCCATTTCACTCCATCTCATCTAGGTCTACTATCTAGGTGTCATTGTTTTTCCTTTAAAAAAAATCTAATTTGTCATCAAAAAAGGAAAATAATCCTTCATTTAACTCATAAGCCTTTAAAAGGGAGCTAGAATACTTAGAAGGTAAAGTAAGACAAGTTGTCTTATTTAAAAATATGTTTTAATGTCAAAAATTTTAAAAGGAACAATTATCTTATTGCTTAACTATAGGACAAAACAGGTCATTTCAAGGCTATAAAAAACAAAAGCAAGCTCATACAAACTCATTATTCTCCTTTTTTGTGTGGTATAGCTCCTCTCTTACCTCATTTTCACTCCTTAGGTGGTCAAAGGTTCGAAACCAAGGCGAAGAACCACTCCAAGAACACTTTGTTACACTTATGGCTGCCTTTTTTATGCTCCTGTAGCCTTCTAATATGTTTTTGAGGCTGTTGTTATGATTTTGTAGCCTCCTTCTATGCTTTTGGGTATATTTTTATGTTTTTGCTGGACAATTATTACATTTCGGGGTAATTTTTACGCTTTTGTAATTTGGTGCTACGCTTCTCGAAGGAGGGAAGAACTTAGTTTTTTTGGCTCCCAAGTCATTCAAACAAGATCAAGGCTTGTGGGCATCATTCCTTGGACCTCTCACAACAGTAAGTTAACATCCTTATAACTTCCCATGGTCAAATTATCAACTTTATTATAGATTTTCATGCTCACTTCATAATACACTATATCATCACTTCTTCATGTTATTGAAAGAATCCAATGGAATAAAACCTAACCCTACTATCTAACACTATCCTACACCTCCCATATACCTCATACTCTCATCTCCCACCATCCATATCTTCCCTAATAGTCATTTCCATGAAACCCTAATTTCTAGCTAGTTTTCACAGTGATAAATTGGAAATTTCCTGTGTTTCCCTCATTTGATCACCTTCCTCACACCCATTTCACTTGATTTCACTCATAACATGGAGCTAACATGCAGTGTGAGTTTGTGATTTGTCTATTAGATATTATTATTCGTCTTTGATTTATTAGCTTGCCATTTCTGGTTGTTTTTTTGAGTCTTAGACCCCTGTTTAGCCACCAGAGGATCAGGTATGACCTTTGGTTTTCCAAAATTTTCATCTTTTAAAGGTTGGCTTGATTGGTGTGGTTTACAGCCTGACAGTCATGCCCACTGGCATGAGTTTCCTGTTCATCACCTGCGCCATACCCTGTCTAGCGCAGATTATAGCCACACAGTCGTGCCAATTCCTGTAGGTGCTACGGTTTGTCCTGTTTTGGAGTTTTTGGTCCATCCCAGTGTCTCTGGGTGTCTTCTTGGCTTGATTTGAATTCTTTGGGTTTGTTTGTAACTATGATTGGGCTTCATCCTTTGGTAGTTTGTCCATTTCCTTCAACATCATAGCTTTAGGGCTTTCTAGTGCTTTAATTTGCTGAGCCTCCTGTAGGAGTTTGGGTCTCTTGTTTCATGGTCACCTTCATCATTCGCTTGATTGCGTTCAGCTCCCTAGATCTATTTTGAGTGGTTTCTTTTGGTGAAATGAGCCTTGAGTGAGTCTTGTCTCTTTCATTCAGTTTTGCTTCCTGTTGCTCCAAGCATAGATCACATTTCTTGTATGGGTCTATTTTGGCATCTTTCTTCGATTTGAGAGATTGTGACATTGGTTTGAGTCCTTATTTTGTTTGCTTGTGAGTTGATTGAATCCATTTATCTTTGACTCTTGCATTTTCATGCTCGAACTAGTGTGAAGATTTGTTTTTCATGTTATTTAGTGCACTTTCTCTATTCCATTCAAACAATCAAAAACATATTTTGTTTTCATTCTCGTTTGCATCATGAAATTGAAAAATATTTCGCACAACTAGCATTTGGAATTCTAGGAGATATTTCTCATTTTCATTAGTTTGCATCAAGTTTTGTAGTGAATACTTCTGTGAGTTCTCATTATTTGCTATCACTTTAATCTCCTAACCTTCTCGTAGATAGCTCTTCATTGAACGAAATGGTATTCTATGGCATGTAGCTTGCATTCAAGAATTTGTGAGATCCAACATTTGGTAGCACCTTGGAATTGAAACATAAATACAATATCAACTTAAAATTTATTCAATTAACCTATGGCAACATTGAAACTTAACGAAACATTTAGTGTTCTAAGTTAGAGACATGTTCTGGCCTCTTAAAACCTAGCAGCTATCGCTCGCCATCTGGCTTCAGACAGTGCTAGTATGGACTTGCACTCCCCGTACCGTCGAGTATATAAAGGGAGACCCTTATAAGTTGCAATCCTTTTATCCGTAGGAAGCCAATTTTGCCATCCTGTGACCGTGTTACAACGAACAAAGCATTCGGGGAGACTACCTGCACGTATGTCAAGTCCTTGGTTGATTCTTATTTCATTTTATGACAGAGGTGTATATGGAAGTTCACGGGAAACTAATACACCCTTTTACCTAGACTACCTGAGCAGTCATTTTAGATCTTTACTGACTCCATAAATTTAAAAATATCATCAAGCACTTGTCCTTTAATGCTTGTTTCCAACCTGAAAGTGATAAAGTCACCTTTTTCCTATTTCTCGACTCTTAAAATATGAAACAACAGAGTTTTGTTTCAATGTATTAAAAATTATCTGCCCATGAAATATTCCTAGTTAAAGTTAGTTTCCTTAGGGTGTTTTTGTAAATTTGTTTCTCATGGAAATGTTTCCGGAGTTCACTAACCTAAGAATCCATTCTGAAGGGAATCCTGGTCCTTTTCCTGATTTTGGGAATGTTGGTGCTCCTTACATGGCAACGTTGTCCTTGCCTGGTTTAACTGTTGGATTGCCTGTATGGTTATTTTCGACCTTGGTGGTCCCGAGTGTTCAATCCACCGTACAAACATCTCCTCAACCAGAACAACATCATGTTGCCTCTAAGGTGGACCTCTCCCATTCTTCGCCTGGTGAAAGTCTGGACTCTAGTAACCAGGTGGCTAAGAAGAAGAAGAAGAAGAAAAAGAAGAAGAAGTCGGATAAGCGAGAGGATAATACTGAAAATGTTGTGCCTAAGAAAATTTACTTTGTGGAACCATCCATGATTCCACAGAAAGTAAAATTCCCTTGCATGCTTTGCAAAGGTAACCATTTTCTTTGAGACTTCCCTGGTATTCCCAAGGTACTTGATGCATGGTCTGACGACCGTCCGCCGTTGATTTTAGCTTCTAGAATTCATATTGATAACACATCTTCGACTAGCACTGGTAAGACTCATAAAAAATAGCGTAAGATTACCAATCCTTGTAAGTTGTGTGAAGGGCATCATCCCATTCACCTTTTTCTGTACATGGATGAAGCCAAGAGAGTGTTGGAAAAATCTACTATTTCTGCACTTTTCCTTCCGACTGGTTACCAGAAACTTTCTTTGAGTCCTCTGCTAGTTGATTCCACGATCGGTCAAGTGTCATCCTTGATCGATCCTACACCCACGGAAATTCAAATTCAAGAATCCATTCCTGACCAACCATTCGACATGGAATTGGTCGACTTGATCCCACCTATGGTTCATCAGGTCTTTTCCGTTGAGAGTGGATCTCATCCCCCTCATGTTCTTCCTGTTTCTTCAGATTCTTTAGACTTGGAGAAATATTCTTCCATCCCTGTAGTTCAAGAAGCTGCTCCTCCTACTCCTGTGATGGACGTCTCAGAGGATTCTCCTCTTCCTCTGGTAACACCGAGGGAAAACCATCTCAGTTCGATGGTACCTTCTCCCAGTGTTTTGGTCGCTTCCTTCGATTGGAGTCGATTTTCAGGATACCACATTCCTTCTTATGTGCCTTTTGAGATAACTGTATAGACATTTGATCTGGTCGTACCCAGCACCATTGTATATGAAGGAATGTCTGTTAGTATTCTGTCTTCCACTACTTGGCAGGCTTTTGGTTCTCCACTGCTTATTCCTGTTACACAGAATCTATTGGCTTTTAACAGAGGAACCAGTTGACCGTTAGGGATCCTTCCGAAGTTGCTTGTTACTTTGGGAGGGAAAATCATCCATATAGACATGATTTTTTTTCTACGCCCCTTGGATTTTAATTTACTCCTGGGGCATGACTATACTTATGTCATGGGGGCAGTTTTCTCTTCCCTCTTTCGTGTCATTTATTTTCCACACAAAGGTTGGATCGTGACCATTGATCAGTTTTCATTCTTTGGTCCTAACGTGACATTTGTTCCACCATCATCCCTTCCAGGTTTTTATCCAGCAGTGGTATATTCCTTGCTGTAGGTTAATTATGTGGCTACTTGTCCCATGCCTGCTTTCAGTGATAATGTCGTTGTGTATCACGTGCTGGGGGCATTGGATCCTGATTTCTGAGATGTTGTTCTCCCATCTGGTGCAAAAATATTGGAAGCCATGACCTCTTATTCGTCATGATGAAAGGTCTTCGGAGTAGAGTTCAGTTTCTTGTGTCAAGCTCCTTAAAAAAATGAAACAAGGCTCCTGGAGAAAAGTTTGTTTTTCTTGTGTCAAGCTCCTTAAACAATGAAAAAAGTTTGTTCGAGGATAGTTCGTCTCTATGTCAACCTTGTTAAAAATTTAATTAGGTATAGAGCATAGTTCGTTTCCTTGTGTCAAGCTCCATAAAAAATGAAACAAGATGTCATGAGGATAGTTATTTTAATGTGTCAACCTCGTTAAAACAATGAAACATGTCCCTATTTAATTCAAGTCTTTGATTAGATCTCGTAAAATCCCAGTCGAGTCCTTCTATTGATCTCATGATTTGAACCTTCACTCCATCTGTCGTTCATATGGATTGAAGCTTGGGGGGCATGTACCTCGAATTGAGTCACCATGCTAGGGGCATGCTTAATTTTTCAAGCATAGTTTGTTTCCATTTCAAACTAGTGTAAAAATGAAACCAGTTTCAAGCATAGTTTATCTTTGTTTCAAGCTTGTGTAAAAATGAAACCAACTTCAAGCAGAGTCTCTTGATTTCAAGAAAGTGTAAAAATGAAACCATTCCCATTTTACCTCTCGTGATTGCCATTTTTCAACCTGTTTTCCAGATGAACCTTGGTTTTCTCATTCCATTGTCCCTATCTGCTCGACCAATCAGATGCCTTCACTTGGTTGTTTTACCCATTCCTAAGGAACTGCTACAATGATTGGTCTTGTTAGCCAACCCCTTGACCCTTACCTATTCTGATCAGTTCCACCATTACTAGAACCAATAGCTACCCTTAATACCACTCGTTCCTCCAGGAGGAGTCAACTTTTAGCTCTTTTCTGACTCTCTAAAACTGAAAAGATTGTTGATTCGCTTGTCATTTTGAACTCATTAATTTGGCTGCGAAATGATATCAACCCAGTATATGTTTACCCATTTTTTGGGCTGGGATAGATTATTTATGAAAAAATAATACCCTAGCCTATTGCGACTAGGAGGTATTCTCAGACATAGTTTTCTACCTTTTCGGACAGAGGGACTATTTACGAAAAGGGACTGCTGGAGTTTTTTTTTCTTCCTTCTTTTCAAACTCTCTAAATATGAAAAGATGTCGAGTTCTTCCTTTCTCACACTCATTAAACCCTAATGACATCGGACTCCGTCATCATGACATAACTTGAGTTCCTCCTTCCTAGGGCTCGTAAAATGTAATAGGTTGGATTTTTCTAAAGGAAAAACTTACATCACAAGCACATGCTATCCCCTTCAAGCTTGTTTCCAAAAATAATTGGGGTACTCACCATAAATGGTGGGGGGAAATGGAACAAAGATCATATTCGTGTTAGCAGTATGTCACTCTTGAACATGGCACTTGTCTACATTCGTGTCGGGTTGGGGTCATCTCATCTCGTTGTATGTTTTCCTCCATGGGTTTGGGTAATCTCTTTTGACTGCTCATTTGCTCTTTGCCGCGTCACCATGACCCCATATCCCTTGATGTCAAATACTGCCAAATCCAGTGTCATGCCGCCAATATGTTCAAGAGAAGTTGGCCTCTATAGTTTTCAACCTCCCTCTGATTCTCTGTTGGTTTTGATTCACAAACATCATATCCCTTTGTCTTGTGTCGATGATGTGGGAAACATTATGGCCCACCTCCGATCAAATTCCCTTCCTATCGACTCCAGCTCATTATCCAGGAAGTTGATCTAGAGACTCCCTTCAGGTACCTTGGATCTTGCATGCCTCAATGGCAGGTTCTTCGCACTCGACGTAAGGTCCACATAATTGGCATTCGATTGATTGACTTTGCAGCTATTCAATGTCATATCACTATTCACATGCTGTGGATTGTACCTTTTGTACCTTGAGAGCCATTTTCATTATTGGTGGTTTCTCTCGCATCTGTTAACAACTTTCGTTATTGGCTGGTAATCAGAAGATGTTCTTGCATGTTTGACTTCAGCTCACATATTCACATGCTCAAATTTGTACTATGTTCGGGTCGAGATGGAACACAAGACCCTAGGTTTTGTCTGATGAAATCCAAGCTGCGAGTTCTTTGTGGATTACTATGAATTATTGTGACTCCTTTTACTGGATGGCTGCGACCATACCTGAGTCTATTTATTGATCCCTACTGCTAGATGGTTGTGTCCATACCTCGGATCTCATTATTTATGTACTCTATTATGGATGGCTGCACCCATACCATATGTCATATATCATATATATTAGTTGTATTCGTACTTGCAGGTTTTTTGACGGTGGTGTTTCAGTTGAACGTGTTCTCATAAAGCATTTCACCCCTCCCTCTCTCTCAGGCCTCATGCTTTAGGGGGCTTTTGTTACACAGTAATTTTTCACCGTCCATTGAGTCACCATGCTGGGGGCATGCTTAATTTTTCAAGCATAGTTTGTTTCCGTTTCAAGCTTGTGTAAAAATGAAACCGGTTTCAAGCACAGTTTATCTTTGTTTCAAGCTTGTGTAAAAATGAAACCAATTTGATGCAGAGTTTCCTGATTTCAGGATTGTGTAAAAATGAAACCATTCCCATATTGCCTCTCGTGATTGGCATTTTTTCAGCCTGTTTTTCCAAATGAACCTTGGTTTTCTCAATCCCTCGCCCCACATATTGGAGGGTCTTTCCCGTGACCTGTGAGAAGTGTCATACTCTTCAAATACTTTCTTTGCATCCTTCGACATAAGGATATGATTTCTCTTGTTGAACATTTCCTCAGAAAGCACCCAAAAATTCATGTTTTGGCATTGGCGTGGGTAGCCAGTTCATCCCTCGCGCCAATGGGGAAAATATACACTAGAGGCTATGCCAGATAGTGCTTTGTCCCTGTGTTGTACCTGCACCAACCTATTTTGGAATTTTGTTTAACAAATTGGAGGTGGAAGTTTCCTTTAACCACCTCGGGAATGACTCATTGAAAGTGGTTAAACTCGATAAGCCACGGATCTCTACCTTTAAGAAATGGTTGATGGAACATTCTAAGAGGATAGGACTCAAATTCTTCTTCTCCCTCTATATAAACAAGCCTTATCCCTTTAGATCAGCTAGCTGAAAATAGTAGCTGAACATATAGCCAAGAATCTAAGCTTGGAGAAGATATTATAGCTGGGTAATCGTTATAGAGAAGGTCAAACCAAGGAGGATCCCGTAGAGAGAGCCCTGTCTGAATTCTCGACGAGCTTGTGAGACGTGATCTGCTAGAACCCTGCTAGAGGAGATCACAACGTCAAAGTGTCGATTGTACTCGTCCTTATTTAATTTAATATACTCGACTATTATATTGTTTCCATATCTATGTTATGTTTATTTAATGCATGTGATTTAGTCTTCTTCGACTGACTGATAGTTAGGAATGTGAAAAAGTATGTTGTGTATCATCTTCATCTCTTGTGTATGTGCATGTATTGGGGCGTGAGAACAAGTGGGTCATGATCTGCCGAATCGGGAGTGGGAGGAAGCCATTCTTCTGGGGGACAAAATAATGCGGGATCTAAGGCAGGTAATCTGCCGAGTATTTTTCCATTCTTAGCTAGGAATTTATGTCATAACGTGTTTTTTTTGTGGCTAGACCCACCCTAGGGCTAGCGGGATCACCTCTATCCGCAGAGGGGATTTACCTCACCAAAAAATTGGCAACTCCACTGGGGAACAAGTGGTATTAAGGGTAGCTACAGGTTCCGGTAATGGTGGAACTTATCAGAATAGGTAAAGGTCAAGAGGCTGGCTAACAAGACCACTCATTGCAGTGGTTCATTAGGAATGGGTAAAACAACCAAGTGAAGGCATATGATCGGTTGAGAAGATAGGGATGATGGAATGAGAAAACCAAGTTTCATCTGGAAAAACATGTTGAAAAAATGGCAATCACGAGAGGTAAAATGGGAATGGTTTCATTTTTACACAAGCTTGAAACAAAGACAAACTATGCTTGAAACATTGGGAGCGGGAGGCAGCCATTCTTCCAGATGACACAACAGAGGAGGATCTAAGGTAGGTGATATGCCGAGTCTTTGTCCATTCTTAGCTAGGAATTGATGTCATAGCGTGTTTTGTTTGTGGCTTGACCCATCCTAGGGCTAGTGGGATCATCTTTGTCCGCAGAGGGGATTTACCTCACCAACACCCACCCTCTAAACCTACCACATCCCTACACTCTATTTTTCCCAAATTTCACTAAATATAACCATCCCCTCAACACACTAGGGTTTTATCCTTTCACTGATAAAAAATATGGAGACTGAGAAGAAAAACATTAAGGGAGGGTGCCACCTCAAGTTAGAATGATTCACCATGCATGAATTTAATGCTTCACCCTTGGCCAAAATATATTTTGAGAGGACTGGATGTTTGAGGTTCTATGAGAAGCATGTTAGCCCCCTAATTTGCTCTCTTTTTTCCATTTTTCCCTTCCTAAATCATAACCATTTACCTTTGTTTTACCTCTTTTATGCACCCTCATCTTGCACTAGTCCAAGCATGGTGACATATTTCGTATAAAATTTATTTGTCATATTTTTAATTCAACTTAGAATTTATTAATTATTTATTACATGATTTCTTACTTTTAATCACTCTTTGTAACTTATCGATATCTCTAATTTTTATTTGGTAGTTAGAGTACTTACCGTGACCACTAATCCTAGTGCAGGATTGGATCATGCACTGTTTCAGGCACAACAAATCCTTGCAGCAGATTCGAACCTCCTTGATAACCGCCTCATTTTGAGCCGCTTCAGCCATGACAATAAGAGTGATCCAAAGGTAGTCGAGACCGAATCTGTGAAGGGCGAAAGCTGGAGATTGGCTACGAACAGTTCTGCTAACTATCTAATTCTGAAGACCGAAAAGCTAAATTCTGTGTTTAGTTATGTAATCGGTTAAATTATCTATTTTTTCCTTTGGCCAAAGATCTATATAATTTAGAATGTAAATAGGACTAGAAAGCGAAGTTTTGATAGCAGAACAGAACAGAAACACATCCAGAGAGGCGGTAGTAGGTCGTTGTATTTTGTTATCGCCCAAATCTGGGCTAGATGATGCATTAATGTATGTAATTTCCTCAGTTAATTAATAAATGGGAGCTCCACCTCATGTTTCACAAATTACGTTTCTGTATTGAGTTGATAAATTGATTAAGGTATTGAGTAGCGTTTCTATTTAAAAGGGAAACGTGCTGGTTGGTTAGGGCCCAGCCAACACAACACGTTTACCCCATTTCTTGTTTTCTTGTAATTTGTGTTTACATTGTCAAGTGTGACTTAATCTTAAACACATGCATTCCTGTCTCAGTGAAAGTGGATCCTTTGTGTGAAGTAGAAAAATTTCCTTTTCCTGCAACTTCTTTTCTTGCACTTGATTTCAGATTGGTTTTCCTTTGCCTAGTCCAAGCAGGAGAAATAAGCCTGCACCAGTGCACATTGGTGTGATATCTTCTTTTCTGCAATTATGTTTGATTCGTTTCCCTGCCTGGTCCAACCAGGAGGAATGAACCTGCACCAGTGCACGTTGGTGTGATGCAGCAAACTTTCTTAGTCTACTTCCCGCAATCTTCTTTCTTTCATTGAATGATTATGATAGGATAAATGTATATTGATTTTTTCTTTATTCCTGCACTCTGTTAATATAAAAAAACATTCAATTTTTATGTGTGCAATTTGATTTGACAGTATAATAGCACTTGCAATAATTAAACACTCATTTTAAGAATTAAATGCTAAGTGCAGGAAGCTCTGATCTGGTGCAAGAACTAGTTTCTTGCCATGGGATCTGAGTGCTATGAACTTGGAAAAGTTCAAGCCCTTGCATGAAGTAAAAATCCTTTATTAAAGACACCATTTATACCTTCTGCATCAATCTCTGTTCCTACACTAGTGCAAGTGGACTTCGAAAGTGCAGGACAGATTAGTGCAAGAAGGAAATATCTAAAGGAGTAGATTTAAGGGACCATCTGATGAGACTGCTAAGTGTCTCTGCTAGAGAAAAACACACACTCATTAGTTAAACAATAATTAGCTAGAGTGATTTCCTTTTATATTTAATTCCCTCTTGCAAATGCATTCTTTCTTGTTCCAGTCCTAGATTATTTTGATGGTTCAAGTTGCCTTTTTCTCTTTTTAATTCTGCAATATTTCGTTTAAAGAAAGTAGGGATTTATATTAGGAAGATTCATACCATCTATGGAATTTCCTGTGCTTCGTCTCTAAGTTTACAGATCACCTGGGTTGACAAATTAAGTGTTGAGGAGTTTGCTTAATTGTAATTCCTACACCCAACATTTTTGCGTCGTTGTCGGGGAGGCGATTTGATTTGGTAAGAATTTTCTGATTATACAATAGAGGTAATATTTCCTTTTTTTTTGCAATATTGTTTGGAAAAGCTTATTTGAAGGAATTTTACTGGTGTTAATTGATTTCTGACAACCTTTTTTACTAGAAATTGTTTGTTATTTTTCTTTTCTTGAAATGAATTCCTAGAAAAGTTAAGGGTTCGAAGCCCACTAAGGGCCAAAATAATTTTGAAAACAATTCTCATATTGGATCTCCTTCTGAAAGCAGGAAGCCCAATCCAATTCAAACCCATCACAGAGGAACAATCCACCTGGATTCTGGTGACAATAGCTCAAGTGTGGATCATCCTGTTGAGAGCGGTACAAGTAAAAAGGAAACAATGGTGGACCATGAGGATCATTTGGAAGGGACAGGTGAAAACCAGGTAAGAAAATAACAATCCACTTTTGTGTTTCCAATTTTGAATCCTGATACTGTGGCACAAATGAATAATATTCCACCATCAGCTCTCCCTCATTTTCGTGTTAAAGTTCGTGAAGATCCTGACTCTTTTCTATTCGAGTTTGATATTCTGTGTAGAAGTTATGATTATTCAACTGATGCTCAGAAGTTAATATTATTTCCTGTTACTCTCAAGGACTCAACTCTACACTGGTTTATGGGGTTAGGAGGAAACACTATAAACTCTTGGGATCAAATGAAGAGAGTTTTTTTGTCTAGATATCAAGAATATTTCAAAACTCGGGACATGCGGGATGAGATTTTTACAATCATATAAGATGATGATGAAACTCTTGAATGATTACCTAGAAAGATTTATGTATATTTTACAAAGGTCGAAACTTAAGTTTTATCCCAGTACTATTAGAACCTTGTTCTTAAGAGGACTTACTGATAATGCTAGAAATAATTTAAATCTGTTAGGACAAGGTGATATTTCTCAGCAAACTTTTGAACAAATTTGTGAATTATGAAGGAAATTTTCAAGAAATCAGTATAGATCTGGTAGAGGATCTCGAAATAGAAATAGAAAAACTGAATCTATTGATGTTGTGATTATTGGACTAGAAAATAAAATGGAAAACATGAAAATTGATATAATGAATATTGTTACCAAACAGTTAGACTCTTTGAAATTTTAGCAAAAACTCATGAAGGAACAAGAGTCATTATGTATTTTTTTTCCTAAAAGTAGAGACAATCATCCTCCTAAAGAGTGTCCTCTTAATTTGAAATAAATTGATAAGTGTGTTACTTGTGCAGAAGACCATGTCACAGAAAAATGTCCCTCTATACCTGGACTTAAAGTTGTATTTACAGGGGGACAGCCTAAAGATGAATACTTGTATGCTATGGGAGCAAGAAGGAATTGGACTCAGGTAGGTGCAGGTATGGATCCTGAATTTTCTCCACACTATTTTGGTTATAATTCACATGCATATTCTTATCCTAACACTAATCAACAGTGGCAGTATGGGAATCAATATCGGCATGGGAAAACTTCTCAACCATGGCAAAAAGGTTGGAAAGGGCCAACTCATTCTCCATACTCCCACCAACCACCTATGTAGTCATATCCATCTACGCATACACCTTATTCAATTCTTCAACTTCTAAGTCAATCTACTCCACCATTTCCTTTACCTCCACCCTTTTGACCTCCTCAGTTTCCTGCTCAACCTATGCCTGTTAGGTCCCTATATTACTAGTATAGTCCCTTATTGTTGTTAGTGTAACCCCATTATTTTTATTATTGTACCCCTGTAACAACCATATTTTTATTATTGTGCCCTTAAATTATTATTGTTAGGTCGGCTAGGATTACATTATGGCCCCACTAGGATTACAATGTGGCTCCATGGAATCTTATTTATAGAAAGGAGGTTTTGTAATTTGTATCATCCAAGAATTATTCATTAATGTAATGTATTGGAGGTTGCCCCCTCAAAGTGGCTTATTTCTAAGGCGTTGATATCTCTTTTCTTCTATTTTTGGAGCTGGTTTCACAACATTTGGTATCAAAGCTAAAGAAGGACGAAGAAGTGTGGACACTCATTCAAAAGTTGCAGCAAGATCCTAGTACATCTGATACATTTAGTTGGAAAAATGATTCCTTATGGTACAAAGATCACTTATATATTTGCAAGAATTGCCAACTAAAACAAAAAATTCTTTTGGAATTGCACACTTCTCCTTTATGAGGACACTCAAGATTCTTAAAAACATACCACAGGGTGAAGAAATAATTTTTTTTGGGATGGCCTTAAATTTGATATTAAAAAGTTTGTGGCGGAATGTTTGGTTTTCCAACAGAATAAAGTTGAGACAATTAAGACCCCGGGTCTTCTACAACCTTTATCCATTCCAAGTTAATGTTGGGATGAGATTTCAATGGATTTTATCACATGTTTACCTAAGTCTGAAGGAAAGAGTGTCATCATGGTGGTAGTTGATAGACTTACCAAGTATGCACACTTTTGTGCATTATATCATCCATTTAAAGCAAGTACAATTGCTACTACGTTTATGGACACAATTCAAAAGCTACATGGAAACCCAAGGGTTATTGTGAGTGACAGAGATCTCATTTTTACTAGAAATTTTTGCACGGTTTTATTTTCTTGTTTTGGTACTCAATTAGCTCATAGCTCATCTTATCGTCCTCAATCTGATGGTCAAACTGATATAGTAAATAAATGTTTTGAAGGATATCTTCGTTGTTTTTTATCTGATAAACAAACACAATGGGTTAAGTGGTTACCTCTCGCTGAATGGTGGTATAACACTTCCTTTCATAATGTAGCAAAAATGACCCCCTTTATGTCACTTTATGCATATCATCCACCGTCAATCACATCATACTTAAGAGAAAATTAAAAGGTTCAAGCAGTGGAAGATCACAGTGAGCATCAAAATGAAGTTCTCCAACTCTTAAAGGATAACATGAATTTTTCATAAAATTGAATGAAACAACAGGCAGATAAACATCACAGCGAGAGAAGTTTTGATGTAGGAGGATGGGTATTTTTACGGCTACAACCATACAAAAAAATGTCCCTCAAGCAAGCTAAGAAGGATAATAAATTATCGCCAAAGTAATATGGTCCTTACAAGGTGTTGCAAAATATTGGTACTATGGCATACAAATTGGAGCTTCCTGCATCTTCACGAGTGCATCCAGTTTTCCATGTTTCATGCTGAAAGAAGGTTATGGTAAAAATATTCCTGTTCAAACAATATTGCCAGAACTTGATGAGGAAGGAAAAATCATATTGGAACCTAAAGCGATCACGGAAACAAGAACCCGACAGCTACGAAATCGATCAATTTCAGAGTATCTCATCAAGTGGAAGAACTTACCTACTGAAGAGTCTACATGGGAGTATTAGAACTTTATACGGAAGCACCCAGAGCTACTCAAGCGTTGAGGACAACACTTTTTTGAAGGAGAGGAGCATGTTAGGTCCCTATATTACTAGTATTGTCCCTTATTGTTGTTAGTGTAACCCCCTTATTGTTATTATTGTAACCCCCATATTGTTATTATTGTTCCCTTAAATTATTATTTTTAGGTCAGCTAGGATTACATTGTGGCCCCACTAGGATTACAATGTGGCCCCATGGACTCCTATATATAGAAAGGAGGTTTTCTAATTTGTATCATCCAAGAATTGTTCATTAATGTAATGTATTGGAGGTTTCCCCATCAAAGTGGCTTATTTCTAAGGCGTTAATATCCCTTTTCTTCTATTTTTGGAGTTGGTTTCACAACAATGCCCAATCCTAACAATAATAAAGAAGTGAAAATAATCTATGTAACAAACCCACCTTTACCTATGATCTATTCCAGTTGGGGTTCATGATATTCAATTAAGATCGGGAAGGACTATAACATCAAAAAATCAGAAGAAACCTATAGTGATTGTTGAAGAGAAAGGAGAAGAGGAAACTCTTAACCATTCTCCAAAATATTTCACTAAGTAGCCCTTACCCTCTGAATCCTTGCCATATTCTTCCAACTATCCTCCCATCCTAGAGAGGCTATTAATGGAAATAAGTGAGCCTATTTCTGAGACTAGTTTGGCATCTGAGCTTCAGAATCCTTTTATCAAGATACTTTTTCTTCAAACCATTAAAGAGATCTCCATTTATACCCAAGATTGTTAAGGAAATCTGTCTCAAGAAAACTATGAGGAAGAGATTGGAACCCAAAACCATTCAATTTGTTGGTAGGGCAACAAAGTTGATGACGGGATGTGTGTCTATGGAAAAATATATTGATCTCGGAAACCCTGTTGTCTCAGTTCATATTGGTAATGTCCTTGTCTCTAATTTTCTTATAAACCTGGGGGTAGCCATTAATTTCATGACTAAGCAAACCATGGATCAAATTCGGTTATCTCATCTTCTCCCTACTCCCACTGTGCTTGAATTGGAAGATAGATCTAAAATTAAGCCAAAAGCAGTATTGGGCGATGTGATCATCTCATTAGATTCTTGGGAATATCTTGCTGATTTCATTATGCCTCGGCCAAAGAACCCACTAGGAGGACATCCCTTGATCTTAGGTCGACCATGGCTTGCTACATTCATTGCATATATTGGATGTCGTTCCAGTGATATGTGTATTTTTCATGGAGATTCTAGGAAGAAAGTTACCTTATACCCCCCTGCCAGATCCATTCAGGACCTTCGAGATAATTTATGGTTGGATAAAAGCAGTGATGAGGAGACTCAGCCGATTTCCCTTATTAATCATTATACTGGGTCTTCACAAGAAGATGAGATTCAATATTTCCTGAATAATCTAGACACTATGCCTACTTTTGAGCCATTGAGCCAGATTTTCAGCCTATATTTTCAAGATAATCATGATTCCCATTCTTCTATATCACTGCATTTGACCACTCCTTTGAGTACTCCTGAGCCTGATACCACTCTTTTTGAGATTAGCCTTGGTATATCCTAGCATATTAGTTCAGATTTGGACTCATCTCAGTAAGAGTAGCTTGTGAATTTGTTGCAAAACCATCTTAGTGCCTTTGCTTGGGGCTACGAAGATATGAAGGGTATTCCTCCTGAAACTTGTACACATCATATCTATATTTAGGAAGGAACCCGACCTTTCTGACAACCCCAAAGGTGAACGAATCAAGCTCTAAGAGATATTGTGAAGGAAGAAGTACAAAAACTCTTGGATGCCAGTTTTATCTATCCTATTTCCGACAGATAGTGGGTCTCTCCATTAGTGCTAGTACCTAAGAAATATGGAAGATGGCATATTTGTATTCATTATCAAGAATTAAACAAAGCCACTCTCAAATATTACTCCCCTCTCCCTTTCATTGACCAGGTGCTTGATACCCTTGCAAGAAAGAAATATTTCTCCTTTTTGGATGGCTTCAGTGGCTATAACCATATATAGATTGCAACTGAAGATCAAGATAAAACTAATTTTACATGTCCATGGGGTAAATTTTTTTATAAAGTTATTCCCTTTGGTTTATGTATTGCCCCGACTACCTTTCAAAGGGCAGTCCTGGCCATTTTTTCTAATATAGAATTTGTATAAATTTATGTGGATGACTTTTCTATGTTTGGTGATTCTTTTCAGGAAGCTCTCAAAAATCTAGAGAAAGTACTTCTTCATTGTCAGGAAGCCCATATTTCCTTGACAAGAAATGTATATTAATGTGCAAAGCAGAAGTGGTACTTGTCCATTTGATTTTTGATAAAGGTATCCAGGTTGATCGAGCAAAGATTGAAATCATTCTGCATCTTCCTGCACCCAAAACTCAAAGGGAAGTAAGAGGCTTTTTAGGACATGTTGGTTAATATAGAAGATTCATTGAAAAATTTTCTAAGATAGCTGCCTCTCTTTTCTGACTTCTAGCTAAGGATAGTGAATTTTCTTGGTCCACAACTTGCCAACAGTATTTTGAAACACTGAAGGAAAAGTTGGTACAGGCACCAGTTTTGAGAGGTCCTAACTGGTCCCTTCCTTTTCACATTTCCTCAGATGCTTCAGATTTGTCTATTGGTGCAGCTTTAGGACAGGACGAAAATAAGTAATCCTATGCTATTTATTATATTAGTAAGAATTTGTCTTCCGCTGAATTGAATTATACAGTTACAGAGAAAGAATTTTTAGCAGTAATTTTTGCAATTAATAAGTTTAAGCACTATATTATTGGATATGAAGTATTTGTGCATACTGATCATTCCACGATTAAATATTTGATGAAAAAACCATTGACTAGTGGTAGAGTGACTAGGTGGTTGCTATTGTTGCAGGAATTTAATGTTACTATTGTTGATAGACCAGGAAAATATAATGTTGTAGCAGATTTTCTTTCTAGATTAGATAATCCTAGTGAAGCAACTCCTGTTAATGATGATTTTTCTGATGAACATATTTTTGCTATGTCAATGGATTCTCCGTGGTTTTCTGACATTGCTAATTACTTGGTTACTGGGAAAACACCACCCCACTTGTCCGCTCGTGAAAAGTGTAATATTCTTCAGAAAAGTGCTGCATATTTCTAGATTCAAGGAGATCTCTTTTACACTGGTCCAGATCTGATTATCCGTAGATGTGTAAGAGAGGAGGAAGTGTTTTACATATTGAGATATGCTCATGATGAACCTTGTGGAGGCCACTTCGCTGATAAGTGGACTACATATAAAGTATTGCATGCTAGCTACTTTTGGCCTTCCTTGTTTAAGGATGCCAAACAATACGTGAGGCGATGTGATAGCTGTCAACGAATGGGCCAGCCTAATCAAACCAATGAAATGCCTTTATGCCCCCAAGTTATGATTGATCTGTTTGAAAAATGGGCTATTGATTTTATAGGGCCAATAAATCCAATGTCATTAATTAAAAATAATATTTTGGTTTGTGCAGATTTTGTTACAAAATGGGTAGAAGCTAAAGCTGTTTCCTTTGCTATAGAAAAAGTTGTTGTTGATTTTCTTTTTACTAAAATCTTTACTAGATTTAGTGTGCCTAGAGAAATTGTTTCTGACAATGGTCTGTAGTTTATTTATAATCTGGTACAGGGTGTGATGGAGCAATACAACATCTGGCACAGGAAATCCACGCCGTATCACCCGTAAGCAAATGGCCAGGTGGAATCCACAAACAAAGTGATCGATTCCATTCTTAAAAAGATAGTAAATATGCATCAGAAAGGCTAGGCTGAAATATTACCAGAAGCTTCATGGGCACACTGAACCACCTGGAGAAATAGCACAGGACATACACCATACGAGCTGGTATATGGTAAACAGGTTCTATTACCAATTGAATTCCAGATCAAAACTTTCAGAACTGTAGTTCAGTTGGGACTAGATCTCTCTGAGGCACCACAACAGCGTATTCTCCAATTAAATGAGTTAGATGAATTTTTTAGGGAAGCTGTTCAGCAGAACATACTAATTCAGCAATAATGAAAAAGGTGGCATGACAAGTCTATTCAAAAAAAGCAATTCCAACCAGGTGATTGGGTGCTCCTTTATGATTCTAGATTTAAATTTTTTAAAGGGAAATTCCATACACGTTGGATGGTACCTTATTAAGTGATACGAGTTTTAGAGAATGGAGCAGTAGAAGTTAAAACTATTGATGGACAAAATTCAGTATTCTTGGTAAATGGACACAGATTAAAGAAGTATTTTCAGCCACTTTCCAGGAAAGATTTTACACAGCAAGTCCAACAGCAATTTGGGACGGTAGTGGTGAATGGTAATACCAAATTTTTGAAAATATGAATTCTTCTTCTTCTTAAAAAAAAAATAAAAAAATATAATAATTTTTTTTTAAATGAAAAGTAAAGAAAAAATATTTTCCTGTAATTATGAAAATCAGTTCACTGACATGATTGCAGAAGGATCAACCTAAAAACCAGCTTGCTGGCAGGAAGATCAAAAATTTCTAATAAAAATAGGATGTTGCTTGATCTTTAGATATGCTAGCGACCACCAAGTAAAAGCAAGTTCAGCAGAACCAACCTTTGTACAATTGGGGCAATTAGCATGGATATTTTTATTCAAGTAACGCTTAATTCTCGCTGTAGTTATTTTTCTTGCACCATTGCAGGCAGACCTTCTAGAATTTTTTTTTCCTTTCTTCATATTCCACTTTCGTAATATTCCCTCAGTTTTATTCTTCAATCCCAGAATGATTAACCTTCCCATATTCTTATGAATTTACCCTCCCTGTTTCGTAAAAAACCCCACTTTACCTTTGAATTTTTTTCCCTATCCCACTTCTATTTATCCCCTCTTGTGGTACTATTCCTGGAATCCCTGTAACATAATTCCTTCCCATTTTGAAATTTCCCTTTTCCCACTTCTTTATTCTGTCATGAATTGCAAGATATCACGCACAAAGAGAAAAAGTATATGTTGTGAAGCATCAAGAAATGGCAAAGAAAATTTCTAGTATAAATTGAGGAAGTCATGTTGGAAGTCTAGCCTATATTTTACTTAAATTCCATGTTCTTTTTCCAGATAGTATGCTTGTACTAATGCAATCATTTCGTCCTATATAATAAGTGCAAGAAAAATGGTACCAGCAGATTAACATATTTTAAACGGTGCAAGAAAATCGGTACAAGCATGCATCCTGTCAGAAACATAGTACAATTTGTTCTTTTCATAACATACGTCATAGGAAAGTGGTCATCATGAAAGTTTATAAGAAATCCTTTCACTTAGTTGATGAGTACTTGTGCTATCATATTAACTAGGAGAAAATCATTTAAAGTACAAGGTGCTTTTAAATTAAGAATCATGATTATTTTTTAATGAATGCTAAAGTTCTTTTTTTGAATTATGAAGGAGTGCGGAAATGTTTAACCGTTGCTTGGATATAATTTCCCTTTCTGCCATAATCCTAGATGTCCTTCACTCGTAATGATTACCTCACCTAGCCCTTAAAATGCTGCCGCAAGTACCAATCCGGCATGACCTCAAAGATGCCACGTATTCACAGCTATTTCAGTGGAATGAATGGGTGATAAGATGGAAGGGATGGTGGACAGTTGGATCCCTATCTATAAGAACCAATTTTCCCAGTGTTGCATGTAAATTCTTGACTGTTAATAACTGTTAAGCAGTGATGCCACCTATTCGAAGCAAACCTTCGTCTCTCAGTATGGTAGAACAGACTGCTGAGTTTCGCAATAGTATTGCACTATTACGAGACTAAGGATTTCTTCAATTCTTGCAAAAGTTTGACGGGCACAACCGTGAAGTGGCCCTACAGTTTTCCATAAGTTTAAAAAATGGCCGAGTAAAAATTGGGCCTCTAAAATTTGAGGTTACAGAAGAATTTATAGCGGCATCAACAGGCTTGGAAAAAACTGGTGAGAAGTGGTTTAAAAATCAGAAACTAGAAAGGAATCGATGGCAGCGTTTTGTCGTCGACAAGAATATGAAGGTATATTGGAAGAAAAGAATTATGTGCAGTGCCCTACTGGGACAGTGGCGGGACCTCCTTTTCATCCTACAAAAATTCGTAACCTGTGAGGGAAGGTACTCCCTCACTTTTGTGTACCATTTTAGGATGTTGCAGCATTTCTAAGGCGGCTAACACGTACAGTAGAGAATTGATTTCCCCTATTTTTTTCTGAAGATCTTGGAAAAAATGGCTAAAGGTGTGCGGGACGCACAGGCAGACCAGGCCGAAAAGAAGTTATATCACCACGGCCTGATAAATATTTTGGTCCAAAAATAATTAGAAATTAAAGGCATGACCTGGTAGGCACTCTTAAAACAACTACATAAAAAGACAACTACCAGAAAGGAGACAGAGGACCCCGCCAGCACAAGCAAGGGTATGAGTAAGAATGTAAAGGGGAGTCCTTCTTGCGCTAGTGAAAAAAGGAAATGACCCATAAAATCAACAAAAGAAAGGGCCCCATCTCCAAAGAAGAAGACAAATAGTGCACCTATTGAAGAGACTCCTTCTACGACACCAGTACAGGCACAGACCCCCGAAGAAGACAACCTGTCAGTCCTTGCAGATGCAGAAAAATTTGTAAAGGTAAAAGATGACACTCTGTTGCTCGATTTCATTAGAAAGGCCTGGAAAAAGAATGAAGAATCTAGTGCAGGCGAAGAACCACAGTCCCCATAGGACGTTGAATCCCCTCCTACACCAGTGCAAGAAGAAGAAGAACCAGACGAACAAGAAGAAACAGAACAAGAAGAAGAAGAAGAAGAAGAAGAAGAAGAACAGGAAGAAGAAGAAGAACTAGAAGAGGAAGAAGAGCCAGAAGAAGAAGAGGAAGAAGGGGAAGAAGAGTTTGCTGAAACCATGAGGGATATTGAGGTCCCTAAGGAAGACACGACCCCTGTCGAGATAGAAAAAGAAGGAGATTTGGTAAGTCCTGATGCTCAGATATTTGAACTAGAGCTTCAAGTGAAAAACTTAGAGCAACTCATAGCTAAAGCGCAGGAGGATAAAGAACAGAGTAAAGAATAATTAACTGCGGAGATCTAGAAAAAGAAAGGAGAAGTTAGAGTTTGGAAGTATAGTGTTGCATAATGTTCCAAGCGACTTAAAAAGGTGACAAAGAAACTAAAGAACATAAAAAAGAAGAAGTCTGAAACATTGCAACCTGATGTCAGTATGTCAGAGCAGGATTGAGCTGGAATGCTCAAAGTTTTGAAGGCTTTTTGTAAAGGTAAAGATTTGTGTGAGGACACACAACAACTTAGGGATGGGAGGAAGTTAGCCCCCTAATTTTCTCTCTTTTTTCCATTTTCCCATTGCTAAATCATAACCATTTACCTCTGTTTTACCTCTTTTATGCACCCTCATCTTGCACCAGTCCAAGCACGATGACATATTTCATATAAACTTTATTTTTAATATTTTTAATTCAACTTAGAATTTATTAATTATTTATTAAATGATTTATTACTTTTAATCACTCCTTGTAACTTATCGATATCTCCAATGTTTATTTGGTAGTTAGGGTACTTATCGTGACCCTTGATCCTAGTGCAAGATCGGATCTTGCACCATTGCCAGCACAACAAATCCTTGAAGCAGATCTGAACCTCCTTGATCACCGCCTCGTTTTGAGCCACTTCATCCACGATAGCAAGAGTGATCCAAAGGCAGCCGAGACCAAATTTGTGAAGGGTGAAAGCTGGAGATTGGCTACGGCCAGTTCTGCTAACGTTCTAATACTGAAGACCGAAAAGCTAAATTCTGCGTTTGGTTATGTAATCGGTTAAATGATATATTTTTTCCTTTGGCGAAATATATATATAATGTAGAATTTAAATAGGTCTAGAAAGCGAAGTTTTGATAGCATAAGAGAATAGAAAGACAGCCAGAGAGGCGATAGTAGATCATTGTATTTTGTTATCGCCAAAATCTAGGTTGGACGATGTATTAATGTATTTACTTGCCTCAGTGAATTAATAAAAGGGAGCTCCACCTCATGTTTCACAAATTACGTTTCTATATTGAGTTGATGAATTTATTAAGGTACTAAGTAGCATTTCTATTTAAAAGGTAAACGTGTTGGTTGCCTAGGGCCCAGCCAACCCAGCATGTTTACCCAATTTCCCGTTTTCTTGTAATTTGTGTATACATTGTCAAGTGTGATTTAATATTAAGCACATGCATTCCTCTTTGAGTGAAAGCGGATATGTTGTGTGAAGTAGATAAATTTCCTTTTCCTACAATTTCTTTTCTTGCACTTGATTTCAGATTGGTTTTCCTCCGCTTGGTTCAAGTAGGAGAAATGAACCTGCACCAGTGCATGTTGGTGTGATATCTTCTTTTCTATAATTCTGTTTGATTGGTTTTCCCTGCCGGGTCCAAGAAGGAGGAATGAACCTACACTAGTGCACATTGGTGTGATGCAGCAAAATTTCTTAGTCTACTTCCCACAATATTCTTTCTTTCATTGAATGCTTATGATAGGATAAATGTATATTGATTGTTTCTTTATTCCTGCACTCTGTTAAGATCAGAAACATTCACTTTTATGTGTGCAAATTGATTTAACAATATAATAGCACTTGCAATAATTAAACACTCATTTTAAGAATTAAATGCTAAGTGCAGGAAGCTCTGATCTGGTGCAAGAACTAGTTTCTTGCCACAGGATCTAAGTGCTCTGAACCTGGAAAAGTTCAAGCCCTTGCATGAAATAAAAAGCCTTTAGTAAAGAAACCATTCATACCTTCTTCATAAACCTCTGTTCCTGCAGTAGTGCAAGCAGATTGTGGAAGTTCAAGAGAGATTAGTGCAAGAAGGAAATCTCTAAAGGAGTAGATTTAAGGGGCCATCTAATGAGACTGCTAAGTGTCTCTGCTAAAGAAAAACACACACTCTGTAGTTAAAGAATAATTAGCTAGAGTGATTTCCTTTTATCTTTAATTCCCTCTTTCAAATGCATTCTTTCTTGTTCCAGTCCTAGATTATTTTGATGGTTCAAGTTGCCTTTTCCTATTTTTAATTCTACAATTTTTCCTTTAAAGAAAGTAGGGATTTATATTAGGAATATTCATACCATCTCTAGCATTTCCTGTGCTTCGTCTCTAAGTTTATGGATCCCACGGGTTGACAAATTAAGTGTTGAGGAGTTTTCTTAAGTGTAATTCCTGCACCCAACAAAGCTCATGGAGGAAGGATATCATCTTCAACTGACAAGATTATTTGCCACAATTTTTAGCACGAGAAAGGTCATTATTGCAGGTATAGAGTTTAACCTATCAATAGATATGATTTCTTCCGCAACAGGTATTCCTAGTCATGGAGAGAAGTGGTTGAAGGGCATGGACTTAAACACTAAAGATTACAAACAATTGTTCAAACCTCATGCTAGAGAGGAACTGATTACCTCTTCCCTTTCATACACCTCTACAACAAATATGCTCCTTTGATGATGTTAATAATGAATTATTTCACATGTGAAGGAATATTTTCCAGGTTGTATAGGTACGATATAAGGTTTTTGATGCTTTTCACCTCTATAAAAACACTTGATTTTCCACATTACTTATACAGGAGTTTGATTAAGATGATTGAGAAGGTTCAGAGAAGAAAACAAGATCATTACACAAGTATTTTTCATCATGGTCTGGTAAAACTAATTTTGTTGTATCATCTTTCATCCATCAACATGACTTGGGAAACCTTCATGGAAAAAGTAGCAGTAACGCCCACCACCAGCCCTCCTATCATGCATAATGCAACATCACCATCAATGTCCACACAACCAATTGAGGTTGGATCTTCTAGCATGCAAATTCAGATTTCAGAGGCTCTTAGGGTTGCTGAGTTTACTCATATCTATGAGAAGGGGAAGATACAAGTATTTGTGCCTAAATCTATCAAAGGTGTACTTACACTTGATACTATTATTGAACAAAGTGAAATGGATGAGAAACCTCTCATGCATCAAGATGAAACTCCTTTTCACCAACATAGTGAAACAAATCCATTGGAGGTTGAGGTAGCAGATCAGGTTGAGATCAAATCAGCTGAAGTGATCATTGGAGATAAATATGAGGAAATAGCAGAGTTGAGGATGATTTTCTCCATTGCTAATTCTCAAATTACTTTCCTACAACAAGAGAATTTTCAATTGAAGGTGAAGTAGTTGTTACAAAGAAACCTAAGCCATACCTAGAGGAAAATAAAGGTAAAGGTAAGAATATCATAGATCTTTATCAAGTGCAAGATATGGATACTGAAACAAAACCAAGAAGGCCAAAGACAAGAGGCCTCAAAAGGGTGTTGGAGCTAGAAAGACAGTGAACTCATTCACGTCAAAAGTTGACTTTTGATGAGATAATAGCTATGGAGATCAATCAAGATAGGGAAATTTGGTTGGAAAGGGTAATTGAAAATTTATAGAAGCTCTTGAATAGAGCTAAGAGGGACAATAACCTCCAAAGACACATGGAAAATCACTATCACACCACGAACACAATTTCTCAAACAAGGTTAAAACAGCTGAAGAAAAGGCTTAAAGAAACTCAAATGAAGCTTAAAGAGAAGGATAGCTTGTATTTGTTGGCATAATATTCCTTGGTTGTTTATCCCATCACTCATAGATTCTACATAACCAATTTTGAGAATTTTTGAATAATTTTGGTATTTTTTGTTATTTTTTCACAATTCTAGAAATTCCTCCTCACATAAGCATAGAAAAATTTTGCTACACTTATTTTAGGGGCATCCAAATGATAATGTATTTACATGGTTAGATGAATTTTGATGAGTACATCATAGATCAGGAACCCTCTTTGCATGTCAGTCTTTCATTTTGGAGAGAATTCCAAAAAAAAACATGAATTTTCTATGGTTCTGCCACATTTTTGGAACCCTTGCTATGCTTCTAGAGTAACCTCCCTAGAATATAGGAAATGACTTATCTTGTGTGTTAATGATGCATTTTGGATGGTATTTTGACATAATGAGGTGTCATGGTTAATATTTTCTATAATTAGTCTCTCTTTAGTATTTTTTTGGGTTGGATAGTGTTATTTTGCAGTGGAGCTATTGTAGCAACATTTTGGAATGAAATCAAAGATAGATTTATACAACTTGTGTTGAGAATCTTGTGGTATGAATTGGAGATTTTTTTATTCTTATGTATGTTTATCTATTAATGCTAAATGATATAGTTTCCTCTATAAAATACATATTTCCATGTGTTTATCATGTAAATTTTATAGGTAGAAATCATGTTTGTTAATGCTCTATTTTAGACAAGGTTTACATGATATGTCTATTTACTTATAAATGAATGAATTCATCTCAGTTATCATTCAGAATCTCCATCACTTAATCTTACACTCAATGACCAATTAAGCATGCTTTAAAAATCCCTATCTAGCCTCACATTATCTGCAAATTGATCTTGAAATTTAGACCTAAAAACCATAGAACTAGCCTCCTCACTGACCTTTCTATCCAGCACTTAAAACATCAAACAAAAATCCAATTTACTGAGCTTACATACCTAACCTAAGATCAATAGATATTATGTCAATCCATTGACTGCAAAGAGACAACGAGAGAGACCTCTCTGGTCTTGGCAGGGCTAGCTACTTTGTAATGTCCCAAACTTAGCTTCAGCTAATTTGGAACATTAATTTTTCCTTATTCATTTTGTATTTTATGATTGATGAATAAATTGTAAGGGAGGATGTCTAATACTCTTGCAAATCAAGAATAAATTAGTGCCTATGAGAAAGGAGACATATTTAGGCCATCGTAATAAAATATTGCAGGTGTGAAAAGGCCAAGACCACCAAAGGAGATCCTATTTGACCAAGTCAACAGTGCTGCCTAGGTTCTCGAACCTCCTTGATGGACTGCGCAGTTCTAGAAGGGGTTTCCAAGTGTGAAAGAAACCAAAGGAGGAAAGTGTTTTATGGTTTGTCAAGAGAATATAATGTTATAAAAGGAGGATGAAGGCTCATGATGATTTTTTTGATCATATTTCATTTTGAGAGCTTGCTAAGGCAACTCCATTTCTCTTTGCTGTTTACCAAGAGAAAGAGAGGATCTCCTGCATAGGAATCCTGTATCCTTCTTTGAGTAGCTCTTGGAGGGAAGTGAGCTATATTGAACCACTATCAGGTTGGAGGCCAAGCTATGCTTGTATTGATAGTGCTGGCTCATTGAGGGTTTTGCAGCTGTAGCAAGTGTAGTAAGTGGAAATTCTAGATCTACAAGGATCTAGTAGTTTTGAGGGATTTCTCTCAGGGATGGTGTCTTGTGACCACCCGACAGAGGATCTATGTTATCCTTTCATTTCAGATCTATATATTTTACTTATTGTAATATTCAGCCCTAGCTACTGCGTAGTATCCTTGTCTACTGCATTATTTCTCATGTCCTATTTCTCTATTGGCTATATCTGTCATTGTACTAGTTTCTGGTGATTGAGGCTTGCCTCTCACCTTGCATATTTATGAAGTAGCTTGGTGATCTCTCATGTTCAGATATGATTTATATTATGAATAAATTCATCTTCAGAAATTACTGAAGCTTTCTGCATTTCTGTGTATAAAAAGTTAGATCTACACTTTCCAGTGCATTATTTTGTAAAACCCTTAAGGGGATCTTGATTAGAAGGCTGAGTAATTTCCAGATCTGATATGGATCTGATGTTTCAGCCATTTTTATGCTGTATATATTTAATCTAATTTTATACTAGTGAAGCACACTTAGAGGGAATTTTTCTATTCATATCTGAACTTTTTACATACATTGCAGCCCCTATTTCTGAACATTTCTTGCTTATTTCCTCATGCAATTCAGTGTACTACTTAACGAACTCATTAAAAGTATAATTTTCTACTGATATGCTGTTATGTATGTCTTATGGTTGTTTTTCATAGACTCTCAGCTGAAACTGCGCAATTCTGAAGTGGGTTTTTCTTCATTCCATCAGCTCTTCTCTTTAGCTGATTTTTAACTAGTCAGCTTCTTGGGAGATTTTTTTAAGGCCCTTAAACCATTTTTTTTTTTCCGAAAATCTGCATGGAGGTCCCAAAAATCCTATAATAAGGGAATCTAGCCTTTAGCAGCATTATTCTTGCACCATTTTTCTTATACAACGTTTTCCCTGAGCCTCTTGCATTTTTTCTTGGTAGTGGAATTCCCCGCTTCTCCCTTGTTTGGTTTTTGCTTCTCTTTTGGACCCATTCTTTAGATATGAAGATATAAGGGTCCCAAGGGAATTAAAATCCAAGATTATTGTGTCATTACCACTTTTTTTTTGTTTCATCAGTCTTCTATTGACAGAGTCTAGAATGGGCCAGGAAGCCTTTGGTTTTCATCCTCTCCTTAGAGGTGATATAACCAGTAAATTCCCTACTAGTCTATCTCTGGTTTAGAATTTTCGGGTGTGTTTCCCACACTACTATGATCCTAAAGAGGAATATCTCAATATATTCCCTACTGTGCCTATTTTTCCCCATTTGGGACATTACAGTGGTATTAGAGCATGATCTCTGGCTCCTCCTGTGATATCAAGCTATCAGTGGAATCAAGAGCAAGGGAAAAATGAAGAAGATGAGTTTACTCTCATCTATTTTCATATTCAAGAAGAACCTCCCCAAGGAGGATGTGCAAGAAGAAAAGAGAAGCAACAGTGAAGCTCTCAAGGAGTTTCAAAAAGAAGATCTTCCAATCAGATCTACAAGATCTGTGCATGACGAACAATCTGAATCCTCATCTCATGGATATGAGCACTCAGCCATATCATTAGAGCTTCAGCATTTTTCCAGTTATTCTTTCATGAAGGAGGAGAAAGAAGGTGTGAGCTATATTGATGCATTGCCAAGGGCAAGATCTCCATTTGGTGAAGAGTCCTCATCTCAAGAGGAAAGCATGTAGGTTTCTCCTTCAAGGGTTGATCCAGATCTATTGTCTCTCATTGATGATGGGACAATTTCAGTTATGGAAGAGGAGGAGAAGGAATAGGAAGATGATAACGCAGTCACCTCAAGGGCACCTCAAACACTTCATGAGGAAGAGGTTGGAGCACTTGCTCCAAGAAGAAAAACTCTTGCACCCCTACAAACAATCCCACACGATCTCATACATGAGGAGTATGTACCATCATTTATTAATGATGAGGTCTTGGAGATAGGGGAGGAAGAAGAGAAGGAAGAGAATCACAAGGTGGAGAGCATTAACCCTTCTCTACTTCAGAGCTTGGAAGCACAAATAATGCAAGAGGACTTATGCATTTAGGTAGGGAAAAATATGTCTGCCTACATCCACATTCTACTCTATGCCTTGACACTTCATTGCAATGGGATCCTCCACTATGAGCACCTCTTGATAAGAGGCAATCTAAAGTGTTCCTTCATCTATGGGTTTCATTTGCATACTTGGCCAAGGAAGGAGCCTTGGGAGAAGCTAGCACAATGCAGAGAATCTCTCAAGAATTCAGGAGAGAGATGAGAAGTTTCCTGAAAGGGAAATTGCAAACTCCCATTCAAATATCTGTGTTGGGGAAGGAGAAATCAGAGATCTATGATGGCATGAGCATGAGGGCACATGGCAACTCCATATCTTTGGGGCCACCCATGATCTCTTCATTAATAAGGGAGATTTCTGATGATGGCAAGCGGATCTTAACCCTCTTATACACATGGGCCAAAAGGAGGAGGTTTTGGAGACAAGGACTTTCCAAGCAGAAGTTGATTTCCATATGCTCCAATCTTGTCTTGTGCAAGAACAACTGCAAATGGGGCAGAAAAAGGAAGAGTATGATGCTCCAACATGTGATCTTGATATCAAGGATGTCAAAGATGGGAGCCATGAGAAGACAGGGGCTGCATTTCAGATTTCTACATCGCTTTCATTCTTGGAGAGCTTGGATCCTTGTTATTATTCCAAACTCACAATGGAATACTCCAAGGACCTTTTTGCATGGGGGTTCTTGAAGGGGAAGTGAAGGATGAAAGGTTCAAGGTGGTAGATGGAGTTATCTATTTCTACAATCTTATTCTTTTGGCTGGTAACTCCAAACTCAAGGAGGGACTATTTGATGCCATCTATTAAATCCTATTTTCCAAACCCACTAGTTTTGTCAAAGGATATCATACTCTCTTGGGTGGATTCATATGGGAAGGCTACAAAGAATATGTGTACTCTCATATGAAGAAGTGCATGGACTACATGGTTGAGTAGGAGGAACATAGCTCTTTGGAGGAGCCACCATTCACACCTCCTTATTCTTTGAGTGTGAGGGGGAACTCATCCATGAGTTACCATATTGATGTAAAACAAGTATATATAGAGGCTCATCCTCTTGAGCATTATTTTTCATCTCCTATATGCTTATATTTTCCTAACACTTATTTGTAGGGTATGGTGCCAAGATGGGGTACTAAGTATGATGGGTTTCATGGGCTATCAAAGGTCATGAACTATGTTGATGAAGGCCATTCCGTGGAGAAACTTGGAAAGCTACTGCATTCCTCATGGTGTGATTCTTTTACACCAACCATGATATACATTCTCCAAGCATTCCAAAGACATGAGGCAGCAAACAAGTGTTGCGGGAGGCACTTGTCATATATTTTTCTATGGCAGTCGAGGATAAAACTACGCTGGTTTCACATGAGGGAACATCTTCCTTCTTATCTCGCACACATGGCAGATAGCATGCTTCTACTCATGATCCCACAAGTTGAAGATCTCCTTATCTTTCTTGGTGGCATAGTTGGAGGAAAGGCACAATTGTTGAATGTGCCCTTGGGGGAAGGAGTTCCCCATTCTTATTGCATTACATGCTTCCATGGGAGCATGGGATTTTGTATGGCCACTATGATTAAACACTTGTCTATTTTTAAAGTGAGCCATATGTTAGATGGTGACATGCCTCTCACATGTAGTGGGGAGGAGATTTTCTATGGATTGCCAAGATGGGAGGTAATCCACTTCATTTTTATGATAGCATGGGGATGGGAGTCTTTCATGGATCATGAAAACCCCATTATAGACATCACTTCTTTCTTGAGGAGGCCATGGATCAGCAAGAAGGTTTCCACAACAACCTTCCATTTCTTCGTGATTAGAGCCTTTGAGTTTATTCATCAAGGGAAAACTTGCATCTTAAAGAAGGGCCATTGGGAGGGAAAAGATATTGCAGAAATTTCAGAGCAATGGAGGAGGCTATATGATGAAGAGGCCACAAGGAAAGAAGGAAGAGTTTTGCAGCACCCTTGCAGTTGCTTGAGGACAAGCAACGTTTGGGAGGGGGAGACTGTAATGTCCCAAAATTAGCTTCAGCTAATTTGGAACATTAATTTTTCCTTATTCATTTTGTATTTTATGATTGATGAATAAATTGTAAGGGAGGATGTCTAATCCTCTTGCAAATCAAGAATAAATTAGTGCCTATGAGAAAGGAGACATATTTAGGCCATCATAATAAAATCTTGCAGGTGTGAAAAGGACAAGACCACCAAAAGAGATCCTATTTGACCAAGTCAACATTTCTGTCTAGGTTCATTGAACCTCCTTGATGGACCACACAGTTCTAGAAGGGGTTTCCAAGTGTGAAAGGAACCAAAGGAGGAAAGTGGTTTAGGGTTTGTCAAGAGACTTCAATTTTATAAGAGGATTAAGGCTCATGAGGAGGTTGTTGATCATATTTCATTTTGAGAGCTTGCTAAGGCAACTCCATTTCTCTTTGTTGTTTAGCAAGAGAAAGAGAGGATCTCTTGCATAGGAATCCTCTATCCTTATTTGAGTAGCTCTTGGAGGGAAGTGAGCTATATTGAACCACTATCAGGTTGGAGGCCAAGCTATGCTTGTATTGACAGCACTGGCTCATTGAGGGTTTTGCAGCTGCAGCAAATGTAGTAAGTGGAAATTCTAGATCTACAAGGATCTAGTAGTTTTGAGGGATTTCTCTCAAGGAGGGTGTCTTGTGACCACTCAGAAGAGGATCTCTGTTATCCTTTCATTTCAGATCTGTATATTTTACTTATTGTAATATTCATCCCTAGCTACTGCGTAGTCTCCTTGTCTACTCTGTTATTTCTCATGTACTATTTCTCTATTGGCTAGATCTATCATTGTATTAGTTTCTGGTGATTGAGGCTTGCCTCTCACCTTGCATATTTATGAAGTAGCTTGGTGATCTCTCATGTTCAGATCTGATGTATATTATGAATAAATTCATCTTCAAAAATTACTGAAGCTTTCTACAGTTTTGTGTATAAAAAGTTAGATCTACACTTTCCAGTGCATTATTTTGTAAAACCCTTAAGGGGATCTTGATTAGAAGGCTGAGTAGTTTCCAGATATGATATGGATCTGATGTTTGAGCCATGTTTCTACTGTATATATTTAATCTAATGTTATACTTCTGAATCACACTTAGAGGGATTCTTTCTATTCAGATCTTCACTTTTTACATACATTGCAGCCCCTATTTCTGAATATTTCTTGCTTATTTCCTCATGCAATTCACTGTAATTCTTAAGGAACTCATTCAAAGTATGATTTTCTGCTTCCATCCGGTTATATATGTCTGATGGCTGTTTTTTGGAGACTCTCAGCTGAAACTGCGCAATTCTGAAGTGGGTTATTCTTCATTCCATCAACTCTTCTCTTTAGCTGATTTTTAACTAGTCAGCTTCGTGGGAGATCTATTTAAGGCCCTTGAACACATTTTTCTTTGCCAAAACTTTGCATGGATGTCCCACACAGCGTATAATAAGGAAAACCATCCTTTAGAAACATTATTCTTGCACCATTTTTCTTATACAACGTTTTCCCTGAGCATCTTGCAGTTTTTCCTGGTAGTGGAATTTCCCGCTTCTCCCTTGTTTGGTTTTTGCTTCTCTTTTGGACCCATTATTTAGATCTGCAGATCTAAGGGTCCCAAGGGTATTAAAATACAATAGTATTTTTTCATTCCCACTCTTTTTGTGTTTCATCAATCTTCTATAGACAGAGTCTAGAACGGGCCAGGAAGCCTCTGGTTTTCATCCTCTCCTTAGAGGTGATATAACCAGTAAATGCCCTACTAGTATATATGTGGTTTAGATGTTTCTGGTGTGTTTCCCACACTAATATGATCCTAAAGAGGAATATCTCAATATATTCCCTACTATGCCTATTTTTCCCCATTCGGGACATTACATACTTGACCTAAAGCCAGGTCTGTGGTTACCTTTCTTCAATCTCATTTTTAGCCTTCGGAAGTTGGGGAGAGTGATAAAAATTTTGCACCATTTCTAGGGAGTGATTTCTAAACTTTCCCTGGGAATATTTCTTTATTACTCTGAATGTTAGACTTGTAGGTGACAAGCTATAGCATTCAAAATAGGTTGACCTCTTAAATTTGAGCGAAAGTCCAAAATTCCCATCTTAAGTTGGCTCCTAAAAGACATACTAGGTAAAATCCAGACCCAAGTCCCTCACGAATTGTGAATGACCTTGAGAGTCTTTTAAGAAATAATAAAACCAAGTCTTGGAAGGTTGGAAGAGCTATTCCTCCACTTGTCAAATCAAATTCCTTGTCTACGAGATTTGCTTCAGAAGATTTGTTCTATAACTCATAATCTGAAATATCTTTGTTTAGGTCCAAGTACGAAACATTTATTTCAAAAACTATATTTGATCCTTTTGATTTTATTACCTTTGCATCATTTTTTAAGTATTTTTATTCTAAAGTTGATAGTGAAGTTTGGTGTAATTTATACAAACTTAAAGGCTTAGTGGATAAGTTTCAAGAAACTTCAGAAAGAGATTATTTCCAATATCAGAAGTAGGCTTTTGATTCACCACCTATCATTACACCTCCTCGTACTGCTACATCATCATCCCTTCCTTTTATTCCATCATTACCTCTTCAAGTTTTCACTCTATTAGAACCTCCACCACTCCATCCAATAGTCATGGCCATATTTTCTCCATTGATCCTACCTAAATAATTCACTGCACTACCTCAGAACTACAGTCAGAGACTCCCCCTTTTTGATGGAACATCATAGGTTACTTCTTATGAACACATTTCCAATTTGGTTGATTTCATAGTTCTTGAAGAGATTGACAATGAAGTTTCCAATATGCGCACCATTGAACAAAGTTTCTCTCGAGAGGTTAAGAAATGGATTCGCTCTGTCACAGCTAGTTCAATGGGTACTTCAAAGTAGTTTTTTGGATTGTTTATGGTGGAATGGGAAGAGAATAAGAATCCATTGCAGATTCTAGCAGAGTATAACACCTTGAAAAGGAATCCCAAGGAGTCTATCCAAGAATTTACAACTAGATTCAATAAGATATATGATTCAATTCCTGAAAATATTAATCCTACTTCAGGCCTTGCTTTACCTCATTATCCTGATGGTTTCAATCATGACATGGATTATCATTTGAGGGAAAGAAACCCATCAACTCTTGAGGAAATGCAGAGAAACGCAGTGAGCATGGAAGCTAATTTGATCATCAAGAAGTCTAAAATCAAGACAGAGAAAAGAGTCACTATCAAAGAGGAAAAATCTAACTCATCAGAGGTAAAATTGGACACCTTGATCAAGATCATGGAGAATATGATGGATAAAATTTCCATCACTGATAGACAAGTTGAATACTCCATTAGAAATCCTATTTTCAGGGGTCAAAATCAGTAACCTCAGTACAAGATCAAGAAAATGGAACAGAGGGGTCAGGATCCACAAATTCAATAGCAAGTTCACACTCCATTTCAGCAGAAATAAAATGAATTCCCTGATGAAGAATATGAATAATAATTTTCTTGCGAGAATAATTTATTTGAGGAAAATTCGCAGCCTATTTTCCTTATTGAAGAAGATCAATTTTCTGTAGAAATTTGTGCACCAAAGGATCAAAAATATGTCTTGTCAAATGGTGACATTTTATTAGTGAGGGAAAAATATTACTAGAGGGGATATCATAATGCTATTTCTCAAGTGCAAAGACAATATGGTTTGAGGAGTAGAAATTTTCTTATAACCTCCAATCATAAAAAACTGAATGCTCAAGTATATGCTCATCATAAAGAAATTTTTGCTCCAAATCAAAGTAAATACAAAGGAACTGTTGCTCCTAATCATGATAAAGGAAATGAAGTTTCTTCCCGTAGTTAGAGAAAGGATAAAAAAGTCCAATATGGAGGACATAAGAAGGATACTTTACACAAATATCAGCCCGAAAGGAAAGATGCACCATTGAAAGAGGTAGAAAAACATTCTGCTCTTTCTAGTCTTGAAAATGAAATTTCCAAATTGAAAGTCTCCATTCTTATAACTAAAATATTCAAGAATAATCAGTAAAAAGTTGAAGTAGTTAAGTTTCTTAGAGTGGATCAAATGTTTGACATGGTTAATGTGAGTGATGATCACCTAAAGCTTCTATTTGGTCCTGTTGTTGATGGTGATCTAGAAGATAGTGAGGTCCCTCCATTTTATCTAAGCCTCAAAACCCATGATTTTATCCTCCATAATGACATGCTTGATTATGGAGCCTCTCATAACCTCATGCCTAGGGCCATTATGGGCATATTAGGTTTGGATATTTTTAGACCTTATCATGATATTTATTCATTCGATTCAGGGAGGGTGAAACGTCTTGGCCTCATTAAGGACCTAGTAGTGTCATTAGAGAAAATCCTAGCCAAGAATGTCCTCATGGATGTTTTTGTGGTTTATATCCCTCCTAGATATGGAATTTTTCTCTCTCGGTCACGGGGAGATAAGCTTAGAGGTACCTTACAACTTGACTTTTCATATGCTACCATTCTCGTCTTTGGGAAACTTGGGAAAATATACCGAGAAATTAAAATGAAGTACATGATCAGTAGCTGAGAAAAGCCAAATAATCATCCCATACATGTTGTCCACACAAATTTAGAGTCCTTTAAATTATTCAATGATGAATTTTCAGCATCATCCGAAGTTTTGATTGAAGAGAAAGCAAAAAATTATGAGTTTACAAATTTTGTTTTAGAAATGGAAAATGCTGAAATTTATGAAAATATGACAAGGGGTTTGGAACCAAGCGCATCATCCCAAAAAGATATGAAACAAAAATTTTTGGTACAACAGAACTCTCTCAAGCAACAAGTAAAGTTCATTCATCTAATTTGCAGCTTCCTAACAAAGAAAGTAGTTTGTGGACCATGGAATTTGATGGACGTTTGGGTAAATAAGGGGTTGGAATTGGAGTGTGGATTCACAGCCCTATAAATAATTCACTAAAAATTTCTCCCAATGTTCAAATGTCCTCTTTTAAGTAGGCTTTCGGCTGTTCAAAAAATGAAGCTGAGTATGAGCCTTTGATAGCCGGTCTGAAAATTTTGAAGAAGTTAGGTACCAAGAAGATTTATATGTATGTAGACTCTGAGCTAGTAATAAAACAATTCAAAGGGTAATACTAGGCCAAGCATCTAAGGATGCGAGCTTACCGAAATGCAGTGTTAGCTAGATATCCTCAGGACCTTGACCAAGTATACTTTGTCGTTGATCCCAAGAGACAACAATGTTATTTCTGATTCTCTTGCTACTTCGGCCAACATGTTCAAAATTCCATTGTATCCTAATAATAAGTATGAGATAAACATCAAACACTGGTCAGATGTTCCATACAATGTTTAGTATTGGCAAGTATTTCAAGATGATAAAATAATCAACAACTTCTTTTTAACAGAAGTGGAATTTGTGAATTCAGAAATGGATAAATAGTGCTATGAATATGACCAAAAATTCCATGAAGTAGAGATGAAAGTGCTTCGGTTGAAAGACAACTCCATTCCAAGAGGTTTGGTACCTTTGGAGGAGCTTTTCGATTAAGAAAATTTTTCAGGCAAACCGAACATGCTAAATAGAAGTAGGAGTGGAAGATCTCAATCTTGGCACTCCGAAAAAGCCAAAGATGGTAAAAAATTCAAAATCTTGAGTGCAAAAATTAAAGGTAAATATGCATTTCTTATGTCTTAGTTTGTTGATGTATTTTCTTGGGAATATTTTTATTTGAAAGTGTATGAAAACAATATAATATAGCATACAATTCCCTTAAATCCATATCAGAAACCTTTCTGCCAGAAGTTAAGGAGAATGAATCCCAAGTTTTTTCCCTCCATTCAAAAGGAGGTAAATAGATTATTTATTGATATTATTATAGTTTTCATTCACTTTTCAAATTGGATTTCTAATATAGTGCTAGTGAGAAAGAAGACAGGAGAAATTCGTTTGTGTATAGATTTGATAAATCTGAATAAAATGTCACTGAAAGAAAATTACCCACTACCAAAGATGGACCATATTTTAAAAAGGGTAGTTGGATCTTCCAAAATTTCATTGCTGGATGGATACTCCGAGTATAATCATATTTTATTCCATCCAGATGATCAAGAAAATACAGCGTTTACGGCACCATGGGGCACGTTCATGTATGCCAAAATTCCTTTCATATTGAAGAATGCAGGGGCGAATTTTTAGTGAGAAATGGATATTTATTTCTCCAATGAAATGTATGTATGTTTGGTCATCTATATTGATGACATCATTATTTTTTCCAGGACACATGAGCAACATTTTCAACATTTGAAAACAATTTTTCAGAGATGTGAAACTTTGACATATCGTTGAACCCAAAGAAGAGCCTCTTCACTATGGAGGAAGATAAATTGTTGGGGCATATCATATCAAAATATGGAATAAGAATAGATCCTTCAAGGATTGAAGAAATTCAGACCTTGGACTATCCTAAGAGAAAACAGAAAATTTAGTTGTTCAATGGAAAAATCAATTTTATGAGAAGGTTTGTCCACAATATTGTTGAACACTTAAAGGAAAATTACTGACATTTTGAGGAAATATAGTGAAGCAAAATGGTATGAAGAGGCAAATACATAATTCAATCAAGTTAAATTGGTTTTATCTCATGCTCCTATTCTTATTAGTCTAGATTACACACTTGATTTTTTCATTTTTTCATTTTCCTCAGAGCACACTCTATCTGTCATCCTTATGCAAAAGAAAAATCATATTGTGGAGCAGCCCATCGCCTTCTTTAGCAGAACCATAAGATATGTAGCCTTGAAGTACAACATCATTGAGAAACATGTCTTGGCATTAGTCAAAGCATTGAAGGACTTTTGTGTCTATATTATCCACTCTCATGTCATTGCATATGTCCCAAACATTGATGTCACAGATGTGCTTATGCAAAATAATCATGAAGGGAGGTAAGGTAAATGCATCATTTCTATGTTGGAGTATGATTTGGAGATCAATCCTACAAAGTTGATCAAGGGAGAAGGTCTATCAAAGCTTATGGTGGATTCAAATCTATATGCTTTGGACATTAATTTTATTGTTGCATTATCTGAGGAGCAAGGGGCTCAAACATTAATTGAGATATATGAAATTTTTTCTTCATCGCCTTTGTATGCTGATAGAGTTCATGTTTTGCAAGACTTGAATCCTCCTCCTGGCTTTCCAAGTAATAAGGCTATATCTTTGAAGTTGAGAGCTCTTAAGTACTGCATCCTTGACATTGTCTTGTATTGGAAATATCCTGGTGGGGTGTTGTTGAATTTTTTTGTTGAAGTATAAATTAAAAAATTTATGATTGGCTTTCATAAACGTGACTGTGGCAGTCATATTTATTAGAAGACTATAGCTAACAATATATTGAGGGCAGGTTTCTATTGGCCAAGTCTATTTTCTGATGTTTATAAAATGGTCATGAGTTGTCATGAACGTCAAATATTTTAGGGAAAGAGGAAGCTCTTACATTTTCCCTTAAAACCAATTGAAGCGCAATCACCATCCAAAAAAATGGGGACTTGAATTCATTGGTGAGATACATCCTCCATCATCATCAACATAAATGGATACTCACTGCCACATATTACTTCACTATATGGATTGAAGCTATCCCCACGAGCCAAGCTACTGAAACTGTCATTATTCATTTTTTAGAGAACACTATTCTATATCATTTTGGTTGTCCATACAAAATCATTACTGAAAATGCAGCCTCCTTTAAGTCTAAGAAAATGATTAAATTTTGTGATAAGTATCACATTAGGCTTGGTCATTCTACAACATACTATCCTCAAGGCAACGAGCTGGCTGAGTTATCAAATAAATCTCTTGTGAACATAATTAAGAAGATGTTGCAAGAAAACAACATAAATTGGCACAAAAATCTCACCAATGCTCTATGGGAGGATAGAGTTAGCACAACGAGATCAATCAACATGTCACCTTTCTAGCCGGTGTTCCCTACTTCTTTAGTTGTACCGGTGATGAAAATTCTGCAAGAGATCGACAGTGAACCAAATGATATCTAGTGAAGAATCAGTCAAATGATTCATCTATAGTATTCAAGAGATGAATTCTTTAGTCATACTTCAAAAATTCATGAGAAAATAAAAAATATTTATGATAAGATGACCAAAGCTTATTATTTTAAGCTTAGATATTTTGTTCTTCACTGGGATGCCAAAAATGAGGACAACGGTAAGCACGGAAAGTTTTATAATCTATGGAAAGGTCCTTACAAGATCACTTCATTCAGAGGTATTAAAGCATTTTTATTGGAGGATCTTGAAGGGCAAGAATTTTTGGGAGGACCAATGTAATGTTCCCAAAAGGGAAGATTCAGTAATACCTCATGGAATAACGCACTTTTCAGAAGTATGTGCACTAAAATGAGTTTGCAGCCCTTGGATCCATTATATATGGAGAACTAGCATCTAAATCCAAAAGGGGAGCAGAAAAAAATCAAACTAGGTGAGGTAAACAAACCTCCCACACCTAGTATGGCTGGAAAACACCCAAGAATGGGGCTGCAGCAATATGCAATAATATTGCAGGAAAATAACGTAGTTTTTGAGAGAAAAAATACGAGACCAATAAGAAGGCTCAACATTCATATATTTATCAATAAATCAGATCCATAATGAGGCCCATACAATGTATGGAAAAATGTAGAAGATAAGAATGGAAGAAATTCCTCAAATAGAGGGGTTGCAACACATGTATTGACTGAAAAATAGCTTGACAGTGTTATTTATAAGAGATGCAGTATTTTCATCTTACACTCTAGATCTAGAGTAGATCTGTGTACAAAATAATAGATCCATTTGAGATCTATACACTAGAAGAGCTCCTTTATAAATTCTCCTTGGGGTTTTGATCAAAACATGAAACACAGAAAGTAGATCTGAGATCTAAAGTAGAAAATATGTAGTAGTATTCAAAAATTTCTGAAGATGAATACAATAGAAGCAAATCATATTTGTATAGAACATGGATCAGAAATCTAATCCATGGATCACCATATTGAAGGGCAGAACCCCAACACCAGTGATCTCTCCTCCAAATGTGTGTCAAAACACCCTGCAACTTCCTTCTTGCAAATAACGCAGTCCTAGAAGGAAAACTGCACTGTAGGCTTTAGCACTGGATTGGACTGATGCCAAGATCTGAAAATGCAGCTCTAAAAGTTTAGAGCTCTCTTACCAATGGGATAGAAAACTTTTCCAGTGAAAAGAGGGCCTAGAATGGCCTAGATCTGAGCAGATCTAGCCTCCACTTGTTGCAACTTACAAGGAGAACCAAACCCTCAACAGGATTTGCATTGTAGTTGGAATATGAGCTTGGCCAAATGCCTGATAGTGGATGAGATTAGAAAGCCTCTTCCAAGAGATAATCAATGGAAGAGGTGGGATTCCCAAATAGGAACACCCTAGTGCTAAACAACACTGTCCTCAAACAAACAACAGAGAATGATATATGTCTAAACAGACAATATATTCAGAAATGTAATCAATCAAAAAACTTCTTCTATTGTCCTCCTCTTCCTTTTATAGGATGAAAGTCTTGTCAAACCCTAAACCATCTCAATTATTTAGCTCCGTTCACATTAGAAGCCTCCAACTAAGACTGCGTTGTGCCTTTAGGAGATTCATTGTATCTAGACAACGTTGTTGATTTGGTCCTGGTTGACTTGGTCAAGTGCTCTAGCCTCTTCACACCTAAGTGTGCTTATGTAAATAGCCCATATTTAGCTATGCTAACATGTGGCATTGATTTATTTTTCTAATTAGGAGTTTTATTGATCCTCCTTTACAATTTTATGAAACAGAAAATTGAAATAAAATTGTATATTCCCATTAGCTTGGGCTAATTGGAAATATTAAAGTCCTCCCCTCCAAAATGTTTCTTGTCCTCAAGCAACTGAAAGGGTGAGTGCTGTAACACTTCTCCTTCTCCATTGGTGACACCATCAAAGATCAAGCTCTCCTCACAAGCTAGGTGTTCACCAATCCAAGCCTCCTGCAAAGTCATCATGAGATGTACAAAATCCATCCCACAAGGAGTCAAGAACTCAACATAAGTAAACATGGTTGAACCAATACTCTCTATAAAACATGTAGCATGAGGTACATAGAGAGTTTCAATCCCATGTGGTACATACAAAATTCCCATCCTCCCTCCATAAAGTCGCATAAAAATTACATCTATATCATCCAAGTATGGAAGCATCATTACATACATACAAAGAGAAATTTGAGATTGAGGAGGTGGGTCATAGTCCCACATATGGTACCAGTGCAGTGCATCTCTTTCCTGCATCTGATCTAGATATGGTAAGTGGTTTCCCCACCACTTACTCACTACACAAGTTATCTCACCATGGCTGAAAATGTGAGATATGTTTGGTGCCTTTGGGAAGCACCCATCATGAAAGAGAATCTCCCTTTGCACAACAAGGGAGTGGCCAAATTTAGATTCATGGCCTGCATAAACATGGTTAAATAATATGACAAATCAGAATATGAAACCTACATTACATGCTCAGATTTTCCTCCCTTTTCAAGAGAAGGAATAAATGGCTGAAATGACTCTTGCATAGAGTCCTTTGGCTGCCCCAATTCCACATAGCTCTTTCATTCTAGAAAATGTTGATGTATCTCTCCTCTAAAGCCTTCCCATTCAAAGCATCTCATGATAGTGTTGTAGATCTTCATAGAATAGGTAGGGCTGAAGCAGAACTCTTTGTAGGCCCTTTGTAGAATCCTCTCTCAGTGAGCTTAGAATCTCTAGGAAAGAATATCCTATCATGATGATAGATGACTCCCTCATGGACTAGATATCCCTCTTCATCTAGCTGGTCATCAAGCATCATACAAGTGTGAAGATCTTTGGAATAATCCAACAACAACTAGGATTTCCAATATAGATCTACACTCCCTGACAATGACTGTGCTGATGATGATGCATCAATAGGAATGCCTGCATGCTTTTGATCTCTTATTTCAAATTTCTTATGCCAAAGGTACAATTAGGAAGGACATACCTTCCCTTCTTCTCCTCCAATGGCACAAAATTAGAAATGAAGGTGGGCGATGATGATGAGAGAAGAAAATCTCCCTCCTTCTTGTTCTTTCCCAAGCCTTCCAGTGTTGTAGTTGTGTCTTCTAATGATCCCATCCCTCCTGGATCTGATCTTGGAGCATCAAGTAGTGAGAGATATCTCACCAAAACTAAATCAGGTGGCCTCCCAAGTGGTTTGCCACTAGATAAAAGTATCCCTTGCAGAAATCTCATGAACATGATAGAAGGGACAGTGAGGTCCTTGCTTCCACTGCCCAAATCCATCTCTATTTTTTGTGTGGAAGTGTGTTGTGAGAGGTAAGTATGTATGCATTTTATCATTTGAGGTGCATCACTCTTCTTTTCCACCCATTCCATTTGCAAATCCTCCCAATCAGTGGTGAATTTCCCCAATGTAATCAACCATTGAACACCCAAAATAACATTGATGTCTGGGCATCAATGAAATTGTGGGTAGTCCCACTATCAATAAATACATAAACCCTCTGATTCATGATTGACCCTTGAACTCTTAAGGTCAATTAATTAGGTACTCCCCTCAAGGATGCAAGGGTTCCTCCAATAGGAGCAAATTCTCCATTCCCATCTCCTGATGGTGTTGGATCTCCTTCAAAATTGTCAGCGTTGTGAACCCTCCTTGGCTCATCATCTTCATCTTCCTCAAGATCTGAGAAGACCTCTATATAATGTGCTTTACCAATAGCACATCTATGTGTAGGTACAGATGGTTCTTGGCAAGTGAAGCATAGCTTCCTTCTCATTAAATATTTCTGGACTTCATCATCAAGAGGGTTCTTGTATGAGCTCTCCTTTGGAGGACCAACTTTCTCTTCTTTTCCTTTAGAAGGAAAAGAGGGCTTGTTCTGAAAATTTTCCTTTTCTTTTGGCAAGGCATCTTGAAGGTATCTAGCCCTCTCAATGGAATCATGCAAGGTAGTGGGATTGGTATATTTAACCAGCCCATGCAGAAGTTCATCCAAGCCATCGATGAGCATGTACACCCTCCTTGCTGCAGACATATCAGGAACCATGATAGATAATCTCAGAAATTCAGAGATATAAGACTCTGCATTACCTGACTGATTCAAATTTTTAAGGCTCATGAAAGGTGCTTCTGGATCCTTTCTGTAAAAAATTTCCACTGGTCTTCTAGTGAACTCAGAATAAGAATTCACATTGGCATGACCCAATGTAGACAACCCATGGAACCAGAAGTTGTGTGCTTCACCTTCAAAGTGCAGTGCTGCAATCTTGATAATTTCCATCTCAGGGACTTTTTTCAATTGAAAGTAGATATCCAGTTTTTCTACCAATGCTTTGGCAGAACAAGTAGATGACCCATCAAACTTGGTTAAGAAGAATCTTCCCATAGAGTGATGTCGATCATGATTCTGAGTGAATCCACCATCTCTATGATCATGCCTTGGTCTTATTTTCTCCTTGAGGTGATAAAACTCTTGAAAACTAAAGTGGTCCTTGAATATCTGATTTTGAGACTCATATTCTTCAAATTAGTCTTCAAGGGATGCTTTCTCATGAGGCCCTTCATTCTCCATAGACAAAAAAGCAGGCATAGTAGAGTGTTGTGGAGCTTGTGGCTGGTTCACTGGTTGATCATTCCAGTGGTGAGACATGCTAGATCTTTCTCCAGGATGAAACCTCCTAGGAGATTCCTTGATCTTGTCCAATCTCATCTCTTTGACCTCTCTAGCAAGATCTTGCGTAGCTTTCAGAAGGGTTTTTGCAAACTTCTTCCCATCTTCATCACTTCCAGATTCAGGGGATTTTCCCTTGTCTTTATCATCATTGGTGTAATAGAACTTCTTTTGTCTTGTTCTCAGGTACCTCTTCTCTCTGTCAGTGATATGCCCTCTTCTTCTGAAGACATATTGGATCTTCAAGAAATCAAATCATAGGCTGTGCCAAGATGATTTCTTTGATACCATTGTAATGTTCCCAAAAGGGAAGATTCAACAATACCTGTTGGAATAATGCACTTTTCAAAAGTATGTGCACTAAAATTAGTTTGTAGACCTTGGATCCCTTAGATATGGAGATCTAGAATCTAAATGCAAAATGGGAGCAAAAACAAATCAAACTAGGTGAGGTAAACAGACCTCCCACACCTAGTATGGCTGAAAAACACCCAACAATGGGGCTACAACAATATGCAACAATACTGTAGAAAAATAATGCATTTTTTAGAGAAACAATAGGAGACTAATAAGAAGGCTCAAAATTCATATATAAAACAATAAATAAAATTCATAATGAGGCCCATACAATGTATGACAGAATGTAGAAGACAAGAATGGAATAAATTCCTCAAATAGAGGGGTTGCAACACATGTATTGACTGAAAAATAGATTGACAATGTTATTTATAAGAGCTAAAACAGTTTTATATTACACTCCAGATCTAGAGTAGATATGTGTACAAAATAATAGATCCATTTCATATCTATACACTAGAAGAGATCCTTTACAAATACCCCTTGGGGTTTTGATCAAAACATGAAACAAAGAGAGTAGATATGAGATCTAAAGTAGAAGATCTACAGTAGTATTCAGAAATTTCTGCAGATGAATACAATAGAAGAAGATCAGATCTGTACATAACATGGATCAGAAATCTAATCCATGGATCACCATAGTGAAGGGCAGAACCCCAACACCATAGATCTCTCCTCCAAATGTGTTTCAAAACACCCTACAACTTTCTTCTTGCAAATAATGTAGTCCTGGAAGGAAAACTGCACTGTAGGCTCTAGCACTCGATTGGCCTGATGCCAAGATCTGAAAATGAAGCTCTAAAGGTTTAGAAATCTCTTTCCAATGGGATAGAAGAATTCCCATTGAGAAGAGGCCCTGGAATGGCCTAGATCTGAGAAGATCTAGCCTCCACTTGTTGCAACTTACAAGGAAAACCAAACCCTCAACAGGATCTGCGTTGTAGTTGGAAGATGAGCTTGGCCAAATGCCTGATAGTGGATGATATCATCAAGACTCTTCCAAGAGCTACTCAACGAAAGAGGTGGGATTCTCAAACAGGAACACCCTAGTTCTAAATAGCACTATCCTTAGCTAAACATCAGAGAATGATATATGTCTAAGCAGACAATATATTCAGAAATATACTCAATCAACAACCTTCTTCTGCTATCCTCCTCTTCCTTTTATAGGATGAAAGTCTTCTCAAACCCTAAACCATCTCAATGATTTAGCTCCATTCACATGAGAAGTCTCCAACAAAGATTGCGTTGTGCCTTTAGGAGATTCACTGTATCTAGACAACGTTGTTGATTTGGTCCTAGTTGACTTGGTCAAGTGCTCCAGTCTCTTTCACACCTAAGTGTGCTTATGTAAATAGCCTAGATTTATCTATGTTCACATGTGGCATTGATTTATTTTTCTGATTAGGAGTTTTATTGATCCTCCTTTACAATTTTATTCATGAAACAGAAAATTGAAACAAAATTTTCTATTCCCATGAGGTTGGGATAATTGGGAATATTACAACTAATCAATGGTAGGTTCCTCAAACATTACCTTGCTTGATAATTGAAGATGAAGTTCACTTTCATTGTACATATCATTTCAATTTTATATCTAGACAATAAGGAAGTTGTTGCAAAATTTTGAAGCCTAAGGAGAATGCCATGAGACTTCTACATTCAACTCATATTTTCTTTCAAAAAGTTCAAAAGGTTTCAATTAGTTTATTAGTGAAAGGATAAAACCATAGTGTGTTAATGGGATGGATATGTGTAGTTCAAGGTAGATAAAGGTAAATATAAGCAGATCATAGATGTTGATCAAGTGCAAGATATGGAGACTGAAACACATCCAAGAAGGCCAAAAACAAGAGGCCTCGAAAGGGCTTTGGAGCTAGAAAGACAGTCAATTCATTTGCCTTAAGAGTTGACTTTTGATGATCTAATAGCTATGGATATTAATAAAGACAGATAAATTTTGTTGGAAAGGGTAAATGAACATTTGGATAAGCTCTTGAAGAGAGCTAAGAGGGACAATAACCTCGAAAAACACATGGAAATTCATTATCGCACCAGGAACACAATTTCTCAAATAAGGCTAAAACAACTGAAGAAAAGGCTTAAAGAAACTGAAATGAAGCTTAAAGACAAGGATAACTTAGATTTTTTAGTTGAAGCTTCCTTGTCTATTTATCCCATCACTCATAGGTGATACAAAACCAATTTTGAGGATTTTTGAAGAATTTTGGTATTTTTTGTGATTTTTGCACAATTCCGGAAATTCCTCCTCACAGAAGCGTAGAAAACTTTTGATAAGCTTATTTTAGGGGCATCAAAATGATTATTTATTTACATGGTTGGATGAATTTTTATGAGCACATCATATATCAGGAACCCTCTTTGCATGACAAGTTTTAATTTTGGAGAAAATGCCAAAAAAACCACTCATTTTCTATTCTTCTACCACCTTTTTTGAGGCCTTGCTACGCTTTTGGAGTAACCTTGGGAGAACGAATTTTTGGAGCCTTCCCTTGGGTGATTTTGAAAAATTTAACATGTTCTAGAAACTAGACACACAGGGCTAGTTGTCGTTCTTTAATAATTGGTTTTGGACTCCTAAAAGTGCCTCAAAAGTGGTTGTGAACTTCTACTACGCTTCTATAAAATTCCACTACGCTTCTGTCAGAAATGTTACATATCTTCATTGGATTCCTCAAGACACTTGTCAAGCTCAGAAAATGTCAAAAATTTGAGTTTTTCTTGTCCTATGAGTTGGCATTAGATTAATTGAGGTTGTTTTTTATTCCTATCCTGAGGGAACATGTAATTTAATGTAAGGGACAAACACTCATAGTTCATAGCTATATTTTAGGGAATGGTTTATAACCTCCATAGAATATAGGAAATGAATCATATCATGTATTTATGATGAATTTTGGATGGAATTTTGACCTGATGAGGTTTCATGGTTCATATTTCCTATAAGTAGACTCTCTTTAGTCTTTTATTGGGTTGGATAGTCTTATTTTACAATGGAGCTATTGTAACAACATTTTGGAATGAAATCAAAGAAAGATTTACATGATTTGTGTTGAGAATCTTGTGATATGCATTGGATCATTTGTTCTTCCTATGTATGCTTATATATTCTTGATAATGATATATTTTCCTCTTTCAGACACATCTTTCCATGTCTTTATATTGTAAATTTTATAAGTAGAAATCATGACTGTTCATGCTCTGTTTTTTATAAGGTTTACATTATATCCCTATTTACTTCTAAATGAATGAATTATTCTTAGTTCTCATTCAAAATATCTATCAATTCATCTTATACTCAATGAAAAAGTAATAATTCTTTCAAACTACCTATCTAGTCTCACATATTCTTTGCAAATTGACCTTGAAATTCAGACCTAAAAACCTTAGACCTAGCCTTCTCAATGACCTTTCTATCCAACACTTGAAACATAAAAAAAAAATCCAATTTATTGAGCTTACATACATAGCCTAAGATCAATGTATATTCATTAAATCCATTGACTGCAAATTGACAACGAGAGATCCGTCTCTGGTCCTGGTTGGGTTAGCTACCTGAACTAAAGCCTGGTTTGTGGTTACCTTTCTTCAATACCATTTTCAGCCTTGGGAAGTTGGGGAGAGTGATAATATACCAAACCATGGTGGAAAAAATTAATGTGATGATATTTTTTTTTACTCTGTACCTTTTCAGTCATTTGACCAAACTCCTAAATAGATAATGAGGAAAATTGAGTGGTTTGGTGGTAGTGAATTGCATCAATAACCTTATGTGGTACTGGTACAATATTGATAATATCCCTTCACATTTAAAATAATTCATGATTAGATTCATCAAAGGGGCATACTTGTCAAGTAAATTCCTAAAAGGAAAGATGTTTTCAGGAGCATCTTTGCAATGAGTTTTTAAGAACATTTTATAGTTCTCAATGTCCAAGTCCATCCCTTTGAACCATATTTGTCCATGGTTCGGGATACCTATTGTTGAGGTGATAACATCTGCTGATATGGTTCATTCAATACCTACTATGATAGCCTTATCTCTCCTGAATCTCGTAGAAAAAATGCTTTTCAGTTGAGCATGAAAGCTTACCTCCTGGATTCTCTCACAAAACCTTAAACAACCACTATTTTCAAAAGATTTATTAACATAAGGAGAAGGATTGATATCCTGAAAATTGGATGGCTCAAACCTAGAATGATGACCTCTATTATGGACCCTCTTCTCACCCTCCATGATGTTTGTCAATAAGGAAAACCCTAGCTTAATGTAGTGGAAAGGGAAGGTGATAAATTAGGAAAATAGGGGATAGTTGTACAGTGGTTTTAGGGACATAAATGAGATAGAAAGGAGTTAGGTAAAAATCCATAAAAATTTTGGGAGGTAGGGTGACGGGTTGGCTACATGATGCAAGTCAAATTTCTGGAAATGGGCATGGGAAAGGTGCCAAAAAGGTTAAAACATAGAGCTTTCCTAGATTCTCTGCAAAAACATAGTGAAGACTAGGGTTTGAGTGAAAATGGTAGCAAGGAGGGATATGAGTGATAGGTAGTGATTTGGTAAGGTATGTGAGTGATGAGTGAAGGTTTTTAGATGATGAAATTAAGTTTTTTCCAAATGAAACTAGCCAAGTATGAAATAAGCCAAAAACATAGTGGAGAAAACCTAAAGGAGGGAATCCACTCTTTGCTGAAGAAATTGACTTGAATGAGGTATGAGGAAAATTCACTTGCTAATTTGGAGGTCTCTGAACCTTTGAGAAATTATGAATTGACCCCTTGATAAAGTTTTGGATATTGGAAGCAAAAACGTAGCACACTTGCCAAATGCGTATCGCAGCTACCAAAATCATAGCACAAAGAACTTGGAACAATGTTTTTCTCGTTGTCTTCAATATTTGATGGATGAGTGTTTTGAATATGAGAGGGGATATATATTGAAAACCAAATGATGAAATGAACTCCAAAGCTTCATTTCCCTTTATAACCCACAAATTTGTTTTTTTTGTTTAGTGAAATCATAAACACTTTGAGAAAAATTTCTTTTTGAAAACTTGATCATGTAGGATACTTCTTGAGAAAAGAAAAATTTCCTGTGATTTATTTTCCAATCTTTGTTAACTCCCAATGAAGCTGATTTGTATGGTGAAAATGACTCTTGTTTTCCTTCTTTCATGAAATGATTGGACATTATGATGGAAAAACAAATTAAACCTCGATCATGACCTAGATGGAGCTATATTGATGAATATATGACCCTAGGTGATGATGAATTACATGACCTTGAAAATTATGATAACTATTAATGGGTGAAGTGAGTAGCATTCATACCTAGCGAAAATTCAATGAACAAAATTTTATTTGAGAATTTGTTTGAAAATATAAAATTTTGACCAAGGAGCACTACCATGTAAGCCTGAAAGAGAATATTTGATTGTTGAACATTTAGACACTAACAGAAAACACAACTGTTGGAATAAAAAGGAGAAAATGAGATTTTTTACAGTTGTAATAGTAAACTCACTAAAGGTCATAAGTGTGCTGAGAAAAAAAAAATTACATATATTTTGAAGAGGAGGAAGAAAAGGAACAATAAACTTCAAAAGAAGAGGATATACACCATCAATCAGCCCTAGAGAAAGAAGAAATGAATTTGACCATATATCGTAATGCATTAGCAGGAATTAACACTCCTAAAAATATCATATAGAAGGAAATATCAAGAATAAAAAAGGTAACAGTGTTGATTGATTCAGGTAGTACCCATAATTTTATTCATTGTAAGGTAGCAAAGGATATGGATTTCTTTCTATATCGAGCACCAAAGTGTCAAGTGAGGGTTGAAAATGGAGGAAATATCAAATTTCTCTAGAAAGTGTGATAATATCAAGATAACCATGCGGTCATATGTATTGAATATTCCAATGCTTTCCATTCCAATGGTTGGTGTTGATGTTGTACTAGGAGTCCAATGGTTACAATAGTTGGGTACAATAGCTTTTCATTTTCAAGAAATTTTCTTGAAATTTTTTGGGAATCAAAGGAGTTGAATTAAGGGGTATCATAGGGAAACCAAGAAATATAATTAAGTATAATGGCATGAAAAATATTCTAAAGAAATAGCAATAGGGTGTAATTTTATTATCATGCTCACTAGACTTTCAAACATTTAAATCATCTATTTCTCCATATCTCCAAAACGCCTTGGAAAATCATTCCAATGTATTTGAGAATCCAAAAGGCCTCCCACCTATTCTTGATCATGATCATGCTATTCATTTGATTCCTGGAAGTGTTTCTCATAAAATCAGGCCTTACAGATCTCCCTATGCCCAAAAGAGTGAAATTTAACATATGGTTGTAGAAATGCTAGAGGTCGGTATAATTCAACCTAGTCAAAGTTATTTCTTTGCTCTAGTATTGTTGGTGTACAAGAAGGATGGATCATGGTGCATGTGTCCAGATTATAGGGAGATCAACAAGTTCACTATTAAATATAAATTTCCCATTCATTAATGAATTTTTGGATGAATTACATGGAGAAATTTACTTCACCAAGTTGGATCTTTGTTCAGGATATCATCAAATTAGAATGAAGACTAAAGAAATTCCAAAACCAACATTTATAACTCATGAGGGTCATTACAAATTTTTGGTCATGTGTTCTGGGCTTACTAATGCACCTTCTACATTTCAAGGTTTGATGAATTCCATTTTCAAACCCTTCCTTAGAAAATTTATGTTATTATTTCTTTATGATATACTAATCTACAACAACTCTTTGAAAGACCATGTTCAACATCTTGACAGGGTGCTAAAACTATAGGAGGAGAAACAATTACATTCAAAAACATCAAAATGTTTCTTTGGAGTACAAGAGATGGAATACTTGGGTCATATGGTATCTCATGAGGGTGTTAAGATAGACTTTAGTAAAATTAATTCCATTAAGGAATGGAAAATCCCCACAACCATAAAGCATCTACGAGGATTTATCACATTGACAGTGTATTATTGCAATTTTGTTAAGAAATATTGGAAAATATAACCTCTATTTCAGGAATTAATACTCTAAATGTATTGGGTTGACAACCTTCATAGATCAAGGGCATGCCATTCAATAAGGACTCACTTTAAACAACTTCTACACTAAAAAATAGATACTACTGGTTGCATAACTTACCCGAAAGTCCCTCGGTTGATGTAGATCTTGCAGGGTGCAAACCCCCTGCAACACTTTGTGCTCCAAAACCTGTAAATCCACAAAGAACGAACACAAAAACCTATTTTTATAGCATATATAGTTCCTAGATGTTAGTGAAATCCATGTATAATATCATGAAAACAATATGAAATTTTTAATTAACGATTATTACACATATATTATGTATCATTAACATGTAAATATTGAGAACAAGATGGCTCTTATTATTATGAATGACACGTACATTAATCAAAACGTGGAGAGGTAACCTGAATCATGCCACGACCTTCGAGCATACCATCCTCTGGATATGTCTAGCCCTAGCTTCACAAGAATTATTCCAATAAGTGTGCATAATAGATGTCATATAGGGTGATGAACATCTCAAGGAAACAAGGGTTTCCTAAATATACCTGGGAAGTGCAGGAGGCACAGGAACATTAGACTTGAATAGGGCTCCAACAGAGTATAATATCTATATCTTTTCTCTCTCCCTTAGGTCATACCTTTGAGGGGCTTTTATACTCCCTGAAATTAGTTTCTGCAGTTAGGAGCAGTTGGGCCATGGGCTGGGGTGGTTGAATTACTAGAATAACCATCAAAATCGCCCGAATATAGTGATTTTATATATTTTTTAATAATTAAAAAGGTATACACAGATATCTATGAATGGACTCGCATATATACGTGGAAAAGTCTGGGTAGAATCGTGTATGGGTTTTAAGATACTATTTTTGAGAAAAATATTGAAGTCTGGAGGAAAGGGTGCCCAAGACCAAAGTGTAAATCATCAAGTATATGAAGGTGAGAAATAAAAATATAATATATTTCCCCTAATATATGAGGTCAGAAGCAGTACATGATGGCCAAAATGTATTTTGTGCATAGAAATAATCTTGCAAGGACTAGAGAGGACTTCACTAGAGTTCAGCCTACCAAAAAACTAGTGAGAGAAATCAAAGAGATAGCTCATGTCTGAGGCGGGCATACCCATGCTCAGTAATATAAAAAGCATGGCCGCATATGGAATATAGAGCATATCCAAAATGTATACAAGTATAGCTGACAAAATTTAAAGTACATAATGAATCATCTAATCACTGATCACTGCCTAGAAGTACAAGTCAAAATAGAAGACTGATCAATGATGCTACAATAGATATTTGATCATAAAAAGTCACAACTGAATCTCCAAGTACCAAATCATAAGTGGTGGAACAAATGGTATAACACGCAACTCGAGAGCCAACATATAAGATTCTGTTGTGGTGAAACTGCAACATATAAGGGTGTACGACATCACTGAAGAAGTTGTCTAAGTGAACCAAATCATGCTGATGCAAACCCGAGGTCTTCACCAATCACTATGGCACAATTATACACAATGGGAATAAATGAGCTGAAGTTTACCATGTGAGAAATCCTTTGATTACTGGTCATTAATGTATACCGTTAACAAATGCAAGACAACCCACCGATAATGATAATGAACATCAAGCTACCCCGGTACAATCCAACAAGTGCGAATAAATGATTTGAAGTCGAACACTTGAAAGAATCCACCAATCAGGAGGAAATGATGTATCCTCATTGTTTATGGTGAAGAATCTACCACTAATGACTACAAACCCTAAGGTACTGATGAAAGCACTCTATATATTATTCCCAGAGCAATGAGTCGGATTCGATGGGAAAAGATCTGCTGGAAGGAAGGCATTAAGGCATTCCACATCAGTCTAGCATGAGTGTAACCTGCAGGAAAAAATTTGGAAGGAATCGGACGAAGTAGAGTGAAGTAACCAACCCAAAGTATGTTTCCGGTATGCACAAGATGAATCTAGCGCATGACAAAAACCCTCTGAACCAACCAATAATGAAAGTTGACAAAGAGGTGAGATATCCACTAATAGGGTCAAATGGAAATCAAGATACTGCATGAATCCCAGGTGTGATAATGTAAGCTGATGCTGAACACAAGGGAAACCACTTAGTAAAAGACCCATGATGATGATCAAATGCTGAGCACAAGGTCACCTATCAATTATGTAAATAAGGATAGGGTGCAACTCTAGGTTTGCTCTCAGAGCAATATGTCATAGTCGATAAGAGACAAACTCGCCAACAAGAAGTCAATGGAGACCTTCTCAAACCAGCATGAGCATAAGACCAAATATCTGATGTGATAGAACAAGACACTGACAACACTGGGAAGGCCGACTGAAAAATGAGTCAAGAGACACCACAGATAGGTGGACTCAGGTTAACTTCCCTTGAACAAAAGCACGACTCATATTGACTATGGTAGCAGATGATAACTTTGTATAAGTTTGTCATGCAGGAGGCACGAAAAAACCCTCCATATGATTGGAAGAGATAACCAACCAGGGGAGAACTGACACATGTAGCAAGGTTATGGCTTCTCCTAAGTCAAAACTAAAACCATCCCAAACGAAGGAAAGGCATAGTTATTTTTTCTTTCTTCAAGGGCGACAAAACTAACACTATAGTTGCCATCAAAATATGAAGTAATATCTCGTTCTCGCTCTTTTTCACATATTCAATTTCTTTTGTCCTTTTCATATTCAAAGCCTGAAAAGGAATAAAATAATTCTATAGTACAATGGATAGAACGAGTATCATAAAATAGATGCACTAGTTCCAGGGATAGGAACAATCCTATGCACAATGCAAGGAGGAAGAAATTGTTAAGTGATACTCAAAGGAGTGTTCCATCCATGGGTAGCAAGGTGTGACGTTGTGGTAGCTAAGTGATTGCATGGTTAACTTGTACAGGAAGTCAAGGTCAAAATATGGCTTAAAAATTGAGTCCAAATGAAGCCGGCTAAATGCCAAGATCAACAAGTGGTCAATATGCAATGTAGAAATACAACGCGACAACCAACAAAAAGGGAGCCTCTTGGGTAATGGCCAGAAAAATGGTAGCAAAGAAGAAGAAGAATGCAACTTCAACGTATATGTCATGGCGGAACTAAAGAGGACTCAAAAGCCTACATATATTTCAGCATGGGTGAAAAATTCTAGCAAGGAACTAACTAGGAAGCCCATGTAAAGGAAGGCTCTACCACCAAGTCATGATTAAAAAATTAGCGAGTGAAAAGGGTTAAATACTCATGAAGAGATGGGATCGACCCTATGGCAAGTGATCAGAATGGAGGCTAGTATGCATAATGCAACGGAAAGTGGATTCCCTAACCTATAAGCCAGTTCAGAATCATATACCTGCCATGACAGGTCAGCAGTCATGGATTCAAAGAAACCGGAAAAAAATCTCAACTCCAGTAAAATGTCCCTGAAATAATACCTTTCCCAAAACTTACAAGAAACATGGTTATACAGCTTGAGACAGATTTGAAAAATAAGCATACAGAAATTTGGAAATTTTTTTTCAAATTCTGGGTATAATTAGACCATTTACCTCATATTTGGATCATTTTCACATTGCAGAAGTGGAGGAGCAAGTTTTGGAGAAAAAAATGCCATTCTTAGAATAGGAGTAATCAACCATCAAATTTCACCGAAACAGTCAGGTAGGCTCTTATTTTATCTTTTCCATCAATTTCGTTCCATTTTAAGAGAAAATTTAGAAATTTGACCGTAGGAAACATTTTTTTTGATGAAACCCTCTGCGCATACACGCGTTCATTTGGATGAACCTGCGTATGATACGCGACTGTGTGTAAAGGAAGTCGTGTATGCGCAGACCGAAAATTTAAAAGATGAACCTAATGAATGAATTGATGAATTTTTGCAGGATTTCCATAAGTTGGAGGGAGCTGAGAATAGTACCATTGATAATGAAGTGATGTAAGATCAAAATTCGCTCAATATCCTTTGAAATTGTAGATTGCTCAAATTCTTCAAAATGCTAAATATGAAAATTAATGTCTAGTTGCTCCAAATGTTGGTAGATCACTAGAAACTGGAGGAAGACTGCTTCATGATAGATCAAATTTCTATATGCATAGAGGTGGAAGACATATACTTCATTACTGGACTCTCACGAAGAGGAGATCCAGTAGATTTGAATGGAAAGTATTTGGGATGGCTTACTGTGGAAGACTACGTCCAAGTCTATTGCGTAGAGGGGTCTCAAAATGTAGGGAATTAGATTACAATCAAAGATTTGAAATAATTATACAAGAAAATTCTTCATTTTACCATCGGCAGGGTAGTAAGATCTGATTCCCTACATTAGGCATCTAGGACTCAGATGAGTATTACAGTAGAATGCTTGATTCACCTCTTTGATTGGTGCACGACCTTGCTGAGCAACATGAAGAGACATTTGACTTTGATCCGGAAGGGTAAAAATAAATTTTTTGGATATGGTACCATCTTACTAACATTCTTCTTTGAGAGGATTCCAGGGCTTCAACCCAAAGTGATCTCTACCATCAGCAACCCCAGAGATCCAAGAATAGCCTGGTGGGCTAACCTGATGAAGAGATTGAGGGGAAGTGAAGTTCCCCGGACCACATGGGATGACGAGTTCTTCCAATGGTGGGAGGAACAAGTTATCGCTGTGGAGGATTATCCCTATGTTGGGATGGATTTTCGAAGTGATCCAGATCTAGTCCTTCCACCTAGTACATCATGGGGTGCAATCGATGAGATTGCTATTTTTTATTTTGATAATATGATTTTTTGGATTTTTTCAAAATATGAAAATGAAATTTTTTTTTTTTGATTGGACTCAAATGACTTACAAGATCATGATGATCATGATGCAGATATGGGACCAGTCAAACCTGGAGGATACCCAATGCATAAGCGCCACAGGGGTGAGGCAGATGATGAAGACCTGAGTAGGACCCTCCATGTCGTTCAAAGGAACATGGAGAGTTTGACTTGCCAAGTGCCTATGTCTGCAATAGAGGACTTACCAGAGGCTATCCAGAGACCAGTAGTGGGAGTACCATGAGACAGGGTGCAGTTATTCCACCATGTAGCAACTGCTATCGTGTTCTATAGGAACACGAATGTTGGGCAGGGAGCATAGGATTAGATATATATATTTGACCGGATGACTGTAATATATTTTTGATACTGAACATGATAGGGCTTAAGCCCAAATTTTTTAGGACAAATGGGTTCAGATTTTGTATATTTTTGAACACTCTGATGATATATATATATATACAACGATTTATGTGATGCAATGAGTCAAACGTATGAAGAATAGATGATGTATTTGATATATTGATTAAAATGTTGAAGATGAATATGCCAATCAATTGCTTGATTAGCCAATAATTCTGCCATCGAATTATCAGCTCGACGAATATGAATGAATGTTATGAATTGAAATGATATATATAACAAACGAACCCTCAAAAACAATCAGTGCAAAAATGGGTCTCGAACCCGATATGTGTTGTTCAACTGTGAAACCACTAGCTAGGAGTCCAAGAAAACTACTAACAAATCAACACCTAAAGATATTGCTTTCGAGAGTAGATAAACCATTGCAGTGAATTCTGCTACATTATTCAAAGCAAGACCAATACAGACACCTCTTGAAACCAACAACTGACCGAATGGATAATGAAATACCCAAGCCGCGGAAGCCAAGTTTCGAGTATGTCTACTATCACCATCAGCGAAACCAAAATGACTCATGACATCCAACACAACCTGCCAAAGTAGATCAAATGCATCATAAAACTCAAATATGTACAAAAACAAAAAATATATACAAAAGCAAGATGTTAGGCCAAAGCCTAGACATAGTACTTTTTCAAATAGAGCCCATTTCTAGGCTCTGCCAACTCATTACCATCAAAATAAACCAAGACCTAAGCTCCTTTTTTAAGGACCTTTTTAACGATGAAGGGGCGATACCACATAGATTTAAACTTGCCTTCTCCTAGGGCATCCTTCTCTTGTGCATAAAACAAGACAAGGTCTCCTTCAGAGAAAACCCTAGGTTTGACTGCTTTATCGTACTGAACCTTAATCCATTTCTTATGTGCCTCATTCATTGTGGCGGCATCCCAATGCTGCTCATCGAGATGTTCAAGGTGAAGGAGACGTTCTTCAAGACTGGAGGTGTCAGGAAGAAGCTCTACAACTAACTTAAGAGAAGGAATTTCACATTCAATGGGAAAGATAGATTCTAACCCGTAAGCTAGTTGAAACAGAGTAAAACAAGTTGCAGTTTTGACTGACATCCAATATGCCCAAAGCACACGATACAACATAATGTTCCAATTGGATTGAGCTTTATCAATTGTATGTTGAAGAATGGTCTTCAAGGATTTGTTAATGGCTTCCACCTGCCCATTGGCTTGAGGATAATACGGAGACGAGTGCTCCTGCTAAAAAACTAATTTCAGAGCCAATTCAACCATCATTTTGTTCTGAAAATGACTGCCATGATCAGTGACAATCTCTTTGGGAATACCAAAGCGATAAATGACTTGGTTGAAGAGGAAAAGATTTGTTGTCTCACCATCATTCCCAAAAGTAGGCATAGCCTTGACCTACTTCATAAATTAGTCTACGGCTACAACAATTTACTTGTGACCTTTAGCCGAAGGCGGTTTACAAGTAGTATAATCAATACCCCACTTTGTAAAGGGTCCAAAAGTGATGACAGGAAATAGCGGAGTTGGATGAGTGCGCATCTTTCGAGTATAAACCTGACACGGATGACACTTTTTGACTGCTTCCATACAATCTTTGAAAATTGAAGGCCAAAAATATCCTAAACGCAGAATTTTTTTGGGTTGTAACAAGTCCAAATAAATGACCACCACAATCTCCACTGTGGCAATCATTCAGAACAACCTCAACTTCTTCGAGAGTTAAGCACTGCCTAAGGATTGAATCAACCCCGTGACGATATAAAGTGTCACCAATGATTAAGTAACTCTTAGCCAGGTGACGTAACTTACGACGCTCATATTTTGAAAAAGTTGAGGGAAAATTCGTAGTTTGGAGATATAATATGAGATCCCCATACCAAGTATCCTATGTAGAAATGAGAAAAATATTCTCATCCGGGAAGGATTCATCATAAACCATCTCTTCTCCACAAGGCAACCCAGAAATAAATTCCACAAAAACCAATGATTTCTTGGACTTGGCAGACATAAACTCAAGATAAAATTCCTACAAAATCACAAGCCATCAATTGTATTTTCCCCCAATCGCTTGCCTAATGAGAACAAATTGAAATGGATTGACTTCTGCCAAAACATAGGTTCTTCGAAGAAGAATATAATGTTTGAGCTGCTGCACAACATGGATAGCTGCCAAAGTAAGCTTTTCTATCAGAGAGTACTAGAGTTCAGGTCCTACTAGGCCTTGAGTAAGGTAGTAAATAACATGCTCTGAAAGAGCATCGTCTTCCTAAACCAGAACCATACCAATGGTACATTCTGTTGCCGCGAGATACAAAAGGAAATCTCTACTATAATTAGGTGGACTCAGTAGAGCTACAGAGGTGAATGATTTTTTCAAAGGATCAAATGAGCACTGAGAAAAGTCATCCCAAAATAATGGAACTCCTTTCTTTAATAATCGCATAAACCCTTTCGTAATCTCGGCATAATTTACGATAAATCTTCGCAGAAAATTAGCTTTCCCTTGTAGAATTTGAAGTTGACGAATTGAAGATGGGGGAGGCAACTGAAGTATTGCCTCAACCTTGAAGGGATCTACCCAATTCCCTTCAGTAGACACAATAAATCCCAACAAAGGACCAGATGTGACCGCGAAAACACACTTGTTGGGATTCAACCAGATTTTTTAATGCTAACATTGTTCAAATACTTGACGGAGGTGTGAAGGATGATCAATTCTCTTATGAGAACGAGCAGCTAGATCATCCAAATATGCCTCGATGATATTCTTGATGTTGTGGAAGGCATAGGACATAGCCCACTAAAAATTAGCTCCAACATTTTTAAGGCCATAAGGCATCTTATTGTAAGAAAAGGTACCCCAGGGACAAATAAACACAGTCTTATGCTGATCTTCAGGATGGATAGTAATTTGATTATATCCGGAGAAATCGTCCATGAAAGGAGAAAATATCATTTCCCGCACACTCATTGATAATCTGATCTATAAATGGTGTGGGGTAGTTATCTTTAGGACATGCTTTATTTAAGTCCCTGAAATCAATGCAAATTTGAATTGTTCCTTGTTTCTTGTCCACAGGAACTAGATTAGAAACCCATTATGTCAAAGGAATAGGAAAAATGAACCCTGCCTTAAGCAGCCTATCCACCTCAGCTTTGATAGTGGCTTCCTTCCTAGGGATGATCGGACAAAGATTTTTCCTAACAGGCTTAGTGTTTCCGTACACCTTGATCTCATGCTGGAAAATAGATGGATCTATACCCGAAATTTCCTCATAAGACCAAGTGAACACATCCCTAAACTCTCGAAAGAGATCAGTATAAATTTGAACCTCTTCAAGGGAACATTTAGCTCCGAGGAAAATGTTCTCGATAACGTTGGGATTTATGGAAATGTTCATCGAGATCGTAGACGAAATCACAACCATGTTGCCTTCAACAAAAACCTCTGCTGGTGCTAAAGGGTTCAAGATTGGGTGAACAGAACCAGAAGACTAAGGGATAGGAAAACTTGATTCAAATTTGCTCAATTCTGGTAGAAAGTGGACCGATGATGCAAATCATCCCACGGCCTCTCTACACCAGTCATTTCTTCTAGGATGGCCTCTTCATATGGAAAAGTGGTATCAAGAAAATCCTGGGTTGAAGATGAACTAAGAGTCTAAGCCGGAGCTACATCTCCATCCAATTCCTCTGGTGAAAGAGAAACTGGGATGAATTCTATAGAGTCAACAATAGATTTACAAGTAATCTCAGCTGCAGACATTAGAAATTCCATTCCACCCACTCGACCTTCTGCTAATGTGGAGGTAGGAGAAGGTAAGGTCCAAGGGTCCAAAAAATAATGAGTTTTGAAAAATTCTCTTCGAATGGGAGCCTTGGAGGATGAAATTGAATTAATATGAACCAAGGGAGGTGGAAGATTAAAAGTACCCATCAAAGAAGAATACATTCCAACCCCAAAATTCTCAACAGGTGCCTTGGCATTATCCACCAAAGAAACAGTTGAGTCAGAAGATGCATTCTGATTTATAAGAGAACAATCCATTTGGTCAACTGTGATGATTCTCCGTTCATGACGGAAACAAACAATACGAAATAAAGAGAATGCAATGGCATCGATGTCATAGATCCAATTTTTCCCCAATAGAAGGTTATAGTCTAAGCTTGCATCGACTATCTCAACTTCAATATCAACATTTTTGCCCCCAACACAGATGGGCAAAGCCGGAACAATACCATGCAACCTGTGAGAATGGTCGTCAAACGCAGTCAGAAGAGTAGCTGAAGGAACAACTGCAGGAGATCCAATAGCCTTTCAAAATGCAAGAGACATTACACATGTGGAAGCACCTTCATCAACGACTGTTCGAAAGATATTACATTTTCGATAACTCGATCTAATATGGAAATCCATATGATGAGGGAGTCTCTTTTTAAAATTAGACATATCAAAGGTAATCATAAGAGAGTTCTTTGGATCTACAGCCCCAATATCAGTGAGCAAAGCACTTTTCTAAGAAGGACAAGACTGGATCAACTCTAATGCAAACATAGCACAACGCCTCTGAGCTAGATCTTCTACAATGGAGTAGTTCTGAGCAGCCTTGGCATTTGGATTAATCGTCGTGCATTTTGAAGATGCCTTTGGCATCCGAGGTATAGGCTCAATAGTAGGATTAGTAATATGAAGTGGTTCAACACTATCAAGAGTAACCTTAACTTATGAAGACTCAGCTTCACCATAATCATGAGATCTCGTAGCGATATCTGCATGAGCACTCATCATATATATGGTTGACAGAATTTCCCCTTCATGGTTTCCCCCAGAGGGAGCCCTAGTATTTCGATTTGCGCCAGAAATTAACTGTTGCCCTTGGGGAAAAGGGTTTGTTAGTACAGCTTGGGAACTAGAAGAACCCTGTTGAGCTAACAAGTGCTGCGCATCCTGAATTTTAGGGCAAAGGTGCATAATATGGTCTCCAGTGCATAATTTGCATGGAAACTTTAATTTCCTCTTATTGTCCTTTTGACCCTCTCCAACATTTTCATTGGTTTTGTTCACATTCCCCTTCCCATCCTTGCCTTTCTTTTTGTTATTCCATCCTTTCTTCTTCCCATCGGATTGTTGATTTCCTTTGGGGTTAGAATTCTATAAAACATTAATTGTCAAGGATTGAGAAGGGGTAGACACTGAAGGCAAAACCTGACCAGAAGAAGTAGATTGAATAGAAAACTACTACAATTGACTAAGCAGGTTAGCTGCACCGCTATCGATCAACCCAATAAGCCCATCACCATGAGGACCGGGTTTACTTTTGGACAAGTCCAATTTGGAGTGAGTAGCATCTGATAGTATTTTATTGAGGACCCCACACTGAGAATAAATCAATTCCATTTGCTGAGCCCTAAAAATAGCCTGCTCTTCAAAAAATATGCCTGACAGGGATACATCTTTAGAAATATCTAGCTGCAAAGAATTCAAAAACTATTTCAGAAGGAATTCATTCGGAATATGGGCTTTAATGAGCCTCTTCCTTCTACGCCATTCCTGAATATGATCGAAAATGTGAGATTCCTTATCCTGCTGAAAATTAGCCAGGAGGTCAGTCCCAGTGTCATAACGAATAGGAAACTGAAAGTGGTTTAAGAACATAGTAGCCAAATCTCTAAAAGTGGAAAAACTACCCCTAGTTAACTCAATATACCACTTGGCATCATTTCCAGTTAAGGTGCATTGAAATAACCTCAACCTAATCAAATTGTCAATCAGGAAGTTAGATGAGCACCATAAATGGAAAGTGGTGATGTGATCTACCGGATCCTCTCCATTCTTCCCTTAAAACTTTGGAATGTCTGAGGGGAGTTTGGTGGGGACCGGAGGCCATCCAGTTATATATCGAATCAGATCGTTATTCAATTTCGACAAATCTAGAAAGTTTAACATTTCCAGAAATGGTAACCGAGGAGGAGCCTAGAAATTCCATCCTCCGAAGGAAGGATTCCCAACATTCTGAAAAGAATACCCTAGATTTTTTTAGGCACAAGGTTGAAAAAAGTTGTTCGTAGAGAATGATGGGCCATAGGAAAATCCTTGTGACCCAGCATTTAGAGAAGGACCCCCCCAAACAAAGAGTTATTGTAAACATGACCATTTCCCCCCACCAAATTAGTGAATGGAGAGGAAACCCCTTGATAAGGGTTCCAATAATTTGCAAACTGGGAAAAGGCCTATGAAGTACTCGATGAAGGGAAAAGATAATTCCCTTGCTGACCAGTGAGAAACTAATTCTCTGCTCTCGTTGCCGTAAAAATAGGGTTCCAACCTGTAAAGGTATTAGAAATTTGACCTTCAGACCATGGATTGAAACCTTGGGTTTGAGAATCAAAAGGTAAATATCCTAAGGAAGGGGTCGAGTGAGGTATATGCCCACTCCCAAAGGGGAACCCTTGAAAATAAGTTGATCCACTAGCCATAAAATACATGGGTGCAGATGCAGCTGAAGAAAAAAAAAATGAGAAAGAAGGAATCCCACTAGTGGGCATCCCAAAAGAGAAGGGACCAGATTGTGAAGCATGTGCCTGGGTGTGACCAGAGCCAAACACATTAGTACTAGAAGTGATCGTAGATACAAAAATAGTGCCCCCTCCTTCTACCAAAAGAGGTGTCTGAATACTTTCAGTACTCATAGCCGAAGTTGTGTTCCCAGTCGTGGCCATCGAAAGCTGTGAATATGAAGGATAAGGAATTGTGGATCTCTGAGACTCCAGTATGATGTATTGAATGATAAAAGGATGATCAGCAGGAAGAGGAGATGGAAGAGACTCAGCAGGCTGAGGAACTTCTTCTACTTCTACTTCTTCTGCAAGAAATAAGACTCTCGAGATGAGTAATGGACTCCTCTTTGAACTGGCACCAAAACCAGAACCACCCACAGAAACAACAAGCCTTGACGTAGGATCTCTCTCTAATGTGTCTAAAACCACCAAGTGAAAATCACCCTCCAAATTACTCCTACACCTTCTTGAAGAAGGCTCGACACTTGTGGGAGACAACCCACGAAGCCTCCTCGATTGACGAGGTGATCAGTCAGCCACTTTAAGAGATTTATATTAGACTCAAAAAAAATGTGAAGCTAAGAAATCTAGGAGCAAAGAGCACTGTCTAAAATTTTCCTAAGATCCATCCAAATAAGTAGCTCTCAAGTATTTCCGCTCCAGGTGATGAGGACCGGACACCAAAATATGAGAAAGCGAAATAAGAGGACCTTCTGAAAGTAGCCTGGGGTAATTACGACCCAGATCCACTAGCGAAGGTAACAAAAATGGTTATGCTGACCTCCTAAGAACATCCTTTGCCGGTGCAAGTACCCAAGCTTTGCAAGGGCACCCTACAGAAGTACTGATGGAATTGATGCAATGTCTGCCTCAGGTACCATGGGTATTCCCCCCGTAGTCACCTCTGTAATCCCTAGGATACGTAGCTATGGGTACCAATTTGTATCGGTAGCCAGGCAGAATAGTCTTAGGTCAAGATTCAGCAAATAGGAGAGGGGGTTTCTCTCTTCTCTGCCTGCACTATCCCTCATGCTTGACTCTCTAGAGGAGAGCTTTCTCGGTCCAATTAACGGTGTTGGATTTCGCTCATTAATCAAATTCTATGTTTAACAGTTTGAGCGGCCTTGGAGATTTAACTCTCCACTCACCTAATCCAAGGCCCTACAACCTAGCTAGTTTGTGTATGATTAATGACAATAATACAAAAAATACTAGTTCTTTTTAATTATATCACTTATTTTTTATGGACTGTTATTTAAGTCAAAGGTGCACATAAGTGAAACTGATGGTGTTTGTAAGACAAATAAGAAACCAATGAAAACCAAACTACATGCAAATGCAATGATTTCCATTCGATGAGGAGTGATTTCTACTCAGGTTCTATGAAACTAATATTTTTTTCTTTTTCTTTTCAGTCACTCACAACTCAGAAATTTATGAAAAATACTACAGAATGCTTGAATGCACTTAAATGCAAACTACCAATGAAATGCAAATTCTAATATGCTATTTATAAATAAGCAAAAGGGAAGCCCCTAAGGAAACCAAAATTTCAACCACTTTTTGACAGTCAACAAAGCTAGTTCCAAATCAGAACTCCTATGTATAAAAATGTCAAAAATCACTTGATATAAAAGAGGAAAATCAAAGACAGACCACCTTCCAAATCAAGCCATGAACTAAAGACTAGAAACTTGACCAAAAAGCTTCAAAAGATGAAAAAGAAACTGTAAATAGAGGTAAAAGAAAAAAGCAACGGAAAACGCAAAATTTTTTTTGAGCTTTTCAACTTATCAAAGAAAGAAAAGAGATTTCAAGAAGACAAGTGAAAGTATCCAGAAACTGAATCAAGCAGACACAAATTCCAATCCAAGGCTCAAAGTACTGAAGCCAACCATGCCACTTTCGTAGCGGGGCTTATGCATGAAAAAGGAATCAAGAAACTCAATCAATCAACTTAGTGAAATAGTATAATATTGCAATGAACAACAACTCCAAAAAATCAACAAAGATATTTCAAGAATCCCAACAAGACAAGTCTACGAAATCAATCAAACCAAGTACACCAAGAAGGAAAAAATAAAAAATGAAGCAATGCATAAGGCTAAGAAGAGAAAATGAGTAAGAGCTCGTTGTTCCGAATGTTCAGGACAACCAAGAATCTTCAGAAAATTTCTTGGTGCTCAAGCCACAATTGCTAACACACAAAACAAGGATTTTACCAAATGGATAGGTTTTCATTCAAGAAAGAGAGAAATAGATAAAAACTCACTTCAAACATAGTCCTTAGGTCTTCAAGATGCTATAGGAATAGCTCAACACAGACAGACAAGACCACAGGGGCTAGAAACTAAAAAGTTCAAATTTTTCCAGGCATACACGCTTTTTCAAAAGGAAACAAGCATGCATATGCAACTGTAACAAAGGAAACTCACGTATATGTAGGTCCCTTTGCAAAAAAACAGCGTGTATACGCGACTGTGTGAATAAAAAACTACATATGTAAACCATAATAAGTAAAAAACAAAAATTTAAGCCTGATCAAGAGACCAGGTCTTTTGTCTGACTGAAAAAGGACTTGCTAGATTGACAAAAGTGATAGAAATTGTTGGGAACCCACAAGACATATGAAACAACCCAAACGGGGAATCACAAGAATGTTATCCCCAGTGGAGTCACCATTTCTGTTTCAGGAATTAATACCCTAAAGTTCTTGGGTTGAAAACCTTCACAGATCAGGGGCATGCCATTCAAAAAGGACTCACTTTAACCAAATTCTACATTGAAAACTAGATACTACTGGTTCTAGAACTTACCCAAAAGTCCCTCGGTTGATGTAGATCCCGCGGGGTGCAAACCCCCTGCAACACTTTGTGCTCCAAAACCTATAAATCCACAAAGAACAAACACAAAAACCTAGTTGTACAGCATATATAGTTCCTAGCTGTTAGTGAAATTCATGTATAATATCATGAAAACAATATGAAATATTTAATTAACGATTATTACACATATATTATGCATCATTAACACGTAAATCTCGGGAACAATATGGCTCTTCCTATTATGAATTACTTGTACAGTAATCAAAACGTGGAGATATCACCTGAATCTTGCCACGACCTTCGAGCATACCGTCCTTTGGATCCGTCCAGCCCTAGCCTCATAAGAATTATTCCAAGATGTGTGCACAATAGATGTCATATAGGGTGATGAACATCACAAGGAAACAAGGGTTTCCTAAATATACCTAGGAAGTGCAGGAGACATGGGAACATCAGACTTGAATGGGGCTCCAACAGAGTATAATATCTATATCTTTTCTCTCTCCCTTAGGCCATACCTTTGAGGGGCTTTTATACTCCCTCAAATTAGTTTATGCAGTTAGGAGCAGTTGGGCCATGAGCTAGGGTGGTTAAATTACTGGAATAACCATCAAACCCACCTCAAACATAGGGATTTTATATATTTTTTAATAATTAAAAATGTATACATGGATATCTATGAATGGACTCATGTATATACGCGGAAAAGTCTCTGCAGAATAGTGTATGGATTTTAAGATACTATTTTTGAGAAAAATAGTCAAGTCTGGAGGAAAGGGTGCCCAAGGCCAAAGTGTAAATCATCAAGTGTATGAAGGTGATAAATAACACTATAACAACCTCTAATACCATCAGTGAAGAAATATTGATTTTCTTGGATTCCATAAGAAACTGAGGCCTTTTAACATCTTAAAGAGACAATGCACCAAGCACCAGTATTAGCTACACCAAACTTCAAAAGAAACATTATTCTAGAATGTGATGCCTCGGGAAATGGAAATTTTTGTTGTTTTATTGCAAGAAGGAAATCCCATTGTTTTTTAACGTCAAGAAATCAAAGGAAAGTATTTACACAAACTTATTTATGAGAAGGAAATGTCGGAATTACTACATGCAACAAATAAATGATGACCTTGCCTAATGGGAAGACACTTCAAGGTAAAAAAAGATAATGATAGTCTTAAATAATTTTTTGGAACAAATATTATCTTCAGAAGAGCAGAAAAAATGGGTCACAAAGATGTTGGGTTATGACTTTCAAATCATCTACAATAAAATTGAAGCAAAATTTTATTGCAGATTCTATGTGAGGAAAGGATGAGGATGTGAAAGCATTTCTTTGTGCCATTTCTATTATCCAACCAGATCAGATAATCAAAGCAAGGGATGAATGGAAGAATGAATAAGAAGTGTGGGCACTCATTCAAAAGTTGCAGAAATATCTTAGTACATCTTATACATTTATCTAGAATAATGATTCATTATGGTAGAAAGATCATCTATATATATTTGTAATAATTCCGAACTCAAACAAAATATTATTTTGGAATTTCACACCTCTCCCTTAGGAGGGAACTCGCGATTTTTAAAAACTTAGCACATGGTCAAGAAGGAAGCTTTTTGGGATGGCCTTAAATATAATATTCAAATTTTTTTGGCAGAATGTCTGGTTTTCCAAAAAATTAAAGTTGATAAAATTAAGACCTCGGGTCTATTAAAAAATTTATCCATTCCAATTTAATGTTGGGAGGAGGTTTCAATGGATTTTATCACAAGTTTATCCAAGTCTGAAGGAAGGAGTGTCATCATTGTGGTAGTTGATATAATTACTAAGTATGAAAACTTTTTTGCATTATCTCATTCATTTAAAACCAATAAAGTTGTTACTAAATTTATGGAAATAATTCAAAATCTACATGGAAACCCAAATATTATTGTAAGTGAGAGAGATCCCATTTTCACTGGAAATTTTTGGACGAAGTTATTTTCTTGTCTAGGTACTTAATTAGCTCATAGGTCATCCTATCATCCTCAATATTATGGGAAAACTAAGATAGTGAACAATTTTTTGGAAGGATATCTTCATTTCTTTGTATCTAATAAACAAACACGTTGGTTCAAGTGGTTACCTCTAGTTGAATGGTGGTATAAAACTTCCTTCCATATTGCAGCAAAAATGACCCTATTTATGGAACTTTATGGATATCATCCACCATCCATTACATCATATTTAAGAGAAAAATATAAGGTTCAAGCAGTGGAATATCACATCAAGAATAAACAACAATTTCTCCAACTCTTAAAGGATAAAATCACTTTGGCACATAATCGAATGAAACAAAATGCACATCAACATCTCAATGAAAGAATTTTTGATGTAGGCGACTGTGTATTTTTACGGCTAAAACCATACAAAAAAATGTCCCTCAAGCAAGCTAAGAAGGATAAAAAATTATCACCAAAGTACTATGGTCCTTACAAGGTGTTTCAAAATATTTCTTCTATGGCATAAAAAATGGAGCTTCTTGCATCTTCCTGAGTGCACCCAGTTTTCCATGTTTCATGCTTAAATAAGGTTATAGGTGACAAGATCCCAGTTCAAACAATATTTCCAGAACTTGATGAGGAAGGAAAAATAATATTGTAACTTGAAGCAGTCACAGAAAAAATAACTTGGCAACTACAAAATTGATCAATTTCAGAGTATCTCATCAAGTGGAATAAATTACCTACTGAAGATTCCAAATGGGAGGACGAAAATTTTATATAAAAGCATATAGAACTTCTCAAGTGTTGAGGACAACACTTTTTTTAAGGAGAGGGGCATGTTAGGTCCCTATAATACTAGTGTAGTCCCTTATTATTATTGTTAGTGTAGCCCCCTTATTTTTATTGTTGTTCCCATGTAGTCCCCATATTGTTATCATTGTGCCACATAGAAGCCCACTATTGTTATTGTTGTGCCCTTACATTATTATGGTAATTTAGGCTTTGATTATATTGTGACCCTTCATATCCTATTTATAGAAAGGAGGTTTTTTCATTTGAATCATCCAAGAATTGTTCATTTATGTAATGGAAAGGAGGCTTCCCCTTTAAAGAGGATAATGTTTAAGTAGTTGATCTATCTTTTATTCTATTTTGTGAGTTGGTCGCATAACAATATGACATCCCTGATACACTTCCACTAATTCTTGTAATCTAATAGTGTAATGGCCTAAGGTGTGGGTTCATAGAGCCATGATCTAAGAGGGAAGAGGAAATAAACCAAGTGGGGTTATTTGGCACCTAAAATTAATTTTATGGTGCAAATAATGATAAAAATAAGAGGAAGAGTCCAAGAGGAATATGAAGAGACACCTAAGGAAATGATAAAAAATAAAATGCACAATAATGTGGAACTGGACCTATTCTTGTTAAAGTTGATGAGTAAACCTAGAAAGGGTTATGAAATTAAGGAATGTGATTCTCCAAAACAGAAAAATTGTGACTAGAAGAGAAAGAAGACGAAAAGGAAATAGGACGAGTTCTTTCCAAAGGACTGGTTGATAAACCACCCATTTCCCTATGTATTTCATATTCGTTGTGTATCGGAGTATGGCTTCCTACTGAGGCTGCTAAAAGGAAAAATTCTCCTTAGATAATGGATATAGGTTAGGGGTGACTGTTGTAAGTAATTATGGCTACAATAGGACTATGTTTGGGTGGAAAATTGAAGTCACGACTTTCTTTTTCCTTTTTTATGAATTGTACATGAAATGCTCCGAGCTGAGAGTTGTAGAATTAAATAAGGTCTTTGTGAATGTATGTAAATCTGAATAATGTTGCATGGCATTATGATTTTGGTGAATGGATATTATTTATTGAATTCTTGACTATTTTATGGTTCTATATTTGATGAATTTTTTGTTATGAAACAATAATCTCAATATCTGAGAATTTATGGTTATTTCCTATAAATATCACTGTATGTTTGTTGCATTGAGAGATGGTCTAAGTGTAGATAAGTTACTTTATTTGAAAGTTGTGATATCAAGGTGTGTGTGTTGTCAAAGTTAATATATAGCTCTATGTATTTTTGCATGGATCTAGAAATTGGTAAATGAAATTAATTGGTTGAATTTGCCTTAAAATATTCTATGGATTTTATAAATCTCTTCTAGTGAGCTATAAGTTAAATGTTTTGGATGCCTATGTAAGTTTATTCTGTTATATGAAACCATGCTAGTTTTGTGACTTATAATTACTTTCGCACTTGATTTGTATGAAAATAATTTCTTTGAGACAATTGGTCTTGTTAAATGATAAATTCCTAGGGCATAAATATGGTTTGAGTCTTAGTGGAGGTGTAGGCTTGGTTGTAAGCTTGTTGAGATTTTTAAACATTTAATGTTTTAGCAATATCATTTACCTATGTGTAATTTTTATTCACATGCCTTGTTTTTCTTTATTTTATCTCTAAAACTAGTCAAGTGGAAGCCAGAATCTAAGTTTTTATTTAATTTATTAAGATTTGAGTAAAATTACGATTGAAGTAGGGAAATAGTGATGGAGTAAAAGAATGGTTAAAATCATAAAATTTACTAAGTGTTGAAAGTCAAGGCCTTTTGGGTTTGAGACTCTTCAGGGTTATGTTATGGATGGAAATTCATGAATGTTGGTCTAGGCCTGACCATAGTCGAAGGTTGAAAAGGAAGAAAAACCTTATAAAATTTCTTCTAGACGGATGTCTAGACTAGTGGTTTAGGACCAAACTTAGTTGGGGGTCAGGATCTTGGCAAGATCAGAGGATGAAGTTTGGGACCTAGGACATGTTAGTGGTTCAGGCTTCAGAGATGTGTGTTATGGATTTCATTGTGGGGAGGATGACCTCGACATCCTAAATGGTGGGTCCTAGGCTCAAGTGACATGGAAAGGGCCACATGGTAGGTGATGTGGACTAATATATGAGTTGGAGTGCCACACAAGTTCAACGTGGTAGCACTCTTGCTAACGTGCCTAGGGTTTTGTTGGGATAAACTTTAAATTTCCATAAATTATGATCCGAGAGTCAAATTTTGATAAAACGTATATCGTTGGAGAGCTCATCATGATCTGGTTGTGATGGTAATGTTTGTTTATCATTTTGAAGATGTTGAATTGTGATGGAGGTGGGATAATCATAGTAACTACTTCCTTATACTATTAGTATGGGATATGGGTGATAAGGGGTAATGTTACAATGTGGTATTACATTGATTCAAACAATGGAACTAAAGAGGCTCACATGCATGCACTATAAGATTAATTGATACGCATGATGTAATTGATCTTTTAGTATTCCCTTTATGCTAATTTCGGAATATTGTAATGTGCATTTATATAGAATTGTTGACTGAATATGATTAAATTATAACTAAGATTTGTACTTAAAAATTTTACATAGACCAATGGGATAAGTACTATTTAGTCAATTTAATGTCTTAAATTTCTATCATAAATTATTGACCAAGGTTAGTAATTTGATGAGGTCTGGTGCACTATATATTCTTAGGTAACCTCATTTCTTACTTCATTGTGTATGTTTTATATTTTTTTGGGGGTTTTGTATCTTATGCCTAAAGTTTTAAGAATTGAAAAAGGTGAAATAATTTTCATTGTAAAATATTTTTCCTCACCAACTATAGGAATCCAACAGAGTTAGGATCTCCTCTACCTCTTCCTCATCCTCTTCAGACATCTCCATTTAGAAATTATCCTCCTCCTTATTATTCTACCATTATAGATTCCTCAGAGCTAATGTAAGGTTCTAACTCTAGTGTTATTTTTTATCCCTTTGGTTCTTCTATCAATGGGATATTGAAGAAAGTTTCTTCTTGTTCCTCACTAGGGATTTCTAATTCTTGAGCTAGAATGTGTTCTCCTGTAGAGGTGAAAAAGGTTACTCATGTTGGTGATCTAGGATCTTCTTCTAAGACTGCCTGAGTAGATGAAGTTGGAGAATCTCCTGGTTGTATTTCTGATCCTAAGACTTAAGGGACTCTATGTCTTGCGGTGAAAACTGGAATACGAGTTTCAAATGGTGATGTATCATTACGTGTTCTTGGTGGGCTGAGTGGTGTTGTTGGAATAAACTTCTACCTCTAGCTATGAATCTACCCCTAGAGTCTCTTTCTCTAGGCATATCATTATTTTTTAGTGTAATAAATAAGACTTCCTAATTACACTTCCCGAGCAATGGCACCAAAATGTTTAGTCAATTTAATGTCTTAAATTGCTATCATAAATTATCGACTGAGGTTAGTAATTTGATGAAGTGTGGTGCACTATATATGCTTAGTTAACCTTCTTTCTTACTTCGTTTTGTATGTTTTATATCTTTTTGGGGGTTTTGTATCTTATGCCCAAAGTTTTAAGAATTTAATTTGGTCTAATAAATGAAATATATTGTTCTAGATGAAATATTTAAATTCTAGTGAACAATAAAATCTAAATGATTTTTAACGATGAAAATTGATACCTAAAGAAGGAAGAAAAGGAAATGTTGTTTTTATTCTAAGAAAAAGAATTGAATTACAAATTTATTTTAATGAAATGAATGAAATATGAAATCTAAAATAAGGAAGAAAATAAAATTTCAATTAACTAATCTAAATTGCACAAAAATAAATCAAACTTCGAGTGGTTAAAATGTTAGATTTATCTAGGCCAGAAAAACATCTATGAAAATTATCTAATTGATTTAAATAAGAGCACTATTATAAATATAATTGCATTCAAATGACAAACATGAAGTAATTTTCTATCTTATCCATTGAAATATTTAATTCTATAAAAACAGAGCATTTGATCTTATTTTAAAACACAATTCTAATCTAACTTTGTCCTAGTTTTAAATCTAAGAATGTTTGAAAGATATATTTAATATAATTCTATTCCATGGAATGAAAGCATAAATTCTATTGCTAAGAACTTAAATGAGAGTACTGATTGAAATCAAAGGCAAGTGCAAAGCATGTTTAAAATAAAAATAATATTTTTGTATGACCGAATGCCCAAACCTTATCCAATTGGAAAATGACAGAGTCACATTCATGAGATGAATTAGCGAGAATAAGATTACACAATCAACTGTAATGAAAATAACTAAATTCGGAAAATATTCATGAAACTAATCTATACAACAATAAGAAATTTAAACTATGAATGGACATGAATTTGGCTATAAAATAATCCAAATTTAACTATGAATTGACAGGAATAAAACAACGAATCAATAGGAATTTAAATGACATAAAGTAAACTTAAAAAAAATTAAGAAAAAACTCCTTTCCGTGTAGGGGCCATATGCAAAAAAATGATTTGGAAATCTACTTAGAATATGCGTGCATTAAAGATCTAGAACTGGTCTTCTTATTAGCAAAATAGAGTTTGAAAGCATACACCAAATTATCACAAAAATTAGTCTGTATCTTGGTTTCAATAGACAAAAATTTATACAGGTTTTTGGTTTTAGCTATTCAAGGAATTTCCGCCTATAAACAAAAAATAAAACTGAAATTATAAGTCTAAATAGAAGAAAATTTTTCATATCTATCTCTCGATTTTCTACGTCAGAGCAAATTGAGATTCTTTCGTCCGTTGATCTCATTATTTGACCGATCTTGACCGAGAGCATAGGCATTATTACTCTTTGAATTCAAACAAATAAGTGGGATATGATCCATGTGTGGATCATTCCATAGATACCCATATGACCTACTTCCTCATCTTCTTCTCAAAACCCGTCAAACAATAACGGTGGCTGCAGAAACAAAGGTTATCTACAGAATTGCACACATTCTGTATCTAATTACAAGAATTCATATAAATAATAAGAAACATTATAATATAATTAGATATCATTTAAATGCCTTCTCTGATATGTAATGTCAACTATCACTGATTGAAGTCATGAGTGTGTGAAAAAGGAAGAAGAAATGATGGAAAAGGGTGTCAAATTAAGAACAGTTTTGTGGTTCAACATACCCCCACTAGGAGACCATTGCATGTCCTCATGCAATTTCCAAAATTATGAGCCTTCACCTTCTACTGCATTTGTTCTGATACCTATACCAATAAATCCAACTTCCACTTCTTTCCTTTCGTTGAATTGAATTCCATTCATGATTTCTTCATGAGGAGTTTGTACTTTAGGCTGATGACTTTCATATTCATAAATATATTCTTTTTCTTTAGTTTCTTATTATTTTTATACCATAGCCCCAAATGTAAGATAGTGTTTTCATTTATGACCTTCTCCAAGTGATTTTGTTCCTTCATGGTTTCATTTTCTTGTTCAATGTGTTTGTTTAGTATCTCTAGCTCGTAGATTTATTGCTTCAAGGTGTTCACCGGAGGTTCTTGTGGACTGATAGGCTGCTCTTCCATACTTGGATTTGCTTTTGCATGTCTCTTTTCCAATGACTCAATATATTCATATATCTCCTTTTTTTCTAGGTCAATTTCTGGGGTCCTTCTGCTCGGATTATGTATAGGGCTATGGATAGGAGAGTGTATAGAATTATGTGCAGGAGAGACATTAATAGGTGATGGGACTTGGGGTTATTCATATAAATTAACAAAATTTGTTTCCTGTGGTGGTGTGTTATTGAAGGGTTTACGAATTCTAGAGCTTCTCCTTAGCTGTGGAGGGCTTAAAATTTCTGAACTTGTAACTTTTCCCTTTTCGTTTACATTACCTCTCTTTTTCACTCCATTATGTTTCTTGTTTTTCATTAACTCTGCAATGGTGAGTACCTCTTCTTCTTGCTGTGGTTGAGGTGAGGATTTGTCCTTGTTGCATGTATCAACTTTTCTCCTCCTACTTCTTTTGGTTTTTTCATCCTTAGGATGTTCTGGTGCTTCATCATGAAAGTGATTTATGATTAGGAAAATTTCCCAGGAGTCTCCTATACTCTTTAGATGGAATTCAATGAGTATATTTATCAGTCCATGATGATGCAGGTATTGTCTATGAATTGGACTCTTTTTTTCACATTTTTTGACATCTTCTTTAGACTGTTCATTAGGAAGTATGGGAGGTTTATTTCTCCATCCTCCAAGAAATTCATTAACAATCAGACATGGTAAACAAACATACAACCAAATCTACCTTCACAAGTAACAATTTTTTGTAAAATTAACAACATATTTCTGCATTTTTTTAGTGCTGAACTAAGAGTTCATTTCTTATAAACATTAGTGTCCATAACTCTATTCTTCTAGAAAAAATTTCCATTCATCATTGTGAATTTCCATGTTCTTGAACCATCTCTCGCTAGTTTTTGGAAGTTCCGCAGCTTCAGCTATGAAGGATTCTGTCATTGAGAATATTATGTCCCAAATTTCGACCTCTGTCCCATCGAAATATCTTGCAAAGGACTTGGTGACCTCTTTATTGAACCCATCATACTTCTCTATAAACTAGAGCCATTGCACCTTCTGAATAATTTCCTTCATTTGAGGATAACCTTCCATGATTTTTTCTCCCACAAGTCCAAATCTCACTATTAGACCCATGTCTCTGTCATGAGGAGTTTCACCTTCAGAATTTTTCTTGTTCGATCAAGTGGATTTAGGTTTTAGCTTTGATTTAAAGGTGTCAAGAGTTTTTAGAGACATATAGGTAAAATAGATATTTGGCGAGGGTTTAGGAACGTGGATGATTGGGTTACAGAAATGAGATATGACCCTTAATCATTAATGGATGAAATCATTCTTGATTATTATGAGATATGATATAGATGCAGTGGTTAGATTATGGAATTGTGATGTGAATATGAATAAAACCAATTATAATGATGACATATTGAGGTGGCCTCAAATGATCATCTAAATTATATACACTAATGTTTTTGATCTTATTATTAAAACAAATTTTGTAGCATACCTTGCAACTAACCTTTGTTGATCTTATTTTTGTGTTGATTCTTCAAGTGTATTTTTAGCATGATCTTCAATGGAGTCTTAAATTTCTTTTGTTCAGTATATTCTCCTTCAATAGGCTATAAAAATGTAATAGAGCTACAGAATGTGATGACAGTTATAGATTATTCTGAGAGCTACAAAATTGTAGTAATTCTGCAGCTATTTTTTTTATTTCTTCAAAAAAATAAAGGGAGCAAAGAATTTAGAATTTTTAGAATGGGAGAAAATATAAGATGTCGAAACTCTGATTTTAATCTTGTATTTTCTATATAAGGATGCCAATAATTGATTTGTTTTCATACTTGTACAATTTGTTTTTTTGAATAATATATATATATATATATATGAAAAGAAAAAAAAAGAATAATTTGGGGAAGAAGAGGGGTTCTTCTTCACCAACTTCATATCAGTATTGTCTTGAAATTTTTTGATAAATTCCTCCTTTGTAATTGGCTTATGATAGACTTTTAATTGATTTCCATTTACAAGAAGAGGTATCTTTTCTTGTAAAATAAATAGAAAAATAAAACTAAAATTAGAAGTCCATTTAGAATCAAATTCTTCATGGCTCTCTCTCAATTTTATACGTCATAGAAAATCGAGAGTCTTTCGTCCGTTGATCTCGTTCTTTGACCGGTCTTGACCATGAGCATAGGCACTATTCCTCTTTGAATTCGAAGAGGTAAGTGGGATACGATCCATGTGTGGATCATTCCAGAGATACCCATATGAACCTCTTCCTCATTTTCTTCTCAAAACATGTCAAACAATAACGGGCTGCAGAAACAAAGGTTAGCTACAAAATTGCACGCATTATGTAGCTAATTATAAAAATAAATCTAAATAATAAGAAACATTATAATATAAATTAGAGACCATTTAAATGCCTTCTCTGATATGGAATATGTTATTTATCCCTTATTGAAGTCACAAGTTTGTAAAAAGGAAGAAGAAATGATGGAAAAGGGTGTCAAATTAAGAACAATTTTGAGGTTCAACAGGTTCCATGATTAATTTCAAGTTATTTCTAGTTGGCTAACAACATTTTGAGTAAAAATTAGAAATAAAAGAATTATAATACAACAAGGGAAATAATGTGAAGTATATTTGAACAACATGGTTTGAACAAGACATTGCAAGGTCTTGGAGAATGTAATATCCCAAATGGGGAATGCAGCAATACATGAACACAAAAATGGAGTAGTAGTGATACATCAAAACATAAAATGTAAGAAGAACTAAATATCCATCTATTGTTATTATAGAAGAAAATGTATACATATCCTTGAGGAAATAATCACTCAAGCCAGGAAAAACAAGCCTCAAGAGAACATGTACATGGAAAATGAAGATCACTGCTACACAAAAAATACCCAAGGCTATAACAACATTGTTTTATTAGAGAAAAATACTACTGGAGTATGTAAATACATGGATATGGAAATATACAACTCATAAAATGTTGGGAGTGAAGATCTAAGATCCGAAACACAATTTCAAGACAATCCTAGAAGGATTGGCTGAAATATGCAAAATGAAAAAAAGTCAGAGTTGCAATCCTAGGACTGAGTAGCAACTGCAAGTCAAAATCTGGATGGAGATAGATGTAGATAGAACATGTGATGAATTAATCTCTTCCAATGGATCCTTCAAGTGAAAGGTTGATCCAATCACTGAAGATCTCACCATGCAGCATTCACTACAAACCCTTACTGCAAATGTACACTGAAAATAACGTAATCAAGGAGAGGGACTGTACTGTAGGAGATGGAAAATGTATTGGCCAAGTGCCAAGATCTGAAATCTTCTCTGGAATCTTCCTTACTTATTTCTCAAAGGAATAAAATCTCCCTCCTCTAAAAAAAAGCTTCGGAAGTGGTGTTGTGAAACCTCCACTGCAACACCCTGCAACATAATGTTATAAGTCTTCAGCAGAAATAACATTGTATCTGAAGGAGGTGGCTTGGCCCATAGCCTGGATGTGGAGAAATGAAGTAAAAACTCCCTCAAGGGGGCTTTCAAGAAAGGAGAAGGGAATCCCTAAATAGTAATGCCTTGTGCTAAGCAGCACAACAACTCTGCTAAACAGCAAGAGAATGCACAATAGTCTAACCAGATCATAAAATAAATAATCTATAACATAACATCATATGGTTTCCTTGCCCTCCTTTTATACAAATGGAAGCCCTCTCACCTTGGGTTCCACTCATTAGGGTTTCCTCCACCAAGGAATCTTCCTCCCACTGTCACTGCATTGTCTCCAAAGATGATCTCCACCTCTTATCCCAACGTTGTTGACTTGGTCAAACTTGACCTTGTCCACATGAAAATGCCCCTTTTCACACATGAGGGTGTGAAATCCAGCTCCTATGACGATCCCTTTTTACATTATGAGGGATTTTATTCACATTTTTAATATGCATGGGCCTCCTTACCCATTTATTCAACTACTAGGTGATAATAACAAAAATCAATATTCCAATTAGTTGTATGCTAATTTTGGAATATTACATAGAAGAGTTATTTTGGAAGGTGAAAGAGGAATACACTCCTTAACTGATGGGCACACTTAGAATTTTAACAAATAATATAAGATTTTTCAAGGAAAACCACAAAAAATATTGTCAAAGAAAAAGTAGAAATAAATTCTCTATTGTTTCAAATTATATTATAATTACAAAGACAAATACAAAAAGAGGTTGGTGCAAGCCACCATGACAAGGACATGCCTAAGGATAACCCATCAGATATCAAAAGAATAAATTGGATGATAATAAAGTAGAGGGTAAATATTCAAGAAAGAGTAGAAGACATGGAAAATGAGGAACATAATTTATTATATCTATAAAAAGAGGATTGAGTAGTCCTAAACAATAATTAGATAGTGCATCCACTAGATATCATCATCAAAGGAAAGGTATAAATACTCCCATACAAGAATAATTCAACAAATAAAAACTCCCAACCTTTGATGGACAGGTAAAGAATTCAGAGGATGAAAAAAATTATATTTTGGGACTAAAGAAGTCCTTCAAGCTGCATAAATATATTTATAACATGAAGGCTAGGGTGGTTGTCTTATAAAATAAAGGTTGATCTATGGCGGGATGATTTAAATAATAGAAAAGGTATGATGGAAAGAAAGATAACATGGAGATATTTTTAAAAGTACTTTCGAGCGAAGTATCTATCTGAAAAATATTATGAAAACAAAGCTAAGGAGTTATATGAACACAAATTGGGGTAGATGACACCTGAAGAATAGACCAAGAAATTCTTGGAGATACTAAGGTATGTACCTTACATAAAGGATGAGAAAACCAGTATCCATAGGTATGTCAGTGGGTTACCACAAGCATACCGAGATAGAATAGAATTCGATGAACCTAAGACTTTGGATTAGGTTATCCGAAAGACCAAACACTGTTATGAACAATCTAGGCATAAGAATGAAGTGTAGGTTGACTGGAAGAAGAAAGGAAAAGAAGGAGGGAATATAACCTTAGGATATAATCAGGGAGGAGATTGTGGAAGGTTAATAACTTCACCAAAGGTGAATAGTAGAAAATTGTAGAAATTAATGTGTAAATTCTAAACTACTGAAGAAATTTACTAAATCACAAGACTAGAATTTACTCTACTGATCTGCTGAAGAAAATTCATGATCAATAACACAAATAATCAACATGAAAAAGGAATAATCACACATGCACAAAGACTTATATATGGGAAATCAATTGCTTAAAACCCCTTACTATATATATTTCATTAGTCAAATAATCTAGATTAATACAATATGCTTATTCAAGTTTGAGCACAACCTACACCTGTATCTTCTATCCTCTGCCTGACTAACTGAACTTGAATAGTAATTAGCCATTTTTCAAAACCTCCAAGCTCCTAATTATTTTCATTTTTCCTTGAGAAAATAGGCCCTTATTAAATAGGAATTTCCCTATTTTCTTGTGCAATTCCTCTGGGTTGATCACCTGACCAATACAATGAACTATACACTTAATATAGTATATAATTAATCGTACATTTCCTTGGAAACTCTACAAAAATTGGTAAATTCAAATTCCCTGCATTCATGATCTATTTTAGGTTGATTTATTGGTGAATAGGTTGATCATTGAGTTGTGACTGACTATACACCCCGCGACTAGACCCTCCATTACTTCATCCAATAGTTGGAACTAGTTTAACTCACCATAACTCAATTAAACTAAATTAAATTGTTACAACCAAAATTAACTCAACCTGGGCACCTAAAATTTATGAACCCACTATACACAACTAAAATCAATGCCCCTAACTTGAATTAACTGAGCTAGACCTGTATTTTTTAGGAATCAACTCAAGTAAATTGAACTCAACTCATTAACTCGAATTTACTCTTCTTGACTAAGTGAAAAGTGTTATATCACCTCAATTAACTCCTCCAAGTTGTCTGTTGATGTGGAATTTCCAATTTCATCAATTTTAATGAAGTAAAAAGTCAAAATTGTGACTTTCTTGTTGAATGTTCAACACGAATCTCCGTATTTAGAGGAAATTAATTGCTACAATCAGGGAATGAAAGGATGAAAGGAGCCCATAACTGCCAGGAATGTGGAAAAAATAATTTGAGGATAGATTTCACTAAGCTATAGAAATATGGTGCAAAGTTGCATAACATACAATAAGCTTCAACTGTGAGCAAGTGGCCTTAGCATCACCATAATATACGTTGCATTGGAAAATAAGAAAGTAGGCCAACAAGCAACAACAATTAAAATGGAAGGTATGGTCAAGAAATTTCTGGTTTCATTTGATTAACCCATGATATAATTTTAGCTATATTATTCCTAAGAGTGTGGAAAAAAAAATACAAAGAAATTCCATGAAGAACCATGTCTCATTCAGCTGGACACTAGGACAAAGAAGAGGATATCATAGATTATTTAATCTTTCCTAATGAAAACTGGGAACAACACTGCAACAGTTAATTTCATTTTTTTCAATTAGGATCATATGACATTATGATTAGCATGGATTAGATGGTATGCCATAGAACCAAACTTGATTTCTATAGTAAGGTGCTAGAATGTCTCAACAATGAGGGTGCTTGAATAATGTTGCAGGGAATCAAAAGGTCGATAAAACTCAAGAGTTAGTTCAATGGTGAAATTAAAGTGTTGTAGGAGGAGGTGTTTTGGCCTTTTATGCCATTAAATTATTAAAGGAGAAAGAGGCCAATGTAGATCCATTTACAAATTATATAGTATTGAACCAGTATACCAGTGTATTTCTAGAAAACATTTCAGGACTGTTGCCCAGCATGGATATTAACTTCACATTTCAGTTGATTCTAGGAATAACACCAGTAGAAAAGGTGCCCTATCATGTGAGCATGTCTGAGCTCATGCAATTAAAGTTGTAGTCAAAGGAATTAATGGAAAAGGGGTATATATGACCCAACATACCACCATTGAGAGCCCCTGCACTTTTTGTTAAGCATAAGGATGAAACATTGCGTCTATGGATCAACTACATGTAGTTAAACAAAGCCATTATGCATAATAAGTACCCACCACCCAAGACTTATGATCTATTTGATAAATTGACAGTGGATTTGGTGTTTTCGAGATCAATTTAAGTTTGGGTTACACCAGGTCATAATCAATGAAGAGGACATTGACATGATTGCATTCAGAATGAGGTATGGACCCTATGAATTCACTAAAAATCCATTCAGGCTTACAAATTCCCCAACAACGTTTATGTCTAATGAGAAATGTGCTCAGGTCTTACTTGGAAAAATTGGTTCTGGTATTTGTGGATTCCATTCTGGTGTACTCAAAGAATGAGAAGGAACATGAGGACCACCTGAGAGTTTTTCTACAACTACAAAAAGAGAATAAATTATATTCCAATATCAATAATTGTGAGAAATTTCAAACTCAAGTTCACTACTTACGTCATGTGATCGAAAAATACGGAGTGGTCGTGGATCCATAAAATTTTAAAGTGATAATGGATTGGCCCACACCCCAAAATGTTATAGAAATTAGATCATTTATGGGGTTTTTTGGTCACTATAAAATATTCATTCGAAATTTCTCAAAGATTGGGCATCCCATCACCACATTGCAAAGAAAAGGAGTGAATTTTTCATGGATTCTTGAATGTGTAGTTGGTTTTAAATAGCTAAAGAAGTTACTCACATTTGCAGCTATATTAATAATAAATGACCCAAAAAACGATTTTTCAATTTGCACCAATGTCTGTAAGGAAGGAACTGGTGGAGTTATAATGTAGGAAGACCAGGCAATCTACTACGAATCTGAGAAGTTGAATGGGCATGAAGGGAATTAAGTCACTCACGACTTGGACTTGGAAGAAATTGTGCACACACTAAAAATGTGGATGCATTACCTATTAGGAAAGAGGTTTGTGTTAATGACTGATCACAGTGGTATGAAATACCCATTTGACCGTCCCATGCTAAATGTTATAAAAACCAAATGGTTGGCTTTGATTAGTGAATTTTATTTCGAAAATAAGCACATCAAAGGAAACGAGAATAGGGTGGCAGATGCACTCAGTAGAAGTTTGCAATAGGTTCACCTAACATCCATAAGCACTTTCTCCTCTTGGCATGGAGGAGGTGATTAAATAAGGGTTAATAAATGATGAAAATTACTAACATGTGAAGAAATGTTGGAAGGAACAACGAGATGGGTCAGTAAGTAGAATATACCAACTCAATAATGATGGAATTTTGATATTCAATAACAGGAAATATGTTCCTAATACCAAGGATTTAATGAATATTATCATCGTTGAATTCCATAAAAGACCTTACTCAGGTCATCGTGGATATAAAAATACAATGACAGCCATAAAGAGGACATATTTTTGGCTTGGAATGAAGCAACATATTGTTGAATACCTTGGAAATTATTTGGAATGTCAACAAGTGTAGGTACGGTGTACAAACACAACGAGACAACTAAAAACAATCCCAATTCTGAAATGGAAATGGTAGGTCATATCCATGGACTTCATTATATTTCTTCCCAACATAGCTATATGACTTGATTTTAGAATGGTGGTAGTGGATAATTTGAGCAAGGTGGCTCACTTTGTAGTTGTTAAAAGTACTCATAAAGCAATTTATATAGCTCAAATTTTCAATAAATAAATATTTAGATTGCATAGGATACCTAAAAAGATAATATTAAACATGGATGCTAAGTTCACTTCAAACTTTTGGAAATCCATGTTCATTGGTTTTGGAACCCCTTCGGCCTTCGAAAATACATACCACCCTTACACTAATGGTCAAACAGAGAGAGTATAGAATCTTGGAAGAAATGCTAAGGATGTATGTGATGCATCAACCAGGAAAGTGGGAATACTACCTACCATTAGTAGAATTTGCATACCACAATGGTTGGAAAGAATCACTGGGAATTATTCCCTTAGAGGAAAATTATGGAAAAAATGCAATACCCCTGTTAGTTGGGATGATCCAATAACTAGAGTATTTTTTGGGCCAAATTTTCTACAATAATTAGAACAGGAAACAATAAATAGTAGGAAAAACTTAAATGAAACCCAATATAAGGCAAAAAGTTATGCAGGCCAGCAGAAAATTCAAAAAGAGTTTCAAGTAGGAGAACATGTTTATCTTTGTTTTAATACAAATAAAATGTCATTATAAATGAGATCATGTGCCAAGTTGGCACCTATATATAGTGGACCATTTCAAATCTTGGAAAGCGTGGGGCTAATGGCCTTTATATTGGCCTTTTCACCCACAGTGAAATCCCACAATGTTTTTCATATTTCATTGCTTAAAAAATATGTTCATGATGCTAATCATGTTGTTGATTGGTGTATGTTATAGGTTCAACTAGAGGGAGAGTTCCAACGAGAACCAATATGCATCCTGGATTGGAGACAAATCAGAATAGAACAATAGAGAAATTCAAGGTGCAATGGAAGCAATTTGAACTTGATGAAGCCACTTAGGAGATGATTGAAAAATAAGGGAAAAATTCCATATTTATTTTCTTGAATAAATAAAATGTTAGAGTTGTGTATAAAGCTCAGGTTTGGTTTGTTTTCATGCTAATGAGAACACGAAGGATGTTGTTACCTTTAAGGGGGTTGGGTTTGTGAAACCCGTGGTACACTTCCCCTTATTTTTATAATGTAATAATGTAATGGCCTAAAGTGTGGGACCACATATCCATGATCTAAGAGGGAAGAGGAAATTTAAACCAAGTGGGGTTAGTTGGCACCTTAAATTAATTTTATGGTGCAAATAATGAGAAAAGAAAGGAGGAAGATTCCAAGAGGAATATGAAGATACCCCTGAGGAAATGATAAAAATGGAAACGCACAACAATACGGGGTTGGACCTATTCTTAGTTGAGCTCATGATTAAATAAGGAAAGAGATATGAGCTCAGGGAATTTGATTCTATGAAAGAAAAAAATTGTGACCACAAGAGCAAGAGGATGAAAAGGAAATTGGAGGAGTGCTTTCAAAAGGAATGGATGGAAGGCCACCCACTATCATATGCATTTCCTATTCATTGTGTATCTAAATATGGCTTCCTGTTGAGCCCGATGAAAGGAAAATTTCCCCTTAGATCATAGATATATCTTGGGGGTGACTTTTGTAAGTAATTTTGACTACTGTAGGTCTATGGTTGGGTGGAAAACTAAAGTCCCGCCTTCAATTTTCCATGTTTTTTAATTGTACATTAAATGCTTTGAGCTGAGACTTGTAGAATTAAATAATTTCTATATGAATATATGTAAATCCAAATAACGTTTCATGGAAGTATGATGTTGGTGCATGGATATTATTGATTTAATTCATGACTATTTTATGGTTAACAATGTAAACTTTGAAATGAGAACTGTAAACTCTAAACAATAAATATAGCCAAAAAACTCCCAAAAAACATGAAAAACCAAAAAATGAAAAGTGTGTATTCCAGAACGAGGTTTTACTTTTTCAGGTTTAATTTTCAACCTTTTTTAAAAATAAGGGTAAAAACAATTTTTTTGTGCAAAATAAATGAAAAAACACACTAATATTGTTGTTAGAATAGTATTTTTCTTTTCTGGGTACAATTTCAACATTTTTTAGTAACAAAAATAAATATAAAATAATGGGATCTGAAACACATTAAAATTCCAACAATTTATATCCATCTCATTAAACATAGCATATCATGAAACTAAAAATCCCTAAAATTTCAATTGTTTTCAACCATAATGTTAAAGATAAAAAAAATGACAATTTTTCAACCATAGAATTAAAGGACATTAAGTTTTCAACATATTTCAACCATGACATTATGGACAAATTATATGAATAAATTAATAAAAATATCAATACTTGTATATTGAATGAAACATATATGATTTCTCTAAGTTATTGTTGCATTGTGAATATTCTAAACAAATGGATTCACCATAATTAAAACATATATTCCAATAAACATAAAAAATGACTCAAAACTTCATGTAAGATCAGATGGAACTTAAAATATTTATTTCATGTTACCTTGCAAACATCATTTATATAAATTGTGTTAGACATTTATTCAAAATCACTCATATATTCTTGCACACCATCAAAATGCACATCTTCAAATTAATGACTGGATGCAGTTGAATATGTTCCATATTCTTCTCTTTCATCAACTAGTGCCCCAACCGAGTCAACATGCATTCCCACCATTTAAGTTTTCAAAAGTCTTCTAGATCTGCGACTGGGTTCAGCAGAATCTCATCTCAACATTGTTTCTTTTGGTAGAAACCTCTTCAGAATATCTATTGTCTTGAAGTGAAGAGTTCCTCTCTTTGTTAAATTTAAGTCATAAACAATTACTATGTCAAATTCATCCGATTTTAAGAGGTCTCTGTAGCGACGATTTATATTTCTACACTTTCTTTTTCTCTTTCCGCCAACTTTTTTATCAAATATCATATATGGCTTGTACACACCGTTGAATGGGTGTGTATTTGTGGAATACAAATGAACTTCAACATCTGCAACATCTTCATTTTCTATAATGACCTTTATAACCTTGGAAACCCAGAATAAAAATAGCCATATGAATCTCCATTTCCTAACACTGTGATCATGCAACCCCCCTTAATATCATGTATTGAACCCCTATAAAGGTCTTCCATGGCTTCATGTTGTGCATGAGATATTTTGGAACCAATATACATTTCTCTTTCCTCTACCTGTGAATAATTAATAATACCTTGAGATTGTTGTTTTTCAACAATGTTTCTTTCCTCATGTTCATTTGACACATTTTTGGCCAAATAAATTGAGTCTTCAAAAGTATACCTTTGTTTGTTGATATTGAAATGATATCATTCTGATTATTGAAAAATGACTCTAGTTCAAACCCCACTAAATACAATTCTTAAACCCCCATGGGTTTACTGAAAGTTACATTTCAGATTGGTTACTAGGTTCATCAAGAATACCAATAAAAAAAGAAATCCATTAATTTTATTTTATAAAAATACAAAATAAAAATACACATGGGCCAAGGGGTCACTATGTCGTTGGTGGCACGCTCTCCTGATGCACAATGACGCCCTACCTTTTAGGGGGGCGTTGTGCACTGCCTGACCATGGGAATTCTCACCCACAGCACAGTGGGCAGGGAAAATTTTAAGAACCCCCCTAAATTTACATGTATAATAAATGGGTGAATGCCCATGATACATGGAAAAATGAAAGGCGATTTTATCAATAATATAATATGTATATATAATTTTTTTGGTGAATCTCTCAGGCGATTATTTTATCTTTTAAAATCATGGTGAATACCTCACCATATTATATTATCTTGTAAAATCATGGCGAATATTTCACTGAATTATAAAATCTTACTCATAATGAGTATTTCTTGTAATTTTTATGAGCCTTGTTGTCTAAGAAATCCATCGAGGATTGAAATATGTATATTCATCATATGGAATATAAATATGTTTCCCATGCATTAAAAAAAAAGGATCATATGAGATGAATGATATAATTACAAAGCCATGTGATGGTGTACTTAGCATTGACTAGTCACAATGGTTGAGAGGTTAGTCATGTACTTTAGTTAATTTTTCAATTCATTTGTTGTTTTAGTGTTTATATTATAGTTATTGTTTTTTTATTGCAACTTGGTACCAACACACATAATTTTGGTAAGGCAATGTGTGCTCTAGTTCCAAGTTAGATTGTTTTTCATTTCTCCCATGGGCAAAGATTCACCCCTAAAATTTTCAATGGATACAGACTATCAATTCAATAAAAACAATAGGTTCAAGTATTTGAAAGCTATCAAATACCCTGCATGGGGCCTTCCATATTGCAGGAGCATGTGGCCTCTTATATATAGCCAAAATCTATGCCTAGCATTATTGTTGCCTTGTTATAGCATGCAGAAAAGTAATACATAATTTGCATTGACCTACCTAGTACCACTAGTCATTGCTTAGATGTCAAGGTTTACATTTCATATCTTCCTAAAGTCATGTTTCTTGTAAAGAAAAAATTATACCAAGAATTTTTGTTGTCTGATGTATCTTCTAATAAATTAATACATAATTCCCCAAAGAGGTCATTTCGCCCCTCCCCCACTCCCCCCCCCCCCTCCCCTCTTCAACTTCATATCTTTCCAGAACTCTTCTTGTATGGTTTATCTTTGACAAAGGATGAGTATTTGGGCATCCATTTCTCTCTAAAAAGTGAACTGGTAGATGTCACAATTGAAGTCTATGCTATATATGATGATCTACATAAGTTGGTTCTATATTTTGACTAGTTATGTATAAATTAATCATGAAAAAGAAGCATCGATATTATTGACAGTTGTCTTTACCAAAATGATTTCATGGATCAATGATTATGTGCAGTTACAAGTTTCTTATTGTGTGCAGGAACCCTTGATTTATGAAATAGAACCATAATATGAAAATGTAGAAATGTTAATAAAATATCTAATTCATGTAATATATAGATAAATAGTAGCCTATAAATATGCATTCAATCTAAATTATAGAGATGCATTTAACATAAAGTTTCTTAAGATATTGTTTGCCTTGGAAAGAGTTAATGTAGCAGCAAGTAGTCTTTCTTGACACAAATCCTCAAACCATTAAAGGTAGAAACCTTCAACAGAGCCTCCAAGAATCAAAACTTGCCATGGTGATCAAATTGTAGCCTCAAATAACTCTAGTAGTGAACACGTTGTATCGATAAATATCAATTCAAAGGGGCCAATATTGACATACTTATTTAATGCAATAATATGAAATTCAACACTAGAAAATATGTTCATGTTTAACTTGTGTGGAAAAATACCTTTTCCAATTTTTGTACAAATTCCTTTTATCTCAATTAGAGAGGTATCCCTAGGGATATACAAGTGATCAATTTGGATAAATACAATGCATTCCATACATGACCATGGATTTCAACTTCTCTTGATGGTCAAATTCTTAGAAAAGATACTCCTAAGGACTAATCAGTCTAAAATTCCCTTCCATAAATAAATAGGGAATTTTCAAATAGGAATGAAAAGTCTTACTGGAGCAGATAATATCAGTAAGAAATTTTTTTGACACAGAGCACTCTTAAATACCAACATAGATGATGACTATAAAAGAAAATTTCTAAACTCTGGATAAATTTATTATCAACCTTAAGCATGAAAGAAGGGAATATTCCATACCATATTTCATATGCATCTTAGGAACTACTAAAAAATAATGTATATCAAAGTGTTGTAGATCATGAAAAGGGAAAGACAAGGACACTATTTTTGTACTAGCCAAAGCTCACTCTACATAACACAAATGTGAAACACAATATGGATGGAGAACCACGAAAGTCCTATAAAAAACCACAAGACCTAAACAAAAATAAAAATTTCATTGTACATAACATCGATATAAATAAAATAGATACATCATAATAGTCTCTAGATAGTTAATACAAGAACTCCAAAAAATGATGTGAATTCATGTGTCAACATTATAGAAATACTTAGAACCTCAAAAAACACTCATTTATTTAACCAAAAACTATATAAATTTTGTAAACACAATATATGATGAATTATGAGAAGCATAAGCATGGATGAAAATTCATCTATTTAAATATTTCATACTAATAAACCCATTGATGTAACGCTCCCTCCCACCCCCTTGAACTGATCTAGCTTCTGGGATGTGTTAGTTATTTCTCACTTAGCCTCCAAGGTTTATTATGATGATGGGGTTACAAAAAAATATTTTTTCTAACTCTGTAATAACTCAAAAAAAATACCACAATCATGTTCAACTCATCGAAGGCTTTCTGGAGATACAAATTTTATCTCAATTTGACTCCTAGATTGAATGTTATACCCATTTGAAGTTTGACCAATTATATTACACCCTATTAGCAAGGGACTTCCATATGGAATCTGTGTGTGACCCACATGGTTATACCATGTCATCTTGAGTATTTCCATATCACTCATGGACCCTACATGATATCCACATGGTCATTACTAGGTATCAATGACACTTTCCACATCAACCCAAACTCACGAGTCCCACCAAGCTTAACCTCTTCATGTTATGCAATCATTTCATGTTATATCTAGTTCTAGTGGAATCTTGGGTGTCACACAGTTCTACATTATTGACACATCTTAAAATCCCAAAAATCCTCGTTAATTATATTACGTTGAGTGAGATATTACTTTGAAAAAAAATTGATCCACGACGGTGTGCACCACTTTCCAACCCTACATCTTGAATTCCCTGGATATAATATGTGCTCAGTTGATATTTTGTCCCATTATTATCCAAGAACTTCCACTTATGCACAAAATCATCCACATATGGATTCCCCGAATTCTAGATGCAGCCTCAACTTTGAGAAAAATATAGCTCATGCACAAATGAACTAGAAAACCTTGGCCCACTCCAGATTGTAGTTACAACGGTTGCTTACCACATAATATATTCCAAATGAAATCTACACCATTTTCATCGAGTCCATACCATTTCCATTTGTATCCTCAGATCACTAGATACATCCACCAATGAGATGGTAAATTATTATCCCAACGAATATCAAAATACAAATAACATTTGGGAAATCCTGAAGTATCTGATCTAGATACAAGGTACATTAAGAGAGCCATCTTGACCTGGATGAATCTAGATACTGCTAAAGCTTTTCATAATAGGAAACTCAAAGTAAATTAAAATAATTTCCTAAAGAACCAGTGCTTCTACCAAAGCATCATGTTTCTAAGACAATGGCTAAGACCTGAGAACAAACCATGAGATACACTATTCCAATTCAAAGTGATTTCAAAGGTACCAATAGGGTCTAATTTACATCAGCTTTTGGGCACAAAATTAAATAGTTCTAAAGGATAGATTTCATAAGAACATGACTAGAGACCAAGCTCAAAGAAGTGAACTTCATGATATAATTACAATATACAATTATGCACAAACCATAGGACCATCACATCACTCTTAAACCTAGTAACCATCAACACTCAAATGAATCCTCATTTAATATACAAAACATGCGTTACCTTCTTACATATGAGAGAGTCTACAGCCTTAAGTTTGACAGTGAGCCATCAAATTCATAGGTAGGTCAAATAACTGAAAAAACACTTGATTAAAGGTTAATTAAGTGATATCATACAATTATTCATATTCATATAAGTACAATTCATTTCATGAAAATGATAACAATCAAATAGTGTTAGATGTTCATTATAACCATAAAAATAGATAGGACCATTTGTCCACCTTGAATATGCAGTAAAATCAACAAACTTTCATGGGTAGTGTGGAACCATAAGTCAACCAATGACACATCAAAAGACTCCATATATTCTTGCCTCCAAGGAAAATATATCTCAGTGAAGAGGAGTTTCTAGTGGAAAATGTCTCAACTTTAAATAACCGTGGGTTTCCTAGGCATGTGCTATGAAACTGTATAGGGAACACCCCCAATTATTCAATTTTTCTACAACTAAATTGAAAAAGAAATTAAAATTCTATGAAAATCTTGGAGTTAGTAAGTTTTATCTTATAATAATATTGACTTGTCTCCCCTCACTTCTCAATGATGATGTACATAGAAAATTTCAGACCATTTATAATGGCCTGAATTGGTTTCAAGTTGAGAAGAGTAGAAATTTTTGTTTGTTTGAAAAAGTTACACTCAAATGTGGTAGTATTTTAGAAAAGCTAATTTTTTTGGTAGGTATTGGTTTCCCTTAGGATGATATAAGCATGCTATAGCATACCAAGTCTCAAATTTTTATCAATTGTTCAGAGAAAGCATTGTTTTTTATAGTAGATTTTCTGTCATACTTGGGACTAAGAAAGGAAAATATAGGTATCTGCATTTTACAATATCCTGAGGTTCTTAAATGGGACCCAAGAAAATCCATTGTAGACAATCTAGATATTGCAAGAGTTATTTTGGACAAAAAGGAGATGATAAATATGGCTTTATGTCATCCTCACAATTTGCATGTGAATGACTTGATAAAGTTGATTGAATATGTTAATTGCATTGACCTTGAAAAGCAATGAGTTATTGTGTGTATCAGAGAACATCTAAAATCCACAACACCCATGACTCTACTGTCTAAAATTTCTTCAAAAAAATGTCAAAATATACCATTTGGAGAGTTAGCACGAGTCCAACGAAGAGATGATTTAATTTCCCATGGCTCTAAAACAGAAAATCTAAAAAGCACAATGCCCAGGACTCCATTCCCTGAAGTTTCTTCATAAATTTTTTGGAATAATCATTCTAAAGGATTGAAACCCATCCATAGAAGAGATGATCTAATTCTCCATGGTGTTAATCTCAAGCATGCCTTAGCTTCCCAATAAATAACTATCAGTGAAAATCTACATCATCCAATCTAGAGGCACAAGCTAAAATTTGTGTTGAAATTGTGCTTGCTAAACTACTCTGAACAGATGATCGAAGTTGCCAGAAAGATTCAGTGTGGAATTTTTTAGTGTATGTAAGTCACCAGTGATCCAATGTACTCTTTCAAGGTTAGTTGATAGGTTCCTAGGTCAAATTTTATAGTTAAGAATAATTTTTCAAATAAAATTTGATCATTGGTTGTTGTCTAGGTCAGCGATGCTCCCTCTATTCATAGATGGTCATCATATCTCACCTCAGTCAAGTATTATTTTAAGTGTTTATGGGCATGAATCAGTTAATATACCATCATCTAGGTCATGGTATAGGATTACATTTGAGGTGTCATCATTTGGTCATGTCATCAAAAACTGCATGGGAGTCATGTCATCACCATTGTCACCATCTTGGGAGTTATAAAATTATAAAATAAAGCCAAAGGAGCAACAAGAAGAGTCGACTCATAATTTAAAAACTTTAAAAAGCTTCCAAGTTAGTAAGTAATCATCCCTCACCTTTCATTCAGATCAATTTTTTCAGCAAATGGTGAAATCCCTCTCCTAGGGTTTTCACTACATTTTTTGGTTTCTTTGGTGTTTGTTTTGTTTCAGTGAGAAAAATACTCATTTTTCTACCCTACCACCTTTATACACACCTCATAAACTTCCCCAGACCATTTCCCACATTCATCTCCCTCATTTCTTTCATTTTCCCCTTAAACCCTAGCCCACGCTGCTTTTTTGCAGAGATTATGGGTTAGGAATATGTTTTAGCCTTTTCCTCATCTTTGTTTTATCCATTTCAAGGAATTATATTTTCACAGTGTTCCTAAAACACTCCCCTATCTTCCCTAAATTTTTAAAGATTTTTCTATAACTACTATCCCCTCCATTTCCCTCTGTAAACTTGCTACCCCATTTTCTCCTATTTTCCTAGATTCCACCCTTTCCTTCCTTCCCATCAAGCTAGGGTTTCTATCATACAAAAAAAAACCATGGAAAATGAGAAGAAAAAGTAAAAAAAAGGAGGGTGATTTTCCAAGTTTGAGTTAAATCACATCCATGGCATCATTTTTAGAATTTTGTGATAATTTGCTAGGGTTTATAGTGCACACAAGGACAATTTTGCTTCAAAATCAATTTATGAAGTAATGAAGATGCATTTTACAAATGTGAAAGAGTTTTTTATCAATAATATGCCAAAGAAATAAAAATAATCTTTAATTTTACACACAGGTGTTATGATTTTAGCTAAATTCCAAAAAGCAATTGCTCTAGGTCATTTTCTGCACTTTTGAACAGACTGCCTTCAAATCAATTTTTAAGGGGTTTGGAATAGGGGTTTGCAGTGATTGATGACTCCATTTTGTAGAAGACATCCTAATATTTCTAGCCATACCAAGTTCAGCCAAAATATGATCTAGGAAGGACTCCAAACAACCTCTCAAAGTGGCACCACACTTCTACTAAAGTGGTGTGACCCTTCTGAAAATATTTAGCGATCAACATCAAACTTGGATTTTGATCAAATGGGAAAGTATTTTGGAAAATGGTAGGACAGTTTTGTTAATAAAATGCCAAAAAAAAAATCCTCTCTCATTTTTGGAAAAATAATTATGGTCTGAGAGATATTGATACATATTTGAGCCTTATTTTTGCAGAAACGTTTTGGAAAATCTGGAAAATTGGGTCATTACAGAAGTGTCGCGTAGCAGTGCGATGCTTTCTCTCAAAGCACTCGAATGAGGAATGGATTATGTTGTTGGATTCCTTTTGACTTATAAATTCAATATCAAGTACTTTTTTTTCATGTCACCCTTTGTTTATGGAGAAAAATCCAAAAAACTGCCTCTTTTCCATGCTTCTGCCAGTTTTTTTTACCAGATATGGCTCTTCTAGAGTGAAGTTGGGAAAATCAACGTTTTTGATGTCTTCCTGTGGGTTTTTTATGAAATTGCAAGGTGCATTAGAAACTAGACACATAGGGATACTCATCCCAACCTTTATAAATGCATTTGGATGCTCTTAAGTGGGTCGAAATCACCCTTGAACAAACGTGATGTTTCTTCCAGACAAGCGCGACACTTCTGCTAAAGGCACTACGTTTATGCATTGGTTTCCTTTTAGACAGTTGTCATGCTAGGAAAACTTCAGAATTCGATGCTAGTTGTCCCATGAGGTGTCGTTTCATGTATTTTTTTTTCCGCTTGTGATGAGGAAACATGTAATTTAATGAAGGAGACACTTACTCCTAGCATTTACCTAAATTTTAGGGATTAGTTTCTAACTTCCTTATATTCTAGGAAGTGACTCATATGATGTAATTATGATGCTTTCTAGATAGGATATTGACCCTATGAGGTGTCATGAACTCTATTTTCTATAATTATTCCACCTCAAGTCTTTTTAGAGTTTGGATAGTTGTTATTTGTAGTGGAGCTATTGTACAAGCTTTTGCTAATGAAATCAAGGATAGTGTTGCAGACATAGAGTTGAGACTCTAGTGGTATGCCTTTGAGAATTTTGTTTTCTCTATAAATTCATGATTTTTAATGTTATGTTACTAATATTTCATATATATGATTTTATGTTAATTATTCTCATTTTATTGACAGAAATCATGCTTTCCATATTTTGTTTTCTATAATATTTTCATGAAATTTTCTCTGCTCTTCTGAATGAATGAATTCAGCTTATTTCTTGTTCTAACTCCCTCTCAGCTCACTCTATACACAGTGACAAATTAAGCATGCTTATTAGCTTACCTACATGGACTCACCCTTACCTCTGCAACTAAACCTTTGAATTCAGACCAAAACCCTAGACCTATTTTCCTAATTGTCATTCCTATCCAGCAAAACTCTGAACAAACAAAAACCCTAATATATTGAGCATAATAACTAGCCTAAAACATTATATCCAGTCATCCCTTTGGCTGAAAAGTGACATTGAGAGAGCCCTCTCTAGTATTTTTTGGGCTAACTACCTGACCTAAAGGTTGGTTTGTGGTTACCTTCCTTCAACTCCATTCTCAGCCTTGGGAAGAAGGGGGGAGTGATAACATTTTTGGTGTTGTTGCCGAGGAGCGAAGGTTAAATATTTCCTGGGAAAGAACAGCAAAGATTAGCTATGATTGCTAATGGAAAATAGTGGTCAGGCATAAGAAGGTTATGAATATTTCACCTGGTGACTCCGGTGTCGAAGAATCCAAAGGTTGAGAGTTTTCATGGCGACTCCATTGTTCAAAAAAAAGTATCTTGAAGAAATTTTTGGTGACTTCATTCTTTTCAAGATGGATTCAAATAGAATAAGGAATGCCAAGTATGCTCCTATGGATTAGTCTCATATCCCTGGCTTTCGAAATCCTATCCCTCGTGTTGATTGCTTATCTTATCTTCCCACGTTCAAAGATGAAAAGAAAGATGATGTTGCCTTGCACTTGATCAAGTTTCATATGCATGTACATAGACTTAAAGTTAAGTTTCCTGAGGATTTCTTAATGAAGATATTTATGGCTACTCTGGAAGACAAGGCAAGAACATGATATGAATGGTTAAGACCGGCTAGAATATGTTCCTTAAAGGATTTTCATACTATATTTTTTGATAATTATAAAGAGCATAATCCATCTTTGTTGTTGGTAAAAAAATGTTCTGATAATTTTGAGGGTTTCATTTAGTATCTTGAAAGTATTGATGATGACGTAAAATTTATGGATGATGAGGATATTTTAGAGGCACTTTATGAATTCTCTTGTCGGGTTAGTTTTTATGATGATCAACAGGATTTAAAACACATATAAAACTTACAGTCATCAACAATTTCTCTCTTAGATGAAGATGAAATCAATCAAGAACTTGATGTTGATATTCATGTCCCTTCTTTTGAGATAGGTGAAGCTTTGCCGCCAGTTTGTCAGTTTTTGTTTGACAAAGGTGCAAGTAGTGAACTAGTTCATATTGACAAAGCTCCACAGTTGCAAGAGGATTAGCTATCAGAAATAGTCTCCCATCATGAAAATCAAGATGATAGTCTTCAAATAGAGTTATCTAATGAGATAAAAACATAATTTTTTGATCAACAAAAGGATAGTCTCAATACACACGATATGGCTATCATATTTGAGGATGATAAAGAAACTTTGGACATATTTATAGAAAAAACTGTTGATCCTTTTTTATTTGAAGTTGAACTTGACCATGACAAGATTGAACAAGGAATAATTATGAATGAAAATTCTCCCTTGGATCATCAAGACATGACAATCTTCCATATTTTCAAGGATCGTTTTGTTGATTTGATCCAGTCATCAAAAGAGGTGATTTTTCATGGTTTCAAGGATCAAATGGTAAGTTTGTTGGAACCATATAGGAAGATGAATCTTCTTGCATTTATGAATCATGAGCACATGTTCATTGGATACTTTGGGTTGCCTATATTTTGTTCGTTTTTCCTGCTCAATGAAAGTGTGAGCAGGATCCAAGTAAGTATCCATTTTCTATATTGGTTACACTAGAGGGATCATATCGCATGATGGTATATATATATTCAGTAGGCAGGCGGTTATCATTAGGATTTTAAGGCCAAGTCGAAGGCCCTAAGATCCCGATGGTCTACTACAATATGTAAGTTCAATCAATAGTCAAGTTTTTGAGTCAAAGCCAGTTTTTTTTTTAGTTAGTCATTTCATTTTGTAAGTTATTTCAATTTCCAATTTTGACTCCATTGCCCAATGGATGAGGCTACCTGATCTACGATATTCTTGACACCTCCTAAAGGAGCTGCCATCCCCAAATGGAACCAATGTTGGTGTCTATTAGTCACTAGTGATCAAATGTACTCTTTCAAGTTTAGTTGATAGGGTCGTAGGTCAAATTTTATGGTTTCAAATAAAATTTGATCATTGATTGTTGTCTAGGTCAGTGTTGATCCCTCTATTCACTCATGGTCATCATCAATCATCTCGGTCAAGTATTCATTGAGGTGTTTATGGTCATGAATTAGTTAATATACCATCATATAGGTCATGGTCTATGATTATATTTGAGGTGTCATCATTTTTTCATGTCATAAAAATCTACATGGGAGTCATGTCATCACCATTGTCACCATCATGGGAGTTATCAAATTAGAATATAAATCCAAAGGAGAAAAGAGAATATTCGACTCAACATTTCACAAGTTTCAAACGCTTCCAAGTCATTAAGTGATCATCCCTCACCTTTCATTTACCTTAATTTCTCCAGAAAATGGTGAAATCCCTCTCCTAGGGTTTTCACTATGTTTTTTGCTTCCTTTGGTGTTTAGTTTGTTTCACTGAGAAAAATCGTTTTTCTACCCTATCACCTTCCTACACACCTCATACACATCCCTAAAGAATTTCCTACATTCATCTCCCTCATTTATTTCATTTTACCCTAAAACCCTAGCCCACACTGTGTTTTTGTAGAGCTTATGGGTTAGGACTATGTTTTAGCCTTTCCCCCTCTTTCCTTTATCTATTTCGAGGAATTCCACTTGCACTATGTTCCTAAAACACTCCCCTATCTCCAATAATTTTACCAATTTTTTACCTAACTCCTATCCATGTTGAGTGTGTGTTATATTATTTCCATGAATAGTCACACACAGAGTGGGGGGATAACACCCCCCTTTCGTTGCATTAGGTGCAATGGGGGGGGGGGCGGCAGCCCCTCCCCCCTTGTTTAGGGATTCGTAGGGAGGCAGGTAGCCCCTTACGCAGGGTCCGGAGCAACACCCTAAGAAAAGAAATTTGGACACTATTTTAGGTCGTCGGACTCGCCTATGGATTTGTGCATGGGTTTGCACATGGCTTTGGGGCATGATGGTTTTCAGTCGCTGGTATTTTGTATATCTGGTGAAGTGAACTAGTTTTATGTTATAATCCAGGGTTAATGGATTGGGGTTTATGAATGCTTCGGCATGTATATATATATGTGTTGTAACACTAAGATGAGTATAATGAAAAATCAAGTTGGTAGTCTTGATTGGTATCCAGGGGAAAATCACAATGTATATCTATTTTCTATTTTATGCTCTCACTATTGTTTATTTTCTGCTTTTAGGAATTCATTCGTAGATAATTTTTGTATAGGGTTAAAACCTACATTTGGTATCAGAGCTATTTCGACTTCAATGGGATTCCTTTGTTGCTGAGGGCTTTTTTGCTCGAGCCTATGGTAGACCCTGTTTAGCGGGAGATCTGAGGGATCGATTCTTGCGGTGAAATAATATGGCGAGCAATGGAAAGATAGAGATCAAGAAATTTAATGGTCATAGTTTTGAGTTATGGAAGCTTAAGATGGAGGATCTTCTGCTGGATAAATGTCAGTGGATCATGGTAGATTCGGGTACTAAACCAACGAAAATATCAGATGAAGACTGGGCGAAGCTAGATTGGAAGGGAAAGAGCACAATATGGTTTTGTATCTAAAATTTGGTATTTTTAAATGTTTCTGGGGAAGCTATGACAAAGAATTTATGGGTTAAGATAGGGAATTTGTACCAATATAAGTCTTTGGTGAATAAATTATTCCTATGGAAAAATTTGTATAACCTTGGGATGAAGGATAGAGACTCAGTGACAGAGCATCTGAATACCTTCAATACTATGGTAAGTTAGTTTTCATCTGTTTATATTAAAATTTCAAATGAAGATAAGTGCATCAGTTTGTTGTCTTATCAACTAGATTCGTGGGATAGTCTGGTTATTGTAATAGGTAGCAATATAAATACCTTGAATTTTGATGAATTTGTCTCAGCCTTGTTGTCAGAGGAAATGAGATGGAGAAATATTGAGGGCCAGAATGGAGATGCCTTATTTGTACGAGGAAGGTCCTGAAACAGGAAAAAAAAATTGAGTAGGAGATCTAAATCTAGAGGGGGATATAAATCTTCAGGAAAGCCTGTAAAGGTGTGCTAGAAATGTGGAAAGGAAGGGAACTTCAAAAAGGACTTGTTGTGACCAGAAACAACCCCCCTTTTATTTATTATTAGTAATAATACTAAATAAATGGGGACCCTTAGTTAAAAAATCCAAAAAAATCAATTAGGATTTGTTTGCCTTTCAAATAAAACTTTCTATCATAAACTTATAGAAATCCCTTAGAAAGAATATTTAGAAACACTTAAGTTTATGATAGATTATAATAAAATCGATCTTGAAACAAGATAGCGCATTCATAACAAAAATAATGTATATAAAACGCATTGATCGCAGATCGCATAGCGCAGAAAAAAGAAATGATTAATAAATATCAATTTTGCGCTTTTGTGATTTTGCACTTTTGCGATTTTTCACTTTTGCGCTTTTGTGATTTTGCGATTGTGCGCTTTTGCGATTATGCGCTTATGCGCTTTTGCGCTTTTGTGCTATTGAGATATGCGCTTTTGTGCTATTGCGCAATTTCCACTTTTGCGCTATTTTTATGACTGCGATGACTCCATTTTGCGATATTGCCGCATTGCGATATTGTGAATTTGCGCAGCAAATCGCAGATCGAAATGTCACAAATTCATGTAGGCGCGCTATCCCAAGGCAATCTTCCCATATGTAAAATCCGTTATGCACTTTAATGATTATATTAAATGATTGGATTGATTATTAATGTGAAAAGAGATTGTGTTTAGATTGAAAGTCGTTTCACAATTTAAATATTATATTTCATCCGCTTTCACATTCAAAACAGTCTCATCACCTTTCTTATATCATTAATCTCATTTATTCGTAAAACGCAGGCACGAAGGAGCAGACCACTATACAAAGCTTCCGCTAAACATTATGGGTAAGAAGGAGAAGAGCTCAAGTTCTGAGAACAAAGAAATGGCTTCGCTATAAGCAGACACTGCCTGTAACAAGGATGCCGATATATCCACTTGGGAGGGAATGTATAAACTGTTAGAAGATGAAAACCCTGTGGTGATAAAAGTTGCAGCTACAGCAGGTTCAAAGGATACGTCTGAAGCAACCCTTAGAGACTTGGCTTGCTCATTTCTACATGGAATAGCAGCAAGACCAAGGATTCTCCCATATACATACATGGTGAGATGGGTGTTGGATAGCACAGATATTTCAGACAGACAATTCAGAACTCCATCTGAAGAGCTAATTGGGTCATTCACCATAGAATATCTGAGATTAATGTATAAGCTGCCAGAACCTCAGGAAACTTTCAACAAGCAATTTATGGAAGAGTTTGCCAGAGAACACTCAAATTTGGCAGAATGCACAAAGGAGTGGACCAAAAGAAGTGAACCATTGAAGAAGAACAAACAAGGTATGTACAGCACGGGTTCACTTACCTCTCCTTATTGTTTTACTGCTGCCATGTTATGCAGGCTTTTTGGAAAGCCTGACATAAATATGATCTTACCCGAATGGCTTCCTTTGTTGAATGTGGCTGTTAATTCTACAATTGTCGATTGGGCCAAAATCCTATCTGATAATCTCACCACTGCTATTTTTCATTACCGGTCTAAACGAAATGTTTCCCAGCGGGTTTATCCGCCTTTTTATTTATCTGCTTATGTCATGGACGCCATCTGCTATGTCTCTAAATTCCCTGTGATGGGCTGGAAATGGACTATCCACGATCCTTTGCCCATTCATGTGTACCATAAAGAACAATGGGAGTCTAATTTTTTCCCCCATTTTTAGCAAATATGTCATGGAATAATGCTGCCATTGTCCAGAACATTGTATAATAAGGATTCCCCGAGGTTATCCTCAGAAACAGAGGTTGATATTCTCCCCGTCGCAAGATGGTTTGGAGAAGAATTGTTCACCTATATTAGGGTTTTCGGAAGTTATGCTTCCCCCCATGTTTTACCCTTATATGTTCCAGATAGACTTGTAGCTCGGGAAATTGCTTATCAGACCTGTGGCCAGGGAGGTATGACAAAAGATTTAAAAGACAAGAAAAAGGGAATTTGGCCACAATTTCCCATAAAATGTGGAACATTTTCACTGTTGGATATTGGTCATGCATTTCACGAGATAGGAAACGTTACATGCCTACAGCTGTTCAAATTCTCAAGAAGGTTATTTGATCCAAATGATATTGTTAAGAATTTTACCAATGCAATCAAAGTAAGGGAATTTGTCGGGGAGAAAGATCTTATTGATGATATGTTCCAGGCAAGAAATTCACTCAAAGAGGTTTTGAATTCAGCTAAAGAGCAGCTATCTCCAGGGGATTTTCAGGAATTCAAGTTGTACAGAGAAAGGAGACTAATTCCTATTCCTTTGGATAATCTACGCTTAGAGCCCACAAGGGAGCAAACTCCTAGTGTTAGTCTTAACGGCAGTTCAAGTACAGGTAAATCCAAATCAAAATCTGACAAAGATTCTGAACACTCCAATACGTCTAAAGAAAAGGAAGATAAAATGGAAGAATCCATTAAAGATTCTGCACAATCTAAAGAGCTTACTCAACAGCAAATTTTTACTTCTCAACAAACAAATCCTCCTCCACCCAATGTACAGCAACAGCCAGTCACCATTGAGTTAGATAAAGAATGGGAAACCTTTAATCAATTGATTAATGTAGAAGGACAGAATGTACAGACCCCTGTCCAGAAAACCAAAGTTTTGAGCACAGGAACAAGCAGCACAGCCGCAGTAACAGAGCACATACCAATCACACCCTCCTCTGAAATTGTACTTAATGTAGAGGACATTCCTCCTCTGGATGTATTTTATAGCCCAAAATAAAAAGCAATAGTAAAGAGACAAAGGAAAAAGAGAAAAATAGAAAGTGCAATTGCTACTGAACCAGAACAAGTAGATGTTTTGTGGAAAGATCCTGCCACAGAGCCTACTCATAATCTCACTAAGTTATCTCAAATAGTAGGAGCTTATGCTTCTGCAAAAATTGATAAAGCAGTTGCGATACAACTTTTTTTGGATGAAAAAGAAGAACAGATAAAGGCTCTGCAACAGCAATTGCAACAGGTACAGGCCAATAAGGAAGCACAATTAAAACTTGAAGAGTTACAACAACAACTTCAAGAAATGCAAACAGGACATCAAAAAAGTATGGCTGATAAAGACAAACAAATACAGATTATCCAAGAATAGCATAAGGATGATCCTAAGCTTCCAGAATTCATTTCAGAAACCATCTCTTTGAACAATCAACTACTGCAACAAGAGGAAGTTTTCTGCCAAAAAATATTGCAATGGAATTCTTTGTGCCAAGAAAGTGATAAAATCACAAATCATGTTGTAGATTTACGAAATGATTATGATTTGATTAATGAAAAGATCAATGATTATCTAGCATGGCAAAAGACAGAAGAAGGCAGAAAAGCTGGTGCACCCATCATTAACGAGAACCATAAAGAAATACTGTTTAATAATTGGGATGCACAAATCAGAAGGGCAGAAAGGGCAGCAGAGGAGGCATCTACAATGGCAAACACTCTCACTGATTGTGTAAATGACAATTTACACAAAGATAACTTGATTTCTGAAACTGTTTGAGGTTATCTCCCACAGGAAAATCAATTACAAACAGAATGGAGGCAAAATGCAGAAGAAAGAGCAAAATCCATCCAAGGGCTGACTAGATTAAATTGGGACGCATACTGGGCATACTTAGTAAAGCCACACAGTCAGCATAGCACGCTCAATTGTATCATCAATGCTACAGAGAAGATTGCTCCTACGCTTGCCGACTCTGTCTTCTCAGGACAATTGAATTCAGAAGTCGGTCAACCGCATCTTCTCAAAAAAATGCTAGATGCCTGCAAGATCAAAGATCAAGCTCATAGTTAGATAGATTTAGTTTTAATTTCACTGTATTTTAGCCTAGGAAAAGGACGGTCATTAAACCGAATCCTTAATTTTTGTAATAAACTATTTTTAGAGTTAGTTAAGTAGTATTTAAACCCCTCTCATGCATTTGGAGAGGGGTCCTGGATCTTAATATTTTTGGACTTGGAGATTGCATTTTTGTACTCCATTGTCTTATATATTTTTTGAAAAGGATCACATCTGGTGATTTTCATGCGGAATTATCTTTGAAGTGTTGCATTTCTGTACCTTGGAATTTGATTTTGCATCATAGTTACTGGATAGAGTATCAGATTGCATTTGAAAGTATTCAAGATGAACAAGGTATTTCTATCTGTTCACTGTTGATCTCTTTTGTTTTATGATATTCGTTTTAAAATTTCTATCATTTATATGTATATTTGTTTTAACAACGCTTCCTTTTATATATCATTTCTGAGTATAATTGAAACGTTATTTTTCATAATTACATGTAAATGGTATACAATGATGAATGCAATATGCTATTATAACTCTGTTTAATTTCTTAAACAGAGTTATCTTTATTTGTTTCTGCACATTTCAATTTAATTAATAATACATTTTCATGGTTATTGTTGAATTGGAACAATCTTAAGTTGTATTCACATATAGCTACCCGGGTTAAAGTTAGAATTTCTTTATCAGTATTTAGCTTAAATTAGATAGTTTTATTTCAGTTAGTTTAGTCCCATTTCCACCCATCCAATCCAATCCATTTAGTTACAAGGAAACTGGTCCTTTAAATCCAGTCGGAGCCACCATACCAAATGGAAAAGGAGTTGCCTTAAGGTCCCGACCGGGTGGTTTTCCCCGATGTTTGAAGCAGAGATTTTCTAGGCTTCAACATTTTTGGCGCTAGAAGGAGGGCCTGAGATATGAATGGCAAGTAAATATTTATCCACAAGCCATTCTGAGAGCAAAACACCCTCATTAACTTCTTCAATTTCTTCTGAAATTCAAAATCCTAGAGAAGAGGTTGCAGAAAATATTCAGACACCCACTACCAAAATCTCAAAACATTCAGACAAACAACATCCTGAGTCTCCTGAAGTTCAAGATCTAATTCATAAATTGAAAGGATTCTCATTATCTCTTGAAGAGTCTGAAATATCTGAAGGTAGTGTAACTTCAAAATTTATTCCTTCAAAACCTCTTACTAGGTTGCAAAGTGAAAAACTTGGTATTCCTCCGAAAGAATTTCCTTTACCTAGTAAGGGAAAAACAAAAATAATTCAATCAAAAACAGAAAGTGATATAATTTCATCATCTCATATTCAATCGCCTGTTTCCAAAACCACAACTCAACAAAGTACAGTTGTTTCATCATCATCTCTTCAGTCATCATCTCCACAAACATCTTCTCCTCAATCCTCATCAATATCAACATCATCTATTCCAACAATTTCTATTCAAATTCCACCAGTTTCTACTATTCCTCCAATAGTCGTCCCAATAATGGCACAGAGACCATGGTCTACTCCAGGAGCAGTCAACATGGCTGCACCTTTACATGATTTACCAGATCTTAACATTCAAGCTGAAGAACATATCAATAACTTTATGCTGGCTATTAATTTGAATGGAGTCATACATGAAGATGTTGTTGTTAGATTATTCCCATATACTCTTCAGGGAGTAGCAGGATCATGGTATTTTTCATTACCATCAGGTTCTATAACAAGTTGGGACATTTTTGCAGATCATTTTTTGACCAAATTTGGAGATGATCGATCAATTGCAACTTTACTCAATGATCTCTCAAATTTGAAAATAGAACCCAAGGAACCTATAAAAGAATTCAATGCTAGATTCAACAAACTCTTGAACAAAATTCATACAGATTCAAAACCTAGTGAGCAAGTCAGAATTGAATGGTATATAACTGCCTTACCTTCAAACATAGCAATTTTCGTAGACAGAGCTGCAAAGCCTACATTGGTTGAGAATATGAAAGAAGCTATTGCAGTAGAAAAACGTATCACTTCTCTAGAAAATAAAAATGCTATTGAAGAAAGGAAATCAAAGAAGGTCAGCTTCTGAGATGATTCAAAGAAAAATACCAAAGATCCATATGACATGGAAGTTTTACAGAAAGTTCTTAAAACCATGTCAAATGAAATGGTTGAAATTAAAAAACAAGTGGCTGAAACTTCTACCAAGAAACCATTCCGAAATTTCAGAAGAAACCAAGTTGAATCTAAACCTCCTAATGTAATCTCTAATGCAGAGTGAGAAGAAGAAGAAGAAGAAGAAGATACATCTATAGTATCAGATCAAGAAGACGAAAATGAAGAAATAGCTGAATTAAATGGAATGTGGGATTTTATTCTCCCTAATTCTGATAGTGAAGAAGCTATGCCTGTAAGTACTAGGAGTAAATCTACAGCAGAACCAATGCAAATAGTTCCAAAAAAGAAAATTATAACTCCAAGTACCAAAGACAAACCCACTGTAAAGAAAACTTCTCCATTACCTACTCAAAATCAGCCATCTTCTTCTAATCCTCTCACATCAACAGCGAAAACTTTAGTAGTGTCAGATCCTATGGAATACAATATTGTTGAAGACATGAAAAAGATTAAAGCCAACATTTCCTTACATGAACTCAGCAAACTGAAACACCAACAAAAGTTTCTATTGAAAGAATTAAATGCTACACCAATTGCTCCTTTACCAAGTGGTGTAGTTGCAAAAGCAGCAAGAGGAACTGGTAAGCCACCAGATAAGGTAGATGCTACTGATACTATGCTCATTGGGGAAAATTCAAATTCTCAAACACCTCCTTTTCTTTTGACTTATGAGATGTACAATAAAAATCTGCACAATTTTTTGATTGATTCTGGAGCTTCCTCCAATATAATGCCTACTTCTGTCTGTGCTAAATTGAATATTGAACCACAGAAATCAGCAGTTCATATCGTTCAGTTGGATCGCTCTAAAGTCCAAGTGGTAGGAGAAATTAATTCAGTTACTATCAGATTAGCCTCAGATCCTAGGATTGTCCAAAGAATTGATATTCTAATTGTTGATATTCCTGAATTCTATGGATTAATCTTGAGCAAGGACTGGTCTGCTAAAATTAACGGTTATATCTCAACCAATTATTCACACATGTGGCTTCCCTACAAAAGGAAACCAAATCAAATCAAAATTGAACGAGAAAAACATATGATGCACACTGTCACTGAATTTGAACAACCTAATGAACCTGTAGCATTCAACAACAATATTCTTGGAGGCTATTCTGCTGAATCATTCCTTGGAAATTTCAAAGCTCCTCAATCACTGTTTTCTGTAAATACTTTTGTTTCTCAGATAGAAAATTTTTCACAATCTGATTCTTCCAGAATTGTAAATATTTCTGATGTAATTGTAGATAAACCAATAGATAAGACTTTATTTTGGTCATTATATTTTGATGGATCTAAATCTAGTGATGGAGCTGGAGCTGGATGCATCCTAATTGATCCAAATGGGGAGAAAACCATGCTGTCATGTAGATTAGAATTTGAGTGTACTAATAATACCGCAGAATATGAAGCCTTGGTTCAAGGACTTTATAAAGCTATAGGGTTAGATGTTAAATACTTGAAAGTTTTTGGTGATTCCGAAATTGTTATTAAACAAGTTAGGAATACTATTCATTGCCTTTCAGGACATCTTAAACACTATCAAACCCTAGTACAAGACCTCACCACTCATTTTTTAGCATTCAATATTTCTCCTATTCCTAGGAATCAGAATACATTAGCTGACTTGTTAGCTAATGTTTCATCTAAACTCTTACCAGCTGAAGATTGCAGTCCTGATAGGTTTTCTGTAGAATTGATTTTTCGTCCATCAGTCCCAGATAATGTTACAAATTGGAGAGTATTCTATCATGATCAAGATATTCTAAATTTCACGACTTCACAGAAATCATATGATGAGAAAATTATTGACGAAGATGATCATGATTTACAAATTGCTTCAAAAGGTAATGAAAACCCCATTCCAAAATCTGTTGTTAAATTAGAGGATTTATATGACATTAGAGACAGATTCAAGAAAGTTACTAATACGAAACTTAAAAGTTCCACTTTGAAGTTTGAATTAGTAAATCTTGGTTCTGATTCTAAACCTCAAAACGTTAACTTAGGACTCAATTTAACACCGGAGGAAAGGAATGCATTCATTAAACTGCTGAACAAGTATAAAAACGTTTTTGCTTGGAATTACGATGATCTAAAAACATATGATACTTCGATTATTCAACATACAATTCCAATGCTTCCTGATATTAAACCTGTTCAACAGAAGTTGAGAAAGATTCATCCAAATCTCGAAATTCAAATCAAATCAGAACTTAATAAACTTTTGAAAGCCAAAATCATTTTTCCAGTCAGGCACTCTAATTGGGTTTCCAATATGTTACCTGTAAGGAAGAAGAATGGTTATATAAGAATCTGTATTGATTTCAGAAATTTAAACAAGGAATGTTTAAAAGACAATTTCCCATTGCCAACCATGGAATAGATACTTCAAAAGGTAGCTGGTTCTGAAATTATGTCTTTTCTCGATGGATTTTCGGGCTATAATCAAGTTTTAGTTCACCCAGATGACAGATTGAAAACAACTTTCAGAACAAAATGGGGAACTTATGCTTATCAGAAAATGCCTTTTGGTCTAATAAATGCAGGAGAAACTTTTCAAAGAGCCATGGACATAGCATTCAAAGGTCTGATCAATAAATCAGTTGTTGTTTATCTGGATGACATAACAGTATTTTCAAAAAAGAGAGCCAATCATCTACATGATTTAAAACAAATATTTGAAAGATGTAGAAAGTTTGGTATCTCCTTAAATCCCAAGAAATCTTTCTTTGCTTTAGATGAAGGAAAACTCTTAGGATTTGTTGTGTCAAAAAATGGTATATATATTGATCCAGATAGAGTGAAAGAAATTTCTGATATTTCTTTACCACATAACAAAAAATCCATGCAATCATTTCTTGGACAGATCAATTTTGTTAAAAGATTTATTCCCGATTTTTCTTTAATTGTTTTACCTATGCAAAATATGATCAAGAATAATTCAATATTCAAATGGATGCATAAAGAAAAAAAAGCTTTTGATTCAATCAAACAAGCGATCATTAATGCACCAGCATTGAATACCCCGGATTTTTCTAAAGATTTTACTTTGTATACTCTGGCCAGTGAAATATCTTATGCAGCCGTTTTAACACAACTCAATGATCAAGAAATCGAAGCACCTATTTCTTTCTTTAGCTCGAATCTGCAAGGAGCTGAGCTTAATTATTCCAATGTTGAAAAACAAGCCTTTGCTGTGTTTAAATCAATCAAACATTTCAGACCTTTTCTCTTGAAGACACATACAAAAATCATTGTCCCATTCTCTGCAGTGAGGCAATTATTAATTCAAAAAGAAGCAGGAGAAAAGAGAGCTAACTGGGTAACAGCCTTGCAAGAATATGATATTGATATTAAATCAGCTAAGATTGTTAGAGGACAAGGTTTTTGCAGATTATTGGCAGGAGCTCATAACATACCAGAAAATCAAGATTCAAATCAAGATATTCAAGTAAGTCAGATAAGTGTTACAAATTCTGGATCTCAGTATGCTGATCTTATCTATTACTTGAAAATGGGTATGCTCCTTCTAATCTTAGCTATAAGAGTAAACGTGCTTTAAGGTTAAAGGATATTAAATACCAGATCATTGATAATGTGTTATTTAGAAAAAATTATGATTCAATTTTATTAAGATGTTTGGAAAAGACTGAAGCTGAAAAGGTTTTGCAGGAATTGCATGATGGACCAGCAGGAGGTCATTTTGGAGGTGATACCACAGCTCACAAAATAATTCGCGCTGGTTATTACTGGCCTACCCTTTTTAAAGATACACATGATTACGTTAGGAAGTTCCATTTGTCAAACTGCAAGTGGAAGACAAAGGAAACCAGCTTTTCCTTTACAACCAGTAACTATTGAGCAACCATTTGAACAATGGGGGCTTGACATTATTGGTGAGATAGTACCTCATTCTTCCAAACAGCATAAGTACATCCTTACTGCAACTGATTACTTTACAAAGTGGGTAGAGGCAATCCCATTGAAGGTAGCCAATTCTGATGCAATTATTGATTTCATAGATCAATTCATCATAACCAGGTTTGGTGTACCTCAAGCTCTTGTCTTTGATAATACATCTTACTTCTCTGGAAATAGTTTAATTGAATTTACAGTCAAAAGAGGTTTCAAATTAAAATATTCAGCAAATTATTATCCACAAGGTAATGGTTTGGCTGAATCCACTAATAAAAACCTTATCAAAATCATTAAAAGGACCATTGATCAAAATCAAAATAATTGGCACAAATCTTTAATCTTTGCGTTATGGGCTGATCGTATCACTGAAAAAGCTTCAATAGGGACTTCACCTTTCAATCTGGTTTATGGAAAAGAAGTTGTGATACCATCAAAATTAACACTTCCATCATTAGCCCTAGTGCAGTTTATTGAAGAAAATCCTTCTTCATCCATTCAATTGAGATATAATCAAATCCTTAAATTAGAAGAAGATAGGGATAAAGCAAAAATTACTCATGAAAAACATCAACAGCTTGTAAAATATTCTTTTGATGCAAGTTCTACCGGCTCAAAAATTTTGTCAATTGGTGATCTCGTTTTGAAATGGGACAAAGCACACGAAGAAAAAGGTAAACATACCAAATTTCAGAAAATGTGGCTGGGACCATTTCAGATCGTTGACAAGATAAGCTCAAATACATTTATACTCCAAGATCTAACAGGTAAGAGAGAGTCTCTTCCAGTAAATGGGCTTATCTTGAATAAATTCTTTTCATAAGGAGGTAACCCCTTCTTAAACTGTATATATTTCTTTCTGCAAAGTTTTTGATTGTTTTTTTGTTTTTACAAATAAAGGTTGTTTATGAGTCTCTGATTGACTGTTTACTATTTAAGAAAATTTCATCGGAAAAAATATTATAAATATTTATTTTTTGTAAATAATTTTTTTTAAAGTAATGATCACAGTTTTTGAATAGTTTAAAATAAGATGTTAAACTTTGAAAAGATTATTTCAATCATTTACATGATCTTTTGAAAACTTGAGGAAAAAGTAAATCATTATAAAGTTTATTAAGCAGAGAAAGGTTATCTATCAAAGTATAGATTTTTTTTAAAGTTTTGGAATTCAAAAAACTCTGAAAAATGGTCATCCATTTATTCTTAAGGATAAAACTATTTCACCCCATCCATTTAAGTTGTGATTTTTTAGAATATAATTCTAAGAAATTATACAAAATTTTAAGAGATAAGAGGTCTCATTACGAGCCGACTTACCATGTTCATAAGGAGTAATAAAAACTGACATTACCAATACTGCATACCAAAACAGGGTAATGGCTTATAAATATAAGACAAGGGGTCTCATCACGAGCCAGCTTGTTCAGTTTAATTATAACTAGTGAATGGCATTGTTATTAACTGGCTGCCAAACCAGAACAATGGCTCTTAAGAATAAAAATAAATAAAAGACAAAAACATGAGATAATAAGTCTTTTGAATTTATCTTTTAAAAAGTCATAATTTTAGTTGGATGGGACAATGAATGGTTAATGGTTTAAAGGTAACCCTGTCGAGACTATGAACATTTGCTGGCAGCAGAGGCAATACCTATGGCAATAGAGTATATTATAAAACCAAAAGTTGGAGAGATCCACTTACTTCATTATTAACACCAATCAAAGCTTGATATAACCCAAAATGTTTTTATTTCTTAAGGAATTAGACAGAAATTATGAAATGATTTTTATTTTTCTTTTTCATAGTGACATTTTATTTGAATTATCCTAAGATAGTTTTCATTATCTTTAAAAACCTTTACTTACTAAAGATAGAATGTTCATTTTATTTTTTCAGAGATAACTGTTTCTTTCAGTGGATCGCCAATTGTTGTGACCAGTAACAACCCCCCTTTTATTTATTATTAGTAATAATACTAAATAAATGGGGACCCTTAGTTAAAAATCCAAAAAAATCAATTAGGATTTGTTTGCCTTTCAAATAAAACTTTCTATCATAAACTTATAGAAATCCCTTAGAAAGAATATTTAGAAACACTTAAGTTTATGATAGATTATAATAAAATCGATCTTGAAACAAGATAGCGCATTCGTAACAAAAATAATGTATATAAAATGCATTGATCGCAGATCGCATAGCGCATAAAACAGAAATGATTAATAAATATCAATTTTGCGCTTTTGCGATTTTGCGCTTTTGTGATTTTGCGCTTTTGCGCTTTTGCGATTTTGCGATTGTGCGCTTTTGCGATTGTGCGCTTATGCGCTTTTGCGCTTTTGCGCTATTGCGATATGTGCTTTTGCGCTATTGCGCAATTTCCACTTTTGCGTTATTTTTATGACTACGATGACTCCATTTTGCGATATTGCGACATTGCGATATTGCGAATTTGCGCAGCAAATCGCAGATCGCAATGTCGCAGATTCATGTAGGCACGCTATCCCAAGGCAATCTTCCCATATGTCAAATCCGTTATGCGCTTTAATGATTATATTAAATGATTGGATTGATTATTAATGTGAAAAGAGATTGTGTTTAGATTGAAAGTCGTTTCACAATTTAAATATTATATTTCATCCGCTTTCACATTCAAAACAGTCTCATCACCTTTCTTATATCATTACTCTCATTTATTCATAAAACGCAGGCACGAAGGAGCAGACCACTATACAAAGCTTCCGCTAAACACTATGGGTAAGAAGGAGAAGAGCTCAAGTTCTGAGAACAAAGAAATGGCTTCGCTATACGCAGACACTGCTGTAACAAGGATGCCGGTATATCCACTTGGGAGGGAATGTATAAACTGTTAGAAGATGAAAACCCTGTGGTGATAAAAGTTGCAGCTACAGCAGGTTCAAAGGATACGTCTGAAGCAACCCTTAGAGACTTGTCTTGCTCATTTCTACATAGAATAGCAGCAAGACCAAGGATTCTCCCATATACAGACAAGGTGAGATGGGTGCTGGATAGCACAGATATTTCAGACAGACAATTCAGAACTCCATCGGAAGAGCTAATTGGGTCATTCACCATAGAAGATCTGAGATTAATGTATAAGCTGCCAGAACCTCAGGCAACTTTCAACAGGCAATTTATGGAAGAGTTTGCAAAAGAACACTCAAATTTGGCAGAATTCACAAAGGAGTGGACCAAAAGAAGTGAACCATTGAAGAAGAACAAACAAGGTATGTACAACACAGGTTCACTTACCTCTCCTTATTGTTTTACTGCTGCCATGTTATGCAGGCTTTTTGGAAAGCCTGACATAAATATGATCTTACCCGAATGGCTTCCTTTGTTGAATGCGGCTGTTAATTCTATAATTGTAGATTGGGCCAAAATCCTATCTGATAATCTCACCACTGCTATTTTTCATTACCGGTCTAAACGAAATGTTTCCCAGCGGGTTTATCCGCCTTTTTATTTATATGCTTATGTCATGGACGCCATCTGCTATGTCTCTAAATTCCCTGTGATGGGCTAGAAATGGACTATCCACGATCCTTTGCCCATTCATGTGTACCATAAAGAACTATGGGAGTCTAAGTTTGTCCCCCATTTTTACCAAATTTGTCATGGAATAATGCTGCCATTGTACATAACATTGTATAATAAGGATGCCCCAAGGTTATCCTCAGAAACAGAGGTTGATATTCTCCCCGTCGCGAGATGGTTTGGAGAAGAATTGTTCACCTATATTAGGGTTTTTGGAAGTTATGCTTCTCCCCATGTTTTACCCTTATATGTTCCAGATAGACTTGTAGCTCGGGAAATTTCTTATCAGACCTGTGGCCAGGGAGGTATAACAAAAGATTTAAAAGACAAGAAAAAGGGCATTTGGCCATAATTTCCCATAAAATGTGGAACATTTTCACTGTTGGATATTGGTCATGCATTTCACGAGATAGGCAACGTTACATGCCTACAGCTGTTCAAATTCTCAAGAAGGTTATTTGATCCAAATGATATTGTTAAGAATTTTACCAATGCAATCAAAGTAAGGGAATTTGTCGGGGAGCAAGATCTTTTTGATGATATGTTCCAGGAAAGAAATTCATTCAAAGAGGTTTTGAATTCAGCTAAAGAGCAGCTATCTCCAGGGGATTTTCAGGAATTCAAGTTGTACAGAGAAAGGAGACTAATTCCTATTCCTTTGGATAATCTACGCTTAGAGCCCGCAAGGGAGAAAACTCCTAGTGTTAGTCTTAATGGCAGTTCAAGTACAGGTAAATCCAAATCAAAATCTGACAGAGATTCTGAATACTCCAATACGTCTAAAGAAAAGGAAGATAAAATGGAAGAATCCATTAAATATTCTGCACAATCTAAAGAGCTTACTCAACAGCAAATTTTGACTTCTCAACAAACAAATCCTCCTCCACCCAATGTACAGCAACAGCCAGTCACCATTGGGTTAGATAAAGAATGGGAAACCTTTAATCAATTGATTAATGTAGAAGGATAGAATGTACAGACCCCTGTCCAGACAACCAAAGTTTTGAACACAGGAACAAGCAGCACAGCCGCAGTAACAGAGCACATACCAATCACACCCTCCTCTGAAATTGTACTTAATGTAGAAGACATTCCTCCTCTGGATGTATTTTATAGCCCAAAATACAAAGTAGTAGTAAAGAGACAAAGGAAAAAGAGAAAAATAGAAAGTGCAATTGCTACTGAACCAGAACAAGTAGATGTTTTGTGGAAAGATCCTGCCACAGAGCCTACTCATAATCTCACTAAGTTATCTCAAATAATAGGAGCTTATGCTTCTGCAAAAATTGATAAAGCAGTTGAGATACAACTTTTGTTGGATGAAAAAGAAGAACAGATAAAGGCTCTGCAACAACAATTGCAACAGGTACAGGCCAATAAGGAAGCACAATTAAAGCTTGAAGAGTTACAACAACAACTTCAAGAAATGCAAACAGGACATCAAAAAAGTCTGGCTGATAAAGACAAACAAATACAGATTATCCAAGAACAGCATAAGGATGATCCTAAGCTTCCAGAATTCATTTTAGAAACCATCTCTTTGAACAATCAACTACTGCAACAAGAGGAAGTTTTCTGCCAAAAAATATTGCAATGGAATTCTTTGTGCCAAGAGAGCGATAAAATCACAAATCATGTCGTAGATTTACGAAATGATTATGATTTGATTAATGAAAAGATCAATGATTATCTAGCATGGAAAAAGACAGAAGAAGGCAGAAAAGCTGGTGCACCCATAATTAACGAGAAGCATAAAGAAATACTGTTTAATAATTGGGATGCACAAATCAGAAGGGTAGAAAGGGTAGCAGAGGAGGCATCTACAGCGGAAAACACTCTTACTGATTGTGTAAATGACAATTTACACAAAGCTAACTTGATTTCTGAAACTATTCCAGGATATCTCCCACAGGCAAACCAACTGCAAACATAATGGAGGCAAAAGGCAGAAGAAAGAGCAAAATCCATCCAAGGGCTGACAAGATTGAATTGGGATGCATACTGGATGTACTTGGTAAAGCCACACAGTCAGCACAGTGTGCTCAATTATATCATCAATGCTACAGAGAAGATTTCTCCTACGCTTGTTGACTCTGTCTTTTCAGGACAGTTGAATTCTGAAGTCGGTCAACCGCATCTTCTCAAAACTATGCTGGATGCCTGCAAGCTTAAAGATCAAGTTAATAGATAGATAGATTTAGTTTTAATTTCACTGTATTTTAGCCTAGGAAAAGGACGGTCATTGAACCGAATCCTTAATTTTTGTAATAAACTATTTTTAGATTTAGCTAAGTAGTATTTAAAACCCTCTCATGCATTTAGAGAGGGGTCCTGGATCTTAATATTTTTGGACTTGGAGATTGCATTTCTGTACTCCATTGTCTTATATATTTTTTGAAAAGGATCACATCTAGTGATTTTCATGTGGAATTATCTTTGAAGTGTTGCATTTCTGTACCTTGGAATTTGATTTTGCATTAGAGTTATTGGATAGAGTATCAGATCGCATTTGAAAGTCTTCAAGATGAACAAGGTATTTCTATCTGTTCACTGTTGATCTTTTTTTTTATGATATTCGTTTTAAAATTTCTATCATTTATATGTATATTCATTTTAACAACGCTTTCTTTTATATATCATTTCTGAGTATAATTGAAACGTTATTTTTCATAGTTACATGTAAATGGTATAAAATGATGAATGCAATATGTTTATATAACTCTGTTTAATTTCTTAAACAGAGTTATCTTTATTTGTTTCTGCACATTTCAATTTAATTAATAATACATTTTCATGGTTATTATTGAATTGGAACAATCTTAAGTTGTATTCATATATAGCTACCCGGGTTAATGTTAGAATTTCTTTATCAGCTATTTAGCTTAAATTAGATAGTTTTATTTCAGTTAGTTTAGTCCCATTTCCACCCATCCAATCCAATCCATTTAGTTACAAGGAAACTGGTCCTTTAAATCCAGTCAGAGCCACCATACCAAACGGAAAAGGAGTTGCCTTAAGGTCCCGACCGGGTTGTTTTCCCCGATGTTTGAAGCAGAGATTTTCTAGGCTTCAACAGGACTGTAGATCTAAATCTCCTGAGAAAGGAAAAAGATCTGATGATGCTCCTTCTACAGAGGAAAAAACCACCTTAGATGAAGGTGGGGATGTGTATTTGGATTCTTCTTCAAATACACATGTATATCATGAGGCAAGGTTGATTGACTCAGGTGCATCCTTTCACTTCACTCCCCATAGGGAGTGGTTCTACGAGTATGAGAAGTATGTTGGTGGTGATGTCTTCTTATGGGATGATAGGAAGGCCAGAATCGTTGAATGTGGAAAATTCAAGCTGAAGCTGCAAGGTGGAAGGATTATAACACTTCTTGCTATTCTTAATATTCCTACATTGGCCATAAATCTAATTTTTGTAAGCAAGATGGATGATGCAGGTGTAAAAAAAGTGTTCGAGAAAGATACATGCAATATGGTTCAGGGAGCACTGGTATTAATGCGAGGAGTTTCGATTGGAACTCTATAAAAGCTTCAGGGTAGCACTGTTACTGATGGGTGCAATAGTTCTGTGGTTCCTAAAAGTGGAGGAGAAAGCCTAGCAGTATTTGGTGAAAATACCATGCTATGGCATCAAATTCTTGGACATATTGGAGAGAAGGGCCTTCAAATACTGTATGCTAATGGTATGGTAGAAGGTATGTCTAATTTCTCTCTGGATTTTTATTCCTTTGAACATTGTGTATATGGTAAGAAGAATCGGGTGAGTTTTCCTTGTGGTGCTAAGAGGTCGAGAAAGATATTAGAGCTTGTGCACAATGATGTGTTTGGGCTTGTGTCAGTCCCATCACTAGGAAATTCTATGTACTATGTTTCATTCATAGTTGAATTCTCAAGGAATACATTGATATATCTCTTGAGGAAGAAATCTGAATTCTTTTACAAATTTAAATAATCTAAGGCTTTGGTGGAAAACTAGATAGAGAAGAAGATAAAGGTGTTGAGGAAAGATAATGGTGGAGAGTTCTACAAGAAGGAATTTGAAGATTTCTATAACAAGTGTCGTATAGCACGGCAAAATACTACTCCATACACACCTCATAAAGATGGAGTTGCAGAAAGAATGAACATAATGTTGATGGAAAAGTCAAGATGCATGCTCAGGGGTACCGGATGAGGAGTGTTGAAGTCCAACAAGAAATTGCAGCACACACACTAGTGTGGGACCAATAGGTCTTAGCAACACCTACACTAGTGTGGGCTAAATTTGGTACAGTGTCTAATTTAATTTTCCCTTAATTAAATTGGACAATTAAATGTAATATTATCTCATGATCACTTATAACAGTTAACTGAGTGTGATATGCTTATTTATCTCATGTATTTCGAGTTGAGGGTGGTTGGTGAGGCATGCAGAGTAATTCTATTAGTTATGGATTTCGAATTGCAGTTGGTGCATTGGTTTAATGCATGAGTAATCAGTTAACTTGATTAGCTGAGTTAGAGTCAATTGAAATAGTTGTAACTGTTTGTTTCACTAGTGAGAGATCAAGTGAATTAAATATTATTTAATTCACAATCAATGATTTGCCATGCAACTGATGATTTACTATTAATAGCTGCATGCATGTCGGTACCAGTAGAGACCCAATTAATACAAAGGTGAAAGGGAGGTTAACTATCAGTTGTGTGATTAGTAGGTTGCTTGAATGCAACCATAAATTTATTGGAGTGCCCATGATCCTTGCACAGTTTAGGAAGGCCAAAATTCCTAAATAATGGGGATTACATTCATGAAGAATTTCCAAAGCAAGGCAGGTTGTTTAAAGTCCGAGAATTGGCTAACTGTTGGCCAGTTTTGTCTAGGACAGTGTGAGACAATTAGTAGAGTGTAGGAGACTCTTGTGAGAAGAGTGCATTGTAATTTTTTCAAGATTCCATGGTTAATATAAAATAGAAGATAGATGGGTTTTGCGTAGCAAGATTTCACTAGGAAATTATCTGTGTTGTGGTTAGATTTGATTCTTTCTTTGCTTCATGTGATTGGCGATTATGTTTAATTTCCACAATTGATTTGTAGAAGCGATTCAATATCTAGCTTTAGTACATTGTTATATCAGATTGAATCCATTGATATACATGTGTTTGTATAATTTCTACATGGTATCGTAACAGATGAAATCACTATAGTGTAGGAGAAGCTAAGTTTGTGACTGAATAGAATTCGAATTTACAGAAGACATTCTTGGTGCTACAAGTGATTCAAGATCGAAATGGCTTTCAATGGCTTGATATTGGAGTATGCGCTCAAGGGAAGCTCTAACTATATTGGTTGGAAAGACAGGATGGAGGCAGTACTGGTGGACAATGGGTTGAAAGAATTCATTGACAATGATGTTCCCAAACTCATTGTAATAGATGTTTCACATCTTGATGCTTAGCAAAAGAAGATTGCAAAGGTGAGGAGGATCTTACTGGAGGGAGTACGAGACCACATTGTGTCAAGTCTCCATGGAAAAGCGACACCATATGCAATGTGGAAATATTTGATAGATATATTTCAGAGAAACAATGATCATAGAAAATTGGCACTAAAGGATAAACTCAGGAAGATCAAAATGGAGAAAGGCAACACCATGCTAGAATATTTAACAAAGTTTTTCCATTGTAGGGATGAGCTTGGGAGCGTCAAAATTATTGTCGTTGATGATGATTTGGTGAGCCTAGCTCTTCAAGGACTTCCCAAGAGTTGGCATAGTTATCAAGACTCTGCCAATGGAAGGGAAAAGATGCCAGATTGGGAACGAATTTGGTCAGATTTGGTACAAGAAGAATTTAGGCAGAATACGAAAGATGGATCTTCATCTAATAATGAAGATGAATAAGATTTTGCTTTGGCTTCCAAGGTTAAGAAAGGGAAAGGAAATAAATTCCATTCTGAATCTGAGTCTGGTAAATATGGCAAGAAGCCTGACTTGTCCAGAGTGAAGTGTTTTCACTATCATGAGCACATTGGACATTATGCCACTATTTTTCCACAAAATAAGAAGAACAAGGAGGCTTTAGGATCTGTATTTGGTGAGGCTTTGGACTCACAATTTTAGCTTGAATTCTTGCTTATTTAATGCATGGTGTCACATGCAATGGGATTGGTGTGGTACTTGGATAGTGGTGCATCCTTTTACATGATAGGAGACAAAGAAATTTTCAATAGCTTAGAGGAGAAGGACATCTAGATGCATATCTAAATGGGTTATGATGGTTGGTACAGTGCTACTAGGATTGGTACAATTACCTTCTAGGGACATTCAGGTAAACCCTTTTAATTAAAGTATGTAATGCATGTACAAAGCTTGAAGAAAAATTTAGTATGAGTTGCAATGTTGGAGGATAGAAGCTATGATGTCGTTTTCAGTGAGGGAAAAGCTTTTTTGCGACACAAAACAACAAGACAAGCCAAGAATATTGGGATTCAAGTTAATAATATCTATAAAATTGATGTAGATGGCTATGAAAAATTGATGGGTAAGGCGGAAAAAGTGGTGAGTCGGGATGAGGGTGAGTTATGGCACAGCCAATTGGGCCATCTTCACCATGGATCCTTCAAGGTCATGCAACAGATTTCTACGGGTCTTCCCAAGGGTAAACTTGTATATTTAGACACATGTAAGGGATGCACTATGGGGAAGTATGAAAGACCAATTTTCATGAGAAGGAGAACCGAGCCTCGAAGATCCTTAAGGGAGTTCACTCAGATGTGTGTGGACCATTATCTACTGCTTCGACAACAAAGCATAAGTACTATGTGACATTTGTTGATGACTTTTCTCAAAATTTTCGGATCTAATTCATGCAGAAGAAAGATCAAGCGTTCTCAAAATTTCTTGAGTTCAAAGAATTGGTGGAGAAATACACAGGGAAACATGTGAAGGCTCTTAGGAGTGAAAATGGTGGTGAGTAAATCTCCAATGAATTCAAGAAATTCTGCAACAAAGAAGGAATTTGGAGACAGTTGATTGCGCCTCATAACCCACAGTAAAACGGGGTCGCAAAAATAGATAACAGAACAATTGTGGGTGCAACATGAGTGATGTTGCATGATCAGGGCCTACTGTTGCATCTGAAGGTAGAGGCATGAAACACAAATGTATTTGTGAAAAAATCATTGTCCTCATTGGATACTTGGCATGAGTACACTAGAAGAGACTTTTACTGGTAAGAAACTTGATGTTTCACATTTTAAGATTTTTGGCTCATATGTTTATGTGCATGTGACCAAAGACGCCATGAAGAAGCTAGAACCAACAGTTGAGATTGGGATATTTGTGGGGTACACTCAAACTCCCCACAACTATTGGGTGTATTTTCCAAACAACAAAATGATTGTTTTGCGATAGGATATAAAATTTGATGAGGAGAAAGCCATGGGATTTTCCCTTGAGAGGGCACTGAATTTGCATGCAGAGGAGGAACTCTTGGTTCCAAAGAATGAACCTAAAAATATGGAGCAGCCACTTGTGGAGGATTATGGAGTGGTAGAAAACACTCATGCAGAGCCATCCACCAGAAATGGTACAAGGCGCACCACAGAAGCTATTAGATTAAGACTTGATGTAGCAGAGAATGTAGGAGCCCTTACTTCACTACGCAGACAGAGATAGTCTCCAGATAGGTATACTGGATACATGGCTCTTATGAGCAAGTGTATTGCGATAGAACCATATTCCTTTCAGGAAGCAGTGCAACAACCAATTTGGGTTGATGCTATGGTAGAGGAGTATGACTCCTTCGTCAAGAATAGTGCATGGGAGATTGCCCCAAGAATGATCGAAAAATCAGTGGTTGGATCTAGATGGATATATAAGGTAAAGCAAGCTATTGATTGGAGTGTCGACAAGTACAAGGCCAAATTTGTGGCTCGGGGATTATCACAAGTTGAGGGGATTGACTATGAAGAGACTTTCACACCAGTCGTGAGGTACTCTTCCATTAGATCTATCCTTGCACTCTCAACGCAGATGGGGTGGCGCATTCTTTAGATGGATGTTAAAACTACGTTCCTCAATGGATTTATTGAGGATGAAGTGTACATAGAGAAGGCAGAAGGTTTCAATATCTTTGACAGTGAGTCACATGTGTGTCGACTCAAGAGAGCACTGTATGGGTTGAAGCAAGCACCTGGTGCTTGGTACACTCGAATTGACAACTATTTCACTGAGTTGGGCTTCACCAAAAGTGAAGCGGATGGAAACCAGTACATGATTGTGGTTGATGGTAATCTCTTGATTATCGTACTTTATTTTGATGATATAATTTTGACAGGTGATGAGCAGCTGATAAAATCATGCAAGGAGTATCTTGCAAGGGAGTTATAAATGAAGGACATGGGATTCCTTCACTATTTCCTTGGTTTGGAAATATGGCAACGAGATGGTGAAATTTTTGTTTCTCAAGGCAAGTATACCAAAGAGATACTGGGTAGGTTTCACATGGAGAGTTGTAAACCCATGGACACTCCTCTTCTATTAAACTCGAGGAAAGAGGATGCTACTTCAGGATAAGTAGTGGATGCTAATATCTCACAGATAGTAGGTTCACTGATGTACTTGGTGAACACCAGACAAGACATTTTCTACGGAGTTAACCAGCTAAGTCAATCTATGGTTAATCTGACCAAGCTCTTTTGGAAGGCATGGAAGCATGTCTTGAGATATCTTAGGGGTAATACAGAGTATGGATTATGGTACAGATGGAAAAAGGGAGTGAAGCTTCAAGGCTTCACGAATGCAGATTGGGCATGCAGTCCATTTGAAAAAAAGAGCACATTAGAAGGGATCTTTAGCATAGGATCAACACAATTTTCTTGGTACAACAGGAAGAAACGATCTATGGCACTCAGTTTAGTATAGGCAGAGTACATGGCAACAATTCAAGCTGCATGTTAGGCCATCTAGATGAGAAAGATCCTAGTTAGTTTGTTTGGTTCTCAGATGGATCCAATAGTGATACATGTGATAACCAAAGTTGCATTAAAATCTCAGTCAATCCAGTGTTTCATGATAGGTCCAAGCACATAGACATCCAGTACCATCATCTCAGAGATTGTTTCAAAGGCGCATAATGTTACTTCAGTACATTCCCACGGAAGATCAGGATGTAGATACTTTGATGAAGGTGCTCACTAGGAGAAAATTCGAATACCATAGACGTAGGATCAGGGTGGGAAATAATCCATTTCTTTTTAAGAGGGAGTGTTGAAGTCCAACAAGAAATTGCATCACACACACTTGTGTGGGACCAATAGTTCTTAACATCACCTACACTAGTGTGGGCTAAATTTGGTGCAATGTCTAATTTAATTTTCCCTTAATTAAATTGGACAATAAAATGTAATCTTATCTCATGATCACGTGTAACAGTTAACTGAGTGCGATAAACCCAATTAACTCATGTATTTCGATTTGAGGGTAGTTGGTGAGGCATGCAAAGTAATTCTATTAGTTATGGAGTTCGAATTGCAGTTGGTGCATAACTTTAATGCATGAGTAATCAGTCAACTGAGTTAAGTGAGTTAGAGTTAGTTAAACTAGTTGAAACTATTTGTTGCACTAGTGAGAGATCAAGTGAATTAAATATGATTTAATTCACAATCAATGATCTGCCATGAAACTGATGATTTACTGTTAATAGCTTCATGCATCTCAATTCCAGTGGATACCCAGTTGAGACTAAGGTTAAAGGGAGGTTAACTATCAGTTGTGTGATTATTAGGTTTCTTGCATGCAACCAAACATTTATTTGAGTGACCATGATACTTGCATAGTTTAGGAAGGTCAAAATTCCTAAAGAATAGGGATTTCATTCATTAGGAATTACGCAAGCAATGTAGGCTATTTAGAGGCTGAGAATTGGCTAATTGTTGGCCAGTTTTGTCCAGGACAATGTGAGATAGTTAGCAGAGTGCAGGAGACTCTTGTGAGAAGAGTTCATTGTAATTTTTTCATGATTCCATGGTTAATATAAAATAGAATATAGAGTGTTTTTGAGAAGCAATATTTCCCCAGGAAATTTTCTGTTTTGTGGTTTGATTTGATTCTTTATTTGGTTCATGTGATTTTCGATTGTGTTTAATATCCACAATTGATTTGTAGAAGTGATTCAGTATCTAGCTTTAGTACATTGTTAGATCGGATTGAATCCATTGATATACATATGTTTCTATAAATTCTACAAGGACAAGAATTATGGATAGAGGTAGTGGAGACTACATGTTACCTGGTTAACATATCACCTTCATCAGCGTTGGAGGATAAGACTCCACATAAGGTATTGGCTGGTAAGAAACCCTCTCTTTCACATGTGAGGGTATTTGGATGTGATTCATATGTACATGTTACAAAGGAATAAACGACCAAGCTGGATAATAAATCTAAAAGGTTCATCTTTATTGAGTATAAGGACGGTTAAAAAGGTTAAAATCTTTGGAACCCAAAAACAAGGAAGGTTGTGTACATTCAAGATGTGGTGTTTAGAGAGGTGAAAGATTTTGTTAAGCATGAAGTCCTAAAAAAGGAACATGAGAAGATAGAGTTTGAGCTAAAGGAGGATGAATCAGACTCTACAATAGAATACGATTCAAAAGAGGAAAAGCCACAAATTCTATCTGTGAGAAGATCAGTTCAGAAACGAAGGCAACCAAAAAGGTGTAGTCCATATGCTTTCTGTTCAAATTTTTCTTTAACTATCACTGATGATGATCCCAGAACTGTCAGGGAGGCAATGGATTAAAAGGATGGGAAACTATGGAAGGAGGCTATGGTTGATGAAATGGCATTCTTGCAAAAAAATGAGGCATGGGATCTGGTGGAGTTTCTTGCTGGAAGGAAGCCCATCGGGAGAAAATGGGTATTTAAGAAGAATATGAATGTAGAAGGAAAGGTGGAGAAATACAAAGCTCAGTTGGTAGTAGAATTGTATTCCTAGGTGTTGGAAACTGATTTTGGTGATATTTTTTCTCTTGTTGCCAAGGTTACTTCTAATAGATTACTTGTATCTGTTACTGCTGCATTTGATTTTGAGGTATAACAAATGGATGTGAAGACACCATTTCTTCACAGGGATATTAAGAGGAGATCTACATGAAGCAACATAAAGTCTTTACAATGAAGGGTAAGAAAGAACTGGTATGCAAGTTAAAAAAGCCTTTTTATGGGTTAAAATAGTCACCAAGGATGTGGTATCAAAAATTTGATACCTATATATGGGGAATTGGCTTCACCATAAGAAAATAGGATCACTATGTGTATTTGAATTAATTGGTGACCTTGTTATTTATTTGGTCTTGTATGTGGATGATATGTTTCTGATTGGAAATGACAAAGAAATTATCCAAGATTTGAAGACCCAATTTTTCTCCAACTTCAACATGAAGGATCTTGGTGTTGCAAACTTTATTTTGGGCATGGAAATTAAGAGAGACCAGGAAAGGATGAAGCTCTGGTTAAATGAGAAGAATTATGTCAAGATAATATTGTAGAGGTTCAATATGCAATATAGTAAACTGGTGAAGGTTCCTATTCTTGTAGGTGTAAAGATATCTGTTGAATAATGTCCCAAGACACAAGAAGAAGAGGAGGATATGTCTCGTGTTCCATATGCAAGTACAGTAGGTAGCCTAATGTATGAAATGGTATATAATAGACAGGACATTGCACATGCAGTGGGAGTATTGAGCATGTTTATGTCAAAAATAGGGAAGAATGTAATATTCCCAAATGGGAAAAGCAGGAATATAGTGCATAAAATTGGAAATAATAGGAAATAAAATTACACCAAAATTTATGACAACCATGGAACCATTTTATTATGTAAATCAACAGAAAATAGGTACAATAAAAATGGACACAAGTCAAATGATCAAGACAAACAAGCATTCCATGAATACATATGCCCAATATGAAATGTTGCTACATAGGAGAATGCCAGAGAAAAAGTACAGTGTAGTTTTAGAAGGTACAATGCTACTGGAAATGTAAAAATATATAGATCTGCTAATGTATGGATCATAAAGTATCGGGAGTAAATATCTAAGCTCCCAAACACAATTCCAATATAACCCAGGAAGGGTTTCCTGAAATACACAAAATGAAGAAAATACAAATATGGCCCTAGGGCTGAATAAAATTTGAAAATGGATAGATGATAGGAGGTGGCTAATCTGATTTGGAAATTTATGAAAACTCCTCATATAGATTCTCCAAATAAGAGCCAGATCCCCTCACTAAATTCTATCTCCCCCAACTAGGGCTCCAAACCCCCTACTGCAATTACACTCTGAAATAACACAATCCCTTTAGGAAAATGCACTGTAACTGATAGTAGTACCTTAACCTGATGTTGAATGATGAAATGAAGCTCAATAATATTCCTTAGAGACCTCCTAAATGAAGGGCTTCTACCTCCACTGGAAAACAAGCTCAGAAATTGGGTTTCTCAACCCTCCACTCTAACACCCTGCAACATAACACAACTCTGAATAGAAACTACATTGTAGATGAATACTAAAGCTTGGCAAGAATGCCATAATGTGGAAATGTAGTGAAATACTCCTCCTAGAGGCTCCTCAAAGAAATAGGTGGAATTCCTGCTCGGGAACACCCTGTGCTAAAAAGCACTGCAATCTTAGCTAAACAGCTGAAGAGAGCAACAAGTCTAAACATACCATCAAGAAAATAATAATCTAATCATACCCACAATGGATGCCATCCTATTCCTTATATTATTGGTGAGATTCCTCACCTTGGGCCACACTCATAAATCCACTACTTCCATGCATGGAATCTCCCTCCAAAACTGTGTTGTCCCCTAACGAATGCCACTCCCATACCAGCGCTGTTTGATTTGGTCAAGGTTGACCCAACCTTCATGCTCCAACCCATTTTCACAGATAAGGGTCTTTAATCCAGCCTTCAGATGACTTCCTTTCACATTAGGAGTATATTTTATTCCTACTAAGGGGATTTATGGGTCTCCATACCCTCTTATTCCTCTATCTAAGAGAAAAATAAAATTTTAATATCCCAATTAGCTATGTGCTAATTTAGGAATATTACAGTCCTCCCCTCCCAAATGTTGCTTGTCCTCAAGAAATCACAAGGATAAAATTGAAGATCCTATCCTCTCCCTCCTTTATCATCCTCATATGATAAGTTCCTCAAATGAACATGATTCCCTCTCATCATTATGTTCCCTAGCTGCTCCTCCCAAGTGTATAAGTAAGCCTTTGGTGACAATTCCAAATGGATCTCATCATGAAGTAATCAGATATCCATAGAGGAAAATATATGTGGTCTAGAGGAATTTTTGATGAATGGTATCATAAAATCATTAGGAACATTCATTCCCATGTGAAGCTCCAAACCCCAAGCTATCATCCATACAAAGTGAGTCACCCTCCAAAATGGTAACTGATGAAAAACTTCTTCCACCTTTGGCTCCTGCAATGTAGGCGGGATGCATGAGTGAACATGATAGACCAAATGGCCTACCCCACGCTTTCTCTCTCTCCACTTATGGAAATTTTAGAGTTGCTGCTGATATTAGGCTACAATAATGTTTCCCTCAAGATATAAAAGGACATCTGGATCTTTAAAGACCCCTTCTCTAGTTTTATGAGCCCAGACCATCCCATAAAAAGTGAATGGTACATCATCACCATATGGTATCCAAATCATAAAGATACTGAATGTTATGTGCAATTTTGGATGGTACCATTGGTTTCTGCAGTGGATACATTGCATTTTTACCAACTGCTGTTTTAGAACATCATGTGGCAAGTTGTCTCCCAACAAGTTGCTAGTTGTTCATGTTTTCTCATCTACTAGGAAGTAGTAAATGGAATTACATATTAGTTGATAATAACAATAATAACACCAAATTTTCCCAAATCCATGCAAAGAAGGGCTATCTCCATCATAAATGTTGGTCCTAGAATGACCATGAAACCAAAATATAATCTTTCCCTCGTGTGGAGAAATGCATTGTACATAGATGGTGAGAGAATGGAAATACTTTGTGAAATAATCAATAAGTACAGAAATACATTTCTTACCATGCATTGTGAGTAGGCTATAAGTGAGGCCCGTGGATAAGCCCTCCAATGAGAATATCCTCATAGTGGTTTGAAAAATGAAGGGATGCATACTCCCTTTGGAACACTCCATCAATAGACACATACTCCCAAGTGACAGCGTTGTTGGCCTTTGTGATAAGGCCCTTGCTACCTCATGACTCCATTCTTTGACATTACACATGCCAAAGTCATCCACCATGATGTTGCTACATATGAGAGACTCCTTCCTATGTGGAAGTACCTCCTGATCCTCGAAAGTTGAAGAGTAGCCTCTTTGCACCCTGATTGTGCCATTCTCTATTTTTGACATATCCAACAAAGAATGGGAGGAAATCAACCCATACACTTTCAAGAGTAACCAAAGAAACAATAGCTCTTGTTGCTTTCTCACATCTCCATTATATATAACAGGGAGTGAAAACATGATGACTGATATGAATATTATCACATCACCCCAATGCAACCAAAATCCTTGCTACCATATAATGCAAAGGTCATGCCATGTCCCAACCACCAATATACTCTTTGAAATAGAATGGGTCATGTGATGACCAAACTCTTTCAAGAGTAGCCAATGCAGCCTTGCCTCTTGCTGCCCTGTGTCATAGATCTGCAAGGGGATTACCATTCTTATCAACATCACCCATCCAAATAATGGAGAGTGTCTACTATCATGATCAAAATTGGTATTCCTGCAATGGAGAATACCATCCTCCCATATAAAATCAATATCTCTACACTTCATGGGATGTTGAAGTACCTCCTAGAGATCTCCATATCAAGACCACTCATCAATGACCTTGTTGAATCTATGAGGATCCAAATATACTAATGGAAAATATTCTCATTGAGCTGTGAAATGCTCATCAAGAAGGATCCATAATAATGGGAGATAATATGTCTCTCATCAACCATCTGCCTATCCACTGCTATACAAGTGTATTGGTGATCAGGATGTCCCAATATTTGTTGGGCAACCAACTCATCATTGATGCTCAATGACAGCATTGCTGATCTCCATGATGGTGCATATTCTGTCTCATGATCATGTTCAATGCTTAAAATATAGTTCTACATTGAATGGCTTAGGAAAATTCTCATTCTATCCTCCAAAAATATACACTCCAACCCCAAGTGTTGTGTGCAACTCAACAATGACATACTAGGATGAATCTACATATCCTCCGCGATTCTATGAAAGCTCCTCTGTGTAGTGATAATCTATTGGTCAAAATCAACAATGTATATTGAACCTAGGTCATGTAATGGCATAGTCCCATAACCTTCTTTAAGATTTTCTAAATTAATATAAATTGGAAACATTTGCATACCTTGGTTTTGCTTGGGAACATCATGTACTACTACAAGGGTTCCTCCCACTGGTGTGATGACTTCCCCAACTACTGTTGATGATGGTTGCTCCTCTATGGATGCATCAGCACTGGTATAAGTCTCCTCCTCCTCATGCATCGCCTGAATAATGCATGGGACTCTAAATGTCAAGATATAAAGACCACTTTGCAAAGGTGCAAGTGTTATTTCTCTTGATGTAAGTTCTCCTATAGAAAGTGGTGGTGGAGGTTTCTTCTCCTCTTATTTCTTCTTTTCAAACCTCTTGATAAACCTTTGAGTAAAATCTGCATATGTACTCATTTTTGCATGACTCAAATGGTTGAACCACCAAATTTTTACTTCACCCTTAAGGTGCAGCGCTGCAATCATAACAACTTCTCTTTCTACCACGAGATGCAGCAGGAAGAATGCATCCAACTCCATTCCCCAAGCCCTTGTTGTGCATGTGGATGACCCATCAAATGTAGGCAATAGAAATCTATTGTACTTTCTCCTCTTATTGTTGTAAGGTATTCTCTCTTATTTGAGCCGAATAAACTGTGGGAGAGTTAGATTTTCCTTGAAATCCCTTGCTTGAGATTTTTTTTCTGCAAGATACTTACTTAGAATCTCATGATTTAAGTTTCCTCCATATCCCTGCCTTTTGTCTTATTCTTGAAAAGAAAAGGGCATATCATGTTTCTTTGGAGCTCTATGCAATACTGATTCTTTCTGCTGATAGGAAGTGCATGGACCTTCTGTATAAATTATATACAAGATGCATGTATATATCAATATTCTCCTGATATAACAATATTTATCTTCTTGCTAAATATAGAATCCTTCCACTCTTAATATTTTGTGGAAATTTAAAAACTCAAACACATGAAGCAATAAAAAAAATCACACATAACACAGTTGTTTAACGGGAAAGCCTAAAGCTAAAAACCCCAACTATCATATCGTATGTATCATGGAGATCATGTAACAATCTCATACAAATATTAGTACATCAAGCTCTTAGTACAATCAATCTTCACACACTAATCAAAAGAAATCTGCAAATCCATGCACTGATTTCTTGCCACCTAATAGCCTGCCTCCAATGCACAATCCCTGCTGAAGAAGACCCCTGAATGAATTCGAATCTACCTTGCTTTCACTACACAATCCTCATTGGCAACTCCATTGTGTGTGTGGTGCTATCAATGCATCACTATAGTCACAATGGATAGTCCATATTACCCTTTCACCTATCTCTCCACTGGGTCTCCACTAGAACTCACATGCACTATAGTTAACTATTGTATTTGTTTAGTTGATAAATGAGTTATTATTTGTGAATTAACTAACTAATTAATTCACTCCACTCTCACTAGTGTATAATTCATTTATACTAGATACAACTAGCTCAACTGAGTTTAACTCCATTAACTTAGTTAAACTAAATAACAACTCCATGAACTACTCTTCTAACTTTGTCATAACGTTGCCACTTCAGTTCTAACTAAGTTCTCCATGCATGAACCACCAGTAAACCCTAGGAATTGCGTAATTCCTTCAGCCCATTAATTTTCCAAATCTGTATACTAAAATAAAGTGCTCCAAGAGAATAAGTTGATATTTAGAGTCTGATTATTATTAAGAGCTAATAATAATCGACACTTCTATTTTTAGATTGACTATCTATAAATAGACTTCGCCCAATATTCTAAAAATGTAATTTCATCTATTTTTCCAACTTGACCAACCATCCACAAATAGCATACTGCAACTTCTGAAATATGATCACCATGTTTAAAAATAGACATAGTCTAAAGATGGACTTACACATAAAAATAACCTGCGGGCCCACTTAGTGAAGGCGATTGGTTTTCACTAAGCTTCATCATCTTGTTGAATCTCAACACTCCCTCTCAAGAAGATAGGGATTATCCTTCACCCCAATCATACCTCTATGGTATTCGAATTTTCTCTTGGTGAGCGCCTTCATCAGAATGTTTGCATCCTGATCTTCTATAGGATTGTACTGAAACAACATGATCTTTCGATGCACACAATATCTGATATGATGATACTAGATATCAATATGTTTAGATTTATCATGAAACATAGGATTAATCAAGAGTTTAATGCAACTCGGATTATCACAATGTATCACTGTAGGATCTAAATTTGAACCGAACAAACCAACCACGATCTTCCTCATCTAGATAGCCTCACATGAAGCTTGACTTACTGCCATGTATTCTTCTTCTGCTGAACTGAGTCCCACATATTTTTGTTTCCTATTGTACAAATAAACTATTGTAGATACGATACTAAAAACCCCTCCTGATGTGCTCTTTCTGTCCGTTTGGTTGTCTTCCCAATCTGCATCCGTGAAGACATGAAACTTCACCTCATCCATCTATCTGTACCATAAGTCATACTCAGATGTTCCCCTAGATACGTCAGGACATGCTTGCCTAACTTCCAAAAGAGCTTGGTAGGCTTAACCATCGCTTGTGAAAGTTGGTTCACCACATAGCATATGTTCAGTCTTGTATTAAATAAATACATGAGCGAACCCACCAACTGTCGATAAACAGTGGCATCCACTACCTCTGCCAATGTAGCATCCTCTTTCCTTTAATTTCCTGGAAGAGTAGTGTCGATAGGCTTGCAGCCTTGCATGCGAAACTTCTCAAGTATCTCCCAGGCATACTTGCCTTGAGACACAAATAGTTCACCTTCCCGCTGCCATATTTCCAATCCAAGGAAATACGAAGGAGGCCCAAATCCTTCATCTCAAACTCCTTTGCAAGATCTGCCTTGCATGAGTGTATCAACTGCTCATCACCTATTAGTATTAAATCATAAACATAAAGAAAAATTATTAAAAGCTTACCCTCCACCACAATTCGATATAGGTTTGCATCTGCCTCACTCTTGGTGAAGCCATGTCCAGTGAAATAGTTGTCGATCCGTGGGTACCAAGCACAAGGTGCTTTCTTCAGTCCATACAACGCTCTTTTGAGTCTACACACATGCGACTCACTGCCAAAGATCTCAAATCCTTTAGGCTTCTCAATGTACACCTCTTCCTCAATGATCCCACTAAGGAACGCAGTCTTCACATCCATCTAATGAATGTGCCAACCCATCTGTGCTGAGAGAGCAAGGATGGTCCTTATGGAAGAATAACATGCGACGGGTGCAAAGGTTTCTTCATAATAAATCCCCTCGATCTGTGAGAAGCCTCAGGCAACAAATCTTGCCTTATACTTCTTGATGCTCCCATCGGCAACTTGCTTTAACTTGTATATCCATCTTGATCCTTCAACTGATTTTCCCACTGGCCTTGGAACAACCTCCCAAGCACTGTTTCTGACAATGAAGTCATACTCCTCCACCATGGCATCTACCCATGTGGGCTCCTGCATTGCTTCTTCAAAGGAATATGGCTCTGTCATGATACACCTGCTCATAAGAGCCATTTATCCAGTAAATCGGTCAGGTGATTGTCTCTATCTGCGCTGTGATGTAGGGACTCCTACATTCTGTGCTGCATCGAGCTTCAGTCTCGCAGCTTCTGTGGTACGCTTTCTACCTTGTCTGATGTTTTTTTTTGCATGAGTGGACTCCTCCAGTTCATGAATCTCCTCCTGTGGCTGATCCACATCTAGAGGCTCATCTTTGGGAACACGAAGTTCCTCCTCTGCATGCAAGTGTAGCTCCCCCTCAAGAAACAACTTCATGGCTTTCACCTCATTGAATTTTATATCCCGTCACACCGTAGTCATCTGAATTTCTGGAAAACACACACAATAATTATGGGGTGTTTCTGTGTAACCCACAAATATCCCAACTTCTGCAGTCGGCTCCAGCTTTTTCCTAGCATCCTTTGTCACATGAATGTAAATAGATGAGCCAAAAATCTTCAAATGATAAATATCAGGCTTCTTACCAGTAAAATCTTCTTCAGGTGTACTCATGCCAAATACTCTATGAGGACAAAGGTTTTTCACATAAACCGCAGTGTTGCATGCTTTCGCCCACAAGTGCATTGGTAAGCCCTGGTCATGCAACATAGCTCGTGCAGCACCCACGATCGTTATGTCATTCCTCTCTGTGACACCATTCTGCTATGGGTTATGCAGCGCTATGAGTTCTCTTCGAATTCCTTCTTTGCTACAGAATTATTTGAATTCGCCCGAGATATATTCACCACCATTATCGCTCCGTAGAGATTTCAATTACTTCCTCGAATCCTTCTCCACCAATGCTTTAAACTCACAGAACTTTGAGAATGTTTCACTCTTCTTCTGCATGAATAATATCCAGCATATATGAGAATATTCATCAAAAAATATTACATAATACCTGTGTTTTATTTTTGAAGCAACCGAGAAAGGTCCACATGAATTCTCTCCAGGATCACTGAAACATGGTTCTCCTTCTCATGAAAGGTGGTCTTCACAAAATTATGCATAGTACATCCCTTGCACTGATATGACTGCACAAGAGCACCCTTGGGAAATATAGTAGAAATCTGCTGCAAAATCTTCAAAGTGCCATGGTGAAGTTGGCCCAATCTCCTGTGCCATAATTTGCCTCATCCCGGCTCACCACTTCTTCTGCTTTGCCCATCATTGTAGTGCAGCCATCTACCTCCATCTTGTAGATATTCTTAACTCAAATTTATATCCTCTTGTTTTGACTCGTTGTTTTATGTCACAGGAAATCTTTTCCCTCGCTGAAAACAATGTCATAACCTCTATCCTCCAACATTGCGACCAAGACCAAGTTCTTCTTCAGACCTGGAACATGCATAACATATTTCAACAGAAATGGATTACCTGAATCCCTCTCAAAGGCAATGGTCCCAATGCCAGTCACACTGTATCGACCATCATCACCCATCTCTATATGCATTTGGCAGTCCTTCTCCTCCAAGTCACTAAGCAACTCCTTCTCTCCCATCATATGGAAAGATGCACCACTATCAAGATACCACACCGATCCCATTGAGCTTTAAACCAAGCATGAGATCAAATAGAAATCAAGTTCAAATTGCGAGGTTAAGGCGTCACCCACTGCAGCTCCAACAACGTTCTTTTTTTTCTTCTTTAGTGGGCATTTAGTGGCGAAATGCCCATGTTTGTGACAGTGAAAACACTTCATCTTAGACAAATTCTGCTTCTTGCCTTTAAATTCAGATTTTGGAGGAGATTTATTCCCCTTCCCTTTCCTTGCTTTGGCAACCAAAGCACAATTCTCTTCATCTTCATTCTTCAATGAAGATCCATCCCTGGTACTTCTCCTTATCTCCTCCTGCACAAGATCCGACCAAAGTCACTCCCATCCTGGCAGTTTCTCCCGTCCATTGACAGAGTCTTCATAGCTATGCCAACTCTTCAGAAGCCCAAGGAGAGCCAGGCTCACCAATTTTTCATCGTCAAAAGTAATCCCCACACTTCCCATTTCATCCCTACAATGGAAAAACTTCGTGAGATATTTTGGAATATTGTCACCCTTCTCCATTTTTATTTTTCTGAGCTTATCTTTTAGCACCAACTTCCTCTGGTCACTACTGCTTTGGAAAAAATATATCAAAGCCTTCCACATTGAAAATGGAGTGGCTTTCCCATGAAGGCTGGACACAATATTTTCCTTCACACCTTCCAACAGAATTCTTCTTGTCTTTTCTACCTTCTTTTTCCATGCGTCAAGTAATGCAGCATCGCTAGATCCCGGCTTAGGAACATCGTGATCGATGAACTCCTTCAGTGCATTATATTCTAGCACCAACTCCATCCTATCCTTCCAGGCTATGTAATTCGATCTGCCATCAAGGGAATTCTCTAGTCACAACCCATTGAAAGACATTTCAATGTATACTCAACTGTCACACCAAGAATTTTCTGCAGCAAATTCGAATTGTCTACTAGCACAAACTCAGCAATTATTCACAATTATAATCTTCATGAATTAACACTGATCTAATACCATGTAGAAATTATATACAAGAGGAATGTATATATCCATATTCTCCTGCTCTAACAATATTTATCTTCTTTCTAAATACAAAATCCTTCCACTGTTAATATTTTGCGGAAATTTAAAAACTCAATTGCAAACACATGAAGAAATAAAAAAAATCGCACATAACACAGTTTTTTAATGGGAAATCCTAAAGCTAAAAACCCCAACTATCATATATTATTTATCATGGATATCATGTAACAATCTCATACAAAGCTTAGTACATCAAGCTCTCAGTACAATCAATCGTCACACACTAATCAGAGGAAATATGAAAATCCATGCAATGATTTCTTGCCACCTGATAGCCTTCCTGCACTACACAATCCCTGCTGAAGAAGGCCCCTAAATGAATTTGAATCTACCTTTCTTGCACTGTGCAATCCTCATTGGAAACTCCAATGTGTGTGTGGTGCAATCAATGAATAACTCTAGTCACAACGGACAGTCCATAGTTCCCTTTCACCTATGTCTCCACTGGGTATCCACTAGAACTGACATGCACTGTAGTTAACTGTTGTATTTGTTTAGTTGATTAATGAGTTATTATTTTTGAATTAATTAACTAATTAATTCACTCCACTCTCACTAGTGTATCATTCAGTTAGACTAGATACAACTAGCTAAACTGAGTTTAACTCCATTAACTGAGTTAAACTGAATAACAACTCCATGAACTACTCTTCCAAGTGTGTCATAACTTTTCTACTTTAGTTCTAACCGAGTCCTCCATGCATGAACCACCAGTAAACCCTAGGAATTGCGTAATTCCTTCAACCCACTGATTTTCCAAATCTATATACTGAAATAAAGTGCTCCAAGAGAATAAGTTGATATTTACAGTCTGGTTATTATTAAGAGCTAATAATAATCAACACTTCTATTTTTAGATCGACGATCTATAAATAGACTTCGCCCAATATTCTAAAAATAGAATTTCATCTATTTTTCCAACGTGACCAACCATCCACAAATAACATCTTGCAACTTCTGAAGTATGATCACCATGTCTAAAAATAGACATATTCTAAAAATAGACTTACACCTAAAAATAGCCCGTGGGCCCACATAGTGAAGGCGACTGATTTTCACTAAGCTTCATCATCTTGTTGAATCTCAACACCTTCCTCATCTTGACACCCTAGTGTGGTTTCATTGCCTTTCTCCATTTTTCTTCGGTTGACCTACTTGGTGAGGTCCCTCTTAGATCTAAAAAGAGATGAAATAAAACTCATTCCTTCCATTATTCTGATCTCTTTCTTCTTCTTCTTATTATCCTGATAGCATAATGGCTGAGATCCACAGGCTAAGCCAAGAATATGCTCTGATACCACTGTAATATTTCCAAATAGGAAAAGAATGAATATAGTGCATAAAACTGGAAATAGTAGTGAATAACATTACAAAAAAATGTATGAGAACCATGGATCCATTTTATTATGTAAATTAGTAGCAAATAGGTAAAATAAAAACAAACACAACTTAAATGATCAAGGCAAACAAGCCTCCCATGAATACATATGCCCAATATGAAATGCTGCTACGTAGAAGAATGTCGGAGAACAAGTAAAATATAGTTTTAGAAGGTACACCGTTACTAGAAATGTAAAAAAATATAGATATGCTAATGCATGACTCATAAAGTTCTGGGAGTAGGGATCTAAGCTCCCAAACACATTTTCAAGATAACCCGGGAAGTGTTTCCTGAAATACAAAAAATGCAGAAAATACAAATATGGCCCTAGGGCTGAATAATATCTGCAACTGGATAGATGATAAGAGGTGGCTGATCTGATCTAAATTTTTTTGAAAAATCCCCCTATAGATTCTCCAAATGAGAGGTTGATCCCCTCACTGAAATCTATCTCCCCCAACTAGGGCTCCAAACCCCCTACTGAAACTGCACTCTGAAATAACGCAATCCCTTTAGGAAACATCACTGTAACTAATAGCATTACCTTAGCATGAAGTTGAATGATTAAATTAAGCTCAAGAATATTCCTTACAAACCTCTTAGATGAAGGGCCGCTCCCTCCACTGGAAAAAAAGCTCAAAAAGTGGGTTTCTCAACCCTCCACTACAACACCCTACAACACAACACAACTCTGAATAGAAACTGTGTTGTAGATGAAGAATGAAGCTTGAAAAGAATGCTTGAATGTGGAAATGTAGTGCAATACTCCTCCTACAGGATCCTCAAAGAAAGAGGTGGGATTCCTACTCAGGAACACCATGTTCTAAACAACACTGCAATCTTAGCTAAACAGCTGAGGAGAGAAACAATTCTAAAAAAACCATCAAGAAAATAATAATCCAATCATACCCACAATGGATGCCATCCTCTTCCTTATATTTTTGGTGAGCTTCCTCACCTTGGGCCCCACTCATTAAGGCCACTACATCCATGCATGGGGCCTCCCTCCAAAACTGTGTTGTCCCTCATTGAATGCCATTCCTTCCATACCAGCGCTATTTTATTTTCTCAAGGTTGACCCAGTCTTCATACTCCAACCCCTTTTCACACATAAGGGTATTTAATTCATCCTTTAGATGACCTCCTTTCACATTAGGAGTGTAATTTATTCCTACTAAGGAGATTTATGGGTCTCCATACCCTCTTATTCCTCTATCTAAGAGAAAAATCAAAATTTAATATTCCAATTAGCTATGTGGTAATTTAGAAATATTAAAAAGGAGCATTGGACAACAGTGAAGCGGCTTTTCATATATTTGTGTGGCACTAGTGATTATAGTTTGTGCTACTAGGGAAGTCGAGGATTGGACAATGTTTTGGACATATGTGGTTTTGTTGATGCCGACAGGGCTGGAGATTTGGACCAAAGAATATCTACAAATGGGTATGTTTTTATCCTATTTGGAGGTGCAGTCATTTGGATGAGTAAATTCATTATGTAGTGGCACTTTCAACTACAATGGTAGAATACATGGAAGCCACTCATGCAAGCAAGGAAGCAATTTGGTTTCAAAGATTATGTTCAAGTATGTGATTGGTGTAGTGAGCTATAATGATTGAATTTGATAGCCAAAGTGAAATTTTCTTCATTAAGAACCTTGCTTATCATTCAAATACAAAGCACATTAATTTTTAATATCACTTTTTGAGAGATATGGTTGAGGATAAAAAGGTGTTTCTGGTAAAGGTGGACACTTTGACGAATGTTGCAAATGCATTAAAGAAGTCTATGAGCACTCAAAATTTCTCTTGTTGTAGTGAAACAATGGGTTTTGTAGGGCTGAACTAATGGCTAAGCTCTCCCATGGCCCCCTATGGAAAGAAAACAACAAGTGGGATAATGTTGGGTGTGTGTTATATTCTTTCCACAAAAATTCGCATGCGCGGCGGGGTGACAAAGGGGGTGATAACCCCTTCTATTTTTTGTGCCTGACGCATTAAGGGGGTCATGGGGGGGCGGTAGGCCCCTGTCTGTAGGGGTTCACAAGGGGGTGGGTATCCCCCTGTGTAGGGTCTGGAGCATCGCCCTAGGAAATTTTTTTTTGAACCCTATTTTTGGTGGGCGGACCTGCCTATGGTTTTGTGCATGGGTTTGCACATTTTTTTGGGTCATGATGGTTTTCAGCCACTCGTATTTTGTAGATTCAATTAAGGGAACTACGATTATTTTTTAATCTAAGGTTAATGTATTGGGATTTATGAATGCTTCAACATGTCTATATGTGTGTGTGTGCGTGTTGTAACACTAAGAGGAATATAATGAAAAATCAAGTTGGTAGTCCCGATTTGGGATCCAGGGGAAAAAAATATGTGTATATATTTTTTATGTTTTATTCTCTCACTATTATTTATTTTCTTTTTTTAAGAATTCGTTTGTAGATAATTTATATACATGGCTAAAACCTACAATCCACTCCATTTCCCTCCCTAAACCTACTGCCCCATTTTCCCCTGTTTTCCTAGATTCCACTGTTTCCTTCCTTCCAATTAAGATAGGGTTTCTATCATACAAAAAAAAAAACATGGAAAATGAGAATAAAAGTATAGAAAATGAGGGAAATTTTCCAGGTTTGAGTCAACTCATACCCATGGCATCATTTTCAGAGTTTTGTGATAATTTCCTAGGGTTTACAGCGAACACAAGGACAATTTTTCTTCAAAATCAGTTTCTGACGTAATAGAGATGAATTTTACAAGAGTGAAAGAGTGTTTTATTAATAATATTCTTTAAAAAAAAAAACCCTTCATTTTATGCACATGTGTTATTATTTGAGAGAAATTCCAAAAATACAGTTGCTCCATGTCATTTTCTGCACTTTTGGACAAGTTGTCTTCAAATAAATTATTCAGGGGTTTGGAGCAGGGTTTTGTAGTCCTTGATCACTCAATTTTGTAGAATACATCCTAGTATTTCTAAAAATACCAATTTCATCCCTAAAATACTATGGTAAGGCCTCCTAATTCCCTCTCAAAGTGGCATGACACTTCTACAAATTTTTAGCGATCAACTTAAAACTTCAATTATGAGCAAATGGGAAAGTATTTTAGAAAAATGGATGAGGTGTGTGTTCATAACATTCCAAAGAAAAAAAATGTCACTCAATTTTTCAAAAAATTTTATGGTTTGAGAGATATTAATCCATCGTTGAGCCCTATTTTTGTAGAAAAGTTTGGAAAATTTGGAAAATTGGGTCATTACAAAAGCGTCGTGCAGCGGCACGACGCTTTCTCTCAGATCACTCACATGAGGAATGGCTTATGTTGTTGGATTCCTTTTCACTTCTAAATTCTATATCAGGTCTTGGTTTTTAATTACACCCTTGGTTGTGGAGAAAAATCCCAAAAAGTCTTCTTTTCCAAGTTTTTGCCGGTGTTTTTGACCAGACGCGACACTTCTATAGTGAGGTTGGGAAATTCAACTTTTGGAGGTCTTCCTGTGGGTGTTTTCTCAAATTTCAAGGTGAATTGGAGAGTAAAAACATAGTTATACTTAGACCAAACTTCATACTTTCATTTTGATGCTTTTAAGTGGTTCAAAATCACCCTTGAACAAGCGCGAATTTTCACCCAGACAAGCGTGATGCTTCTGCTAAAGGCTCTATGTTTCTACATTGGATTCCTTTCAGATAGAAGTCATGTCAAGAAAAATTCAGATTTTGATGCTAGTTGTCACATGAGGTTTCATTTTATTTATTTGATTTTTTTTCCCTCTTATTATGAGGAAACATGGAATATAATGAAGGAGACACTCACTCCTATTCTTTAGCTAAATTTCAAGGATATTTTCTAACTTCCCGAGATTCTAGGAAGTGACTCATCTGATGTAATTATGATGATTTTTGGATAGGGTTTCAACCCTATGAGGTTTCATGAAATATATTTTCTATAAGTAGTCCACCTTAAGTCTTTTTAGAGGTTTGATATTTTTTATTTGCAGTGGAGATATTGTACAAGATTTTGCTAATGAAATCAAGGACAATGTTGGACAAATAGAGTTGAGACTCCAGTGGTATGCCTTTGAGAATTTTTTTTTTCTCTGTAAACTCATGATATTGAATTTTATGTTACTCATATTTCATCTTTATTCTTATTTATTCTAAGTCTTATCAATCTATTGATAGAAATCATGCTTTCCATGCTCTGTTTTCTATAAGATTTTCATGAAATTGTCTCTGCTCTTATGAATGAATGAATTCATTTTATTACTCATTATGAATCCCTATCATTTCACTCTATACAAAATGAAAAATTAAGAATTCTTCTTATATTACCTACCTAGCCTCAACATTACCTCTACAACTAAACCTTTGAATTCAGACCAAAACCCTAGAAATAGTTTCCTCATTGTCATTCCTATCCAGCAAAACTCCAAACAAACAAAAAACCTTATTATATTGAGCATCATAAATAGCCTAAAAAATTATATCCAGTAATCCCTTTCGCTGCAAATTTCCATTGAGAGAGACCTCTCTTGTCTTGGTAGGGCTAGCTACCTGACCTAAGGTTGGTTTGTGGTTACCTTCCTTCAACTCCATTCTCAGCCTTAGGAAGCAGGGGGAGTGATTAAAAAAAAGCAATAAGTTGAAAGAGTGGTTAAGATGTATTTTGAGAAATGGATTTCCCTTTAATTTTTCTTATTATATGGTGAAGTCACAACCAAAAATGTTGAATCAAACTGCGGATTTTATACAAAATAAGTTTGATTTTCTTTGGAGTACTACATTTAGCCCACTACTATTTTTTACATCATTTCCACACTATTTATCATGTCATATTGAGAGAAAGATAAAAACAAGATATAAAATGTAGGTATGTATTAAAATAAATGATTTACTTAAGCAAGAGTGTTCTTTCCGAAGCATCTTTTAACTACCGGAGCAAATATTTGTACAAAAATATTGCTAGCCAGAAGAGAGAAAGTATTTCAGTCTTTGCAAACTTGGGCAAGTGTATGTTATCATTTTATTATTTATAATTCTTCCATGCACCTTATTTTATTTTTTTGTGGTGATATTTTCAAATAAGTGGTAAGATATGTGAAATTTGAGTTTGTGGTAACATGTTATTTGATGTGACTGCAAAATTCCCAAGACTCCATTACGCAAATTTTATTAAAAAAAAATCATACTATCCTTTGTAGAGCTTCAGAACTTGTCCATAGAAGATATGACATAACTGATCATGGCACTAAGCTCAAGCATGCCTCACATACTATTATGCGGATTAATCCCTCTTGTGGACAAGAACAATCTCCCTAGTATTCTATGAATAGCTAGAAACAAACATCCATTTGTAAATCATTTTCTCTAGATTATTTGCAATTTAGAATTATTATAAACAAAGAAAGAGGACATGCCCCTACCTTGAAATCCAATGTTCGATACAATATTTTATCTAGTCGCTCCAAAGAGGCTTCTTCACTAAGTAGAACCTGCAATTAAAGATAGGAAAAAGAATCAAAGCACCTACAATATATAATAATTAAGAAGAGTTGATCCAACTTAGTGATAAAGGAGTCTAAGTATTGATGTTATTCAACAAATACAAGGACAACTGAATGAGAAAAAGAGATCCATATGTATTATCTTAAATGAAAAGAGTAAATTTACAACCTAATGCCTTGATGTCATACAATTTTCTCCCGGGGTCTTGAAAAATAATTCCTCCTTCAGTTTGGAAAGCCTTCCTCTCTGAATACTAGCATGGAGTTATGAACATAAGGGTGTTCTCATTAGCATGCCAAAAAAAACTAGTGTAGAGAGTATGCACTCTTGTGAATTTCTTCAACAATTTCCATATACAAGCTACCCTTGAGACTGAAACATGAGCTCAATTTATAGGCAAAATGGAGGTAGTTTCAATTCCATGAATAGGGGGATGGATTCCTCTCACGAAGGGATTTGAGCTCCATGGACCAAGAGATAAGCTCCATGAGTGGAGGGATAAAGATCGAACTGATTGTGCCTATAGAAGCTTCCAATATGTAGAATATTCAACCAGCTAAGATTCTAGAACTTAATTTTTCATTTATTTGACTTTTTACGTGGGTCCACGGGTTTTAGTAGCAGAATGTGTAGGAGCTGTCGCAGGCTATAGAACAAGTACTCACGAACCCGTATGAAAAATCTAGAAAAAGTGTAGAGGTAGAATTTTAAGGGTTTTAATGAGTTTTTCTCCAATTCCAAGACTTGGCTTGGGAATATTAAAGTTTTTCACTTCTAAGGGAGAAAAATTTAGGTAGTGATAGACCTATATAGACAGTCAAATGTTATGGTGACAAAATAACATGTAACAGATTGCCCCTAAAGTGTGAATTCTAAGGTTGTTTTCAAGAGTGAAGTGCTTTATCATTCCGAGGATTGGATTGTGGGCACACTGGTCGAAAACCTTCAAAATCATTCAATGCAAGCATATATATATATATCATCGCCGAGGTAGGCATTCCAATACTCAGATCAAAAATAAATAAATGTTCTGGTACATATATGATTTTAATATTAAATCAAAAGTGGACATAGTATGGGCACAGCCATCTATCATAAGTAGTCTACTGCATCATGAATAACAAAACTCCTCACAACCTAGATGGTGGAAACTAGATCCAGGGTCTTGATTTCCGCTTCTTGAACTAGTACGATTCTATTCATGCGATTGATTGTGTTGAAGTCAAACATGGTTGAAACCACTTGATTACCATTCAATGATGTGAAATGTTAATAAGTGTGAGAGAAACCACCAATAATGAAAATGGCTCCCAAATTACTCAGTAAAATCCAAAAATTGTGAATGAATGATTTGCAATAGAACACTTCACATAATCATTCGATCGAAGGTCAATGATGCAACCTATCGTCGAAGGTGAGAAACCTACCATTAGGGCATGCAGATCCCAAGGTACTAATAGGATTCTAGATCAAATTTATAGATGATGAGATGTTGTCGATAGAAAGTGACCCGTCGCAGGAAATCCCACGACACAAAACCATTAGATCAAGTTTTGAATAAATATTTGCAAGGACTGACTCAGGGATGGTCAACGCGAATGGAGACAAATTTTTGCAATAAATGATTTATTTTAACTATATCTTGAACACATAATGATACTGCAGATATTTTGGTAAAAATTGACCTAAAGCTAATACCCATAAACCGGCTGAATACTTTCATTGTGGTTTGATTAACTGTTAGAAAAAGGATTTCCCAACCCAGGTAAAAGTGTGACAAAGTGTCATGTTCAAGAGTGGTATGTTGTTTTTTTAACAAGGATGACAACTAGATTCTTTTTCTCTCTTTTTCCCCCACCATTACTGGCAAATACGTATTTATTTTTGACAAGCTTGAGGAGGATAACATTTGCTTGTTTGCGTAAGATCATCCTTTGGATGATTCCATTTTATAATTAAAATCAAACCCTAAGAATGAGTGGTTCAGTTCTATTTATAATTGGCAGGTCCTTTACTGTTAAGTTTTAATGAGTCTAGTATTGAAGAACATCAAAATTTTTCATTTTTATGGAGTCAGAAGGAAAACATAAGTAAACTCCGTGGTTGTAATTTTTCATAAATTTAGTCTCTCAAGGCCGTAAAAGGATAAAATAATACAAGAGGAAACTCTATTGACAATGATTAGTCAACATATACATTTTTCGTAAATAGTCCATTTCAGTCCGGAAAAGGGGTAAACTTATACTGAAAGGACGACTTTTCATTTCCTTCAACAAGTTTGAAAATTCAAGTACTCGAAAATATTTTCATATTTAGAGAATCTGAAAAGGGCTTAAAAGATAACTCTATGGTTTCAGTTTTTCGTAATTTTTAAAGAGCCTGAAAAAGTGATAATGGCATACTCAATGTCAAAATAATTCTTTTCACCAAAAAATCTTGTTTCCTGCACAAAAACTCAAAATATTACACATACCTATTTTGAAGAAGTAAAAATATTGAAAAATAGCCTTTTAAAGTGAAAAATAAATAAAATATAATATTTTATTCATTCAAAAACTATAAAAAGGAGTTAAACAAAATCATTTTCACCTTTTGTCTTTAGAGTAGTGAATTGAGAGCTTTTGGCAAAAAATTTCTGGACCTAATATCATAAGAACCGACAGTCCATTCTGTGAATCGTCAGAACCAAGCTGTCCACATCATCTTACTCTTCATTTCTATCTGTTTCAATTCTCTTTTTTAGCTTTAATTTCAATTTTTGGGAGGAATTTCTGTTCAAAAATGCGCTCTTGGGGGTCTGCAGGTCATGCATGTGCTACTTGTGGACCCCAATAATTTTCCAAAAAGAAAACTATCAAGCTACCACAGTTTTTGTGTAGAGATCATGTGGACGTCCGTGCTTTCTCCTCACAAAAACTGTGGAGGCACCGTGACCATTTCAAAATTCACAAATTCTCTTAAAAATGATTCAAGTTTTACACTCCAATGGTTTCTAACTTTCAAACGTGTTTATTTGTAGGCTATTCCACCATGTTAGAGTGGAGAGAATGTGAGCATGATGATATAGAAAATGAAGCCATGGAAGATGCTACCACAATACGTGCATTTCAAACTTGTGGGTTATATAAGTTCTGGGCGATCCAAGGTATGAAAGCGCAAGGAGAGATGATGACATGGCTAGTAAATGCATGGGAAGTTTAAGATCAGTGCTTTATCATTGGTGACCATCATCTCGAAATCGAGCTAGAGGACATTTATTTTCTCACTGGATTGTCTCGAAGAGGAGAAAACATATCCCTATTTTGGGCTAGACATGGTGGCCTACCCATTGCTAGCTACAAACAACAGTATTGTAGTGATGAGGCAATAGAAAAGGATAATCACATAGACATTAAAACTATCTTGCGATTAGATCTCAAAGTGATTGCATTTACGGTAACCAGATTGTGTGGGAGTGCAGCTCCACATGTAGCCACTAAATCTCAAATGCATAATAGAGTGTTTCAGAGGCACCATATTCAACTGGTGTGAAGGGGTATTGGCCAACATGAAAGGCCAATTAACCAGAGAAAAGAATACAAAGTTAAATAACTTTGGTTATGGTGCCATTTCGATTTCTTTTGCTTTAGAGAGAATCCCCCTTCCTGCCCCTCAACTTATTCCAGAAGATCGTGCGGAACCTCGGGAACCTAGGATGGTACGTTGGGTTGCATTAATGGCCCACCATGGTGGCATGGAATTTTAGTGGTTTGGTTTACTCTGGAATACTTTATGTGGCTAAGGGACCAAGTCTTCACAACTGAAGACTTCCCTTAAGTAGGTATAGATTTCAGAGGTGATCCTAAGATGTATTTGACTCCAAGGGCATAGTGGGACGAATAAGGGAAGTGAAATATTTTGATGTTTTTAATCTCATTTTTTATTTATTTTTATCGTCCAATACTGATAACAATATTTAATTACAAATGTTGGTCCATGACGACCAGCTACACTCCACCTCTTTGATAGGTGGCAAGCACAACCTATAGCATGACCACAGGATCAGGCAGCAAAGATCCTAGCCAATATGGAACACAACTTGGAGAGGTTAAACATAGGCATTCCCAAGACAGGGACAAATGACATTCCTCTCCGGTTTCATGGACATGCTACTGGTGTTCGGAGACCGTTTAGGAGATTCCTACACAAGGTGGCGTGTGCCATAGTATATTACCATGATCATTATCACGGATAGTGGATGATCATTGTGGATTGACATGTTTTGTTTTTTGTATCAGTATCTATTAGATCATAAGGTGTTTTAATATGATCATTAACGATGTAATATTTTTGAAAACAAACCTATCTATGATATTACTACTTTCTCTGAGTATCTTGTTCAACATGCATCTAATTTTGTTTTGGTTTACTATTTTAATGTTGCAAATGTCTATTTAGAACACAATTAGCTAATGCATCAGCCAATGTGTTTAAATTTCTTGAAATATGTTGATATTCAATGTAATCAAACTATCGTTCCAAGAGACGAACCTTCAAAAATAATCTCAATAACACTGGATTTTTAATTGCATATACCCTATTTAAATGTAATACGATGAGTTTTGAATCCAACCTAATGATCAAACGTCGAATAACAAATGAAAAGGAATCAGATAATAACTCAATGACTGTGCTATATTATACAATATTGTTCATTGTCTGACCAAGGTTTACCCCATGCATAGAAACTAACTCATCAGTTAGCTTGACAATGTAAGGACCATGCCACATCAGTTCAAATTTCCTAGCCCCTATCTTATCGTTAGCTTGATCTTATACTAAGACTAGGTTACCTTCTGAAAAAACATGAGGAGTAACACTGCAATCATACTGAGATTTCACATGTTTCTTATGAGCTTTGGTAGCTAATGCAGCGGTGCACTGAGTATCATCTAATTGTGCTAAGTACAAAAAGCATTTTTCCTCTTTAGAGGTAGCTGGTAGTAACTCAATGGCTAATTGGAGTGATGTTATTTCACATTCAATGGGTAACACAGCTTATAAACCATAGACCAGTTGAAAAGGAGTGAACCCTGTAGTAGTTTTTGCTGAGGTTCGGTATGCCCATAGTGCCAAAAAAGACATGGTATGCCAATTCTATTTATGAGTTCTGATAATCCGTTTAATCATGGTGGTTAAAACCTTTTTGACGACTTCAACTTGACCATTATCCTGCGGGTAATATAGAGTAGAGTTATCATGGCACAGGCAAAGTTGATCGGAAAGTTAGGTCATCATTATATTTCAAAAATGACTTCTATGGTCTATGATAATAGCTTGAGATACACCGAAATGAGCAATCACATGTTTGAATACGAATGTAGCTGCAATTTTCCCGTCTACTGCGAATGTAGTCATCGCCTCAACCCATTTGGTAAAGTAATATACAGCGAGAATAATATACCCATGCCCACCGGCCGAGTGACGGTTACATGTAATTAAATCAATGCCCCATTTTGCAAAAGGACCGACAATAATGATTGGGTGAAGAGGATCTGGAGACACACACATATTTCGATCAAAAATTTGGCAATTGTGGCATTTTTGGACCGCAATAAGACAATCTTTGAACAATGACGGCCAAAAAATTACTAGCGCGCAATATCTTTTGGGCTGTGGCAAACCCAGACATATGACCACCACACACTCCAGAGTGGTAGTCATTCAAAACCCTTTCAACCTCTTCGTGATTTATACAATGTCAAAAAACAGAATCCGCACCACGACGATAAAGAGTGTCTCCAACAATATTGTATTGTTGGGATTGATACCAGATTCTCCGTCAATTTGAACGTTAAATCTCTGGGAGAAATGTTTGGGTTTGAAGATATATGATGATATCTCCATACCATGGATCTAACGTACTGATAAGAAATAGAGATTCATCTATGATGGGATTCTCTACCATGGTTTATGTCTCAATATTTGGAAATTCACACATGAGTTTTGCTAACACCAGTGATTTCTTTGATTTATATTTCTCGAATTCCAAATCAAACTCTTGTAGGATGACAATTCATTTAGAGTTTCCCCCGAGTAATTGTTTTGTCAAAATATACATCATCGGGATGCAATTAGATATCAGATTTGTTTTACCTAATATTATGTAGTGACGGAATCGTTCGACAACTTGAACTACTGCCAAGGCTAATTTCTCCACATGCAAATATTTAATTTCCATCGGGTTCAGATTCTGACTTAGATAATAAATCACATGTTCATTGTGAGATTCATCGTCTTGAACTAGAACCATTCCAATGGTGGAATTAGAGGCTGCTAAGTATAAAAAGTAGTCCTGGTGATAATTGGGTGGATGAAATAATGGTGCATGAGTCAATGCGTGTTTTATAGCATAAAAATATTGATCAAAAATCTCATCAAAAATAAAAGGAACACTTTGTTTCAACAACCGGGTAAAACCTTTTTTTAACTTATCATAGTTCAAGATTAACCTACGTAGAAAGTTTGCTTTCCCCTGCAAAATTTGGAGTTGGTGAAGTGTGGAAGGAGGAGGTAAATTGATGATGGCCTCAACCTTCAAGGGGTCGACATGAATGCTGGATTTCGAAATGATGAATCCCAGTAATAATCCTGATTGCACACAAAAAATACATTTGTGTGAGTTCAAACGAATATTGTGATGCCTACATCTCATGAAAATAGCTCGTAAGTGAGTAGGATGATCTTCCCTACGTAATGAGTGAGAAGGTAAGTCATCCAAATAAGGTTGTAAAATATGTTTGATATCATGAAAAGCATAAGACGTGGCCCTTTGAAAAGTTGCACCAGCATTATTAATCTGAAAGGTAATTTGCAATAATTAAATGTCCCCCAAGGACATATAAGCATTGTTTTCGGTTGATCAGTAGGAAGTATGTTTATTTGATTATATCTAGAAAATCCATCCATAAATGAGAAAATTTCATTTCCAGCACAATCATCGATAATTTGGTTGATATAGGGGGTGGGATAATTATCTTTTGGACATGCTTTATTAATATCCCTATAATCGGTGAATACTTGTTTAGTCCCTTGTTTCTTGGTAATGGGAACTATATTAGATACCCAATCTATCAATGGAATTGGATAAATAAATCATGCTCGCAGTAGATTTTCAAATTCAGCTTTAATATCAACAGCTTTTTGCGGACGTATTGGACGTAATATTTGTCTAATAGGCTTGGCATCTGGTTATGCCTTAATTTCATGAATGAATATATTTGGATCGATTCCTGGCATTTATTCATAAGAATAGGAAAATATGTCTCAGAATTATTGAAATAGGGCTTTATATGTATTAATTTCTTCAATCGTACAAGAAGCACCTATATGAATATTTTCAATAATTCCAAGTTTAACTAATATGTCGATAGGAATAGTTGGATAAAATTTTCCCAAATTAATCTCATAATCTGAATTTTTAATCGATATGGAATTTTGTGGTTCCTCTACATAATAAACTGTAAAAATAGACGAAAAATCATTTTCAAACCTATCAAGTTCAGGTAAAAATGAAGATCTATGATGTAGATCATCCCAGGGTAATTCATCCAAAGACAAAAATTCTCGAATAATTTCATCAGTGTGAAACACTTGATGAAAAGGATCAGAAAGTGATGTCAAGGCTAAGCTTGATTGTGAAGAATATTCTTTGGTGATCACATTCATTTGATCAGGAGTAGTTGAAAGTGTGTTAGAAAATGACTGTACTGCTACATATGCCATTTCAAAAGGACTCGAAGGCATCTCGCCATTGAAAGAATCTAGTTCTGACTCTGAAGACACTAACCAAGTGTCATCGAATGGTATAATGCTTGACAAAATCATATTGATGTTGGAAATGGTACACGGTACGTCTGGTGGAGGCATAGATAAATTTCCCATCAGAGAAGAGTACTTTACTAAACCTACACCTAGATCTTCATATGGGATAGTCGATTTTCCAACATGTTGGATATTATCTGTAGACGCTGGGTCGGATGAATAATATCACAACTGATAGATTTTCACAATATTCCCTTTATGATGAAACATGATTAACGGAAAGACAGATGACACGACAACAATCATGGCATAATACCAACTACGACACAAAAGAAGGTTGTAATCCAGAGTGGCATCAACAACTTCCACATCTAGATTAACAGTTTCACCTTCTACTTCTATAGGTAGATCCTGGAGTATTTCGTATGGATGAAATCCTCTTCCATCAAAGGCTTTAAGGATTTTTGGTGATTGGTTGAGTGTTGGAGAACCAAGATTTTTCCAACAATTTAACGACATTATGCACATAGATGCTCCTTCATTAATTACAGTACGAAAGACTTGTATATTTTTTACTAATACTGGAATCTGAAAAGCCATATGTTGAGGGAGTCTTGGTGTGAAATTTTCTAGATCAAAGACCATGAGGTTAGAATCCTGAGGACCAATAGCTCCAATAGCTGATAAGAGTAATTTCCTTTGTGATGGACATGATTGTATCACTTCTAAGGCCGACATTGCTGAAGGGGATATCACCAAGTCTTCAACAATTTTGTAATTATGATCAGCTCTCGCATGTGGATTGAAAGATAATTTTTTAAGTACAACTTTAGTAGGTGGTTTAATCACTATATCAGGATTAGGTTTCTCGATATGAAGTGGATCGAAAAATGAAGGAGATATAACTAGTGTTTGACTAGAATTTTCTGTCTCTTTACCAGTTACAAGGTTCTTACTTCCATAGTCTTGCAATTGTGTCGCAACCATAACCTTAGACATCATTAAAATATTTACCTATGAATTTGAAGAAGATCATATCATTTTTCTATCTTGAGTAGGAAAAGTATCCTTCAAGACAACGGGTGTGGGTGAACCCTTAACGAATTTAGAGACCTTGGACTGATGTGGGCACTCTTTGGTAAAGTGATCCTCATCACAGATAAGACAAGGATAACGAGGTTTCCGCTTATCATCAAATGGTTCATTCTTTTCGGTTCTCTCTTTGGGAGATGTAGTTTTCTTGTTTTTATTCTTTCCTTTCTTCTATTACCGGTTTTAGATTTAGTTGTAGATTAGTCTACAACATGGATGTACAAAAAAGTTTCAAGAGAAGAATCTCCTTTTGGTGAATCTGGTAAATTTATGATAGGAGAATTAGTTTTGGAGGACTCCTTGTTACTCTTATTAGTGCTAACTAAACCAATTACACCGTCTGCAGCATGAGAACCTGAAGGAGTTGCAATTATTTGACAAGGACATGGTAAGTCAAGAATTGTTTTGTATAAAGTACCAGACTGTGTATATACAAGGTCTAAGTACTGAGCTTGAGAAATGAGTTGTTCTTTCGTAACAACCCCTCCCTTAGTCACATCTTCAGTGATCTTTGGAAGAAATGATTTGATAAACCATTCTACCAAGATCTGATTCAGAATAAAAAATTTCACTAAATGTCTTCTACGTCTCCATCTATGTATGTGATCTGATATGTACGTAGACATATATTGTTTTAATGAAGTTAAGAGTTTTGTTCCATTGTCGTATCAGACTGGCAATTGAAATTGTGTTAAGAAAGTTGTCGCTAATGAGTTGAAATTGTTGAATGAGCCATGTGGTAGTTCAATATACCTTTTTGCAGCTAAACCTATTAGTGTTCTCTGAAATATTCTTAATCGAATGGAATCATCGATTAAAGAGTTGGATGCGCACCAGAGGTAGTAATTCATGACATGGTTTGAGGGGTCTTCTCCTGATTTACCTTCGAACTTAGGAATATCATTGGGAAACTTATTCGGCATTAACGACCAATATGGAAGATAATAAATCAGACCGTTCATTAGACATTGCAAATCGGGTAAATCCAAAGTTGCTATGAATGGTAACTGACAGTTAGGGTCATGCTGAGAAAATTGATAACCTTGTGGAACTATAACAATACCAGGAAAAGGATATCCAGGATAACCTGGAATTTCCTGTGCATTTGGGATTGGAATTCCTCCTGGATAACTAGGATTGGCTGGACCATACCGAGGTTGAGCTAGTATTTGATATGTGTAACTAGGGTACAGTTGATGTTGGTATACTGGATTTTGTGCTATAGGTCCATATTAATACTGCCCTTGATATGGTTGATAAACAAACTGAGGTTGGATTGTTACAATTGTACTCATACCAGGTTGTCCCACAGGCATCTGAACAGTAGTTTGAAGTGCGGGTCCAAGTTGAGGAGCAGTGACTTGAGGGATTTGTTGTGATACTTGAGGGCCTGTAGAAATAGCGGCTGAAGGAGCAGTTTGAGGTGGATTTCTAGGTGTACTCGGATCAAGCTGCTGAACATTACTAGGTGTAGATACCTGTGGTATAAGTTGAAGCGTAGGTTGGATAGGTTGTTGGATTTGACTGTAACCAATTGGATGACTAGGTTTATTATAAGGTACTTGCACGTTAGGTTGCAAATTCTATTGATTTAGTGATGGATTCCCCATCGTGTTTACTGTAGGGTATGAATCTTCCATTGAAGGTTGTTCTGTGTAAGACGGACCATAACCAGGTTGATAATTTGGAATGTAGGTTTGATATTTGGTTGGATAATTCCCACTAAAAGATTGATCTCCTTGAAACAATTTTTTTTCTTGATAAAATTGTGGCCCTAAAGGAGGATTCTGTCCTTGGAAAGACTATTTCCCTGGCATAAGGTACTATACTTGAAGAGGTTGCGGACACTAAATAAAATACTTTCCTTGAGGTTGATATTGTCCTTGAGGTATGTACTAGCCTTGAGGTATGTACTCTCCTTGAGGCATATATTGTCCTTGCGGTATGTATTTTCCTTGAGGTGTGTACTATCCTTAAGGTTGCCCCTCAGGCTATAAATTACTACCTTGAGAATGCCCTCTAGGCAGTAAGTTACTACTTTAAGGGTCAGGGTTAGGAATGTTTCTAGACATCATATAAACTTGTTCCGCATTCCAATTTTCAGTATGTGATTCATTTGGACCATGTGATTGTATAAGTTTTTCAGGAGAGAGAGTTTCTCCTGAGAAGGTACAAGAAATCGACTGGTACCCAAGAGTAAAATATGGACCACCATACAAATATGATTCCAGCGATGCAAAAAACATGGATGACTCACCAGAAATGTTGAATGAAGGTCTGTAATTACCTCTTAGTATGGCATAAAAAGGAATTCGGGGTGGCAAATAGTTTAGACCATAACTGTGTAGAAATTTGGTTAACTGATAATACCAAGGGTCTTGTTTGAAAGGCCTATAATAGTAAATCTATTCACTTGGCCTAAGATCTAAATATTCCTGATGTGAAGGAAGAATAACTTCTTCTTCTATGTCAGTAATTTCTTCAATGCTAATGAGGTGAGGAGAAAGGTTCTCAGTGATGCGAAACTTCACTCCTGGTGAATGAGGATGACCAGGGGTTGGAGTGATGAAATCTGAAGTAGGCTCAGACATAGTATGTTTCGTTTCCGATTCAGCAATTTTAGGCTCAGTAGATGATAATTCACTAGTTGTGGAAGCAAGTTCAACTAGTTCAGAAATTGATATTTTCCTTTCGGAAATTTCTGTTGTTTGAGGTTGATCTACTTGGTAATCAGGATGTATAATTACTGATTTTTCCTCTTTTTCAGTTGATTCACTCCCTGATGGTTGTCCTTTCTCATATTTAAGCTTTTCTAACTGGCTTGGTGTGTACTCAGGGGGTTTCCCCTGCATTCTACGTGATTGTCTAGGTAATTTAGCCACGATTAAAAATTCAACACACGAAATCAAAGAAAATTTCAACAAAATATCCTAGAGTCTCTATGTAAACAATCAAATTGATCACACACCTAAAAAATATAAGAGAGAAATCCACACACAAACAATATGTTCCAACCCTTAAAAAACTAGTTGGTGATGAAATCCAATGTCGTAGAATTCTGATGTGGAAATGGAAGTTGGAACAGTTACCCCAACAACCTACTTAATGAAACATTCCAGTGAAATTCTCACCACTTATTCCATCTTTAAGTGAAGAGTACTCTCCGGAAATTCCAAGTGAATCTATTCCACGTCTGCTCTAGGTACATTGGGACCTTTCCTTTACCCTCACCTTGGGAAAAATCCTAAATTTTATAGTCACTAAGGTCACCAACGGGAACAAATGTACCTGGGGGAATAGTCTACGATCCAATATACACGCAAGGGTAGAGTAACAAGCTCAATCCCATTGAAGGTTCCTTGATATAATCGAAGGTTTACCAAAAATTGACCCCAAGCTCCTTGATAATGGTCTATCTGAGATTTACCATTTTTAGTATGTGCACATATTCTATCTTTCCCAATGAGATAGGTATGATTACCTCACTGGTTCCAACATGATCTCGTGCTTGAATATTTTAAGAAGAGCTTCCTAGAGCACAAATTCTACAATTGGATTTTCCTACTGCAATATTGCTACTTGTTTGTTTGACCTATCTTGGAATGTTAATTACAACCTGTTCCAAGATAGTAGCCTAAGCTATTTTGGAGGAAAGAGCCATATAAAATGTAAAATATCTAGATTGATTTTATTAAAGCGTTGTATTTAATTTGGTTTTTGCTTAAGACAGAAGGTATGGAGGTGAAACTTCAATGATGTTTGTGACCCGACTAAAAAATATGATAAATGCATCTAAATGAGAAGTTAAACACTTTTATTTTCAATTAATCTTATTTAAGGGAAATATTGAGAGATTTAACAATTTTGAAAGCACCAATTCTTTCATTCATAAAGAAAATATTTGAAAATAATACAATTTCTTTGAGAACTCAATTTCGCAAAAATGATTAATTACTCGTTTGAAATGAAATTCCTTTATCAATCAGATCAGAAACTAAAAATCAATAAAAAAACTATTTCCAAAAATAAAACAATATCTAAAACTCCTAAAAACATAAAATTAAAAATCAAAGAAAAAATCTAATTTTGAAGTCTATCTAGAAAGTTTGAGGACATTTTCTCCTAGTTTGTGATCGAAATAAGAAGAATTTCTACTTATCTCGGCAGAAATGAAAACATCTAAAAATGGTTTGGTGTGAAAATCAGGCTTTAGTAAGCTAAAAAGCTCTTCCAAATTTGCAAATGGAAAGAGAATCAAGTTTCATAAAAGTAAGGTTTGGAATGATCTTAATAGCTCAAAAAGAGAATTTCATCATACCAGTAAGCTGACGTATATGAAGGTATCTTGTATGGAGCATAAAGAAAGTAGGGAAAACACTCACTCATAAAATGAAAATCGGATGAAAAATCACACAAACGAAAAATTTGTTGAAAAGAAATTCACACATAATATTTGACAGCTAAGGTAGACTGGGGAAAACATAAAGAATCAGGTAAATGGCTCCTAAAAGGAGAAATTAAAATTTTCAAAAAATTTCCACAAGTTCGTAGTTTCTAATGGAGAGCAGAGTGGTACCGCACTATTCTAAACTAAAAGTTGCAGAGGCTATCGTACTTTTTTCAAATGAAAACTGCGGAGGCAAGGAAAAGTACAGAAAAAATAAATATTCAACTTTACTTTTGAGGGATTCTTAAAATTTATCTACCCAATCCAATCTCAGACAAATCATAATCAGAAAAAATCTCAAAATTCAAACTATAAATGAAAAAGGAAAACTAAGTTCTATTCCCCAATGGAGTCGCCATTTTGTTATACAGATTAATCCCTCTTGCAGACAAGAGTGATCTCCCTAGTATTCTACAAATAGCTAGAAAAAAACATCCATTTGTAAATAATTTTCTTTAGATTATTTGCATTTCAGAATTATTATAAACAAAGAAATAGGACATGCCCCTACCTTGAAATCCAATGTTTGATACAGTCTTTTCTCCAGTCGCTCCAAAGAGGCTTCTTCAGTAAGTAGAACCTGCAATCAAAGATAGAAAAAAGAATCAAAGCACCTACAAAATATAGTAATTAAGAAGAGCTAATCCAACTTAGTGATCAAGGAGTCTAAGTATTGATGTTATTCAACAAGCACAAGAACAAATCAATGAGAAAAATATATCCATTTGTATTATATTGAATGAAAAGAGTAACTTTACAACCTGATGCCTTGATGTCGTATAAGTTTCTCCCGAGGTCCTGAACAATCGTTCCTCCTTCAGTTTAAAAAACCCTCCTCTATGAATACTAGCATGGAGTTATGAACATAAGGGTGTGATCATTCTCACACCAGAAACAACTAGTGTAGAGCGTATGTACTCTTGGGAATTTCTTCAGCAGTTACCATATACAAGCTACCCTTGAGACTGAAACATGAGCTCAATTTATAGGGAAATGGAGATAGTTTCAGTTCCATGAAGAGGGCGATGGATTCCTCTCATGAAGGGATTTGAGCTCCATGGACCAAGGGATAAGCGCCATGAGTGGAGGGATAAAGCTCAAACTGATCGTGCCTCTAGAAGCTTCCATTTGGGAGAATATTCGACCAGCTGGGCTTCTAGAACTTACCTTTTCCTTTATTTTAATTTTTACGGGGGTTCGTAGGTTTTAGTAGCAGAACATGCGGGAGCTGCAACAGGCTATAGAAAAATTATTTGTGAGCCCTCAAGAAAAGGCTAGAAAAAGTGCGGAGGTAGACCTTTAAGGGTTTTAATGAACTTTTCTCCAATTCCAAGACTTGGTTTGGGAACATTAAGGTTTTTGAATTCTAAGGGAGCACAATATAGGTAGTGATAGACCTATATGGGTAGTCAAATTTCATGGTGACAAAATAACATGTAACACATGCTGAAGAAAAAATCAATGAAAATTAAGAGAGTCAATTCAAAGGCACAAAATAAACATTTTGTTGAAATTAGGCTTCTATTTGAGCATCTATTATCTTACAAGAATCCTAATTTGAATTGATGTTGATATCAAACTCCAACATGACTGCTATGACTCATTTTCCATGTATTTTTTGGGAAGGTATCTCATAGCTTGCTTGGGTGGAAAGTAAATAACTATTAAGTTGATGAAGAGGCATGGGTATTCAAATGACAGAATAGCCCTATTGGAATATTTTTGTGAAAATGGATTTGTAAAGAAACCCTTCCCTCTGAATTATTGCTTTAAGCCATGGAGTCTTGGGTAGTGGTTCTTCCAATTTGTTAAATTTTTCATTGTTCAATATATTATAATAAAGCCTCTTTCTGCACTTATAGTAGTGATGATTGAATCATTTGATGTTTATGGGGAAGCAGAGTTCAAGTGGTATTATAGGTACATTTGAAGGAAGAACTAGGGATTTTGATAGATACTTCACAAATTTAAGGCTAATAAAACATATGAGAAATTTTAGTGTTAAATAAAACATATCAAAAAATTTCTTTTTTCCATTGGCAACTTTGTGTAGTTGGTACATTGACAACAAGTTAGTATCTAATAAAACATATTAGAAATCTGTTATCATTTATGGAATGTATGACACATGAAAATAAAATAAGGCCATATCCATTATGGTAAAATCCATTTATATAAATAATATTAACTAATTTAATCATCAACTAAGTACAAGGCCATTTCCTTAGTGGTAAAAAGCACTACTACATCACCACCATTACGACACATGAGAGAAACTAAAGATCCTCTTCCAACATATGGTGGTCTAAAGAGAATGTCAAGCTATAAAAATATTAAAATAAAAAATAGAAACATAGCTGAAACTATTTTATTTCTTCATAGATTCTATGGCAATCTATATGGATATTTCATTTTACTTTTGTATAGATTACAACACTTAATATTTACAGAGAAATAAATCAAGGAATGAACATCAGTTACTGATTCTCTCACTAGGTTTCAACTCAAATTTGTTCAAATATGGAGATGGATCTTCACTAAGAGAAGCATCTGTCATAAGAATCACAATAGCCTAGTTAAAAACATTACAGTTAGCTGAATTTGTAACATGCTTACTGGAATTCACTCTATTTGCAACTCCCTTGCTGGGATAGTCTTATTCTTCATGTCTGAAGAAATTTACAAGATTATTTATTAGCACCATCATTGGGTATCTTTTGAAGGGTTATTTTTCACCTTTTTATCCTTATTAGTCTCTTTTTATCACATTTAATTACATTATTGTCATATGTTGCTTAGTGTAGATGGTGATTAAGGGTTCTCATACTTTGAATGCCTAATATGGTTTAAATGCAGGATAATCACAAATATATGAAGTTTTTTTTGAAGATTGTGCAATAAAATCTCGGAGTAGACAACAAGGAGTGATTATAGGGGGGTTGACCACCTCCTTAAATCCTAATGGCAACCAAAGGATCCTCAATATTCCCTCCAACAATTCGAAATCAAAGGTAGCCAAGAAAGTGTAAGATTAAGTGAATCAAAGCTCTACATCTCTATAAGTCCAAGGGGAAAAATCACCTACTTTTTAGGGATTCGTTTGTAGCTACCCTTTAGGATAAATAGGGCAGAGCAAGAGCTCATTAGGATTTGATATTTGGAGATAGCTAGAGTACTCCTAGCTATTGTAATACACATTTGTGACTTTCATGTTCTATGTAATGAGATTTTTTATGAAATAAAATGAATATTCAGATCCTCCTTCATTGATTTAGTTTCAGAGAGCTGAGCTTGTGGGTTAGGAACCAATCCATTGGCCTTAGTATCTCTTGTGTATTTTTGTTTACTTTCCATGCCATTATAGTTAGTTTATTTTAGGTGTTGTAGTTAGTTTTCTTACATTTCATATTGTTGTGTTTAGTTTGCTTCCATTTCATGTTGTTGTAGTTAGAATCTTGTAGGTCATAGTACAATAGCATATAAAACTCCAAAGTTGTTTATTTAAGCCTCCATCTCTCACCTCTTTCATTGGACCTTGAGGAGGGTAGATCTTCACCACAGGCCCAAAATTTATTTCATTTTATGATTTCTTAGAAATATTCATAGATAGGTTTCTTTATTTATCATGAATATTTTTTGAATGTTGAGTTATTTTTCTATTTAAAATGCATAGGTAGGTTTGATTAAATTTAACTCATATGTTCCGCCATTTTCATCATAGATATGTCAATAATAAATGCATGAATGGGTATTTTTCTTGTAGGTTTTAGTAGAGCACCAGAAGAGGACTCCACCAACATCCCTAGCTCCAATTTCCACCCTTCCCCAACCTACTTTAAACAAAATCGCTTTTATATATGTTTTTTGATTTCTTCGCCAAAACACCAAAAGCCACCTTGGAGGTACAAGATGGACTTGAAAGAAGTTATGAGCTTGGCCAAAGGGTTGGCTACCTTCCATCCACCTAGGTCCACCTTCATTCCACCTTTCCTACCCCTTTCCTTACCATTTTTGGCCTCAAAATACCCTCATATTGTTTCCTGTAGCATCTTAGGACATTTGTAGCACTACTAGAAATCCTATAGTAGATCATGAAAGAGTGCTAGTCAGCCACTTCTTCAGCCCAAAAACCATTTTCCACATCACCTAGACCTAACACAACCTCCAAGACACCTTCAGCTCTGAAACCATGAGTCTAAGAACTTCTTAAGACACATCGACGCCTCCTTATTTTGCTGCAAAATAGAGTATTTAAAAGCATAGTTAGCTCAAGAATAGATGCATTTTTAAGCATAGCGGTCAAGCATGAAGTAGCTAGACTTTCATTAGCCATTTGTCCCATCATGTGTGCTTACAATAGTTTCCCTTTCTGCAAGTTTAATTCAGAAATTTACATTGTGAATTCCACTTAGTTTAACTCTATTTCTTGCATTAGCCTAATTGTGGATTTCCTTTCTTGCAAGTAGATAGATGAGTCTTTATGCTATAGAGTAGTCTCTTTCTTGTTGATAGAGAAATGATCATGAGTTATTTTCAGCCTTAGGTTTCATTCAGAAGTGTGACCGAATTCATTCCCTAGAATCAACCCTAGCAGTAGCACCCCTTCGTAGAACTAGGAAGAGGATGGCATGAGTTGAATGCATCTGCTGTGTATAGAGCACTGTCACCTCCAATTTTGTATGAACCTCGGGTTGATAAAGTAAAGTGCAGTATCCTCTAGGATTTGCAACACTCTTGGTGCAATACTAGGGCTCACAACATTCTGGTGTCATTTCGAGGGAGGTGTCTAAGTAGATGCTATGATTCCATTTTACATTCTTTTCTGATTTTATTTTATATTCAATTCCAAAATATTGAAAATACAAAAACAATTTGACTTTCATGCCTCATAGGATTAGGGATAACCAAGGAAATTTTTACCAAAAACCCCTAGGTCCCCATACAATCACCCTTCACTCTTTTTTCATGACTGTGAGGTTGAACACACCATAGGTGAGTCACTTGAAAATTTTGAAGAACCTATTGGAGAAGAAGAAGAAATTGCTTCACTTGAGAAACTTTCTTCACCAATTCAAGCCATGGCTGGGACTGGGACCCAAGGAGTCTTTCCCATTAGAGAAATATATGGGGGAAACAAGATGAAGAACATCAGTACTTCAACCCTTCCACATTTCCATGGACTTACCTCTAAGGATCCTGACACCTTCATGTTCAAATTTGTTGTTATCTGTAGGACCTATGAATCTGCCTCAAATGACCAAAAGTTGAAATTTTTCCCATCCACCCTCAAGGATGAAACCTTGTGTTGTTTCATGGGTTTGCCTGGGAACAACATCACTACCTGGGAATATATGCAATATTCCTTTAACAACAAATACAGGGACTATTGTAGATCCAAAAAAACCAAATAGGAAATATTTAGAATGACTCTAGGACCTGATGAATCCCTAAAATATTATGAAGAAAGGTTCCAGCTAAACTATAAAAGAGCCAATTGTGCCTTGATCCCAGATAACTTGAATTGGTACTTCTCCGATGGATCAGGGAGGAGGTGATAGAAACCCTTAATATGTTATCAGGAGGAGATATCTACCATCTCCCTTATGAGGAAATTAAAACTATCTTTAGGAACCACTCTAGGTCAGCTAGGAAGAAAGATAGAGCTAGTCAAATCATGACCAATACCCCTTCCTCTTCCACCTCCATCAAGCATGAGATTGGAAATTTGTTGGAGGACTTGAAAAAGTGAGATGTTGTAGACCTTTTCTTTGCAGATAGACACAATGCAGATCAAGAGGAAGCAAGAGGAAGCAAAATGGGCCTTAGCTATATTCTACCCTATATGTACTAGAAAACACCCTCATAAGGAATTTACACTAAATTTCATAGAGTTTTTCTTAGTATTTGAAGGGAAGAATTCTCTAATTAAGTGTCCCTCCTTAACTAGGCTCAAAGATGTATATCAAGGTGGTGAAGTAGGACTTGAGCAACTTGGTTTCATATATCAGAGAAGGCCTCAAGGGCCTTGGTCATATCAATAGGGAATGAAAGGTGCAAGGCTCCTAATATCATACCAATCACAATGCACCTATGCAGTCATGGTACACCTCCCCTCCTCCATCATGGAATACACCTCCTACTTGGCCTTACAACCCTCCATATCACCCTTAGCCTGTTAACCAACCATTCTAGCAATATGTTCCTCAACCACCTCAGTCGAGAAACCCATCACAAGGGTGGAGCCCCCACCATAATAAAACACTTTTTTTACTTCCTCCACCCCAACCTCAACCTCATCTCACCCATTATTCTCCACCAACGGTGCCTCAGATGCCTACCCAGTCCAATCTGAAGTCGAACAACAAGGAGGCAAAATAGATTTATAGTGGAAAGACATCCTATCCAACTTATGTTATGGAGAAGGAGACAATATTACACCACATAAGTGTCAGAAAATGAGAATATAAGGGCCAACGAAAGAAGGGTTTATAAAGTTGAAATAAGAGTCAAAGGAAAAATACTGCCATGACCTAGGATTTGGTGGCTTCTGAGCAAGCTGCCCCTGGAAAACCTTCTACCCTAGACTTGGGGCTTTTTTCAGTTTTCTGGAGTGCAGATAGGCTCCTTTATGATAGAAAACAGCGGGGGGATGAGTGCTCCCACCCCCCTCTCGTTCGCCATCCATTGGAGCGATGACAAGGGCTGACAGCAAATGTCAGCAGAACTCTTGCCTGCTCCCTGACCCAACTGGGGCGTCTCCCACTGCAAAATCGCCAACAGCAGCAGTTGAAGAAGCAGAAATAGTTATATCCTCTACATGCATACCCAAGTCCACTACCAGAACTAAGATCTAGCTCTTGGCTCATCAAATCAATGAAAAAATCTGATACATGAAGGACCATGCACTGATAGGCAAAATCATGGGTTTTTGGCCTACATAAAAAGCCCTTCTAGGTTAGATCACCTCGAAATGGAAGCCCAAGGGCCATATCGATCTACAGCTATGTGCCAAGGGCCTCTTCAATGTGATTTTCACTTGCATCGAATACAAAAAATGAATCTTGGATGGCGGGCCATACATTTTTAACTCCATAGGTCTATACCTACACAACTAGATCGAATGCTTCAACCCGAACAAGCAATATTTCAGTTGGGTTCCAATCTGGGTCACGCTCTACACCCTTCCCCGAGAATATTGGGACAAGCTAACCCTTCAGGACATTCAAAACTCGTTGGAACAATTAATCAAAATTGCGAAGGAGACAAAGATAAATAGACATGCAGCCTATGAAAGGATCTGCGTATACATGAACATTACAAAGTCTCTCTTGTATGAGGTAAGCCTGCTCCATGATTACTATGAATGGATTCAAATAGTATATTATGAACATGTACCATTCAGATGCTAGAAATTTCACCAGTATGGGCACCTGTTCAAATATTTCCCGCTAAAACAAATATCTGCTTCAATTAATGACTCAACAGACAAAGATACCGAAGGGTTCATGAAAGTCACTGGAAGGAAAATGCACACCAAGAATTAAAATACGAACCAGAACAAAAGAGCCCCAGCATCAAGAAACAACATTCGACATTGTAGCTCAACTCAATGAGAATGAGAATTAAATTCCAAGAGACTCAGAGCGACCTCAGCAAGAGAATCCCCATACCTCGAAGACTCAACAAACCAAAATAAAACTGGAAGCCTTTCTGATACCCTCGTCCTCTATGCACACATGGGACAACTTAGAAAAAGGTAAAGTTGTAGTGATGGACTCAACCCCAAAATAAATGGAAGAACAACCGAATATCATTAACTATAGGGACCTCAACATCATGGGGTTGGAGGATGCATGTAAGAAGAAGAAATTTCTCTCAATTCCATAGCACTAGATCCAGAAATTGGATGAAACCCTTCTTACACTACTACATTTGGTGGAAATTCCGACACTTGGTTCCGACACTTTTGACCAAATGTCGGAAATTTCCCCAAATTTTTTCCATCCCGCCCGAAACCGTCGCTATACCGACGTTTATAGAAAAATGTCACAATACCAACACTTAGAAAAGTGTCGCCATTGTGACGTTTGGAGGAAGACGTCGCACATGCGACACGATGGCCCAACGAGTCGCTATTGCGATGACTGCAAGTGTGACACAATGTCTAAGTTGTCGTAATTGCGACGTTTGGAGGCCTTCGTCGCAATAGCGACGCCTTTTCTGCCGTCGGTATAACGACACGTATATGTGCGCTAAATACAAATACGAAACTTATATGCACGCTACATAAAAATGATTTTATTGTTTCGTATCCGTCGCAATAGCTACATTAACGTCTGATATCACGCGCGCATTCACCCTCCGCTCTTGCAGAACAGCATTCGCCCTCAGCTCTTGCAGAACATAATTTTCCCTCAGCATTCGCCCTCCGCTCTTGCAAAATGGTAATTTCTTACTGCAGGCCCTTTCTCCTATAGTAGGGTTGACTCTATTTGGGTTTTTTTGGTCAATTCCATTGGATTGTGTTAGGCTGTAGGGTTCTCTCTAGATGTCAAGAATCAAGATTCAATACCCTCTATTATCTTCATCACCCAATACAAGATTTAAATTTTTTCCCAAAGAAACGCTTATTAATTTGGCAGCCATTATTTCTCCCTGCTTTAAAAACCCTACATTTAAATGAAAACAAGCATTGCATTTCAACTACAAAAATCTATTAGTGTTCAAATGTACATGTGTTCTACATTAACGTCTAATATCACACGCGCATTCGCCCTCCGCTCTTGTAGAACATCATTCACCCTCAGCATTCGCCCTCAGCATTCGCCCTGAGCTCTTGCAGAATAGCATTCGCCCTGAGCATTCGCCCTGAGCTCTTGCAGAACAGCATTCGCCCTCAGCTCTTGCAGAATAGAATTGGCCCTCGGGTCTTGCAGAACAGCATTGGCCCTCAGCTCTTGCAAAATGGTAAGTTCTTACTGCAGGCCCTTCCTCCTATAGAGGGTTGACCCTACAGCCTAACCAAATAGCTCCACTTGAGAAAAAATTTCATAATCTTGGGGCTAGATATACTGCAGAGCAAACAATTGTAGTTATCATTTGTGCTCCAATATATTAATATAATTTTTACATTGAACTGAAGAAAGGGAAACAAGCAAATGCTAGCCATCATACAATGCTTTGACATAAGAGTTTTGAGTGACATACTTGAAAAAAGAACTCATCGACTGATATTTATAATCATTTGAGTTATTCAAGTTAAACACGATGTCAAGAATCAAGATTCAATACCCTCTATTATCTTCATCACCCAATACAAGATTTAAATTTTTCCCAAAGAAACGCTTATTAAATTGGCAGCCATTATTTCTCTCTGCTTTAAAAACCCTACATTTAAATGAAAACAAGCATTGCATTTCAACTACAAAAATCTATTAGTGTTCAAATGTACATGTGTGCATCACTTGTGTGGGGTATTCCTTTTCCACTTTCACATTATCCAAGAATGTGTGCAGTATAGTTCATATTTTTTGTGATTTAGATTATCTTGAAAAATGAAAGGTAAATTATTTCCCATGGAAAAAGAAGGTTTTCCATTTTTACTACTGGAAATGGTACAAAAAAGTTCCATTTCTACCCGAAACTCCTATGAAACAGGAACCAAATAAAGGCCATGTCCTCAATGGACATCATTTGGCTTTGAAAATGTCCATTGCACCGTGTTGTTTCTTATATTATAGCACGATATTTTCTTAGGTCATTTCTTGTTTCTTGAGATGAAAAACAACCAAAGAAATCGTGAAGATCTTTTTAAGAAATAAATGACGATTTCTCAATCATATCTCAACTATTTTTTATTTTATTCAATGGTTGCTTACTTTGAGAGAAATTTGACACTTTTATAAGGAATATAACATAAAAACACAAAATGGGAAGGAATTGATGAGGTAGATGACCTTTAGTTGTTGTCGATTAAGAATTGATAATACACGATGCATGTTCTGTACTACAAACTAGATCCCTTCCTGGAGTTAGGACACAGAGTATTGAATCAAAGTTGTAGTTTCTAACTTTTTGTATTGGTTCATCAATCTTGAAATTCAGACATTGCATGTCTTCATTGCTTCATTTTTGAATAATTTGCATCATATCGTACAATAGGAAATTAGGAATTATGAATATTATTACTTTATGGATCTGTTAAGTTAATTTTAAGTTTGCATGGCTTAGTGTGAAATTATTCTAGTCCCCAAACACATATAATCAAGGAATTATAACGTGATTTCAAGCATTAAATATCAACAAAATTATTTAAAGGATATTGAAAGGAAAAAGGTGATGGAAGATAGAAAGTGCCTTACTTAAATTATCTAAGGATTTTTCAATAGTTGCTCCAAAAGCTTCACTTCAAGGCCCTTCAAGATCGTCTCCAACAATGCTATACCATCAGCTTCAACAATGTTGCTCCAAAAATGTCCTCGAGGTCTTCACAACAAGTTTACTAGAAGTTGCTCCAACAATATATTCAATAAGGTCTTCATTGTCAACTCGTCTCTTGTTTGGGTGCCTTAATGTGCAATGACATGTTTCCAGGACTGAATTCAATGCAAGGCATATTTGAAACTCTAACTATGTCGTCCGGTGTCTTATTAGAAATTATTTCAGTTTTCATTTTGTGTTTTTAAGTTAGATATTGTTTTCAAGTTTTTACATTTATAATTTTATTGCAATGTGGCAGACTGATGAGAGCAGTGCGGGAACAACCCGGAGACAGGATGATCGCGGAAAGAGGCCAGCGGAAGAACATGTAAAGTGCCAGCATTGCTCTATCTTCAGGTATTTTAGTTATTTACATAATTGAAATAATATTAATTTTGTTCAAATATGCAGACACCTAGCCATGGTACGCTTGATGATTCCCTCTTTGAGGAAGAGCTTTCTTCATCCCTATCTCCAGTGTTCTTGTTGCGAAAAAAGGCACAAGATGCAAGGTCGGAATTTAATACTTTGATAGACGCGCCTCAAACACCTGAAACAGAAGAGAAGATAAAACAACTTATGAGCCAGCTAGAAAGATATCGGGTAATAATAAAAATTCAAAAGGATATTTTTTTTGTTCTGCATGAGATGAATTGTGATAGTTTGATTTTTAATTTTTACATTGACTAAACTAACAAAAATTTCTTTTGTATGTAGCGTTTTATGGCACTTGCTGAATCCGGTGTTGGTGGTAGTGGGACACAAGGGCAAGAGATTTCCCAACAACCCTCTCGTACACCTTCTACTCCTTTAGGTGCCAGCCAAGAAACACACCCTGCCCAAGCAGACACCCAGCCAACCGCTGAACGTGTTGGCAATGATGAGGCTGATATGGCCAACTACATTATTGCGTTTCCTGGAGCTACACGTGTTAGCTCCACGGGGACCATTAATGGCACGTTGTTGGTGAACGATGAAGGTGTCCCTATAAAGCATGTACAACTCCCAGGTAAATTTTAATATTTTAACTATTTCATGTACTTTATCTAAAACATATTTATCACGATTTTTATTTTTAAATTAATGATAATATCTTATTTTTTTTCTATGTAGGAAACAATGAGTTCTACAGGTATCTGGAGAGCCATGCGTTGGTAATTTTTGGCCCAACCATACGCACAGGGTGGAATTCCCAGAGTTCCAACCTGAAAAAAGAACTTCTATATTATCTAGAAACCCTTTTTGGGGTCGGCATATTTGACAGAACAGCGGTGGCTCGGGTAGCTGGCAAATATTTTAAATATACCAGGGATACCTATAGGACGCAATTTAAATTTAACCCTAGATATGAGCGTCCACTCACAGTTCCATAGAGTGAGTGGAGAGCACTCATCCATGATGGAAAAGAGAAAAGGGCAAAGAAAGAAGGAAAAATGCCAACTGGACCCGCAAGGTAAATTACAACTTTAATTCAATAGCTTTAATTTTCTCTATGTCTAAAATAAAAGTGTGCTACGTCATATCTGACTTTAATATTTTGATGCTAGGTCGCCTGACACCTCAAAGGCAACCAAAGCTAGGATTGAAAAAAAGGGCCATCACAAGCTAGGCCAGGGCGGCTACTTGAAATTGGCCGCAAGAATTGTAATTAAGTAGATAAACATCTTATAATTAATTGTATCGCCTTCCAACGTTTTTGTAATCCTATCAAATATGATTAAAAATACACAGACATATTTAATGTAGGGTGATGACTTCGGAACAGAAACAACAGAGGAAGATAAAAATATCGCTTTCCATTTCGGCTATCAAGCCGTAGTTGAACGTCGCATAAGCTTGGGGCAGGTCCCAAGATCCAGAATGCCTGATAAGGTAAAACATTAACCTTTCAATATGTTTGTTTTCATCCATAAATTTAATGACTAACAACTTTGTTTAAATCAGGGGAGAAACACTGCCGACGATGCAAATAACCCAATTTTAGAGCCAAATGTAGATGATCCTCACATGCAACCTGATCATTGTAGTAGGGACCAGGCCGACAATGCTACTATCAGTGAGGGCCGTGACGGTAATTAATTTCCACTTATAATTTTTTCTAATTATACCTTGATGGTTGTCCTTATAATGTTTTTTGTTTAAATGACAGAGAATGTTTCCCTTGAGGATCTTACCACCAGAGAGGAAGACAGGGCAACAGTCCCAACGACGACAATTGGTGCACCAGGTAAATAATCTCATTGCAATTTTTTTTATTAATATTACCAAACTAGTTCAATGATATTTAAAAACTGACAATTAAAATTTAATGTTATCTTTTTTTGTAGGCGATGCCCCGTCACTAGATGAGACCAGACATCGTGACTACGCAACTAGGTCAGCGCTGACAACTGGTGCACCAGGTAAATAATCTCATTGCAATTTTTTTTTATTAATATTACCGAACTAGTTCAATGATATTTAAAATTGACAATTAAAATTTAATATTATCTGTTTTTGTAGGCGATGCCTTGTCACTGGATGAGACCAGACATCGTGACTATGCAACTAGGTCAACAACGACAACTGGTGCACCAGGTAAATAATCTCATTGCAATTTTTTTTATTAATATTACCGAACTAGTTCAATGATATTTAAAAACTGACAATTAAAATTTAATATTATCTGTTTTTGTAGGCGATGCCCCGTCACTGGATGAGACCAGACATTGTGACTACGCAACTAGGTCAGCGATGACAACTGGTGCACCAGGTAAATAATCTCATTGCAATTTTTTTTTTATTAATATTACCGAACTAGTTCAATGATATTTAAAAACTGACAATTAAAATTTAATATTATCTATTTTTGTAGGTGATGCCCCGTCACTGGATGAGACCAGACATCGTGACAACGCAACTAGGTCAGCGGCGACAACTGGTGCACCAGGTAAATAATCTCATTGCAATTTTTTTTATTAATATTATTGAACTAGTTCAATGATATTTAAAAACTGACAATTAAAATTTAATATTATCTGTTTTTGTAGGCGATGCCCCGTCACTGGATGAGACCAGACATCGTGACTACGCAACTAGGTCAGCGGCGACAACTGGTGCACCAGGTAAATAATCTCATTGCAATTTTTTTTTTTATTAATATTACCGAACTAGTTCAATGATATTTAAAAACTGACAATTAAAATTTAATATTATCTGTTTTTGTAGGCGATGCCCCGTCACTGGATGAGACCAGACATCGTGACTACGCAACTAGGTCAGCGGCGACAACTGGTGCACCAGGTAAATAATCTCATTGCAATTTTTTTTATTAATATTACAGAACTAGTTCAATGATATTTAAAAACTGACAATTAAAATTTAATATTATCTGTTTTTGTAGGCGATGCCCCGTCACTGGATGAGCCCAGACATCGTGAATACGCAACTAGGTCAGCAGTGCGGGTCGAAAGGCACGAAACAGGAGCAGAGCACGATGATATTGATGATGTAATTATGAGCTTTAAAAATAGGAAGAAGAAAAAGAAAATTTGACAATGTAAAATATTGTATTATTATAAGACAAACGTTACCATACTTGGAACGTTTTTTGCGTTATATAAAAACTCATTTATCATACTATTTTTATGTCAAGCATTAATTGCAATGTTTCCTTGCGTACTTTTTGTTGAATTGTTTTTTTATTAGTTATTGAATATTTTTTTTTTATGCTCATGAAAGTAAAAAATGAAATATAGATTAGGTATTGGGGAATTGAGAGTGATGTGAGGGGGGAGGGGCCATAAGAGCTTCCACCTTCATGTGGTTGGCCCTGTTTAGTAGAGAATAATTTATTGGAGCAATTTAGTCTTGGAGCAAACCTCCCTCGATCCAGCGTAGCAACAAAAAAGTCACTGTTGACTTAGTTGCTACTCTTTCAGATCGTGGGAGGCTTGTTCCAAGTTCATGCGACTCCAATAAATTGTTCTTGAAACGAAGAGGAGCTTATTCGGGTATGTTTTGACATTTTCAACATATGTTCTAACATTATCATAAGAATGCATCTTAGAGTAAAAATACTACATCAATTACTTGTATTTATTGTATAGATAATGATGGATTTTGATTGACTTGGCAGTGCAGGTACAAATCCTCTTGCATCATGAGCAATACAAATTGTCAACTAGGGTCATGTCCAGGATATTTTTGCTTGTACGCTTGACCAGGTTCGTAATGTCACATTTTGTAAGTTCCTTTACAGTTCATAATTCAATATTAAGCTTGTTCATGATTATTATCTAGGTTTTTTGTATGTGTTTTTTCATCTATTTGATTGTAAGCAACTACGCATGTTTCCTGTTGTTCACTATGATTTCTCCCATTACCACTCCCAGGATGAAACTGAATTTATTGTTACATAGGTTACTTTATTGTTACTATGATTTCTCCATTTACGATTTCATAGGTTACATCATGTAAAGTTGTCAATCTCAGGTTGGTGATGAGCTTTAGTTCTCCAGATTTGGGGCTTTTCTGATATTTTCTCCCTCATGTCATTCCTGCATCACCTCGTTGTTTGAGCATGCCAATTGTCTACCACTTTTACCAATTGGCACATGTCAATCCCTGAGTGGTGCCACATTTCACCTATTTTCAGTGAGAGTTTAGGGTTTCTCTAACATAGCTTCAGAAATCCGATTCAGTGCCTGCTTGAATATTGTTACATAATACTTATGGTTTGGATTGATGAGCATGTTCTGAATGGTTGGTTGATTCATAAGAACCACCCATATAGTCATCTTGAGATATTTCAGAAGGTTTCTCGGGTTTCCTTTTTCACCGTTTCTAGTGGGTGGGATGGTGTGGGGTGATCCATCAATACTGGTGCTCTTGTAGTAGGGAATTTGTTTTTGGGGATATAAGGAGCATTTGATGTAGATATCCCATTGGATGCATTCATAGATGGGCATGAGAGGTCAAGAATTTAAATTAAAAATATGCAACCTCTAGCATGGCAACCTGAAGGCCGCGAGAGACACTGGTTAAAGATTGTTTTGTGGTGGCCTTAATATAGTCGTGATTTCTTTCTATTAAATTAATGCAAATATATAGTCCAGTCTAATTAAAATGAGGATTGTGGTTGTATTTATCTTTGGTTGTTTCTCTCTTAATGCTCTAGAATTTACCAAAAGTTCCGATAGTTGTTTAGTTTGCCTGTTACAACTTAAAAGTGGTTTTTAGCAATGGGAGTCGTGTTTTTTAAGGTTCATACTAATATGAAGATCTTGTAATTATATATTCAGCATAAGAGAAGATGGCCTCTAATTTGGGCAGTATGACAACAATTGCCACATCTACCTCATTGGGTAACAATGGAAAGGGGAAGAAGTTGGGTGCAATGTTTGATAATTATGGCAGACAATTGTCTTCTCTTTCAGTTTTTTCACCCATTTCCTTTAATTTCTCAAGAAGAAGAGGGACTCTGAGATTACGCGATAGAGAGAAGGTAGTTAATACAAGAGCTATGGAAAAGGAGTTGTACTTCAACAAGGATGGCTTAGTGACAAAAAAATTGCAGGTCAGAGAAAAAATTATGTTTAAAGGAAGGTCACCTGCACGTGAAACTTCACTGCGGTGGATCTTTCCTTGTCCACTTATATTCGATTTTAATGTGTTGTTTTAATTTTTCATGGAGGGTTGTTTTGGCATATGGTCTGGAATTCAATTGCACACTTACTGAAAGCATTGTCAATTTGTCTTGCAGGCGGTGTGAACAAACTTGTTGATCATGTTGGAGTCACCCTTGGGGCGAAGGGCAAAATGTTGTCTTGGAGAGCAAGCATGGTTCTCCGAAAATAGTTAATGATGGTGTGACAGTAGCTAAGGAGGTAATTTGTAGATGTGTGCTCTGGTTTTCTTTTTAACGTTGTATTAGTTCCCCCTCTTAAATGTCTTATATTTGGTAGGCATAATTTGAAAACTCAAAGGTGAAAGGAAACATATTTGTTACCCAGTGGTCTAAAAGGAAAGGGTTATGGCTGAGTCAAATTTTATTGTTATTGACAGTGTAATGAAATGTATCTCAATGCTATGGTTTTGGCCTTTTTATTGGTTGAATTAGAGGACCCAGTTGAAAATATTGGGGCCAAGTAGGTCGGTTTTCCTTTTTGCTGATGGTTTGGTGTATCTAATTGAATTAGTTGCCTAAGGTATTTTTGGTTGCAAACTCCTTTTCATTTTTCATACAGTATTGGCCTTGTGGAATACATTTGATTGTGTGGTCTTGTTAGATCTACAACATTTGTAGTTCTTTAGTATTATGCCGAGGTTCACTTTTATTATGGAAATAGTTGATGTAATATTGTCATTTAATCCTTACTGCAGGGTAGCATGTTGAGAAGTTTCTTGTGAAACATTTGGTATTCAAAATGACACTTGATCCTATACAACATCATGCACTTGACTTCAAAATTCATATTCAAAGTGTGCCAGACAATTCTTGCAAAATTTCAAATATTTATGTTGTTTTAAACCATTATGTTTTTCATGTATTGGATGCTGAAAATGTGAAAAGGACTTTGGTATGAAACTAACTGGTGAATAATTTCCAGCAAAAAAACCACTTCCAAGACATGATTTAGAAGTAGAACATATGTACTTATGAAGCATAGAAAGATATCCTTTATGCATTGTTAATGTTTGGCTAGGGTTATTTTTGGAGAAAATAACTCCTTATTCCAAGAATAGTGATCTTCAATAAAAGTAAATGCCAAAGAAGAGAGATCATCGTGTGACGCAAAAAAACTGAAATTGGACCCCTAAGGAGCGATGGTGTGTCTACAATCACTCTGTCAGCATTTTCCCCTGGTTTACCTCGTTATTTTCCTCCAACCTGGGTTTTCATTGACTTCTTCTTTCTTCGGGTTTATTTATCAAATTCATAGAATTTGATAAATAAATACCATCCACAATGGTTGGAATTTAATTTATATTCCCGACTTTATATTATCTCCAAGCCTTATAACCAATGTTTAACTTTCAACACTTTGTATTTATACTCCACGTTTCTTTTTAAATAAATAACTTGTAATGAACTTTCGGCTCTATATTTCACCACCCAGCCTTACAACAATCACGCTCCAGACTTAAGCTAATTATCCGCCAATTGTTTAATTAAACAATTTCATTATACTCCAAACCCACCTATATATATCAATAACCAATCAGACACTCGTATCGTACCTGGCTATCCTCCGCACACCTTAGTTAACCTCCGGGAAAGTTCAACGTGCGACCACCATCCGATGGCCCTTCTCCAAATCAACGACTCTTGGCAATTTCGCTCGGCTTCCAACTTCAGGCTTTAACATTCGATGGCGCAGGTTAAACGGTGGTTTTCCGGGGGTCACTTTGCCACGTGTCACATTCCCTATGGAATCGCTCACGAATAGGAAATAGCGCCTACTCCGCAAAAGCGGTGCGATATGGGAAACCCGCTTTTGTGATTCCGCTCATGTTTTTGGTACAGGGCTTGACCACGGGTGCAAGTCTGGTTCCGCTATCCTTTTGTTTGTTAACTCATGTCCAATCCTCGGGTCAGGTTTCGAAAGCAAAACAATATTGTCTCTTTATAAAGCGGGATTTTTATATTTGAACAGTGTTCACGACCCCGGTTCTCTACACAGACCTCGCCTTCGGGTGGGGTGAGTTCACAGGGTTATCCAACAATTTACGGGAATTCAAAGACAGAAGAATGGAATTATCAGTACCCAATCGCCTCAAAGTTAAACAATTCTTCACAATTAGCAGTTCGAGATAATTCAATCGCAACTATGCTTGGAAATCATTTAACTGGAAACAATTGTTCACACACAGAGGTTTATTGCAGAAATCCCCTCTCTACTCTCCTCTTCCCTCTCTACTTTTATTCATCCGAGGAATTACAATTTATATACATAACATATGGCTCTTCGGTTCCTCTGAGAGGACCGTTCTAGAAATCAAAAGGTCTAATTATAGTAATTCAACTAACTGAAACTGTTCGACTCCTACAACTCTAACTAGTCTAAGTAATACAGTCAGCTGAGGTATTGACACCTAGCTGTTACAACTCAAATGTTTTCGAACCCTCCTAGCCACAACATGTGGACAAAACCTCCTACATTGTTTGCTAGTGCCTAATGCCCCTGCATCATCATGTGACATAAACCTATTAACAAAAGTGAACAGGGAATGATTATTAATTATGGCATACTAAGTTGTCAGTGATTTTGACTATTCGTCTTTAACATGTAAAAATGTTAAATTCCAAACTTACATCATCATGGTATTTTAGTAGATGTGTGATAGGTAGTATGATAGTATTATATTACCATTCTTCCTTGAGGAACCCACTTCATCCATTAAGATTGCTTTTCTAAAGAGTAACATTGTAGATAACCTTAAAAACATTTGTTAACTATTTTTGTTTGACCATTTGATTGTGTTTGATATGTAGAACTCATGGCAGCTAGTGTTTCTCCACTCATATTAAATAATTATTTCCAAAAATTTCTTGTTACTATTACTTTAGGAAAACCATGAAGACGATGAATTTCTTTCACGGACACTTCTGCCACTTGGCTTGTTGTTTATGTACTTTGAGCTCTACAAAACAAATCTACAAAATTTGTCTATATAAATGACCACAAAAATGTAATACTTACCTTTATATTTCAGTAACCCTGTAATAAATTCTATTGATATATCTTCTAGTCTTTGAATATGTATGTGGAATGGTTGAAGTAACCTTAGAGATTTTACTATCTCTCTTTTATTTATTATGCAAACCTGACCTTCTTTGACAAAATTTTGAATATCTTTCTTCATTACTTCCAAAAATATATTTTTTGATCCTCTGAGATGTTTTAAGGAACCCTGCATCCTACCATTAGAGAGACATGGGACTCCCTTAATATTTGTTTATTCAAATATGCATGCGTGCATAAAAATATTCTACATTTGCACCAAAGTATATCTCTCTTTCACTCCCAATGCTCCATAGAGTTCATCCCATCCTTTATAAATTTTAGTTTTTGTTTAGTACTATTGTCATTTTTCCATTATGGAAAGCTTTTCTAGCCACCTAGGAATAGAAAATGTAATTGGATATAAATTTGAGGCCTCTTCTATTTTAGAAAGAGCATCATGTACTAAATTTTCCTTACCCTTTTTGTAGATTATCTCAAAATTAAAACTTTTCATTTTTTCTCCTCATTTTTGTTAATCTTCCAATGAAATCCATAGCTTCAAAAAATACTTTATGCTATCATGGTATATCTTGACTTTAAAGTACCTCCCATTGATATACTATCCCCATTTTTTATTGCATGTAATATTGCTTCCATTTATTTTTCATACGTAGATTTCACCAAATATTTTCTTTGAATTCCTTGCTTTTAAAAGCCAATGATATCCCTTATTGTGTTAATGTTACGTAAATTCCTTGTCCTAGTGCCTCACACTCTACCATGAATGTTTTACCAAAATTAGGTGCAACCGATGTTGGTGTAGAAGACATGGCATCCATTGAAAGAGAGAATGCCAAAGTAGCCTCATCATTCCATATAAATGATATTTTCTTCAAGAGATTGTGAGTGGACTTGAAATGCATGCATAATTCTTAACAAATGATCAATAATATCATGTAAGTCTAAAAAATCTTCTAAGAACCTTGATTTTCTTAGGAATAGGTCATTTTGTAATAGCTTGCATCTTTTGACGCTCCAAGTTCACTCCTTCCTTTAAAACAATATGAACCAAATACTCAAATTCTTATTTCCCAAAAGCACATTTTGATATTTTTACATAAAAATGATTGTTCTCAATAATTATTTATATAACTTTTCCACATGTTTAGTGTGGTATTCCCATGATTTATTATAAATATGTGTATTGTCAAAGAAAACCAACACAAATTTTATAAGATGGGATCAAACAAAATTGTTCTTAAGTCGAGCCCGCCGGACTTCAAACAGCGATAAACCATAATTCAAACCAAATTTGCGTTCCAAAATAGCCTGCTGACGTCGGCCAATTTTGTGACGCGAAAACCAAATGAATTCCGCCCTAATCTTTTTCGGGTCCGAAGTTGGCTGGCGTACGGAGGGAGAGTTGTGACGCGAATTTCTTATCAAATTCACCCTAATCTTTTTCGGGTCCGGATTTCCACTGCGCGAGCGGCCCAAACAAAGATCCGCTCCTATCCCTCTGTGACGAAACCATCATACATGCTGACATCATCAATCAAAACCCGCCACCCTTTTGACTTTGTAAATAAAAAAAACTGCGTCTGCGTCATTTCATTGTTTTGTGCGCTAGCCAGTCTTCCATGCAACAAAATTCAAAAACCAACTGTTAACGCTTGCTGACCGTTACCTTGTTGAAGAGAATTGAAGCCGAGTATTTCAGGGTTCTTCTGTCATAACCAACGCCTGTTTAAACACGTTTCATTTCCTATAAACAGGTATTTATTCCAATTCCCCGCTAAACTCTGTAAAAAATCCTAGTTTTAGTTTTAATTCTGCACTAAGGTCTAAAAAGAAGTTCAGTTTGGTCTTTTTCGTTCCTAGAACTACAATTATATTCCCAAAACTGGTAATTGTTCCCCTTTTCCACAAAAACCCCGAAATTCCATTTCTGAATCCACAAGAACCAGAAATGGAAGTTCTTGTAGCTCTGAATGTCGTGCCCATCAATGCCCCTCACAAGGACTTGGATTATTTGCCTTTAGCCGATATGGATTTTCAAATTAAGGACTTGCGTCTCAGTGAGAATCCTCTTCGAATATTTTTCCGCTGCAAAGACAATTATTTGAATGGTTCTGACATCTTTGGACTTTGGGAATCAAATCTTCCTATGTACCTTCTCCCCTCAGTCCATATTTTTCCTAAGTTAATCCATTATTGCTACGCAAATTATGATCCCAACCAATGAGCAGTTTTATCCCCAAGTCAAAATGTCCTTTTCCCAATAACTGCTCAGTCCATAAATGAAATGCTACAATTCCAACCTGGTCAAGCTCTCACTCCCCTGTCCATGGTTGAATTACTTGAGAAATCTACTAAGTTATCCCATGACGAGTTAAACCGCCTATGCCAAACCTTCATGTTACCAGAGCATCAGCCTAAAAACCCTCCCCCTTATGGTTATACTTTCTTTACTGATGAGGGTAGACTTATTTTAAACATGATATCTTCCATAATGAGCTTCAATACTAGTAAGTATGTTGATCAGTTAACCCTAGTATTGCTATCCATTTTTACCCCTGGACAGCCTCCTGCTGTCAAGTACAATTTTGCATCTTATATTGCTAACAAAATCCATGATCAGTTCATGAGATTTGAGAATGAGAGAGTATTTAAGTATTCTTCTGTCATATATCATCTCATGATTTACTTTCAGTCAGAAAATTTCCCTTTTTATGTTAAGAAACTTGATGCCAAAGGGAATCCTAGGTCAGTCATCTTTTGGTCTTCCATTACTCACAATTCCTCTGATTCTCCTTATTCCTATAATGAGTTTGTCGACCTTTTTGTTCATCCCGCAACTACCTTGTTGACAGGAGTCTCTCCTCCTAGAATTAACAATGAAATCAAGAAAATCCTTCAGCTCTCAAAGCATTACAAGATAGGTGACTGGTACCTATATCAAAACTACACAGAGATCAGGATATATGGATGTGAATTATTCCCATTCAAACTGCCCAAGTATGTCCCAATGAGACTCTTTGCATTAGAATATTTCAGGCAGATGAATAATTCAGATATAATTCATTTTTGCAATGCAAAGAAAAAGGCTCAACTCATGATCAAGAGCCAATTAGGTCCCTTCATTTGTAACTCTAGGGAAGCTGGAAAGGAAGCCGAAAGGATTTTAGAAGACTATCTCAGACTACAAAAGAGTTTCTACTGGGTGCCTTATGATCCAAACAACTTTATCTGTGATAGAAGAATGAAAAATAAAATGTCACCATACATCCATCAAAGAATCCCAGAAATAGAACAATATGCTAATATGGATGAATGGACAGAAGGGACATTGGTTGAAAAAGATAGTGAGCAGGTCAATGTTGAAAATGTAATGAAATATCTTGAAAAGATACTTGACCTAGAATATTTTAGACAGGTCCAGGAATCTTCTTCAGCCAGGACTTTACAACAAAATTTGCAGGAGATTAGTACAGTAGCAGTAGAATCTAAAGGAAAAGAAAAGGAGCCTGATATACAAATAATTGAAAAATTCATAATGACAGCGCAACCAGAGACTTCTAAAGAACAAGGTCAAGGACAAATTCCTCCTACTCAGATCAGTGAGCCATAAATTTCTATTTTACAAACTCCTCTGAATATAGAAAAGGGACAAAAGAGAGAGGCTGAAACAGCTACTCCTATTGGTGGCTTTTCTGAACAGCAAGATGTTAAAAGGCAAAAAATAACTCCCCTTCTAGAAGATGAATCATTTCAGGAAATCCCTGACAGCCAGGGAAGAGAAGACAGTCAGCAAACAGATACAGGTAGTGGGACATCCACTAATTTTTAAAAACAGGGAATATAGAGGAAACCAAGTGCAAAAATATCTTCTTTCAAACCTCCAGTAAAAACTGCCTGGGACATCAAAAGAACATTCATCAATATAAAGGCCAGGAACAATCCACTTAGACTTCAAGTGTACAACCAATTTTTGAATATGGCTCCGAAAATTCAAGAAAGATTGATGTCAGCTTATGACATCCAACAGGGTAAGATGTTAATGAGCCATTTGAAGCCCAAGGTGCAGTAGCCTCAGACAGCTGTAGATTACGTTAGGACTAATTTTGAAGTCTTAGCAAAGGATATCCATCCTTTAGATCAAATTGAGCTACACAAGCAAACAAGTGATATGATTTATTCTACTCTGACGGATAAATCAATGATGACCCATAAGTTGCAGGATTCTTTGGATAATACTAATACACAATTGCAGCTTGAAAAAGCCTCCTCCCAGGCTAAGGATAATAGAATAAAAACTTTAGAGGAAATAATCATTGGTTTGGGTCATAATCCTAAAGATGTGAAAGGTATTGAAGCTTTGATCAAGAGAAAAGATGATGATATTGCAGCTCTGAGAAAACAATTAAAGTTACCGGCCTCAAGACATCCACAGACTGCAGAAATCATAAAACAAAATTCTGAGGAAGAACTAATGGATTTTCTCTTAAAATTGAATGAGCAACTTACTGCAACTGAAAAATAGCTTGAGAATGCATTAAAAGATAAGCAGGCAAATATTCTAGTATCTACAGCAGGAGTAGTGACAGGTACAACAACAACAGGTCAGCCAGCAGAATTGTCACAGAGCAACACTGCAAATTTGAACACTGATGAATTAACAAAGTCAATGGAAGATATGAACATTCAGGCTATAGGGCTTCACAAAACAAAGGAACAATTGGCCACTCTAGAACATAAATATGATCTTTCAAAAATGAGTATTGCTGATAAAACAAGAGAAGTGAACAAATTAGAAAAAACAGTCAAAGCATTGGAAAAGGATCTCACATTGGAGAAACCTTTAAAAGAAATAAATGAAATTCTTTGGGATAATATCATTCAATCAATAAAGGATGTTTGGTTCTCAATTCAAATAATGGATGAACAGAATAACTTAGTTAAATTGGCTCTGGATGAGATTGAGCGATCAAGACAAGAGTTGGGAAATATGCCAGAAGAGGCCAATAGACTTATACATTTTTTGAATACTCAGACTAAGAATCAACTTGCAGAAATTGGTATTCAAGACAGGACCGGAACAATTATGGAAATAAAGAGAGTTTTTACTAAAAGAAATCTGGTACAGAATTTAGAACGAAGGTGCTCAGATATGCAAGAAGAAATCATTGCCTTCAGAGAAAGATTGAATATTTTGTTAAATAGAGGATTGCCTAGTCCTATAGTTGTAGAAGATAAGCTAATGGACCTTGATAGTTCTGTTGAAAAATTGGACAAATATGCTGATAATCAAGCTAGTTCTTCAACCAGTTCATCAACAGCAGCATTGCCTATAGGGAAAAACCTTCATGACAGATTGGAGAATTTATTTTATCTTGAGCATGAAGTAAATCCTTTGTTCCCAAATCAGCCTAATTTCTTCAGATATACTGAGGCTGATGAAACACTAAGAAAGTTGCAAAGGACCAGAGTGCTAGAAGTTCAATGGTGGGAAGAAATGATGGAAATTTTGTAAAAAATTATCCTTACATAAATTTTTGCCTATTTACCACAGTATATCATGATAAAAAGGATAAAAGGATGAACAAAGGTCAAAGAGTATCAGAGAAGTTAAAGAGTATCAGTTAAAGAGGTCAAAGATTAGCAGTTAAAGAGTATCAGATTGTTGATAATCTCCATGTGGACCGTTACTGGGTTTTATATCAAGTCCCTGTATGTGACATGGGGTATTTTTCTATCACTGTCTGGGGTGGGAATTCCACTTTTTTGGATGGATATTTGGGTTCCAATCTTCAGATGTGAAAATGCAATGACTTCATGGACTGTTATACTTCATATAATATATTCAAAACAACGTTTTTTCTCTTGTGAAAAAAAAATGATTAATGTTTATCACTCTGCCTTCAAAACTAGCGATGCTGGTCTATGTTGCTGGTTTATTGATATGGTCTGATGGCCTTTTTATATTTTGGACATATCATACTCCTCACATGATTAGCGTTTTTCTCTGTTCAAGGATTTTGGGTACTTTAATTTGTATTTGGAACAATGGACGTCGGTACTCTATCTGTTTCTTTACTATTCTACATACTGATATTTCACTTTCTTATAGATGCCTCGGGCATATTTGGATGCTTTCTCAGATTGTCGATAATCTCCATGTGGACCGTTACTGGGTTTTATATCAAGTCCCTGTATGTGACATGGGGTATTTTTCTATCACTGTCTGGGGTGGGACTTCCACTTTTCTGGATGGATATTTGGGTTCCAATCTTCAGATGTGAAAATGTAATGACTTCATGGACTGCTTTACTTCATATAATATATTCAAAACAACGTTTTTTCTCTTGTGAAAAAAAATGATTAATGTTTATCACTCTGCCTTCAAAACTAGCTATGTTGGTCTATGTTGTTGGTTTATTGATATGGTCTCATGGTCTTTTTATATTTTTGACATATCACACTCCTCACATGATTAGCATTTTTCTCTGTTCAAGGATTTTGGGTACTTTAATTTGTATTTGGAACAATGGACGTCGGTACTCTATCTATTGCTTTACTATTCTACATAATGCTATTTCACTTTCTTATAGATGCCTCGGGCATATTTGGATGCTTTCTCAGATTGTCAATAATCTCCATGTGGACCGTTACTGGGTTTTATATCATGTCCCTGTATGTGACATGGGGTATTTTTCTATCATTGTCTGGGGTGGGACTTCCACTTTTCTGGATGGATATTTGGGTTCAAATCTTCAGATGTGAAAATGTAATGACTTCATGGATTGTTTTACTTCATATAATATATTCAAAACATCGTTTTTCCTCTTTTAAAGTTTCATTTTTTTTTTTTAAATTGAACCTGCCATCGCAATTTCGATGCCTTGTAAGCGTCGGAATTGCGACAGACTAAAAACGTCGGAAGCGCGACAGTACAGATACGTCGGAAGAGCGACGTTCAAAACACCGGACCACATTTCGTCGTAATTGTGACAGTTTATAGACGTCGGAAGAGCGACGTTCAAAATGTCGGACCACTTTTCGTCGTAATTGCGACAGTTTAAAGACATCGGAAGAGCGACATTCTAAACGTCAGACCACATTTCGTTGGAAGTGCGACAATTTACAAAGGTCGGAAGTGCGACGGATCGGGAAACGTCGGAAGAGTGACGCTTGTTTGGAAGCGACGGAAAAAGTGTCGATAGTGCGACACTTTTTAATTGCGTCAGAACTACGACGGTACGGTAAACCACGTTTTGCCTGCCCGCGAACTGTCGCTCTTGCGACGACTACGTGTCGAAATAGCGACGAATTGGCCGTCGGAATTTTCGGCAAAATTTCTAGTGTTAGCACTCAACAAATACCATCTCTTCGCATTCAAGGAGGCACACTCCTGAACACCAACTGATTTGTAGAAAATGCTCATCATGGGAAAAGAGTTAGTCATTAGGGAAATTTTGAGGTTTAAAATGGGCCTCCTAAGGAAATTATAAAACAATAGTGGAAATAATAAAATAATATTATTTTTCATTATCAAATTGTGGAGGAAAAAAGAAAATTAAAAAAATAATAAATAATAAAATAATAAAACTACTTTTTCAACTCGTATTTTCAACTTATCTCCCTAAGGTTTTACTCAAATTTTGAGCAGGAGTACTAGTTGGATGCAGAATTTAGTTCCTCATCCGAGGAGTACCCATTTTGCATACTTTGAATGGTCCCTGCTACATGAAAAATGAGAAATACATGAAAAACATGATTGCAATCACATTTTTCATGTATTTCTCATTTTTCATGTAGCAAGGTCCACTGAAAGTATGAAACATGAGTACTCATTGGATGAGAAATTAAAATTTTCATCCAACGAGTACTCATGCTCAAAATTTGCGTAAAAACTTTGGGAGAAAATTTGAAAATATGAGTTGAAAAGGTAGTTTTATTATTTTATTATTTTATTATTTTTACTTTTTTACTCCAAATATGGTGAATCATCCCCCATGGTTGACGTCATCATATTAAATCGTATTGGTTCTTATAAAGTGTATTTTGGTTTTACATTTTTTCTTAGGAGGCCCATTTTACACCTCAAAATTCCCTTAATGAGAATCAAGGTGATACCCCAAGTTGACCAGGTTCTACTATGTAGTTCCAAACCCCCCTCAATGAAGATAATCTCATGGAATATCAGAGGGCTAAATAGTCCCTCCAAGCACAGGTTAATCAAGAAAATAATTACTGAGGGAAACCCCATAATTTTCCTTATGCAAGAAACCAAATGCTCTAGCTCTACTTTGGAAACAATTTTCAAAAGACTATGGAAAGGCTACAACACCCTAGTTTTTGACGCTAATGGGGCTTCGAGAGGCCTAGAAATCATCTAGAATCCCCACTCCATCGCCCTAGAGAAGAGTCACGCTAAACGACACTTCATTCAAGCTTCATTCCACCTAGTTGGAACTAACATTCATAGACATCTCACGAATGTCTACTTCCCTCAGTTACTCTAGAAAAAAATAGAGCTTCTAGATAGCATTGCAGATATCAACAACTAGTGAACTCACCCTCTCTAGCTGATTAGAGGAGACTTTAACATGATCACAACCCTTCAGGAAAAAAAAGGAGGAAGAACTCAACTTGATATGAACAACACCAAATTCAAGGACTTCATCCAAGGCAATCATCTTATAGATCTTCAAACATCCAATGGAATATTCACTTGGAATAACAGAAGAGGTGAATCTCATCAAATTGCTTCCAGATTGGATGGCTTCCTCATCATAGAAGACTTCATCCACCTGGGAGGATAGCTCATAGCCACCATCATTCTAAACTCTAGCTTATATCATTGGCCCATCTAGCTCCAATGGCTCAGAATGGGTATAACCACCCCAAAAACTTTTCACTTTGAACACTTTTGGCTCAAACATCTAGGGTTCAAAGACCTCATCTCAGATTAGTGGGCTTCCCTCAGACCACCCTTGGGAAAAAAAATGTATCAGTTCTAGTAGAAATTGAAGATGCTCAAGGGGAAATTGAAATTGTGTAACAAGACCACCTTCAGAAACATCTTCAAAGACCAAATAGATCTAGAGGATAAAATAAATTTGCTCCAAAAAAAAATCATATCAGAAGGAAGATCAGCAGACTCAGAGACCAAGGAAAATGCACTAACAACCCAACTCGAAGAAATAAGAAGCCAAGAAGAGATCATATGGAAAAAAAAGTCTCAGATATGGTGGCTTAAGAATGGAGAAAGGAACGCAAAATTGTTTCATCGCTCCATAATCTAGTACAGGATGCAGAAAAAAAGTACGGTCCTCAAGAATCAAAATGGGGAGCATATGGAAAAACATGAGGACATCACTAAGGAACTGCTCAATCACTTCAAGAATGTTCGCAAAGAATCCAACATCTAAAGAGAGGAGGCCATTGGAAAAATCACAAATTACATACAAAAATTGGTCAATAAGGATCACAAAAGGATGTTTCTCAAAGCCACAATACTGACAGAGGATGAACAAGCAGTTTTCTAATTAAAAGAAGGGAAAGCCCCAGGGCCGAATGGATTCAACACCAAATTCTTCCATTTATTTTGGGACACTATCAAAGAGGAAGTCTGGGGCATAGTGGAGGAATCACACAACACCCACTATATTATTCTAGCTCTCAATGCAACATTCCTAACTCTCATCCCAAAGGAAGATAATGCAGCTTCTCCAAGTAAGTACAAGAATATAGCAGTTTGTAATGTAATTTACAAAATCATTTCCAAAGTTATAGCTAAGAGATTGAAGCAACTTCTTCCCATGCTCATCTTACCAGAGAACACTGGCTATGTAGAGGGTAGAAAGATCCTTGATGGAATCATTCTAACCCATGAGGTCATACACTCCTTAAAAACCTCAAAAAAATCAGGCATGCTCCTCAAAATTGACCTTTCCAAGGCCTTTGACAAGCTCAGCTGGAACTACATAAAGCAAGTCCTTCTTGCCTATGGCTTCAGCCAAACATGGGTCTGCTTGATCATGAGATTGATATCCTCTCCTTTCATCTATATTCTTGTAAATGGAATCCCCGCAGAAAAATTCAAAACCTCTAGAGGTATAAGGCAAGGGGAACCTCTCTCACCCTTCCTCTTTGTTCTTATGGCTAAGGGCCTAGGCCACTTGATAAAGAGCTTGATCTGATCTCGTAACCTTCAAGGAATTCCTCTACACAATCTCCCCCCATCTCCCACCAACAATTTGTGAATGACAACATGATCATGGGGCACCCCTCTGTACAGGAAGCTCACACCCTCAAAACCCTTCTTGATTGTTTCTTTGAAGCCTCTAGAACCACTGTCAACCATGAAAAATCTCAAATGTTCTTTTTTAACACCCCTCTTATTACACAACGCAACATAGCTCGCATCCTCGGCTTCATCATAACCTCTATGCCATCAAAATACCTGGGAGCTCCTCTCATAGACTCAACCATCAAATATTCTTCCTAGGGAGAGTTGTTGGACATAATGGTGACTAAATTCTCCACTTGGACCCATCGCTCCATTAAAATTTTTGGATGCCTAGTTCTCATAAAATTTGTTCTTCAGTCCCTAAACATATACCTATTTTTTTGTTTTAGTGACACCAAAATGGGTCCTCAAAGCAATTTGAAATATTCAAAGAACCTTCCTCTGGGGGGGATCCAAGGACAAGCACAATGAATGCTAGTCAAATGGAAAGAGGTTTGTATGCAGAAATCTCAGGGAGGAATGGGTCTGAGAGTGTAATATTCCTAAATTATCCTGCAGCTAATTGGAATATTAAAATGTCATTTTTCTTTCTTGTTGGATGAATAAGGGGGTAAGGAGACCCTTAAAGACTCTCTAGTAGGAATAAATCACTTCCAGTGTGAATGAATATTAGTTTAGATAGTCAGAATAAAGCTACCTTGGGTGTGAAAGGAGATAATGCATGGAGACTAAGTCATGGTTGACCAAATCAAATAGCACTCTAAATGAGAGAGTGGAGCTAGTGGAGACAACATAATTTTGGAGGAGGAGTCTTTGCATGGAAGTAACCTCATAAATGAGTGGGGCCAAGGGTGAGGAAGCTCACCAAGAATATAAGGGAAGGGATGGCAGCCATTACAGGAATTCAGAATATTCTTTATGTTTGAGTCTTATGACTTTTTGCATGCTTCAGCTGTTTAGCTGGCTTTGTTGTACTGTTTAGTAAAAGGGTATTCTCATGCAGGAATTCCCCATATTTTCGTGGAGGACTTGTTGAAGAAATCTGTGACGAGTATTCTGGGCTTCATTTCCACCATCTGGAATTGGACCAAGCAGTCACCTACAGTCACAATGCAGTCTTCTTGAGAAACTATGTTATTTTTCTTGGTGTTGTAGTGGAAGGGTCAAAAACCCTAATTGTGAGCTAGTTTCCTAGTGAAAGGATAAGCCTTTCACCCAAAGAGCTAGTAAGGAGGAGCTACATCCATTTATTTTTATTTTCAGCCCTATTTATGCAAAGATTTAGTCAGATAGTGTGATTCAGCTTTAGATCTGCAGTATATACTTTTTGTATCTCATGCCTATTAAGAAACCCTAGCCAGGTTTTCTTGGAATTGTGTAAAAGAGACTGATCTCAGTTTTCATTTCTCTTGAGTAATATATCAGCAGATCCATTTGTTTCTCTATTTCTATAGCATAAACTATCATTAAACTACGATGTTACTTGCTTCATAATTTCTATGTTGCAGTAATCATGGGGTTGTAGTGTTTTTGGGTTGTTTTGGGCTTGGGAGGCCTATTTAACTAAGCTATAATGATTTTTTTCTGATATCCTTGCATATTTTGTTGCTATAATGTACAAAAAAATGGATCCATGGGGTTGTCTTGACTTTTATAGCATAATTTTCTGAAAAAATCATTTTTGGTTCCTATATTGTTGATTTTCCTAAATAGGAATATTACAGTGGTATCAGAGCTCTGATCTTGGCTCAGCCTGTGTCCTTTAGCCATCATGTCATCCAAGGAGGCTTCTCATAGGAAGGAGAAGATCTTAAGAAGATATCAAGGAACAAACTTATTATTCGGAGGGAAGGAGTTCTCAAAACGTCTTCTTCAAACTCTACAGTGCATCAGCAAAGACCTCAAAGAGATGAGGAGGGAAAGACATGGAGATCCCTCAAAAATATTTTTACATGAGGAAAGCTCCAGTTATTCATATTATGGGTGTGATCATTCAGCCACACCATCAGATTTATAACACTCTACCAGGCCTATGTCCATAGCAAGTGAGATGGAGGAAGGAGATCTACCAAATAAAGAGACTCTTGGTGATTATTTGCAAGAGTATGGATCTCAATCTAAGAGGTTCAAAGATCACCTAAAATTCCAAGGGATTTTCAAGATCAAGGAGGATAAAATAATTAGCAACCATAATAGAAGCACAAGGTGCAAGCAACATGATAAGGGTAGATTCTTCCTATCTACTTTTGATGGGTCACCTAAATGTTCAGCTAGGGCTTCGGTAGAGGAGCTTGATACTTATTTGTAGCAACACCAAGTTTCAGAAGATGAAGCCATTAGAGTAGCAGTGTTTCCTATTGAATGTAAGGCTTATTCTTGGTGGTTATTTGAATGCTTTTCATTAAAAAATGCAAGTACATCTACTTATGCAAGGTTCACTAGGAGAGTAGTGGAAAGGTTTGTTGAAAAACATTTTGAAACACCTTTGGTGTAGCTATTCAAGTCAAAACAAAAAAAACCTTTGCATGGGTTGGAAGGATCGATAAACCCAGCTCCATTTCAGAAAAATATTGAGGGTTTTAACTTTGCAGAATACTTTGCTAGAGTCAAGATCCCTACTTCATATAAAACACTCTCTTGGGAAAGAGGACAGGGAGATCTCTTTTTCAAAAGAGGATCCTCTTATTGATGATAAGGTAACTCCCATTGATGTTGAAGAGGAAGATAAGACTGGAGGTAACAAAGTTGTCAAATCGAGATCATATCTAGCACCTCATGAAGAGGAAGATGGAGCACTTGATCCAATGAGAGGAGTTCTTGTATGTTAACAAGAGGTTCCAAAGAATCTCACATATAGATATCAGAGCACACTCAATGAGCAGCATGTGCCATAATTGATAGATTGTGAGATCTTGAAGATAAAAGAAGAAGATAGGGAGGATGATCAACATCATATGATTGGGAGCACATACCCCTACCAATTTCAGAATTGTGATGTACAAAGGAGGAAGAATAATTTGCACAGTGAGAGCAAGGACAAAGTAGTCCACCCACATATACAGCCTGCTCTAGGCCTTGATGTGTCACTACATGGAGGCATTCTGCCAAGGACACCCCCTGATTGGAAGATGAATAAATATTTCTATCAACATGGTGCAGCATTAACATATTTGGCTAAGGAAGGAGCCTTGGGAGGAGCTAGCACAACGCTGAGAACCTTTGATGGGTTCCGAGAGGTGAGAAATTTTCTGATATGGGCATTTCTATCTCCCACTCAATTATTTGTGCCAGAAAAGGATGATCCAAAAATCTATGATAGCATGAGAATGGTGTCAAAAGGTTATTCCATAGCATTGAAATAGAAAATGATACCTCCACACATGAGGAATATTTCTAAATATGACAAGAGGCTATTAGCACTCTTGTATGCATTGGCCAAACTATGGAAGTTTTGGAGGGGAAATGCCTTTCAAGAGGAGGTTGACTTCCATGTACTTCAATCTTGTCTTGGGTAAGATTAGCTGCAAGGGAGGTAACAAAAGTGGAGTAAAAACACTCTGACATGTGTCTTTGGCATTGAGCATGTCAAAGAGGAGAGTTATGATGTGACAAGTGCTTCATTTCAGATTTCAATAGGGCTATCATTGTTGGGAAGCCTAGATCCATATTGGGAGTCCCAACTATTGGTATAATAATCCAAGAACCTCTTCACATGTAAGGTTCTTGATGGGCAAGTGATGGATGGGAGGTATAGAATGGTTGATGGAGTCATCTGTTTCCATGATCAGATCTACTTGACTAAATACTCCAAGCTCAAGAAGGAGATTCTACATGTAGCTTATGAGGCACTCGTTTTAGGACATGTAGATTCCATTGAGTCTTATCACGCCATCATGAAGGGATTCTATTGGGAGGATCTCAAAGAAGATGTGTACCAACATATCAAGAGATATGTAACTTGTTTGATGTATGAGGAGGAGAACAACCACCTTGCAAGGTTGTTACGATAACTTTCCCTTTTGATGGATAAATGGGAAGGTTCATCTATGGATATCTTCACCAAATTGTCTACAATAAATGGTAAAGGTTTTTTTTTTATGCTTATTTATCAACTAACAATGTATGTACATTTATTTACCATGCATTTGCAACACATTGCTCCACAAGAGAGCAAGACTCTCTTTCAGTTTCACGGTCCTATTGGGACTACATTCAATGATGGGAATAGCCACTTCATGGAGGGGTTTGGGCAAGACATGTTTTTCTTGGTTCATATTCAGCCAACACCTAATGTCCTCTACTATTTTCAAGCTTTTGAGAAGCTTATGGCAGCAAGTAAGTGGTTGGATGGCCACTTATCATATCATGTTTTGAAATAGCTAGAAGAAGAACAACGTTGGTATCACTTGATGGGTTATTTTCACCATCCAGTATGCCATGTGATGCTTAGTCCATATTTATTTTGGAGCCCATATGGTGATGATACTCCATTCACTATATGTGGGGTAGATTGGGCAAGAGGGATTCCTAGAACCAAAGAGTAGGATCATGAGATTCCAAGTACCTTTTGGCTTCTTAATGACCATATTATTGAAGCCCAAGACCAGCAATTCCACATCTATCATAAATGGAAAGAGAGACAATGTGCGTTGAATAAATTGATCTCTCTTTTTCAGCCATCCAGCCCCTATACATTGCAGAAGAAGGGGATTGGTGATTGTTTCACTAAGCTACCAATGAGGGCTCATTTTGTTCGGATGATAGCATGGGGATTGGAGTTTCTCATTCAGATTGAGACACCCAACATTTACCATCTCTTATGTCTTAAGGAGGCCAATGGAAAACATATAAATATTTTCATATATCTCCCACTTTTTCATAATGGCAACTATTTTGTTTATCTACCAAAAGATAACTTGTATATTTGGGAGGACACATATCGATTGGAGATTTTGCAGTACCCTTTCAGTTTCTTGAGGACAAGAAACATTTGGGAGGGGAAGATTGTAATATTCCTAAATTATCCTGCAACTAATTGGAATATTAAAATCTCATTTTTATTTCTTGTTGGATGAATAAGGGGGGAACGAGACCCTTAAAGACTCTTTAGTAGGAATAAATCACTTCCAGTGTGAATGAAGATCAATTTATATAGTTAGAATAAGGCCACCTTGGGTGTGAAAGGAGACAATGCATGGAGACTAAGTCAAGGTTGATCAAATCAAACAATGTTGTAAATGATAGAGTGGAGCTAGTGGAGACAACGTAATTTTGGAGGAGGAATATTTGAATGGAAGTAACCTCATATATGAGTGGGGCCAAGGGTGAGGAAGCTCACCAAGAATATAAGGGTAGGGATGGTAGCCATGAGAGGAATTCATAATATTTTTTATGTTTGAGTCTTATGAATTTTTGCATGCTGCAGTTGTTTAGTTGGGTTTGTTGTACTGTTTAGTACAAGGGTATTCTCATGCGGGAATTCCCCACTCTTCCTTGGAGGAATTGTTGAATAAATATGGGAGGAGTATTTTGGGCTTCATTTCCACCATCCAACATTGGACCAAGCAGTCACCTATAGCCACAACGCAGTCTCCTTGAGGAACTGCATTATTTTTCATGATATTGTAGTGGAAGGGTCAAAACCCCTGATTGTGAGCTAGTTTCCTAGTGAAAGGATAAGCCTTTCACCCAGAGAGCTAGTAAGGAAGAGTTAGAGCCATTTATTTGTATTTTCAGCCCTATTTATGCAGATCTTCAGTTATAAAGTGTGAGTCAGCCATAGATCTGCAGTATATACTTTTTGTATCTCATGCCTAATAAGAAACCCTTCCCGGGTTATCTTGGAATTGTGTAAAAGAGACTAGATCTCAGTTTTTCAGCTCTCTTGAGTAATATATCAGAAGATCCATTTTTTCTCTATTTCTATAGCATAAACCCTCATTTAACTGCACTGTTACTTGCTTCAGAATTTTTGTGTTGCAGTAGTCATGGGTTTGTAGTGTTTTTGGGTTGTTTCGGGCTTGAGAGGCCTGTTGAACTAAGCTATAATTATTTTTTTATGATCTCCTTGCATATTTGGTTTCTATAATGTATAAAATAATGGATCCAGGGGATGTTCTTAACTGTTATGGCATAATTTTCTGAAAAAATCATTTTTTGTGCCTATATTTCTGATTTTCCTAAATAGGAAGATTACGAAGATATCCAGAGCACAAGAACAACATCATGGGCACTAGTATATGGTGGAAATGGGTATCCAACCCTCATATATTGTGGGCAACCCTATGGGCCTCCAAATATGTAGGAAATTGGCTCAAGGAGGAACTAATTAGATTCAACATCACTCTTGGAGGATCCCAAATTTGGAATGCAGTCAGCCAATAAAAACAGCTGATCCAAACTCGTAGTTTCTCATAATTGCATCGTGGAACTCAAGCCAGATTCTGGGAGGATTCATGGCAAAAAATTCCTAGTCTATCCTCAATCTTCTCTCGCCCCCTCTAAAGAATAGTCTTACAGGCAAGAGAATAAAATTGTGTACAAGACTTTTGGACCAATGAAACAACTCAATGATACAGTACTTGGCTTCACACAGATAGATGGTAGGAAGATTGGAACAGTGAAAAACACAAATATCTTTGGGAGGAACTAACAAAAATAAGAATCATAAATAATCAATGGTTAGACAATATTTGTTGGGGCCATTCTCCAAGTGGTAATTGCTCAACTATGGAATCCTACCATCTATTACAATAGTTGAACCTTGGTCCTACAAATCAGATATGGAAGAAGATATGAACAGTTAAGATTTGGCCCAAAGTAGCTACATTTTTATGGCTTCTTAGTAAAATACGCCTCCTGATATGGGAGAATATTATGAAGCAAGGTTTTGTGGGTCCATAGAGGTGTCCTCTATGTCAAAAAGACATCGAAACCATCGATCATCTACTGGATCTCTACCCCATATCAAACACTTTCTGGGACAAGATTGAAATTCTATGCAGAAGATTCAATCGAGACAGGGGAAACATCACCAATACCATTATAAAATGGTAGGATAATCCCTATTCAAACAATATCTTGAATCATATTTGGTATCTTATTTCAGGTCTACTCATATGGAACCTCTGGAAAGAATGAAATAGTAGGATCTTTAAAGACACTGCTTCAAATCAAGAGCATATTCGGGCCAAGCTACATAGCAAGTTAGAAGAAACTCTCACCCTGGCTCACTGGGGGAAGGATGAATTCTCGACAACCACCATTGAATGTACAATTTGGAAAAAAAGGCACATATGTATTGAGCCCCTAGTGGATAATTCCTCCCTAAGAAGGGGTAGGATATATGCACCTAAATAATGGAACTCCCCCCCAGACTTGTTTTTTCAAGTGTAACTTCGATGGAGCCTACAAAGGAAACATAGGGAAAGATATATTTGGGGGTATCTTCAGATATTCTAATGGAAAACCCCTACACGCCTACTACGGAAACCGCTGGTGGGACAACAAAAACTCTGCGAAGCTGGAGGGGCTTATACAGGGTATCTCCATAACCATTGAACCTAACTTTTTCCCATTGGAAATGGAATGAGAATCACAACTCATCATTCAAGAAGCCACCTACATCCTCCTTGGCACCTCCCCCTCAAATGTATCTACCAACTGGAGGCTTTCCAACCATCTCAATTTCTTGGAACAGTTGTTGCAGCACCACAGGACCATTACCTTCAACCATGTGCACAGAAATACAAACATTATAGTAGATCTCTTGGCCAATAAAGGAGCGGATAGCCTCTCAACACTATATCACTCTAATTTCTCTCAGATTTAGGATGAGAACTTGCGAGAGAACTGCCACACTATCCTCCAAAAGGATCAAACTCCCTTGAATGCAAGTGACATGCGTCGACCGTGCGAAGCCAAATCTTCCGATGCTCAGGCTGACGACGCACTGCAAAGACAGCTTTAGCCTAATGCAGAACCTTAACTCAGCAATCATTCACACCGGTACTCTGTTGCACCTGATCTCCTTCCATAAACTGAATCACATGCAATCTAAAGTGAACTGTCTCAACTCACATATGTGAGCGTGCCACAACACCGTACAAAATTTTTGCTCGTGCCACTGGTCTTCAAAAGGTGTTGTTACTCCTCATTATGTGATCCTATTTTGTTCCACACAGCCTCTAGATCCATCTCTGCATCTTCCCTTGCCATCTCATTACTATTCTAGTTTCCCTGCGTGCTCCACCTACTCCACGCTCCTCCTGACGCACACCCCCCGTTGTGTTCCAGCCTATAGCCCACTCCTCCCTCTGATTCCCTCCTGGTCGTACGCCCCCTTTGGCATGCCCCTCGGGTGCACGCCTCCCTATGGAAAACCCCACCTCTTTTTCTTCTCCCTGCTACGCACTTTCTAAGGCAGGCTCCCTTGCTACGTGCCCCCCTTTTGTGCCTCCACCTCTAGTGTCACCCCCTATTGCACACCCCCCGTTGTGCTTCTCTATTGTACATTCTCCTGTTGTGCACCCAAAATTATTTGAGCCCGGTCTCCCCCCTTCTCCTTGTTAGCCTCCCCATGGCTCTGCGACAACGTCAAAAGACCATCAGGGGTAGCCAAAGAGGTGTGTTCTCTGGTCGCTATCACTATGGTCAAGACCACTGTTTGGAATCCATTGAGGGCTCCCCTTCTGACAGCCATGACAGGGAGGACACTAAAAGTTCCGAGTGCACCCAAGATGAGATAATTTTATCTCCGGAGAATCAAAGGGGGATAACAGGCCCCATGAAGTCTACCATTGCGCACTCTGAGCTGCCCACTCCTCGGAAAATCAAGCCTCTATCAGTTCATGAGCCCACGGAGGAGGATAAAAATGTGTGGATCATGGATTCATATGGAGTTTGGACCAGAGTTCGAGATTTTGAGTACCCTGTTGCTCCTATCATCCATGCAACACCCCCAAAGCCCCCTTGTGAGTCTACTGCTGAGGAGGAGGCCATTGCGCATGAATATGGATGCCTCATCGAGGAGGAGGACACCGCTACAAAGGATGATGAAGGAACACCCTGACTGTGTGGCTGCTTGGTTATTTTCTATTTTTTGTCTTTTCAATACATACTATAGATATTTAGTTTTTATATTTGTTACAGAACACTTTGTAAATAAATATTTCTTGATACTATTAAGGAGTTGGTTTCCTCCTAGGAGGCAGTCCCAAACCTAGGCTATTTTGAGAGCTTCTAAGGCTGGGATAGGCTAAGCACCGCTTACCATCTTAGCCCAATGCCTATGTAAATTTTCTTTTATGATATAATAGAGCTTATCCTAACTTACAAAAAGGAAATTTATGCTATGGAGATACATGAGGTCAATCTCAGGTTGGGAAGAGTAATCTCGGACAATCATCCTCCAAGTTTGTACAAACCCTCGGTTGACGAAGTAAAGTAGAGTATCCTATGGGAGTTTCAACACTCTTGGTACAATACCAGAGCTCACCAATGATCATTATTTATGCCTGCAACTTGCAGGAATGAGTACACGATTGTCGGGCCAATAAATTGAAAATTTCACTTCACAGTATCCTTGTTAATAGTTTCTTCTTTGGATGACTTCACATGAAAGGTCATTGCATACTTCTGTTTTTTAGCAATGGGATTGAAATTCACTAATCCCTTGAAACTCACTAAGTCCCATGTATCTGTCAAATGAGTCGAATTCTTGTTCAATCTAAAGAGAGCCAAAAGAAAACATGTCAAACCGCAGAACTCAGAGAAAGTTGAACCTTAGGAAACATTGTTTAAGAAACAAAAAAAAATCAATAAGAAGAATAAAATATATTTGTGAATGAAAAATATTTGAGGGAGAGAAAAAATAAAATTTATATGGAAAAAAATAAAAACAACATAAAGGGGATATCTAAATGCGAGTTTTGAAAATATATAAAGAACCATTGAAGGCTAATACAGATTTAATTTTATAGAAGAATAAGTAAAACAGTGCAAAGAGGATGCCTAATTCCAGTCCAAAAAATATGTAAGAAACCATTAGAGCTTTTAGAGCTTTATAATATGGACATACATCAGTAATTGCAATACCTTAATATCCCTACAATACCGACTTCTCTATTTTCAAAAGCAGGAAACAATATTGAGCTAGAGGAAATATTTACCTAAAGAATGTGTTTTGAATTCTCAAGTATCCCTATGATTTTTTCTACATCCATGCTATCATTCTGTGCATTGATTGATGTAATTTTCCTCTCATTGAAGGTTTCCACAATGGTGGTATCAAGCCTAACAAATGCATCCTTGAAAAAATTGTTCGGGATGAGATCAACAAGAACAACAGAAAGAAGTTAATTTTCATCAATAAAGAAACTTGGGATTATGGTAAAGAATTGTAATTAGCCAATAAATAAATATCTCTATCAATTAATAATAAACATCAATTACTAAGCCCATGATCCAGTGAAATAGAAATTGTTCCATGAGACAGAGTATATGAATGTTGTTGGGAACCCAACACTGCACTCAAAAACCATCCAGTGAATCCACAGGTCAAATAAATTGGTAACAAGCCATGGGTAATTGAATTATGAAACCTTTCACACTACACATACAGTTTTTGTGAGACCCTTCCAAAAAAATTGTTTCACACTAAAATCTTTTTTTTTGCTCTATCTAGTTTCCACACAAGGAAACTCTCACAAATTTGACTTGTGGGTTGATAGGAACATCATGTATTGATAATATTTTATAGTGAAAAACAATAATCCACTCTAGGTCATATCAACTACCTTCCTATGCAAGAGGATATCAAAATTTTCTTGTGAATACCCTCTTCATTATCTCCATTACAATGTTCTTCCAATGGAATCCAAATAGAATCCAACCTAGTACCTATCCCTTGCTAGCTTCTTTACTACTGAATTAATTTTGATTTCATATTGAACCCCTTAATGATTCGATATCAAATTGTGGACTGCTCTCACCATTAATATCAAGTTGTTTACTTCTTGAAAATTCAGGTTCCTTGAACATACTCAGCGAGTCTGTCATCTAATTTGTATTTCCCATTTTCTTTAAAACAAGATACTAATGTGTTGTTTGGTAATGTTTTGTCATGGAATTGAAAAAAAAACACTGCCAAAGTCAATCCATCCTTACATATCTCTAATTTAATTTTCAAAGCATAAATGGGTTTCATGGCATATTCTTTCTCATACTCTAAATTTTTCATTAATTCGGCCTCAAAGTTTTCTTTGCAATGCCCAACAGTCTGGGAAAGCTTGGAGAAAATCCCACATCAAAGTCTCGCCAAACTTGGATGAGGAAGTTCAATAAGTGCTACAAAATTATCTCTGATGATACCATCCTTAGTTGGGGTCCTGACCCATGTTCGAAGTTATCTCGCAACCAACAAAACCCTCCAACTACTGGCCCTTTCAGTAGTGATCTTCTTGCGTAGATCAAAGTCTCACCTAAATTGGTATGGGGTGGCGTTGCAACCAAGTTTCTACACCCTGAGGAAGATTTTGATGTAGTGGCCCTAATCAGACTTAGTGTAGATAATAGAAAAAATGTGTGCATGCATAGTCAATAGATCAAACCCTTTCGTGGATTATCACAAAATCCTTTACTATATTTTGTGCACAGTAATTAAGTATACTTTGATCAGATCTATTCATATAACATCAACTGATATTCGCACACAACCTACTTCCTTCATATCTACTCATTAAATAATATTCATGCATATGCAATTAACCATTAAAATAAGTAAACACGCAATACAGAACATATTTAGATCTTAAAGAAAATATAATTAATTAATACAGCAAATCACATAAGATTTCATGTTCGCCAAAATTTTCTTCTTTATTAAGAGATATATCAATTTAGTACATTCAATCCTTCTTCGCACACAGCCAACAAAGTCTTCACACAACCAAGACTTAGGTCTCTGTGCACATAGCCAGCAGGAGCCTTTCTACCCAAAAACCAGACTTGAATCAAAACATTAACACAGATTCATATCTGATTATTTCATTCCTTACTTGAATCAATCCTTACATATTTATAATATCTATAAGTGTACATACCATCGCCTAAAACCATGGTTTGAGACTCATGGTTTTCCCTTTAAACCCATTACAATGACTGAGGGACTTTGACTCGCCCCAAAGCCCCTTTGACTACTTGTGCACAACGCGTATAAAAAAACTTAAACAAAATTACCCCAAAAATGCATCCCAGGGGACCCTGCTCCAACAAATACCCATTCAATGGAAATGACCACTATACTTGTTATTCTTTGTGATTTTCTTGAAATATTTGAATAAGGGCTTTTTTAATTTTATGGTTAAAGGCATAGTAATTTTTGTGGTGGTATAGTTTCATACTAGGACATAAATGTCAATAATTATTTGAAGTTTCTAATACTTGAAGCAACAAAACGTATTCATCTCAAGTTTCCTAAATATCTGTGTCCCTCCACATTGCATTAATATAAAGCTTCAATTAAATATTCCTTGAACTGCCACTACCACCCGCTCGAAACATAATGACCTCCTTGGCTTCAACACTCAAAAAATAAAACTCTTAAGACTTCCCAGAAGATTATTTTAATCATGTGATTATAATATAAAGGAAAGCCAATAATAATTTGGTGATGGGTTAAACTAGTGGGTTATTATGTGAGTGCTTAGCCAGTCTTCTTTTTTGGATTTATTTCAAGTGCTTAAGTGGAAAAAGTTTCATTAGGAGACACCTAGATGTCCATGGGATAGTTGGGAGTTGTTTTGTACTTCTGGAATTATCCATGGATGTTGTGGGCATCCCCCAAATATCACCTAAATGGGGTGAAATGTTCCCAGGACTAGGGGGCATCCACAATAAAATAGGGAAATTTTCTTAATTTCCTTCACAAAGGGAAATTTTGTGGATTTTTCTCAATGAAATAATGGTAAGAATTAATACTAGGCCAAAAGAGTGATAGTAGAACAAAATATGTGTCTTGTTATATAGATATATAGTAGAGATCAACTTTATGTTCAAAATATAGTAGCATAGTTTCTAAAAGTAACTATATTTTTGAGCCAAAAATGTAGCATTCATTCTTATAAAAATATCTATAATTAAAGGGAAAATATTTTATGAGGTGTGAAAACATTGAAATTACAAATAGACATAGAGATTCTTCAAGTTTCCATATAAACTAAGTCTTTCTATTTCTTTTGTTTGTTGCTCATAATTCTGTGATAGTATATAGTGACTCGAGCTAGTTAGATATTCATTTATTACACCCTTACCTTTCAAGTGCTATGCCAAATGCTTGAAATTCAACATTGGGTAGTGGGCAAAGAACCCTAGAGCTTATTGAGAATGGTTAGTGATAATGTGTAGTGAGAACATGCATAAAATTCATAGTTTTTTATCAAAAAAATGAAAGCTTAAATTTAAGATTAAAATCACTGAATGTAAGTGTAATGCCAACTATGATCCAAGTATATTCGCTTCATTGGATTTTTTATAAATTTTACTACTATGGTACAACGATAGTATGCACAATGCAAAACATTGTACTTATAGAAAATTATATTACAAAATACTCTATCATAACACACATGCATAACTGTTCAGTGGAGATAAGTCATATAGGCTAAGGAATTACATCTATGTTCACATTTAAAATTTCCAACTTCTTTTCAGGTCTTCAACTTGTAGATTTTACCATGGAAAGAAATATTTTAACAGTATATGTCACAATTTCACTTCACAGATGCATATTTTGTTTGAACCAATACACTCATGTGTGAAAATTTGTTTTTCAGTTCAACCCACATAATGAAAGGAGACGATAAATGTAATCTTCCAAATTTTATGGAACATAAATTTTTGATAAGGAGATGAATAAAATGGGTAGGGGACCCATTATTTGCATGATTAGAGAATATAAATCCTCTAAATATGAAAGGGTATCATATTGGAGCTAGATTTCACACCTCCATGTGTGAAAGGAGGTTTTTTCATACATGCTTGGCCAAGGTTGACCAATTCAAACTGCGTTGGCATGAGTTGGAAAGCACTATGTGGGACAACGTCGGAGGGAAGATTCTAGATGGAGGAAACCCTAATTCGAAGTAGGGCCCATGGAGGGAAGGCTCACTTGTTTAAAAGAGGAGCAATGCAACCATTGGGGTTATCTTTTGATCATTGTTACATCTAAGTCTTGAAGACTTGTTGCTGCCTCTTGCTGTTCAGCAGAGTTGCAGTGCCTTCAGGCACGAGGGAGTCCTGTTAAGGATTTCCTATCCTTATTGAGTAGCTCATGAAGGATTGCACTCATCCTCCATATTCAAAAATTTAGGCCATAGCTTCAGCCATCTACATCAACACAGTTTCTGCAGCAGCTATTGTGCATTGTTGCTAGGTGTTGCTGGGGAGGTTTCCACACACCATCCGGAGCTTGTTTTTCAGTGGAGAGAAATTCTATTCATTGGGAGATTAGAAATGGTGGTTTTTGAGCACATCCCACCATCTTGGGCATCAGGCCAACCAATTTCCATCAGAGGCAGTGCAGTCCCTCTCTTAGACAGTGTTCTCATGGGTGATTATTTGTTGTGAGGGATTGACATCCATTTGGAGGAGAAGTCTTGGGTGAAAGGATCAACCTTTCACTTCATATTTCCATTGGAGGAGGATCCTTCAGTTGTTGCAGAAATTTCAGCCTTCTCCATGTATTTCCAGCTCTTGAGTTGCTACTTCCCAACAACTCTGGCATTTCTGCAAAATGCCATTTTTGTATAGATTTCAGCCAATCCTCTTAAACGATTGTTGTATTGTATTTTCAGGGGTTGAGAGCTTGCTCCCCCTTCTTATTTGAGCTCATATTTCCATATCTTGTATATTCATTATTTATGCAGCAGTTCCTCTCTATAACTGCGCATTCATGGCCTAGGGCTTTGTTTATGCAGCTATGTATTTCACATTTTCATGTATAGGTTCCTTGAGGATTCTAGTGCTTTGCTTGAGTGATCATTCTTCCTCAAGATTTGTATACTTATTGCTGCTATGTCATAATATATGATGGCCATTGGATTCTCTAGCATTTAATGTGTTCATGAGTCACTAATATTTCCATTTGATGTATTTGTTATTGCTGTAGCTGCAATATTGGGAGATTCCCAATCTTGTTGTATTTCCCTATTGGTGATATTGTCCTTTGACAATCACTCTATAGACAGAGTCTGCTAGTGGGCCAGGTAGCCTCTAGAGCTCATCCTTTGTTCAAAGGTGAAAAATCTAGTAAGTGCCCCTGTAGTTTATCTCTAGAATAAATTTGCCTTGTCATTTGACAATATTTCTGAAAAAGGAACATTACAGTGGTATTAAAGCATCGAACTGGCACAGCCTGTGAGTTCGATTTCAGAGGAAAATGATGAAGAAGATGAGACCGATCTCATCTAACTTTTGAATAAAGAAGATCCTCCCTTAGGAGGAGGAGAATAAAAGGGGAGAAGAGGAAGGTCCATGCACTTCCTATTCTCTTGAAGACCAGCATGGCAGATGCTTGTATTTCTAGATCTTAGGAAAGTACCTGGGTGACTATAAACCCCATTCTGCAGCATTCAGGAGAGCTACAGTGTTCTCATAGTCTATTCAGCAGATGGAGGATAGAAGGCCCTATGGAAAAGAATAAATCAGAGGCAACAGGCTTCTATTGTCTACATTTGATGGGGTTACTTCAGCTAGAGCTTGGGAGAAGAAGCTGGAGGAATTTTTATTGCTGCATCCAGTGGGAGAGAAAGAAGCAGTGGAGATGGCAGTGTTGCACATGGAGGATGTTACACCATTTTTTGGTCATATAACCTATTATCATTAGATGGACCCAAGTGCACAATGTAAGACCAATTTTACCCTAAGTAAAATTTCTTTCACTATGTGAAATAACTTAGTAAAACACCTTTATTAAGTTGTTTATGGTCTAAATAGGAAACCCCAAAAAGAAATAATAAACAAATCTATATTTTTTTATATTTCCTCAAGGAATAATTAGTTAAATATCAATTTAATTATTATGCATGGTCATATTTAACCCAAAACAAGGAAATCAATTAAATAAATCCTTATTTATATGATTATTTCCTAGGAATAAGTTATTTAATCCTTATTTAAATAATATTCCTAGTTAAATTTGACTAAATCATTTATAAATAATTAAATAAATAATTATTTATTTAATTATATTTCCACCATTTACTTAAAATAATAAATAAATCATTTATTTATTTATTATTTATAAATAAAGGAATTGACCTAAGTCAAAAATCCTTTCCCCTCCAACAAATATAATAAAATATTCCTAAAAGGTGGTTTTAGAATTTGATTAATAATATTTTATTCATACACCAAGTTCTAGACTACCCTAATATTTTGTTATAAATAGAAGGGTTTTCCCATTCATTTGTCACATTTCATTTCATATTAGATCACTCTAGATCTACACTCCTGGTCTAACTTTGAGCCATTATCATTGTCACATTCTCCATTTTTGCTTTGTGAGCTCCCTTTGAGTTCTATGTTTGTCTGGGTTTTCTACACCAACAAGAGAGAGAAATTTTAGATATGAAATGCTGAGGATTTTCAAGAACCCATCCCATTGAGGAGAATTGGAAACACCTATCTTGTTTTCCTCTCAGGTGCCCCTTTAATACAAAAATTCTTTCAAACATATTGTTCTTGCCTTATCTATTGGATGCATGGAGCAACATTTCACTTTTACTGCTTAATGTCTTTTTATGCATAGATCTGGATTTGTGCAACTTTATTTGGATCAACTAATTTTAGATTTGAAGATATTGGCAGCCATAATTAATGTTAGGGCTATTTGTTATGCGTAGCTAAAGTGGTCTTTTTCTCAGAAAAGATTCATACTAACAATTGGCGACTCCACACGAGTTTTCATTTGCAACCATTGTCGTTTTATATATTCCTGCATATCCAGCTATTCCAGACCCTAGGGTTTCTCTTCAGTTTTTTATTTTTCCTATTTTTATGGTGTTTTTCACCTCTACAACCCTCAAAAATTAAATTTTTTAACTTTCATGTGCTTTTGGCCCTATTGCGCAGGTGACAGACATCAGTCGCAGCTGAGACGACAAATTTTTCTGAAATCTGCCACCGAGAGACCCGGATCTGCAAGTCGCACTTATCGGCCCAAAAAATGCAACCTGGATTGGAGGGCGCACTTTTCTGCCCTAAAACTGCGACCTGGACTGAAAACAGGTCAGAACCTACGACCTGTACTTTTTTCTGCACTTTTCCAACACTTTTTCTGGGTTTTTCTGAAGCTTCTGTCAGGGTTTTCCAGCCTCTGTCTCCGCCCGTTTAGACTTGTTTCTGATCTGTTTCACTCAACTAAGTGGGAATATTTCCCCTTAGGGCTTTAGTACCCTCCACTTTTTGTGGGAGAGTTTTAGCTGTTTCAAACGTCTAAATTTTCATAGTTTGAGCCTTCTCCTTTTCAGATCTAATACCTCATTTTCAAATCCCTCTAGATCATCTCTTCTCCCTTTCAAATCACCTCATATATTTTTGTTTGGGTTTACCTCTAGGGTCACCTCTTTGTCCCTTCTACCTTTAGCTGATTTTCTCCTTTTTCGCAGCAACCTTGCCTCTGCCTCTTTGTTGTTTTCTGCACCTCTGTTCAGTAGATTTCTCCTTTAGATCCTTGTCCCTCCCGACCTTAGATCTATTGGCCTCTTTTTAGCGTGTTTTGATTAGATTTTTTCCCTCTTCTAGACTAGTTTGAGAGACCCGCCTTCTTGGGTTAGATCGATGCATTGTTAGCTGTTAATTTTCTGTTATTTCAGTCTTATTTAATGTTCTATGCAGATTTATTTTGAATTACATAGCACACTTTTTCTTTTACTCTCAAAATGTCTGGGTTTAAAAATTAAAATTAACACACGCCACACACTGGCCCTAAGTGAAGAAGAGCCTGGTTAACACCACCTAGCACAGACTTTAAAATCAATTGACACTGCACCTCTCTGCCCTTGTTTCGACATTGACCTCACTTGATTTTGCACCGCCCTGCCTTTGTCAGTTTTTCTTCTTCCCATCATCATTGCACCTCCAAGGCATTGATCCCGGAGACTTCGTGGCCTTCACCCTTAGTTTCTAGTTGGTCGACTTACTCCTTCCCGTCGTCATCAAGTTAGTCCTCCCTCGAGTCTGCACTCTGAATATTCTTCTGATTCTTTTGGTTCTCCCCCTACTTCTGGTTCTCCCCCTATTACCTTCACCATGTCTAGTTCAGGGCCTAACGCTAGCGGTAACCCCATTTCTACTGCTCGGTCCATTTCTAGTGGAACCACTACGGGAACTACCTCGACTGTCCCTTTGCTCCCTTATATGGTCAATCTTAGTCTCCCCGATTTCAATCAGTTGATCAATGATCCTATCCACCACAATGTTAGTTGGCCTGCTATGCCAACCAAGCTCCCCTCCAACATTCCCAAGTTCGAAGGCCTTGCTAGTGAAGATCCCTCCAACCATATCCGATATTTCCACGTGTGGTGTTCATCCAATTCTATTATTGATGATTCCATCTGTCTTAGATTGTTCTAATGCATGCTTACCAGTGAAGCTTCTAAATGGTATGTTGATCAGACCGCCTCTTCCCATACCACCTTTACGACCATTGCCAAAGCCTTTTTATCTTATTTCTAGCTCCCTCTCCGATACAACACTGGTACAGAACTCTTGAATTATTTCCATCAATCCTCTTCGACCCACCTTTCCGCTCATGTCCAGGAATGGAGGAGACGAGGAGCTTATGTCAAGCTCCCACCTTTGAAGATAGAGTTTATATGGATTGGTTCCTTCACTTTATCTTACCTGCCATCAGAAAATATGTCGCATCCCAGTTCCCTCAAACCAAAGAAGCTTCCCTCCAAATAGCCTTGAAATATGACCTTATCTATGCTCAATCTCGTTAAGTTTATACTGTCCTTCCTGACCTTCCCAAACCTGGTGGTGCTAATGCCCCGGGGACATCTCACTCGGCCGACGGTATCATTGGAGCTCTTTCACATTCCAATGCTCAACCTCCTATGGGCTATGGTTTCCCTCCGAGAGGGGCCAACACCTCCAACACTTCCCCCCCTCCAGGTAGCATGTATCCAGGATACGGCATGCCTCCTCCTTTTTCCAACCCTCCTTCTTACCTCAATGTTGCCCATCCTAACCCTTATCCTTACCCACAACCTGGTGTCCCAACTCCTCCATCATTTGGACCTCTCACTCCCTTACCTTCGCAACCCCCGCAACAACACTTACTAACCCCTCCAGGGCAAGTATTTGCATAGAAGGGCGTGAATAATCCTCTTCCTTCTCAAAGAAATACGAAAGGCAATCAAAATCCATCTGCCTCTAGTAATCGTGGATCCAATCCTCCAAGTATTGATTCTAGCACTGCTAACAACCACAGGGCTCTCAACCCAAGTCGGATAGGCCTCTTCGCACCAATAAGCACTGTTCATGTTGCGGTGTTTATGGTCATTACACTCACGATTATCCCCTATTACCACATATGCGGAAGATGTGGGAGTCTGAGTATCCCCCATTTCATCATCATCATTCGTGTTAGTTTGTCAATCGCTCTACTATTTTCACTCGTGCCTTAGTTGATGATCCCTTATTGCCTCACCTACGGAGGACCTCCTTCTATCGACATCAGCTCATTCACTCTAGAAGATAGGTCTAGAGGGTGGTGTACCTTGGTTCCAGCTTCTCCATTTGTTTGGTGCCTCAGATCAGGCAAAGGGATTTCTCATTACCCTTTGACTTGATTGTTTCTCCACTCCAACTCCTTTCGGCATGATTGAGATCCCTATACTTGATGGTCCAGTGATGCAGCATCAACTATTGGTGATTCTCGGGTGTGTGTGAGATGTCTCAACCCTCATGAGGGGGTGGCCCCGCAGGTAGCCCCCCATATGCCTGGATGACCTCTTCATTTCAGAATTTGATGTAGCTCCTTATATTTGATGATGTCAGCCTTAGCCGCTTGCAGCACCTTTTTGATTTGCATGTATCAGTCAGATTTTGTGAGCCCTTCCCCATTTATAGGGGGAATTTGGGTTGTATTTGTATCTCATGTACTCAAATATTATTGTATAAGTTTTGGCTGTTATCCCAAGCACAACATGTATGTGGGATTCATCATTATATTTTTCTGGATCGTGTTTATGCCAGCATGTACTTTATAGTTCGGATTCCTTGTTTACTGGACACACTATTCTTTTGTACTTTGTCTCGGTGGGCATAGGTATGCCTCCCCCGCCGCCTTTAGCACAGGTACCATCTCATAAACTAGAGACTTGTTGCACCTGTAAGTCTCGTCTCCTCAGGGTCTAGTCCTTTAGTACATTAGACTACCTTACATTTCTCTCTCTGACTTCCCTCTTGATGTCTGGTGATTGAGGTCTTACAATGTACTTCGGTCATATGATTTTCTCCTAACACTCGCACGCTGGGGGGGAATCTGTTACACCATTTTTTGGTCATCTAACCTATTATCATTAATGGACCCAAGTACACCATGTAAGACCAATTTTACCCTAAGTAAAATTTCTTTCTCTATGTGAAATAACTTAGTAAAACACCTTTATTAAGTTGTTTATGGTCTAAATAGGAAACCCCAAAAAGAAATAATAAACAAATATATATTTGTTTATATTTCCTCAAGGAATAATTAGTTAAACATCAATTTAATTATTATTCCTGGTCATATTTAACCCAAAACAAGGAAATCAATTATATAAATCCTTATTTATTTGATTATTTTCTAGGCATAAGTTATTTAATCCTTATTTAAATAATATTCCTAGTTAAATTTGACTAAATCATTTATAAATAATTAAATAAATCATTATTTATTTAATTATATTTCCACCATTTCCTTAAAATAATAAATAAATCATTTATTTATTTCTTATTTAAAAATAAAGGAATTGACCTAAGTCAAAAATCCTTTCCCCTCCAACAAATATAATAAAATATTCCTAAAAGGTGGTTCTAGAATTTGATTAATAATATTTTATTCATACACCAAGTTCTAGACCGCCCTAATATTTTGTTATAAATAGAAGGGTTTTCCCATTCATTTGTCACCTTTCATTGCATATTATATCACTCTAGATCTATACTCCTAGTCTGACTTTGAGCCATTATCATTATCACATTCTCCATTTTTGCTTTGTGAGCTCCCTTTGAGTTCTATGTTTGTCTGGGTTTTCTACACCAACAAGAGAGAAATTTTAGATCTGAAATGCTGAGGACTTTCAAGAACCCATCCCATTGAGGAGAATTGGAAACACCTTTCTTTTTTTCCTCTCAGGTGTCCCTTTAATATAAAAATTCTTTCAAACATATTGTTCTTGCCTTATCTATTGGATGCATGGAGCAACATTTCACTTTTACTGCTTAATGTCTTTTTATGCATAGATCTGGATTTGTGCAGCTTTATTTGGATCAACTAATTGTATATTTGAAGATATTGGCAACCATAATTAATGTTAGGGCTATTTGTAATGCATAGCTAAAGTGGTATTTTTCCAACAAAAGATTCATACTAATAGGGGATAAACCCTTTGTTTGGTGGTTCAAACCCTTGGTCCATTCAAGGGTGAGTTCTTTTCGAGACTTTGCTCAAGGGTTGATCCAAACCTTTGATGGAGGGAGGACAAAGGAAGAGAAAGCCATTCAACCATGGGAGGAGAATTGCACTAACGCTGCTACAGCTTGGAGGAGCAAACTTCTACAATTATGGATGAGGAAGCCATTGGAGGAAAATCCATTACAGCCACACAAGAAGGTACCAAGATCCACCAAGGTATGAGTAAAGTTCCACTTTCTGTTTTAGCAAATAATCTTAAGGATGGTGGAATTACATATGAGGAGGTCCCAAGATCAAATCACATGGCCACTTTAGGGCCTCATGTTTGCACTGCGCTGTGCAAAGGGTTCAAGGAGGAGAATAATCCTCATCCTCATACATCTTTGATGATTTGAATTCAGCCTTCAAGGTGGGAGTGTAAACTTTTGGAGGATGAAGTAAACCATGACACCTCCATGATGAATCATGAAACAATTTGTGAACTGGAGGAAGAGACAATTGCTACATCATTGGAGGAACTAGCAGCATTTTTGAACATGGGTGGAGAGGAGACATCACCTCCATCACATTTGGATCCTCATATATCCAACATAGTCATGGGAGAGAGGCCTTTCCTAAGAGGTCTCCAAGGAGCTTCATTTCAAACTCTCATGAAATGCAAAAAGAAAGAATTGGTTTGGGAGAATGCTAGCCCTCATGGGAGGAGTACCAAAGAAGAGGAGAAGTGGCAAGGTGTTTACATCATTGGGAAAAAAGGAGAAGGGATACATATTTCTGATATCACATATATATCAGTCATGATACCTTCATCACATGAGTCATATGATGTGAGCATGAGGAGGCAACAAGCACTTGAGTTGCTTGGCATTAATGGGAGAGAGCACAAGCATATTTTCTCTCATATGATTTATGGTGTTGCAGGAGTAGAGGAGGGCACTCTCATAGTGCAAGGGGATAAATCCTTAGCTGGGATTGATTGGGAGGAATTTCCCTCTTGGGAGAAGCTTCATATTTGCAGCACCATCACCAGAGTTATTCTTGACAAGGAGCATGTCAAGGAACAAATATTGGCATGGGAAAGAGCCTTTTTGCATGAGCTCGCAGCGCTGTCATTTGGGAGGAGGATCACATGCATAGATCCATCTATCATCTCACTTCCAGCCTATGGTAAGAGTCTTGTGTGTATCTTTGCTGATTTACATACTCTTATCATTATGATGCAGTGCAGAGTTTTTCAAAGGGGCAGATTTTTCATGTTGCTTCATGAGCAAAATTGGGCCAAACCATGTGATGGAGAAAACCATATTTTATGTGGCCTTGGGAAAGTGTTACCTTCTATGTATGTTAAAAATTTATATTCAGCCATTTACCATGCATTATCAGATGTAAGAACATACATTGTTATTCATGAGATAAAAACAACTTGCTATATCATTTCTCACAGCAGCAGTCTGGGAAACTGTGCTGTGACTACTTGGGAGACTATTGGTACAACTTTTCACAAAATGAAACCTTCAGTACTTGCCTAATTTTATTGCTGAGTATGGTATCCTTGGTTTATATTTCTTTTATCTCAATAAAGGAAATGATTAGAGGAGAGACACATGGGATGAATGTGTCCTTGATGAGGGAAGACTCCCATATTTTCTGCAGTACATGTTCTAAGGGGAACATGAGAGGAGGCATGGCTACAGCCACATATTTGCTCATTTGTGAGGAGAGACATGGGCTTGGTAATTTTATCCTTCCATTTTATGTATATGGGAAGGTGTTTGACTTTATTTTTCTAATTCACTCATCTATTTACTATTTAGTAGTAGATGTGATGTTTGTTGTGCAATACTTGCCATGTTATTTTCTGTAGCTACAGCGGATGAGGTTTCCTTATAAACATATGAGGCATTGTTTGAACTTGCTGCACATGGTATAACCTCTAAAAAAAATTTCATGGGGGAATTCTATGGTGATATTTTCCTATTCATCATAGATGACATGTCTTGGACCAGCTGATTTTTCATTGATGGAGGGGAAATTCTTGGGGAGTTACTCTTCATTTTTCCATTTGAGGGCAATATATTTGCAACCCAGGATCAGAATAAACTCCACACTTGTCATAAGTGGGGGAGAGGACAGCATGGGGAAAGTTATAGTGCTTTCCATGATCAGATTTCAGCCCACCTTCATTTCTGGAGCTCAAGGTGGAGGGTGATTTTTCCATGAGTTTCCTTGTTGGAAGGCAGCTTATTTTCATGATTGATGGCATGGGGATGAGAGATTCATATGAGGGATGACCAGTCCCATTATATATCAGATCTCATGCCTCAAGGAGGCCCTTATATAGCTCTTGTTCCTTCATGGATACTTGTTTCTACATGATAGTTGTTTTGGGAATGTTCACCCCAAGGCTAGATTGAATTTGTTGGAGGGACAGTTTGGAGACTTGATTGTTGATATGGAATCCTTTTTCTTGAGGATATCATCACATAGGGATGCTACAGGAGGAAGGGCAAAAAGAAATTCAGTTTATCCTTGCAATTGCTTGAGGGCAAGCAATATTTTGAGAGGGGAGGACTGTAATGTTCCAAATTTTATGGAACATAAATTTTTGATAAGGAGATGAATAAAATGGGTAGGGGACCCACTATTTGCATGATTAGAGAATAAAAATACTCTAAATATGAAAGGGGATCATATTGGAGCTGGATTTCACACCTCCATGTGTGAAATGAGGTTTTTTCATACATGTTTGGCCAATTTTGACCAAGTCAAACTGCGTTGGCATGAGTTGGAAAGCACTATGTGGGACAACGTAGGAGGGAAGATTCTAGATGGAGGAAACCCTAATTTGAAGTAGGTACCATGGAGGGAAGGCTCACTTGTTTAAAAGAGGAGCAAGGCTTCCATTGAGGTTATATTTTGATCATTGTTACATCCAAGTCTTGAAGACTTGTTGCTGCCTCTTGTTGTTCAGCAGAGGTGCGGTGCCTTGGGCATGAGGGAGTCCTGTTGAGGATTTCGTCTCCTTCTTGAGTAGCTCATGAAGGATTGTACTCATCCTCCATATTCAAGAATTCATGCCATCACTTCAGCCATCTACATCAGCACAGTTTCTGCAGCAGATATTGTGTAGTGTTGCTGGGTGTTGCTGGGGAGGTTTCCACACACCATCCAGAGCTTGTTTTTCAGTGGTGAGAAGTTCTATTCATTGGGAGATCCGAAATGGTGGTTCTAGAGCATATCTCACCATATTTTGCATCAGGCCAACCACTTTCCATCAGAGGCATCGTAGTCCCTCTCTTATACATCGTTCTCATGGGTGATTATTTGTTGTGAGGGATTGGCATCCATTTGGAGGAGAAGTCTTGGGTGAAAGGATCAGCCTTTCACTTCAGATTTCCATTGGAGGAGGATTCTTCAGTTTTTTCAGAAATTTTAGCCTTCTCCATGTGTTTCTAGCTCTTGAGTTGCTGCTGCCCAACAACTCTGGCATTTCTGCAAAATGCCATTTTTGTATAGATTTCAGCCAATCCTCTTAAAGGATTGTTGTATTGTATTTTCAGGGGTTGAGAGCTTGCTCCCCATTATTATTTGAGCTCATATTTCCATATCTTGTATATTCATTATTTATGAAGCAGTTCCTCTATATAACTGTGTAGTCATGGCCTAGTGCTTTTTTTATGCAACTATGTATTTCACATTTTCATGTACAGGTTCCTTGACAATTCTAGTGCTTTTCTTGAGTGATCATTCTTCCTCAAGATTTGTATACTTATTGCTGCTATGTCATAATATATGATGGCCATTGGATTCTCCGGAATTTTATGTGTTCATGAGTCACTTCTATTTCCATTTGATGTATTTGTTATTGTTGTAGCTGCAATATTGGGAGATTCCCAATCTTGTTGTATTTCCCTATTGGGGATATTGTACTTTGACCATTACTCTATAGACAGAGTCTACTAGTGGGCCAGGTAGCCTCTGGAGCTCATCCTTTGTTAAAAGGTGACAAATACAGTAAATTCCCCTGTAGTCTATCTCTAGAATAGATTTTCCTTGTCTTTTGACAATGTTTCTGAAAAAGGAACATTACAATAAATATGGCTTTATGTCACCCTCACAGTTTGCATTCAGATGAATTGATAAAGTTGATTGAATATGCTAATTACATTTGCCTTAACAAGAAGGGATTTGTTGTTTGTATCAGAGAACATCTAAAATACATAGCTCCATGACTCTATTATATAAAATTTCTTCAGAAAAATGTCAGAATAAACCATATGGAGAGTTAGAACTAGTCCAATGAAGAGGTTATTTAATTCCCATGGCTCTAAAAGAGAAAATCTAAAAAACACAATGCCCAGGACTCCATTTCTTGAAGTTCCTTCAGAAAAAATTTGGAATATTCATTCTAAATGATTGAAACTTGTCCATAGAAGATATCATCCAATTCTCCAAGGTGTTAATGTCAAGCATGCCTCAGTTTCTAAAGAAATAATTATCAGTGAAAATTTACATGATCAAATCCAAAGGCACAAGCTAAAATTTTTGTTGGAATTAGGATTTATAAAATACCTTGAACGGATGATCAAATTTTCCAGAAAGATTAATTGTTGTTGGGCCAGAATTGTAATCTACGGATAAACTATGCTTCCCTAGACTGATGTCAAGTCTAGAACAACAGGTGAAAGACTGCACTACCCTTTTTCCTAACTCAGAACAGATATACAGAGAGGATTGGATGCTTACTTGTTTTAGTTGCTTCCAAATGGCTCCTTTTTGTCGCTTCCACTACAACCTTAAATTAAAGCGGTTTCAAATAGTTGAATGCTTCTTGCAAGAAAGTGCACTGAAACAATAGAAGATACAATAATATAAATATATATTCAAGTTAATTAGCCAAATCAGTTAAGCATAAACTACATTCATCAACCAAGATCTTACAACATGGAAAATCAAATTAAACATGGATGCATGTAGGGAAAAACAAGAAGTACTCTTTATTGATGATAGAAGGAGAGGTTACAACCTAGTGACTGATTCATCGTAACCTTCTAGTAAATTTCCCAAGTCTCATCATAGCATAAGTCTCTCCAGAAACAACTCCACAAATCAAACTCTCTATTGAAAATTCTCCAGCATTTCCCTACTCAAATTCTTCCCCCCTTGAACGCTCAAATTTGTGTTCAATTTATAGGTGAACTGTAGGTTGTTTTGCATTAAATTTCATTCCAAAAATAGGCAAGACATGTTTCCCATTCATGTAGATGTCAAATGGACAGTTGGATCTGAAGCATGACACATGTGAACCCTTCTAGAAGACATTGGCCAAGTGGAGATTCTGGAACAATGGGAATTTCGCTCCCAATGTGACCAATGCACCTTTGAATGTCGGGAAGTGCTTTGAAGAGCAGCCCTGAATGGGGCTACCAGCAGATGCAACGCACTTAGGTCCCTTAGAGCATGCGTTGGTGAGCTCCCACATGTTTAATAATAAGCTTCAAACCATGGAAAAGCCTTGCTTTGATGAAAGTATTTGTTTGATTCATGTTGTTTCTTGTCTTAGGGCATATAGCAACTAAGATGATAGGGAATGATAGACCCTTTGATCATCGGTCCTGGAGATGATGCCCAGTTAACTAGGTCATTGGGAATGGTGCCCAAATTGACCTATAACAATTGCCCCCTAAAGCATGAGATACAAATAATAAGAACATTTGATTGAGATGCTTTACACTCTGATGAGCCTGGAAACAAAGCGGAACGGTCACCTGCATCAATATTACAATAAATTACATCATGATAAATCCTCTATTGATCATAATTGTTGAGGGTTGGAATTCCCATAGTCAGCACATAAAACAATCTAATAACATGTACATAATTTAGAAAGTCATATACATTCGAATGTTACCCAGATGCAGACATCACCTACAGATATAGGCCCATGTTTGGATGACAATCTATATGTAAGGTCAGTGTACAAATGATGTGTACAACAATCTTGAAATCGCAGCCTGCTGAAACTAGATCCAGGGTCTTCTTATCTCATTCACTCGATCATTCAGGTACAAGTCTAGCCATGTGAATATATGATTTGTCGTCGAAAATAGAAATACATCGTTTGATTACCAGCCAATAATGAAAGTTGTTAACAAACACGAGAGAACCACCATTAATTAAAATGGCCCTCAAGGTACTACATTACATTTCGTAAGGTGTGAATAGATGATTTGATGTCGAACGCCAAACAAAATATTTCGGTCAAAAGTCTGGAAGCGAGGATCTTGTCGATGTTGTAACAAGCCTCATGGTACTGGAATCTGATGTTTCTAAGTGAACTTCCTATATATTCATTTGTATTCTACAGGAAGTCACCTTATTGAAAAACTAGAGTTACTGATTTCGGAGACAAGGGTATGACTTGATATAGCAATTGTCAGGGATGACGGTCATGAAAATGAAGGTTTATGAGTATTGCAGATGGATGAGTTCTAAATCACTGGATGAATTCTCTTGAACATATCAGCGACACTATGATGAGTTGGCAGCATTGACCCAAAACCGAAGTGAAGGTATGATGAACCATAGGTGTGAATGAATCGTCAAGATGATTACCGAACCCAAACAATCATGGACATGGAGTGAAAGAAGTGTCATGTTCAAGAGTGACTTGCTACCAAAAAGAAACTTTGCTTGCTTTGCCAAAATTTTCCCCAGTCATTTGTCGACCAGTACCTCTTTATTTTTTAACAAGCTTGAGGAGGATAACATTTTCCTGATCTATAATTCAACCCTTTGGGAAAATAAATAATAAAGTATCGCTATTTAATAATTTAATCAGTCTAGCGATGAATGAAACTTGATTCTTTCCATGATTGACAAGCCCGTCGCTATTTTATGTTTTAACGAGCTTAACGACAGTGATAGCCCGGTCCTTTTTCATGTTTAGAGAGTCTGAAAAAGAGGACGAAAGAGAACTCCAAAAGTACTTTTTTGTAAATTTGTCTCTCAGATCCGAAAAAGTGTAAAATAATTTATGAAAGAACCTCTTTGGTCATGTTTAACCAAGGTATTCCTTTTTCATAAATAATCCATCTCAGTCTGGAAAAGGGTTAAACTTATACTGAGTAGATATCAATTCATTTACTTTAACGAGCTCGAAATGAAAAGTGCTGGGAAATATTTTCATATTATCGGAGTATGAAAAGAGCTGAAAGAAGATTCCAGGGATTCCTTTTTCACTATTATCGAAGCTCGAAAAAGAGATAAAAGTGCGCTTCAAATAATTTTTTGTTTTTATCAAAGCTCAAAAAATAAGGAGAAAAAGTATGCTTTGTGGTCAAGTCATTCTTGAAATAAATCTGCACGACTAATCTATTCATCAATTCTAAAACCTGTTTCAGAGCAACATCAAATGGACTAAAAATGCCTCTTTCATGATAAAAACATAATAAAACCATAGCCATAGCAGTAAATTTAACTTGCAAATAATTAAATGACTATTAAAAGTAGTTTCACTATTCATTTTTACCATTCCATAGTTACCATTTTCATTTTGGAGCTCTGAACCTGATTTTGCCTCCAAACTTCAACGATCGATTGTGTGAAATTGGTAAGAATGTTTTGAATTCCCCCTCTTGCAAGAGCACATGTTAAATGCCCGCAACAAGAGAATATGCCCCCCAGGCTTCATTTCATTCAACTAAGTAGATTACTAGTTACTGATAGCTAGATGGATTGAAGGTTCATTGTAGTAGAGGATTTGTTTCATTTTTTAATGAGAATGACACAGGAAAAAAACTATGCTCATGACCTGTTTCATTTTTTAACAAGGTTGACACAATAAAAGAACTTTCCTCATAGGCACTTGTTGCATTTTTTAATGAGGTTGACATAGAAAAATAACCATCCTCATTGTGCAGTTGGAGTAGTGAGTGCGTGCTAGAAAAGACCTAGTCTAACGGAGTCATCATTTAAGGAGTTTGATAAATACCACAAATTATAAGTTATAACATGCGTTGACGGGTCTTCTCCAGGGTTTTCATTGAATTTTGGAATTTCAGAGGGTATTTTATGTGAAATCACTAGCCACCAAGGGGAATAACTGATGGGATCAACTCGATATTTCACTGAAGATGTGAATAAAGGATCAATTTGTTCAGTACTCATAAGGGAGGAACAATATATGATTCCAGATGATGACATGGGTGAAGTCAATGGACAAAACATTGAAGATGAAGAAACAACAGATGGTGTCGCAACTTAAATAGATGGTTTAGTCTCGGATTTCATCTCAGCCATGGTCAAATGACCTAGTGTATACCCTATAGAATCTATGGGAACTGAAAGTGAAACAAGATCAACAAAAGCAGAGGAAGGTGATTGAGGAAAATACTCGTACAGGTAAAGCTCCTACCGAAAATGAGTTGGAGTTAAAGGTGTCTCGTCTTATGATATTTCTTCAGTCACAATTAAACCAGGAGGAAGAACTTCATCGCCAGGCCCAAAATATATTTCAGAAGGTTGACTATGTGATATGGGAGTTTCAATAGCTACAGAACTTTGTGGGATGAACAAGGTAGGAACAACTTTCGGTTTCTCAACTTCGGGATCAATATTTTCTCCACTTAGGGAATATAGCAATAGAAATATAAGGGGATGATAGACCCTATTTCATTGGTCCTAGGGATGATGTCCAGTTTGACCAATAACAGTTGCCCCCTAAAGCACAATGGGATCTGGATCAACTTCCAGTTGAACAATGTTGGGTTCGGGAGGAATGGTCTCAACGATTGAATGGATCGTGACCACGGGTAGTTGTGAAGACTCTATTTCGACAACAATAAATGAACCGGGATGTGTGCAAACAATTTGAGCTAACTATGGGTTAAAATATGATGTTTTTCTAGAGGTACGAACTGTACTTAATTAAGTGGATCATGATTTCCTTCACCTACCATAAATAACTTCTGGTGGTAAAGGTGTTTTTAAAGCTAATCTACGCGAACGACAGGGGGTAGGATTGTGCTCTTCCATGATTAATGATTTATTTTATCCAAAAAAAAATAAACAAAAAGAGGGTAATGCTAGGCAAAAGGGTTTACCAGGAAACTGTGAACTGCAAAATACTTCTGAGCGAACCAAGAAGTACGGACAAGTAATCTCCCCGAATGTTGTGTTCAGTGTATCACAATTTCAAGGCGGCCGACTCAATTCACTATGGATGGATAGCACCTAAAATTTGTCCTCCAAAATATACCCGAAGATACGTGGAGGGCCAAGTCTGTATTAGTGCTATTTGATGCAAAACCACACAGTGAGAGCACCCCTTTATACTTATCGTACTGTAACACCACCTGATATACCTGAGAGTACATGGATGAGCTACGATATACTTACATACGTGGAGTGTGGTATCACACTCGGAATGTATCGCATACAATTTAACGACAGCTGCTATGTTTTACGATGTCGGAACACGTCTCTAGCCTAGACCTCTACATGTTATCATTAATGTTCCAAAGCGTTGTTAAGTAAATTGAGATTTATTTTATGTTGATATTGCTTAATAGTTTTCCTTTCAGGTTCACCACAATGATGTATATGAAATTCCTAAAATGCAAGCTAATATTGATAAAAAAAAAATTACTTTCATCTTTTTCAATGAAATACCTAGCTAATAAGGGAAGAGAACAAATAATTTGAGAGAAAACAAATCAATGAACGAAATAAAAATAAATCAATCTCAAACTAAATGCAGATTTCCTAATGTTCCTTTTGCAAAAAACACACAATCCTACATGCAAATGCAAGTTTTTCTTTTTAGTTTCCTTAATTTTATGAATGCAGAAAGAAAACTAGGTGCACTAGATCAATAATCGAAATGCTTTTTACTTTCGAGAAACGAAGAATATAAACAACAATTTCTCTTTTGAAGGAAAAACGAGGATTTCAATAACAATTTCTCCTATCAAGGAAATGAAGACCTTACGACAATTTCATATTTCAAAAGAAAACGATTCTTAATGCGACCATAAGAAGTACTTTGAAATAAACTTGTCAATGATAATGAAAAACATTTTAAAAACAACATTGAACAAATTTTCAGTCAAAGGAGAAGAAATATATAGATTTACTGGTCAAATAGAGCATTAAAATTTTTAGAACAAGTCAGAAAACAGAACTGAAGCAAAGTAAAAAGTTAGATTCAAGGGGATTTGTTCCTTTCAGGAGCCAACACAGTCTCCAAAGGGAGACAGTGCTCTGTAACGCAGGCTGAGAAGGGAGACAGTGCTCTGCAAAGCATTGTGCCCTGACCAAGGGTGCATTGGGCGTAGTAAACAAAGAAAAAGCTACTGTTTGGCTCACTAAATTTGCAAATTAAGCTCTGAAAAAGTCTAATATTTATGTAAAACAGCTACTGGGTGGATTTAGAAAGTAGATCAGAGACTAAAACACCAAGATTCAAGAGAAATTCTCCCTAGTGGAGTCGCTAGTTTGTTGGGCCAGAATTGTAATCTATGGATAAACTACGCTTCCCTAGACCAGTGTCTAGTCTAGAACAACAGGTGAAAGACTACACTACCCTTTTTCCTAACTCAGAATAGATATACAGAGAGGATTGGATGCTTACTTGTTTCAGTCGCTTCCAAATGACTCCTTTCTGTCGCTTCCACTACAACCTCAAATTCAAGCAGTTTCAAATAGCTGAATGCTTCCTGCAAGAAAGAGCACTGAAAAAGAAGAAGATACAATAATATAGATATCTATTAATGTTAATTAGCCAAATCAGTTAAGAATAAACTACATTCATCAACCAAGATCTTACAACATGGAAAATCAAAGTAAAGTTGGATGCATGTAGGGAAAAACAAGAAGTACTCTTTATTGATGATAGGAGAGGTTACAACCTAGTGACTGATTCATTGCAACCTTCCAGCAAAGTTATCAAGTCTCATCACAGCATAATTCCCTCCAGCAGCATCTCCACAAATCAAACTCTTTATTGAAAATTATCCAACATTTCCCTACTCAAATTCTTCCCCCCTTGAACACTCAGATTTGTGTTCAATTTATAGATGAACTGTAGGTTGTTTTGCAATAAATTGCATTCCAAAAATAGGAAAGACATGTTTCCCAATCATGTAGATGTAAAATGGACACTTGGATCCAAAGCATGACACATGTGAACCCTTCTAGAAGACACCGGCCAAGTGGATATTCCGAAACAATGAGAATTTCGCTCCCAATGTGACCAATGCACCTTTGAATGTCGGAAAGTGCTTTGCAAAGCATCCCTGAATGGGGTTACCTGCATATGCAACGAACTTAGACCCCTTAGAGCCTGCATTGGTGAGCTGCCACATGTTTAATAATAATCTTCAAACCATGGAAAATCCTTGCTTTGATGAAAGTCTTTGTTTGATTCATGTTGTTTCTTGCCTTAGGGCATATAGCAACTAAGATGATAGGGAATGATAGACCCTTTGATCATTGGTCCTGGAGATGATGCCTAGTTAACTAGGTCATTGGGAATGGTGCCCAAATTGACCTATAAAAATTGTGGAAGAAACAAGATGCATGAGCGGTTAAGTTTTCTTTTGAGAAATGGGTTTCCCTTAAATGTTGTTTGTTAGATGGTGAAGTCACAACCAACAATACTAAATCAAAGTGAAGATTTGAAACAAAATAAGTTTGATTTTATTTGTAGTAATACATTTAGCCCACTACTGGTTCTTACATCATTTCCACACTATTACACTAATTTTTTTTCATCTAACCATGTATAATTATATGGATCAAAATACACCATGTAAGACAAATTTTACCATAGTAAAATTGCTTTCACTAAGAAATAATTTAATAAACCATAGTTTATTAAGTTATTTACGGTCCAAAATAGAAAACCCCATGAGGAATAATTAAATAAATCCTTATTTATTTCATTTTCCTCAAGGAATAATTAATTAAACCTATGTTTAATTATATTATTGGTCATATTTGATCCAATTAATGAGAAAAAATTATTTATCTTATTATTCTCTAGGAATAATTAATTAAATCATTATCTAATTAATATTCCTTGTTAAATTTGACTAAATCATTTAGGAATAATAAAATAAATCATTATGTGTTTAATTATTCCTTAATCCCATCCTCGAAATGATAAATAAATATTTTATTTGTTTATTATTTCTAAATAAAGGGATTTAACCAATTTAAATTCATTTTCCCTCCAATAAAATATAATAAAATATTCCAACCATTTAGATCTAGATTTTGGTTAATAATATTTTATGATGCACCATTATCAAGGATAACTCAATATTTTGTTATAAATAGAAGGGTTTTCCATTCATTTCTTACCTTTAATCCTTTTATCTTGGTAAGACTTTAATTCTCTTATCATTGTCTATCTTTGATTCACTTTTATTTTCTTTTTGCGTATTGAGCTCCCTTTGAGTTTTACACATCTTGGTATTCTACACCATTGAGAGAGAAACTATAAAGTTGAAGCATTTGAGGACAGCCAATAACCCATCCCATTGAGGGGGACTGTACCAGTTATCTTCCCACGTGTTACATAATACAAAAAATATTATTTATAATTCTTGTCTTGTCCATTCGATATTTTGGAGAAACTCTTATTTCATTTTGTTGTTTAGCTACTTTATTTGCATAGATCTAGGTTTATTTTTCATTTGTTTCAGCCATCTATTGTAGATATAAGAAGTTAGATAGACATCTTTGTTGTTAGGGTTTTTTGTCATGTGCAGCTAAAGTGATCTCTTTTTGTACAATTATGTTAAGATTTCATACTAACAATTGGCGACTCCACAGGGTTTTATTTAGATTTTCCTACATGGCCATATGCTTCAGTACCTAGGGTTGTTTATTTAACTTTCCTTTTTAGTTTCTTAATGTTTTTTTTACCTTTTATGCCCTAAAACAGTAAAAAACCTAGTTTCTGCATGTTTCTGAGTGTTTTCCGTAGGTAACAGGTATCAACCGCGATAGAAATGACAAAAGTTTTCCACAACCTTCCGCTGATACTCTCGTAATTTTAACTCACACTTTTAAGCCCAAAAACTACGAGTTCAAGGCTCAAATAGTAGCTTTTAGGCCAAAAACTGCGAGTTCACCAGTCAGCAGGTCAGTAGCTGCAAGTTGCAGTTTTTTGCTGGGTTTTTCTTGTAATTTTAAGGGTTTTCCGCAAGTACTGTTCAGTTTTGATTGACCTCTGTATCCACCCATATTAGGCCTGTATATGCTCAATTTTTCTTTTTGAAGTGGGAAAAAGCCTCTTATGGATTCAATACACTTCCTCATTTGTAGGAAGGGTTTAGTTGAGTAGGTAGTTTGAGATTTTGTAGCACTTTCAATCATTTCTTAGGCTCTGATCCCTATTTCTTTCAAATCTATTAAAATCAATTATTATATCATCCAAAACTCCCTCTTGAGTCTTGTTTGACCTCTCACTTAAGGCCCCTCTTGTTTCGCTTAGGGTTTTAACCTGTTCCCTCCCTTTTTGCAACATTTTTCCCTCTAGTTTTTTGTTGTTTTCTGCACCTCTTTTCAGCAAATATGAGTCATTAGATCCCTGTCCCTTAGACCTTATATATTTTGGAATTTTTTTGTGTTTTGAGTCAATTTTTCCTGCCCTTAGAATATTTTCTTGGGAGCCCTTATTTTTAGGTTATAATTTATGCATCTTTAGTTGTTTATTTCACTATCGCTTTTAGTTTTATTCACAATTATACAACATTTTTTATTTTTCTTTATACATAACCATCTAGGCTTAGTAAAAATTAACACATCAATCACACACAAGAACAACTAAAGCAAAGAGCGCTTCGTTTACACTTCCAAGCCAAGACTTAAACATCATAATTAATTTATCTTCCCCTCTACGCCTTTGTTTATTTCTCTTCTATTTGATTTTGGTATATGTGTCTTGTGATCATTGGGCCCTCAAGGTGTTTATCCCAGATATTCCTAGGTCTTCATCATTATTTTTCGTTAGGAATAATTACTCCACGTCACCGCCGCTAAGTCAGCCCTCTACTGAGTCCCTATACCAACTTTGATTTTGGTCTATCAGGGCCTCATTGTGATTCTGAACCCGATTACCCTATACCTCATTCTCCCACCATGTCAGGTGAAAATTTAGGTGCTGGTCCTAATGTTCGTGGTAGCCCCAAACCTAGCCCTAGATCTGCTAGTAGTGGAACCAATACCAAGACCATCCTGGCTACTCCCTTGCTACCTATTATGATAGGTTTGAGCATCCCTAATTTTAGCCAATTAATCAATGACCCTATACACCATAATCCAGGTTGGCCTATTATGCCAACTAATATTCCTTATGACATCCCAAAGTTAGAAGAAAACACTTGAGAGTACCCTACCAATCACGTCCACTCCTTCCACATGTGGTTTTCATCCAACTCCATTACTGATGACTCTATTTGTCTTCAGTTATTCAAGCATATGCTAAAGAGGGATGCTAATAAGTGGTATGAAAACTATTACTTTGCCTCTCATTCCACTTTTGTGACTCTCGTGAAAGCGTTTCTATCCTACTTCCAGTTACCTCTCCGATATGATACCAGTATCGAGTTGTTGACCACATTCTGTCAGACTTCTGCCACCTGCCTTTCTGACCATGTCGAAGAATGGCATAGAAGGAGCAGCTTATGTTGAGCTCCCACATTCGATGACTGTGTCTATATGGATTAGTTTCTTAGGACACTTTTTCCTCCATCGGTAAATATGTTGCATCTCACTTTCCTCATAAATAAGAAGAAGCTCTCCAAATCACCTTGAAATATGACCTCGTCTATGCTTAGCCTGGTTATGTTTATACCGTATTACTAGATCTTCCTAGACCTGGTGGTGCCAATGTACTGGGGGCATCTCATGCCGCCGATAGTATCATTGGAGCTCTTTCACATCATATACTAATCCTCCCATGGCTTATGGTTTCCCTCAGGGAGGGGACAACTCATATAGCACTTATCCCCCTTCCGTCAACATGTATAACAACACATTTTCCCCATTTCATCATCCGATGCCAATACCTACAGTTGATCAACCTATTTACCCCAATTTTTCTCAACCTATTTACTATTTGTATCAACAACCTGGTGCTCCAGCCCCTCTAACATTAGCACCCTGGCCTCCTATGTCTTCTCAACCTCCGTGGAAACAAACACCTCCCCCTCCGAGTCAAGTGTATGTGCAGCAAAGTAGAGAACGACTGATCCTCTAAAATCTAAGAAAAAAAGTAAAGGAAACCAAAATCAACCAACTCAATGTAATCAAGGGAATAAACCTAATTTTCCAAACACTAACAATCAGCAATAGGACAATCAGCCCAAGCAGGACAGGCCTCTTCATACAAATAATCTTTGTTATTTTTGTGGTGTGCATGGCCATTATACTCACAATTTTCCCCTTTTACCCCAAATGCGTCAGTTGTGGGAAGCACAAGCAACATCTAGAGGACAACAAGCATTGGTTTCGGCTCCTCCAAATACTTCGCTTGTTCAACCTGTTGTTTTTACTGATCCCTTCCCTCAGTAAGGGTATGTGGCTTCCCAAACCCCTCAAGGTCAGGTCACCCCTCAAACCTCTCAATCTGGTACCTTTGATTGACAGATTCTATTGATGATTTCTGACATGGTTAATGCTGCAGATGTCAACCTTCAAACTCATTCGTGCCAATATGGCAAGCCACCTGCTTCCTCTGCAACCATGCCTCAAACCACTACTTCCATAGATTCTATTTCGACACTGAATTTCCCTCTACAGATCCCTCAACCATGTGCAAAGGTCCTTCCCAATATCCCTGAAGCGCCACTACGCTAAACAGTTACTTCCTCTAAAGCTGCTCATAGATACAACATAATAGATGACTTAGCAAAATCTCCTGCTGTTATGTCAATGCTGGAAGTCCTCCAGTCATGCCCTTCATAATATAAAGCTATATTATCTTCTCTGGGTGATGTGGATCCTTCAGATCATCATTTGATCATCTTTGATGTTGAAAAATCTGATCATCCCCCCTTACCTTCATCCGTCACCTTCCAAATACCTGTCAAGATTCGGAATGCCCATGTTTCACATTGTATGATTAACGAGGGGGCATCCACTTGCATATTATCCACCTCTATTTTGAAGAAAATAAGATCACGTAAGTTATTCCCATTCATTATCACTTTGCATGCTTGGTAAAATCACTCTTCTCATCCCCTTAGCATGTTCCGCAATTGTCCTGCTACTCTTAAGGGTAAGACTATTTGCATTGACATTGAATTCAATGATGCCCCCTTGGATTACAACATAGTTTTGGGTCATAGCTACACTTATGCGATGTCTTTTGTCTCGTATTCGGTTCACGATAAGATGTGCTTTCCTCATAATGGAAAGATCATCACCATACATTAGTTGACATATTACGAACCGAAGTCTCATCCCTCTCCCGAGTCTATCATCTCTTCGGTCGCCGATAAAAAAACAGTCACACCTTACTTATTGCATTCCCTGGTAGGCTCATCGAATGTTTGCATGATGCAATAATCTAGGACTAACCATAAGCGGTCTGGTTCAACCACCCAAGAGGCCAAGCATCTGTAACCTGCTGGTGGTCACTTGATGGAGCCTGTAGGGCCTTCCTTAGAAGGACCTTCCTCTTCTGCTAGTGTCTCTTCCACTACTTTTCAACCAGGAATGGTTCCCATTAGCCTTAACCAGTTGGGAGCCATTCCGCTAGGCCATTAACCCTCCAGTCAAATACCATTTCTCGCTCCCCCCTTTGGAGTATTTTCGGTACATGTTATGGCTATGTCGAGCCTTCCTAATTTGACCTTAGGGATCCTAGTTGGTACATCGATACCCCAGCCGAAACCCCAGCACTGCTTTGACCCTGGTTGAACTAGTTGCCACGACCCCTAGCTTTGCTTCAATGCCTTTTCCACCTCAAAAGGAATCTACTCATGTTGAGAAAGAATCTGGTCAGGGGCCAAAGTTAGAAAGAAGGAACCTAAGGACAAGGCCTCCCAAAAAACTCCTGCTCCTCCTACACCTCCAAATAAGTAACCTTCATGTGCTTTGTGTGATGTTGTTGGGCATGCCACCCATAACTGTCCAGAACTTCCTCGTCTCAAACCTATGGTCAACGAGTTGTTTCCTAAATCTGATATCTCGGAGGTCCATGTTACCTTACCAGATTCAGCCAAGAAACTTAAATATTTCACACAAACCATCCTTGTTCTTTGCGTGATATTTATGACCACTACTCTCACCTCTGTCCCTGTCTTGATGAATTTCACGACACCCTTGAAGCTGTTCATGAAATAGAGGTCGCTCGTAGTGGATCATGTACCCCTCTAATTTTGCGTTATGCTTCGGTAGAACTTGAGGAAATTGTCATACCTCCTCCTGATGTTGAGATGAAAAAATCTACAGCCACCATCCACCATCTGTCATCATCCATGAGATCCTTGGTGGAACACCCCTTCGAGGAGCTTCCTTTTTTTTCGACTGAACCTCCTTCGGCGATCACCTTAGGCTCAACATCGGTAGATGTTTCATATACTATCTCTTCATCTACCCTCCGTAGAGATGCGTATGTGAACCATATCTCTCATGATGATGCGTCAGGTATCCCCGCAGTGTCATGTGATATTTCTTCTACCAGTCCCTCCATATTTCACTTTGATGAATACATTATGGAAGCAATGACCACCCCTTACTTTCCTTAGGAAAACACGCACCATCATGCGTACTTATTTCCACAGCAATCCCTTGATCAATATGTTATGGAGTTTAAAGACTTAATCTCATATGACATCGATCAGTTTATAAATCCCATTCCTGCATCCGATGATGTTGATGAAGAAAACATTGCCTTGGGGGAACCTAACGCCCTGGAAGGAATTGAGGCTTACTCCAAGCTACTCAAAAAATTTTGTAATGTTTTCACCAGGTCCTATTCAAAGAGGCCTAGACATGATCCTGCCATTTTCAACCACCATATCGAGATAGAGCCTGATCCCTACCCTGTCCATCAAAAGTTGAGACACATTTCTCGACGAGAGGCTCTCAAAACCACAACCGATAAGATCAAGAAGGATGGTTGTTCCTATCCCATTTTCAAGAAATCAGGCACCATCCATGTTTGTATGGACCTTCGTGACCTGAACAAAGCTTTTCCCCATGACAACTTCCCTGCACCATGTATCGACCATATATTTACCAAGTGTAAGGGGCATAGAAATTTAACCCATAACATCCCCCATGCATGTTTTATTTTTGCCATGCATTTATGATTCTTGCATTGTCCATCATCTTCTCCTTTGTTGTCTTGTGGCGCTGTTCTAATGGATCCTTCATCCACACCATACATCGGCTTTGTTGATGGTGTGAGTCGCTACTCATGGAATCTAGCCTCGACAGCCTGGTCCATTTTTAACCCCCATACATTCGTTAGTCCTTTCAAACGGCATATGTATAGGATATGCCACCAATAATTAGGCCGAATATGATGCAGTGATAGGCTTCTTATGTGATGCCCTTGACCATCGCATCCTTCACCTTCATGCTCGTTTAGATTCCATGCTTCTTGTCAGATAATTGAATGGTGTTTATCATGTGCATAATCTTGTCCTTTTTAGAAGATATTTATGAGTGAAGCTCGTAATGCGCAAATTTTAAACCATTATTTTCATTCATGTACCTAGAGCCCAAAATTAGTATGTAGATAGCATTACAAAAAATATTCTAGATTGGCACTTATTACATGCATCACAAAAGGCGAGCCACATTCTCATCATATATAAAATATGCATATCCATAATATGTGTCTTCAAAATCATAAATGTTTTGGAGTCCTCTATTCTAATACATCTGACATGCCCATACCATGTTAAAAAACCAAAAATGGGGGCACCTCATGCCCCTACATCTATTCACTATCTAGAGGGTCCCAAGCTAATGGCTTGACTCCTGCAGCCCACAAATCCGGCATACCTTGACTGGCCATCGCCATGCACCACATGACCCCTTGCCACTCCGAGGGTAGACCAACACATGCCTCAATGTAGCGGTCATCTAGATCTTTCCAACCATGCTCGGATACCCCAGTCATCAGAAGCTCGCATCTACAGTGGAAATCCTCCAATATTTCATCGAAATCTAATCGATAAAATCCTCTAGCTGTACTAGACCCTATAGCCCCTGGCGCTACGAGTTGTCCCATATACCTGGTCGGTCTCACCGGTTGTATATCTGCATAAAAAAATTAACGAATCAGTACCATATACATAATTCTAAGACTTTAAAATAAATCATGAAATATAACAACTTGTTACCTACCATATGATCCCCACGGTTGACCGAGCGGAAGTGGCAAGTCTGGTCCCCCCTAATAGTTCATACCACTGTATGTATATTCATCTATATACATCAGCATTTGGTCCCAATGTGCAAATAAATCGGGTCGGAATACCTACCTAACTCCCCTACCTTCTCCTCTGCTTAATAGCCACCCCTAGCAGTGCATCATAGGCTCCTGTGGACCCCCATCCAAGATTTGTACATGAGGACAAAGCGTGGGGATATTCTCAAAGAAGAATGAGTACAACATTGTCCCAAAAGCATATTCATGGTTCACTTGTCACTTGCATGGTGAAAATAGCATTATCTGGGCCTACCCATAGTAGGTCCCGCTCAACACAATATCAACAAGCATCATTTGCCCTCTGGTGATGTGGTGGAAGGCCTGGTTGCCCAAGATCCATAGCACTGTTGTGGCGACAACTTGAGTCTCTAGTCTCTCTAGGTCTCTGATTAGTATAGTTGTTCCCTTGACATGAAAATCCGGTTGACAATGGCGGTCCAAAAACTCAAAAATATTCTTCCCTCGCAGTAATACTGGCTAGATGTTTTCCACCATCCTCAATAGTGGGAGACCGGTCAGGAAATAAATTTCATGCACAGTCAGCTCGATCTGGTCCCCCTACACTATAAATACCTCTATGTCTAGGTCCCAATAGCTGACTATCCTGGCTAAGAAGGGATCTCTTACCCTCATCAAAGGCTTCTCAACCAACTTGAGCACCCCATATCTTGCCAGCATGCCTCGAACAACTGTATCCCCATGGATCTCTGAACGAAGCACCCCAAGATCTCTCTCTCTCTAGTTGATCCTTAAATCTTCCATACCTACACAAAACCAACATTTTTTCAGTTAGAACAAGGAAATAATACCTCAAAAAAATCAAGACCTAGTTCCCAACCAAAAACAACAAAAAACCTAAATTTTGGCAACTCGCAGCTTTTTCAGTCCTCTACCTACAAGGTCATAGTTTCTGCCCTGAAACCTAATACCCAGGTCACAAAATAGGCTCCAAAAGGTGTGATCCGACCGAGAGGAGGGCCAGAGTGTTGTTCATAGGCTCTAGGCACCTAATCAGAAATTCTAAACCACTGAAATTGAAGAGTATGGTTAGGCCACCTACCTCCAATTGACGGATCTCGATTTCGACGGTTGGTTTTTCTGCTATGAATGCTGCAATATTTAGGGCCTTCTCCTCTCCACATTTGCCACAACTACACTTACAAATGAATCAAATTGGATGGAATTTGACCTATTAAAAGAGATACCCTAATTTTTATTTCGCCAATTGCGACCAAACCGTAGCTCCGTTTGACAAATCGTTAACACCATTGGAAAGCTCTCACCAAGCTCTTAAACAAGTATTCGTTCATTTTTGGTGATTTGATACTTCATACAGAAGCCTATTTTCCAAGAAGGGTGACTTTGTTGCCTCTCAAAATCGAATTTCTGCACACACTCCACTTGTAATTAGGGCACCACTTAGCTTTCATACTTTTTTACGCTTGTGTCGATTTTCGTCATGAGTAACCATATTTTTCTCATGCTTTTATGTTCCCCACTGGGCCTATTCTATGTGGCAGCATCATCGAGTCACCCTTGATCAGAGCATCCAAGTTGAGTCATCATTGCATTCATGGATTTTGTCCTAGGTCCCTTTTGCCTCTCGTCATAGTATTCCATCCATTCATGCCTTGTCCCTCTCTCGTGTATCCCTTTTTTTCCTCCAGTCCCACTGTCCCTCATCCTCTCAGGAGTTGAGTCAGTTGCTGCCAGGTCATCCATGCTTTTTATGCTCTGTCAAGGGAAGTCATGTGTTTGCTACTCAGTATCCCCCATTCCATCATCATCCCTGGTGTTAGTCCATCAAACACTCTACTATATTCCGTCGTGCCTTAGTTGAGGACCTTCATTGTCTCACCTATGGTAGACCTCCTTCTGTCGACATCAACAAATTCGTTCCAAAAGACGGGTCTAGATGGCAGTGTATCTTGGTTCCATATTCCATCATTGTTCGGTGCCTTGGATCAGGCAAAGGGACTCCTTATTTCCCTTTCACTTGATTGTTTCTCATCCACTCCACTTCAGCATGATCGAGATTCATATACTCCATAGTTCGGTGATCTAGCAGATTGATCCAGTGATTCTTGGGTGTGTCTGAGATGTCTCATAACTCATTATGGGGTGGCCCCTCAGGTAGCCCCCCACATGCCTGGATGACCTCATTCTCTTCTACAACCTCATATGCAGCTCCACAGATTAGATGGGTTCAGCCCTAGCCACTTCAGTGCCTCTAGCATGCCTATATCACTTAGATGATCCATATATATTTTTAGAGCCCTTTCCTATTTATCAGGGCTTCTATGGTTGTTATTATATCTCATGTACTCAGATATTATTGTATTTAGTCCTCACTGTTGCCCTAGCACAATATGTATGTGGGATTCATTATGTTTTTGTCTAGCCCATGTTTACGCCAGCATATCATGTACTTTATAGCTCAGTTTCATTTTACTGGGTGAACCATTAATCTTTGTACTTTTTTTATCTCGAAGGGCATATGTATGCCTCCCCTGCCTCATTGTATACATGTACTCAACCATTAAAGGATACTTATGGTTTTCGGTCTCGCCCCCTTAGGGTTATTATCCTCTCATGCTTCACTTCGCCTACGTATATCTCTCTCTATGACTCCCCTCCGGTGTCTAGTCATTAGGGGAATTTTGAGGTCTAAAATGGGCCTCCTAAGGAAATTATAAAATAATAGTGGAAAAAATCTAATAAGATTTGATGACATCATCAAATTTTAGAGGAAAAAATGGAAAAAACTACTTTTTCAACTCATATTTTCAACTTATCTCCCAAAGTTTTTACTCAAATTTCGAGCAGGAGTACTCGTTGGATGCGAAATTTAATTCCCCATCCAAGGAGTACCCATGTTGCATAATTTCGATGGGTCCTACTACACGAAAAATGAGAAATACATAAAAAAGCGTGATTACAATCACGTTTTTTATGTATTTCTCATTTTAAGATAATTCATCAGTATGCAACGTAAAACCACTCCTTGGATGAGGAATTAAATTTAAAATCTAACCGCTCGAAAATTTGGTAAATTTTGGGAGAAAAGTTGAAACTCGTTGAAAATTAGTTTTATTATTTTATTATTTTTTAATATTTTTACCTTTTATTTAAAAAATGGTGAATCATCCCCCATGGTTGACATCATCATCTTGAATCCTATTGGTTGTTATAAAGTTTATTTTTGTTGTACATTTTTCTTATGAGGCCCATTTTAGACCTCAAAATTCCCCTAATGGATTGTGTTCTTACAACGTACTTCGCTCATACGATTAGCTCGTAACACTTGCATGTTGGGGGGCAATCTATTACCCCAGTTTTCGGTCATCTAACCATGTATAATTAGATGGATCGAAATACACCATTTAAGACCAATTTTACCATAGTAAATTTTTTTTCACTAAGAAATAATTTAATAAACCATAGTTTATTAATTTATTTTTGGTTCAAAATAGAAAACCCGATGAGGAATAATTAACTAAATCCTTATTTATTTGATTTTCCTCTAGAAATAATTAATTAAACCTCTCTTTAATTATATTTTTGGTCATATTTAACCCAATTAATGAGAAATAATAAGATAAATCATTAGTAATCTTATTACTATCTAGGAATAATTAATTAAATAGTTATTTAATTAATATTCCTTGTTAAATTTGACTAAATCATTGAGGAATGATAAAATAAATCATTATTTGTTTAATTATTCCTTGATCCCATCCTCGAAATGATAAATAAATATTTTATTTGTTTGTTATTTCTAAATAAAGGGATTTAACCAATTTAAATTCCTTTTCCCTCCAACAAAATATAATAAAATATTCCAAGCAATTAAATCTAAATTTTGGTTAATAATATTTTATTATGCACCATTATCAAGGATAACCCAATATTTTGTTATAAATATAAGGGCTTTCCATTCATTTCTTTCCTTTGATCCTTTTATCTTGGTCAAACTTTGATCCTCTTATCATTGTCTATCTTTGATTCACTTTTATTTTCTTTTTGATTATTGAGCTCCCTTTGAGTTTTACACGTCTTGGGTATTATACACCATTGAGAGAGAAACTCTGAAGCTGAAGCATTTGAGGACAACCAAGAACCCATCTCATTGAGGGGGACTATATCAGTTCTCTTCCTAGCTGTTACATAATACAAAAAAATTATTTATAATTCATGTCTTGTCCATTTGATATTTTGGAGAAATTGTTATTTCATTTTGTTGTTTATATGCTTTATGTGCATAGATTTGGGTTTATTTTGCATTTGTTTCAACCGTCTTTTGTAGATCTAAGAATTTAGATAGGCACATTCGTTGTTAGGGATGTTTGTCATGTGTAGCTAAAGTGATCTCTTTTCATACACTTGCGTTAAGATTTCATACTAACACACACTATTTCTAATGTCATCTTGATATAAATATAAAACCAAGATACAAAATCTATGTATGGCTTAAAATAAACGTTTTACTTAAGTAAGAGTGTTCTTGCCAGAGCATATTTGAACTACTAGAGCGAATATTTGTACAAAAATATTCCCACCCTGAAGGGAGCAAGTATTTCGGTCTTTGCAAACTTGGGAAAGTTTATGTTATCATTTTATTATTCAAAATTCTTCCATGCACCTGCTTTTATTGTTTTCTGGTGCTATTTTCAAATGCATGGTAATATATGTGAAATTTGAGTTTGTGGTAACATGTTATCTGATTTGAGTTTAGAATTCCCAAGACTCCATTGCCCAAAGTTTCTTCAGAAAAATTTCGGACTATCCTTTATTGAGCTTCAAAACTTGTCCATAGAAGAGATGATATAATTTATCATGGAAATAATCTCAAGCATGCCTCACGTACTGAAGAAATAAAAATCAATGGAAACTTAGGATAGTCAATTCAAAGGCAAAAGCTTAAGTTTTTGTTGAAATAAGGCACCCTAAACTACTGCAAAAAAATAGTCAAATTCGATAGAGAGATTTGTTGTGTAAGAAATAAGATGCAGGAGCAGTTAAGTTGTATTTTTTGTACATGGGGGTTTCCCTTTAATGTTTTTTTTGACATGGTGAGGTCAAGACCAAGAGCATTGAATCAAAGTGCATATTTGATCCAAAATAAATTTGATTTTCTTTGTACTACTACATTTAACCCACTGTAGTCTCTCATGTCATGTCAAAATTATTTATCATATCATCTGGAGCGTAGGATCAATCCAAGATACATAATATACACATGGCTCAAAACTACAAATTTAATTAAGCACAAGAGTGTTCTTTCCAGAGCATATTTGAACTACCAGAGAAAATATTTGTGCAAAAATATTGTCATCCTATAAGGGAGAAAGTCTATTAGACTTTGTAGAGTTGGGAAAGTGTAGGTTATCATTGTATTATTCTGATATGAACCTGCTCTCAGTTGTTTTGTGGGGCTATTTTCAAATACACAACAATATATCGCATATTCCACTTGTAGGGTCTGTAGTGACATGTTATTTTATGTGACTACAGAATGCCCAGTGCTCCATTTTCTATAGTTTCTTTAGAAAAAATTTAAACTATCCTTTTTGGAGAATAAGAGTTTTTTCATAGAGGAGATGGTCTAATTCATTAGGGAGCTAAGCTCAAGCATTCCTTAGGTAACAAAGAAAAAAAATCGGTCAAAATTACAAATTCAAAGGCATAAGCTAAACCTTTCATTAAAATTAGGCATTTGAACAGATGATTAAAGTTGGCAGAAAGATTTTTTGAGGAAGCATTAAGATGCAAGAGTTGTTATGTTATGAAACCATCTTCAATAATAGAATAAAAGAGAGATCAACGCCTTAGAAATAAGTCACTTCGAGGGGGAAACCTCCTTTACATTACATAAATGAAAATTCTTTGATGATACAAATGAAAAAACCTCCTTCTATATATAGGAGTCCAATGGGTCACAATATAATCCTAGCCGACCTAACAATAATAATGTAAGGGAACAATAATAACAATATTGGGGTTACAGGGGTACAACAATAATAATAAGGGGGTTACACTAACAACAATAAGGGACTATACTAGTAATATAGGGACCTAACATTCCCCTCTCCTTCAAAAAAGTGTTGTCCTCAATGCTTGAGTAGCTCTGGATGCTTCTGTATAAAATTCTCATCCTTCGATGTAGAATCTTCAATGGGTAAGTTCTTACACTTGATGAGATACTTTGAAATTGATCGATTTCGTAGTTGTCGAGTTCTTGTTTCCATGACTGCTTCAGGTTCCAATATGATTTTTCCTTCCTCATCAAGTTCTAGCAATATTGTTTGAACCGGAATTTTTTCACTTATTACCTTCTTTAAGCATGAAACATGGAAAACTGGATGCAGTCATGAAGAAGCAGGAAGCTCCAATTTGTATGCCATAGTACCAATATTTTGCAACACCTAGTAAGGACCATAGTACTTTGGAAATAATTTATTATCATTGTTAGCTTGATTGAGGGAACTTTGTTTGTATGGTTGTAGCCATAAAAATACCCAATATCCTACATCATAAATTCTCTCACTGCGATGTTGATCTGCCTGTTGTTTCATTCAATTTTGTACCAAATTTAGGTTATCCTTTAAGAGTTGGAGAACTTCTTGTTGATGCTTGATGTGATCTTCCATTTCTTGAACCTTATAATTTTCTCTTAAAGAAGATGTGATGGATGGTGGATGGTATCCATAAAGTGCCATAAATGGGGTCATTTTTGCTGCAATGCAGAAGGAAGTGTTATACCACCATTCAGGGAGATGTAACCACTTGACCCATTGTGTTTTCTTATCATATACAAAACAATGAATATATCCTTCCAAACATCTATTTACTATCTCTGTTTGACCATCAGATTGAGGATGACAAGATGAGCTATGAGCTAGTTGAATACCCAAACAAGAAAATAATTACGTCCAAAAATTTCCAGTAAAAATGGGATCTCTGTCACTTACAATAATCTTTGGGTTTCCATGTATCTTTTTAATTGTTTCCATAAATGTAGTAGCAACTTTTCTTGCTTTAAATGGATGAGATAATGCAAAAAAGTGTGCATACTTGGTAAGTCTATCAACTACCACCATGATGACACTCTTTCCTTCGGACTTAGGTAAACCTATGATAAAATCCATTGAAATCTCCTCCCAATGTTGACTTGGAATGGATAATAGTTGTAGAATATCGATTGTCTTAATTGTCTCAACTTTATTTTTCTTGCGAACCAAACATTCCGCCACAAAATTTTGAATATCATATTTACGACCATCCAAAATTTTATCGCTTGGATTGAAACTCAGGCCGAAGAAGGCAATTCCGAGGTAACCAAAAACCACGCATAGCCAAGTAGCTAGCCCTAGTAGGCAAGGAGAGGGCTCTCTCCATGAGGATCATAGCCAAAATTACTGAGGAAAGAAGATATTAGGCTAGGTATAGTATCTTGGAGTTTTTTATTTTTATTGTATAGGGTTTTGCTATATCGTGAGGAGTCAAACACTCAAGGCAAGGAAATTAGGTCAAGATTTGCAGAGTGTTCTATGGGGTAAGGTAGGTACATTGGTTTAGCACTTTAGGATTTTGATGATGGGATGATCAAGATAGGTGAGTAGCTAGAAAGAGCATGGTGAAATCATGGTTTATTTCTAAACTAAATAAAATTATAGACTGTGAATGTTTACCCAAAACAAAGCATATGAGAATGGATTCTTCTTATCTAACTTGCAAAAATTCACTTAATAGAAATGAAATGATGCATTAAATAAAAAATACATGTCAAAACATGAAAAAAAAGGATAAAATGAACTAAACAGCATACCACAAGGATCCCATAAAAATAGTTTCAAATTTGATTAATGTCTAGGCCAAAACTGATACAAAATTTTGTCTCTTCAAAAGACAAAACTCCAAGTGAGTCAAAACATTACAATGACTGAGAAAATACATCATATAGACCTCAAAACCACTCTCCCTAGCCTTGAGGAGCTGAATCCATGACATGGGAATCAATTACACCAAATGCCAAATAAGAAACTGAAGACTAGGAAGACCCAACAATTTTCCTCTAAAAGAGAGGAAACTGATTCATTTGACCTCTAGAGGACTCACCTAATGTATATACCTTAGATGAAAGTAAAAACATGATATTTACATTCATCATGACCATTTACATCAGTAATTTCTTCATTTTCCAAATTAAAATTCAAACTAGAGTGAAACTTCAAAATTTGCTAAAGACTATGAAAAATGCATTTTTTTGGCAAACGCGCGGTGCCTAGGCAGAAAAAATGGCCTCTTTTGCAAGAAACTTTTGAGTGCCTTCCCGGTGTCCAAATCATCTCCATGATAGCTCATTGGAAATCTCTATGAGTCTAGTTTATAAATCAGCCTCCAGTTTCTGAAATGGTGGCCATTTTCCCTATCAAAAAGTCAATCTCCCAAGATTGGTAAATGCACATCGACGAGGTAAAAAAGGAGGCAGAAACATGAACATTTGGTAGTTTTTTGCATTTTTTAGGGACCAAATCTCCTCCAAATTTTCTGAAACTTGCTAGGGTTTATGTGTTCATCATTATGAAAATGATGGTGGTGGCTATTTATCATTTGGATGCCCCAAAAAAGAGCACAACGTCCAAGTCGTTGCGCCTTTACCGTAATTTTTGCATGCAAAAGACTCAAAAAACCAAAAATGAACTGAAGTGCCAAGTGTGCCAAAATTTTATCAAAATTGTGAGGGTACTTGTGTATTAAGTGCTTGAGGCATGAAGAGACACCTCAGAAATTATATCTAACCTCTCTTTCTCCCCTTGCTTAGTCAAAATTTCAATCTTAGCATTGGCTCTTTTGAGCTTGGCCAATGCAATTTTCTCTTTCCATGCATGAAGTTTGACTCTTATTCTCAACAATTCATTGTCCTTGTTGACCTTCTCTAGCAACATATCCAAATTCATATTGTCTATATCAACTCACGATTCCCTGTCCTTGCTAATCTCTAGGGAAAGAAGCTCACTTAGTGTGAACTTCTCTGCCAAGTCAGCGTCTCTCTATCTTTCCCAAGCTAAATCTATCTTCAGCCCTATAGTCTTTGATTTACATCTTGGAGGTTGATCCTCCTCATAATCCATTTGAAAAATCTTTCCAAGTTTTCCTCCAGCAATACCTTAGCCTTTTCTACCTCTCTTCGTGCTTTGATGGTATTTACCTCATTGATGATTTTCTTAATTTTCAGCTGCTAATTTTCTTGATCAAGAAAATCAATCACATATTTTTCTCTGTCAAGATTAGCTTAAAGTTTGATGATATTTTCTTCTTTGCATTTGATTGTTGCACTGGTGATTTTTTTCTCATCTTCCTCATCTAGGTCAATCAGCTTAAATTCATGCTCTATTTCATGTTTTTCCTCCTATTCATCAATGATTATCTCTTTAACCTTTTCCTTGCCTTTGTCCACCTGTTTTTTTGATGAAGAAGGCATGGCCCCTTTCACTCCAACTGAAGAAAATATATGCTTGTAGCCTTTCTGATAAGTCTTGGGAAATGGCTCAACATCAGTCAAATTAGCTCAAGTTACCTCAATGTCCTCCTCATTGCTTGATGACTCAGAATCATGATGTGATGGTGATGAAAGGTTATAGAAAGGTGAAGAAGAAGGATCAACATGGGGTGAATGAAACTTACTTGGTGATGATGTATGAGCAGTAGGTTGAGATAGAGGAGTGGATATGGGAGGATGAGATGATGAGGGGATATTCTGATCATGCTGACTAGGTGGGGTAGTGAAAATTCATTTTCTATGAATGTGTCCCATGGAATGTTATTTTGCTCAAGCTGATGCATGAATATCATCTTAATAAGGGAGTGGTGGAAAAGACTCTACATTTGATGATTATTATCCCTCTTTTGTACAATTTATGTCATCTTGTCAATGCTACGGGAGAGATAATAGGGTATTTGAAGCATTCTGACTCTAGTGAAGTGCACAAGGAGTCATATATGATATGAATAGAGTCGAGAAAAACTCTCCTCACATGTGAAGTATTTCATGATTATTTTCATCATAGGGACATATCCATCAAGAAGATGAGAGAAAGGGAAAATGGTGTTTTTTTCATCCTTGTATCTAGGTTTAAGATATGGTTCATAGTAGCTCTGATCAAGGTTTCCTTTTTCAAACAATTTCTCTCCCACATTAGGGATCCCTGTAGAAGTTGCAATGGAAATAGTAGACAGGGAAAAATTAAACCCAACAAGAGTGACCTGCATATCATGAAGATTGGTAATGAACAACCTTGTCAACATAGGGTGATACTAGATTTGCTGCACTTTCTCACAAAACTCAAAACAACCAACATGTTTAAAACATGACACAGTGAGGGGAGAAGCCATGAGCTCTTTTATGGTTGTTGGTTCATATCTGATTATTTTTCCTCCTTTCTTACATGATTTCCTCTTTGGTGTTTGTTCCTCACTGACACTTATGTCTTCCTCTTCAGACATTGTGGGCTTGAAGGCTTTGGAAACCCTAGGGTAAATGGAATGAGATCAAGGGATTGAGAGGTGAAATGAATATCTTATGAAAATGGAGGGAGTGAATGTAAATGAAAACCTAGGTCTATGAAAACCCTAGGATTTAACAGTGTTTATGACTGATATGTGTTTAGGGACATGAATATGGATATGATGCATGAAAATGGGAAGGAAATACAAACTAGGGTTTCATAGCAATAAGAATTTCAATTTTATTATGAAACACCAAATATATTATAAGAGAGGTGTTTTAGGTTTCACTTACTAATTTAAAGCCCTTTGAATAAATTTGTGAGGAAATGAAAACTTGTTGGAGGTTGTGAAATCCTTTAAAACCATGCCTAAGAAAACACGCAATGTCATGGAGGAACGCGCAGTGACCAAGGGTAAATGTGCAACACCTATGTTATTTGGTCAGCATTTGTCAGGAAAACGTGCAACACCTAAGGTTAAATGCGCAGCATCTGCACAAATGTGTAATAGCTAAGGGTAAATGTGCAACGACCCTGAAATTTGACTCAAAATGCTCAAAAACTTGAAATTTCTCCTTTCCTGGAAACTCTCGATGGATAAATAGAGGCAATGACTTGCTTTGAGGTGTTTGAATGGCTTTACAGCTTAGTGGTTTTGAATTTTTAATTTGAATTACCCACTTTCCTATGTTCACTTTTCCCTTTAGACTTTGGCAATGATACTCTTTATCTTTCTGACTTTTTGGCATTTTGCAGTTTGATCAAGACATGGAGTTTGGCTTTCCTTACTCCACTTAGGCCGGAAATGATTGCATTGATAGCTTGGGATGAATTTATTACATATGAGAACATAAAATTACATGGAAAAATATAAATAAATTACATATTGAATTTTATATCAAAATGACATTTTGATATAAAAATCATTAAAATCAAAAATTAAAACTCTGAAAATGATAATTACATCATGACGATCTTCTACATAGGAAAACAAAATTTCTTATTTAGTCCCTCTCATATATTTTCTAACCTCATCTGAAATGAAGAAGTGACCTTAAGAAATAAAAAAACTAATGACATAATGGGACTTCTTTATACATTACTTTCATGAATGATATTTGATTTAAAAGACTTCCTGGTGAAAAGAGCATTTCCATAGGTGTTGTTATGCTCAATGAGACATGAGAATGAGTCAAAAATGTGAATCTCAGAGGGAGAGTGAAATTTATTAACAAGGACAACAACTAGTGGAACAATTTTATATCATGACCTAATGGAATGATTGAAATTTTCTTTAGAGGGGGACACCTAAGATGCACATGCAAAATATGTTTTGATCCCTGGTTGAAGTATGAAAATACTGAAACTAACACCAAAAAAAATCTTTCTTCACCCTGTGGTAAGTTTTTAAAAATCCTGAGTGTCCTCCTAAAGGGGAAGTGTGCAATTCCAAAAGAATATTTTTTTTTAGTTGGGAATTCTTGCAAATATATAAGAGATTTCACCATAAGGAATCATTTTTTTTATTGTACATAAGGAATCAATTTTCCAACTAAATGTATCAGATGTACTAGGATCTTGCTGCAAATTTTGAATGACTGTCCACACTTCTTCGTCGTTCTTTGATTCATCCCTTGCTTCAGTTATCCAATCTGGATGGATAATAGAAATGGCATAAACAAATTATTCCACCTCTTCAGCCTTTCTTGAGACTGAATCTACAACAACATTTAGCTTCCCTTTTGTGTAGATGATTTCAAAGTCATAACCCAACATCTTTGTGACACATTTTTGCTGCTCTTTTGAAGATAGTCTTTGTTCCAAAAAGTGTTTAAGACTATCATGATCAATTTTTCCCTTGAAGTGTCTTCCCATTAGGTAAGGTCGCCATTTCTTTAGTGCATGTAGTATTTCCAACATTTCCTTCTCATAAATAGCTTTATGTAAATACTTTCCTTTGATTGGATGACTTTCAAAAGCAATGGGTCTTCATTCTTGCATTAAAACAACACCGATTCCATTTCCTGAGGCATCACATTCCACAATAAAGTTTTTTGTGAAGGCTGGCGTAGCTAAGACTGGTGCTAGGCACATTTCCTCTTTAAGATGTTAAAAGGCCTTAGTTGCTTCAGGAGTCCATGAAAATTCATATTTCTTCAATATTTTTTTTAGAGGTGCTTCTGTTCTCCCATAATTCTTAACAAACTTGTGATAATACCCTTTTAATCCAAGAAATCCTCACAACTGCTTTATGGTTGTGGGGACTTTCCATTCCTTAATGGCTTTAATTTTTTTTAGGGTATACCTTAACACCCTCATGAGATACAATATGACCTAGATATTCCACCTCTGTACTCCAAAGAAACATTTGGATGTTTTTGCATATAATTTTTTCTCCTCCAATTGTTTGAGCACTCTGTCAATAAGTTGAACATGATCCTTCCAAGACCCGTTGTAGGTTAGTATGTCATAAAACAATACTAGCACAAATTTTCTAAGGAAGGGTTTGAAAATGGAATTCATCAACCCTTGAAACGTAGACGTTGCATTGGTAAGGCCAAAAGGCATAACCAAAAATTCATAATGACCCTCATGAGCTTGAAATGCTATTTTTGGAATATATTCAGTCTTCATTCTATTTTGATGATATCCTGAATGAAGATCCAACTTGGTAAAATAAATTTCTCCATGTAATTCATCCAATAATTCATCAATCACAAGAATGAGAAATTTGTCTTTAATAGTGAGCTTATTGAGCTCCATATAATCTAGACACATGCGTCATGATCCATCCTTCTTGTGCACCAATACTACGAGAGCATAGAAAGAACTTTGACTAGGTTGAATTATACCAACCTATAACATTTCTACAATCATACGTTCAATTTTTCTCTTTTGGACATAAGGATATCTGTAAGGCCTGATGTTTGGAGGAACAATTTCTGGAATCAAATGAATATCATGATCATGATCACGAATAGGTGGGATTCCTTTGGGGGCTTCAAACACCTTGGAATGATTGTCCAAGACTTTTTGGAGATTTGGAGAAATAGATGTTTTGATGTTGGAACTTCTAGTGAGCATAATTGTGAAATTATGCGTTGTTGTTCTTTCTTCAAAAGCTTTTTCATGACATTAGAGTTTATTATCTTTCCTAGCTTCCTTGCGATACTTCATAATTCGATTTCCTTCCCTTCAAAAAACAAATTTTAAGAAAATTTCTTGAAAACTAAAAGCTACCATCCCCAAAGATTGTAACCATTGTACTCCTAATACAACATCAACACCTCTCATTGAAATGGAAAAAATTGGACTATTCAATACATATTCCCCCTTGGTTATCTTGATATTATGACATTTTCCAAAGAAATTTAGAGTTCCTCCAATTGCAACCATCGATTGACATTCTGGCGCTGGGTATAGGAAACAATTCAATTCCTTGGCTACCTTACAATGAATAAAATTATGGGTACCACCAGAATCAATCAACACTATTAAATTTTTCTTCTTGATATGTCCTTCTATCTTGAGAGTTTGATATGGTCAGACTCATTTCTTCTTCTTATAGGGTTGGTTCCTAGTGTATATCCTCTTATTTTGAAGTTCATTTGCTTCCTCCACTTCACAATCTATGTAAAATAATTTATTCTCAGCACACTTATGAACTTTAGTGTATTTTATATCACAACTATAGCAAATACCTTTTGCTAATTTTTCTTCCAATTGTTGTGGTGTCAACCTTGTAGGTTGTGGAATTCTAGGAGTATCAACACTTTCATCTTTATAGATGTGAGTGGTAGGCTTCCTTGTCGCCATAATTTTGCATTCAGTTTTTCTTGCCAACCTGAATGCGTTCTCCAATGAATCAGGTTCCCAAATGTGAACTTCATGTTGGATGTTATCCTTTAAAGTCCCTATGAAGACTTCAATCCTATGTTCCTCTGGAATATCAGTTACCCTTATATTCAGTTTTTGGAAGTCCTCAATATGCTCCTCCACTGAACCCTTTTGTTTGAGATTTATTAATTGGCTAAAGAAGGTGTTTCTCTTTGTATCCTCATAACATGTTATCATTTCCTCCATAAAAATTGACCAAGTGACAATTTTTTTACAGGATCAAAGCCATCAATACCATACAAATGTACTTTTTTCTAAATGTAAAGTTTCAATGTATACCTTTTGTGTGTTTTGCACATTATTGAGATCAAAATATTGCTCCATTTGTAGTATCTATGTTACGAGATCCTTGTTATAAAAAATACTCATATCCATCTTTGGAATATGGTGGTTCTTCCATCCAACAGTAGAGTTTATGAAATCATGATTAACATTTATTTTGTTCTCATCATGAGTTTCCTCTACTATCCTTTCACCAGTAGGAAACATTTCTTGTATAAAATTTGCCAAACCTTCCATGTCTGCTTTTAGATAATTCTTCATGTTTTCCATGTTGTCTTTCATTTTTTCTTCCTTGTCATCCATCTTAGCTTCCATGCCATTGATCTTAGCTTCCATGCCTTTCTTCAAACCATCCATATTAGCTTCCATGCCCTTCTTAAAACCATCCATCTTAGCTTCGACGCCTTTCTTCAAAACATCCATTTCATTTTTTGTTGCTCTTTGCAAGAGCGAAATTTGGTGCACTTGCTCTTGTATTTTTTAATTCTTTTTAGGGGGGATTTTAGAATCCAATACTGATATCTATGCTTCAATATGCTATTTGAATCACTTTAAACTAATTTTTCAAGCAAGACTTCTGAAATTTGAAAACAAATACACACCTTTTACTTTCTTTTGAGGAGCTCGATATTGAAACTAGATTATCTCTATGATTTCGAATCTTCAATATCTAAAATTCAGTCCTATAGTAGCCCATTTAATATTCTTTCCAATGCCACAGGGCTCACCTAACTTGGATTCTTCAAGGAAAATTTATGCCCAATCTCCCATAATGACCTAATTATGTATTGGTTCAGTAGAACGAAGTTGTACAGCATGCCACATGTCATTGTTTCCTCCTTCGGATCTGAAATTGATACACAAGAAACTGCAGTCCGTGTGCTTGTGGCCACTTTTTACATAATTCAAATATGATGCTCAAAGAGATATTTATGATTCTTTTCCCACTGTCACCTATTTAAGATGAAATGTGGGAGCCTCAACAAACCCTAAATTACACAAATCATATCTTTGAAAATATTGCAAACTAAGATCTGAAATTTTTTCACACATTCCTCAGGATTTTGGCTTTGCTCTATAAAAATGTCAGCTTCTAAACTTGTGCATAAAAAAAATTATAGTGAAAATTCAACAATGACCTATTTAGGTGAAATTTAGGTGCTTGAAAAAACCCTAACTTCCACATATCATATCTCCAAAACTATTACAAAAAAAGATCTGAAATTTTTACATGACGTTCCTCAGGATTTAGGCTTCGCTCTGTATAACTTTCAGCTTCTAAAACTTCGTAGAAACAAAGTTATAGCAAAAATTCCACCATGACCTGTTTGGAGCAGCGAAACCCTAGAATCCAAATCTCTAATACCAAATGCTATGAAACTAGCTCCAAAAATAGAAGAAAAAAGAGAACATCACCTTAGAAATAAGCCACTTCGAGGGGGCAACCTCCTTTACATTACATAAATGAAAAATTCTTTGATGATACAAATGAAAAAACCTCCTTCTATATATAGGAGTCCATGGGGTCGCAATATAATCCTAGCCAACCTAACAATAATAATGTAAGGGCACAATAATAACAATATTGGGGTTACAAGGGTACAACAACAACAATAAGGGGGTTACACTAACAACAATAATGGACTATACTTGTAATATAGGGACCTAAAAACTAAGTTGTATTTTGAGACTTGGTTTTAATGTTTCTTGTGACATGTGGAGGTCAAGATCAAGAATACTTAATGGAAGTGAAAAATTGATCCAAAAAAAAAATTTGATTTTCTCTGCAGTACTACTTTGTAATAGGGCAACAATTTTTTTCCCTATTTTTCTACTAGGATTTCTTGACACATATTGGTGAGCACCGTTATTTCACCAAGAGTGCTGCAACTCCGAAAGGCTACTCTACTTTACTTAATCAAACTAGGGTTCATACAAACTTGGAGGTGACAGTGTTATATACACAACAAATGCATTCTACTCATGTCCTCCTTTTCTAAGTCCTATGAAAGGGTGAAATTGCTAGGGTTTCTGAGTGAAGTATGTCACACCTATGAATTATACCTATATCTACAAATGACTAAAAACCATTACTCTATCTAGAATAAAAGGACTCTTCTGAAGCAATAAGATACATCTATCTATTTTGCAAGGAAGGAAATCTACAATTTAGGCTATTGCAAGAAATAGAAGTAAAGTAGGCAACATTCATGAAGAAAATTGCTGAAATGAGATTGCAGAAAGGAAGAATAATCTAATTACTCATTGCTGGGATAAATAGATAAGTAAAATCTAACTATTTTATGCTTAATTGTTATGCTTTAACAATGCATCTAGTAATGGGCTAAATATGCTTGTAAATACTTTATTTTGCAGCAAAAGAAGGAGGTGCTAAGGTGGGTTAAGAAGGTCATAGACTCATGGACTCAGAGTTGAAGGTGTCTTGGAGGTTGTGGTGGGGTTAGGTGAGGTGGAAGATGGTTTCTGGGTTGATGGAGAGGCTAATTGGTACTGATATAGGATATGCTACATGTTTCTTCTAGTGCTATCTGATGTCCTATAAATGCTATAGGAAATAGGCCAAGGGTGTTTTGAGGCCAAAATTAATGAGGAAAGTGGTAGAAAAGGTGAAATGAAGGGTTATTTAGGTGGTTGGAAGGTGGCCAACCCCTTGGCCAAGCTCATTACTTCTCTCAAAGCCTGTCTTGCACTTCTAGGGTACCATGTCAAAGTTAATATATAATTATGTGTATTTTCACATGGCTATAGAAATTGGTACATGAAATTAAATGGTTGGATTTTTCTTGAAATATTCTATGGATTTTATAAGTATCTTCTAATTATTTGTGAGTGAAATTATTTAAATGTCTACATAATTTTATTTTTTTATATGCATCCATGCATGTTTGTGACTTAAAATCACTTTTATACTTGATTTGTAGGAAACCAATTGCATTGAGATTATTGGTCTTGTTAAATGTTGAATTGGTAGGGTATAGATATGGTTTGAATCTTAGTGGAAATGCAGGCTTGGTTGCAAGCTTGTTGGTATTTTTAAACATTTTTTTTTAGAAATATCATTTACCTATGTGTAATTTTTCTTTGCATGCCCTATTTTAATCGATCAGACTAGCCGGATTGAAGTCGGACCCTCAGTTTTTATTTAAGTTCTTAAACTTTGAGTGACATTAGGACCAAATTGGAGAAATAATGATAACTGTGAATAATGGTTAAAATCTTAAAATTGAATAACTATTGATAATCAAGGCCTTTTGATGTTGAGAACCTTTGAGGTAATGTTATGTATAGAAATTCCCAACTGGTGGGTTAGGCTTAACATTACTCGAGGTTCGGGAAGGAATAAAAACATTATAAAATTTATCCTATATGGACATCTCAAATAGTGGGTCAGGCTCAACCTCTGTCGAGAGTCAGGACCTCGACGAGATCGAAAGTTGGGACCCAAGCCAGTTCAGGGGTTAGGGCCTTGGAGGTGTGCACTATGCATTTCATTTTAGGGAGGATGACCCCAACATCTTCAATCGTGGGCCCTAGGCTCAAGTGGCATGGAAAAGGAAACATGGAAGGGGATGTGGACCACCAAATTAGTTGGATCACCTGGAAAAGTGCCATTTGATAGAACGCTTGCTGACATGGCTAGGGTTTTGTCGGGCCAAACTTTAAATGGCCATAACTTGTGATCCAAGAGTTGAATTTTGATGAAACGTGTATCATCGAAAATATCATGACAAGTTGGTCGTGATGGTAATGTTTTCTTATGGTTACAAAGAAGTTAAAATTTGAGGGATTTTATGACCCCATTTCCATAACAAAACATTAGATGTTGGGTCATCATTGTAATTGCTTCCTTATACCCTTAGTATTGGTTATGGGTGTTATGGGTTTATGTTATAATCTCTGGGCATGGAGAATTGAGTATGGTACTTGATAGATAAATTATGTTGTCAATCCCCACTTTGTAATGTGAAATATTAGGTTTTCATGAAGGTCATGGACCTGTGCGACCCCCTAGCAATGGTTGAGGTGGTTGGTTCCATGAAGGGTGGGAAATGATATGTGGATGCCACTTTTTAGGTTACATGGGAGATTAATAACATGGTTCCCACATGGTATGGCATGTGGCAGGTTGATTTGGCACTATTGTATGGCTAAAGGGTCCATTTTTGGGTGACATGTGGTAACGTGTGCCAAGGTGACACCACCCTGACATCATCATTACATCAACAAGGATAAGGGAGACTTGTGATGTGGATAGGATGATGACATGACATTGCAATTTTTAGGTGGCATGTGTTGTATCATGGCCCAAATGTGACACATGACACCTATGTGGATTTGACGTGGTCAGGACTATGTCATAGCGAGCCATAGATCCTCAATGATGAATTGTAGTGCTAGTGGTGGGAGGTCATGGATTTAATAGAGTCTGTTGATCATATGGTTAACATTCATTTTTGTTCCCAGTTTTGAAGCCTCTCTGTTTGTGAAGAAGAATGCCCAAAAAGCCTCTTTTCCCCCTATTTCACACCTTTTAAACCTTTTTTTTCATCCCCTTGTCTCCCCTTCTAATTCCCTTCTTACCCTTAAAAATCATCCTGTTTCCCCTTTAAAACCTCACAAATACCCTTTTTTTGGCTTAATAACCCCCTTTTCCTCTCTACCATTACCCCTTTTTGGCCTTAAAACGCATTGAAATTAGGCCAAAAACCCACTTTTCACATATGAGGCTTAGCCCCTTTTCGGCCAGCCCCCTTAACCACTTCCCCATGTGCCCCATGCCCACGACCAAACGCTTAAGGCCTGGGTGCTAATCACATCGGAGAATCAGAGTGGAAACACCTTTTTTCCTTTGTAAACCATGAAAGTCCCGATGCGATATTGTTAAGTCTGTCGTCCCTTTGAAGCAATCTCCACCATCAATCTTTTAAGATCTGATGGCCAACACTTTTCCCACTCGTGCCCATCACCCTAATCCTTTCACCCCTCCGATTTCATATCAATCGTTGATCTATCAATGGATCGAACAGCCACTGCACCACCGCACCGATCGAAATCGCAACTTTTAAAGTGTGCCGCCCGCTGCACTCCTCGATTGCAATCCTTTGATTGTAATCTCCATCATCGATTTCCCTTAATCCAACGGTACTTATTTCTCCCGCTCCACTCCTTTACCCCCATCCGTCTCCCTGCCGATTGAGTCTCCGTCGTCGATCTTGTTCCAGATCGGACCACTGGCACTCAATCGCACATCGCCAATCGCAAGTCCTTAAATATGTCACCCGCTGCCTTCCCCGATTGCGATCCGCTGATCCAATCGTGACCATCCATCCAAGTTAGATAAATGGTCCTCATTGCATCGCCATGTTCATTCATATTTCTTCATCAGAGTTCCGGCCTCGCTTTGCTCCGATGAGATTAGATCACAACCGTTGATCTCTCGGGATCCGACGGTTCATACCTAATCGCCCCCTGTCATACGGGGATCCCACCACTTCTATTGTGTTAAAGTCATTATCAGGGTTCAAACTCCATGTCTCATCGATGCTTCATAGGCATTGATGCCTTTTGAGCCTTGTGCAGTGCTGCACATCAACAAGACACACGGGATCACGTTAAAAGAGTATCAGTGTCGAAGACCCGCCACGGCAGAAATAGAAGATTGGAGACAATTTGGGGATTATGGCTAAGATTGATTATCAAAATCCCATCCTCCAAATTAAATCAGAATTAAAGAAAATCATGAAGATCTATAGACAGAAAAGCCTCTACTGCCACATCGGAGGCAAATTGATTCCTCTCAGCCAACATTCCGCCATCTGTGACAGCGACTGCCTCAACTCCACGTCGTTAGTGAACATTGTCAATTCACGATTCGGCCCTAGTGGCCTTTTACTTTCATTTTAGTTTGTTACTTTTAAATTTCGAGTGGAATTCACTTTCCACTCCTGCATTTTACTTTCTGTCAGAAACTGTTGTTTAATATTCTTGGTTTAAAACGGCCGTGAGCCTAGCTGTCAATGATGAGATGCCCCTATTCCTCATCATGAATTTTGGTTATTTTTTATGGAGACATAAAACTAATTACCAGCACGCGAGGAATATATTTTTCTCAAAAATATCTTCTCGCTCATGTTTCTGAGGCTTCTATATAAGCAGCAACTAAAGAGAAAAACAGGTTCCAGATTTTCTGAAGAATTAGCTGTGAAAGAGTTTCTTGTATGCATTTTGTTGAAGTTTTAATATAAATGTGAGGAGCCCGTTGGGTCTCAACGATAAGGAGTTTTACCTTTAATGAGGATTCTGGTCTTGATGATTTATAGTTTGTAATTCTGTCTTATGTGATATAGCTTAGTTGTTCATTTCACTATTTCCATCCTTCTTGTATCATGCTATGGAATGCTAGTGGCTCACTGGTTCTGGTATGAATTTATCACAATCGATACTCATGCTAAACCTGTCTAGCACTTTAAATATGGCTCAATCATGATATGTTGTTTCATTTTCAACTTCATCCACGTTTCTTCTATATTAAGTGCTATGGGATGTTATTTTTTGAAAGATATGGACATGTATGTATTCTTATTATCTTAAGCCCATGTCATATTCAAATATGTTTATGGAATTTCATCTCATTAGTAGTTAGTATTCCTCCTATATTTCTTACAGAGCATGCCGTCTGATTTTCAATCTCTGTAAAGCATTATTAGAATCCAGCCCTCCTTACAGAAAGTTGTCTTTGAGTTGTCTGATACATTTATATTGATAATTCACTCCTTGCCTCTGCAGTGTTCCTTTCATTATGCTGAGTTTGTGAATATTCTGGTTCGATCTACATTGATATTTCCTGTTAAAACTGAAATAGAAAAGGAGCCTTGTTCTGCTAATTTTCCTTGTTATATCATACTTCTCCTTGCTATATAAGATGTCATATGCACTGGTATTTCACAAATCAAGGCTATCTCTAGGATTGACAACATATTTCTGGTGCCGTTGCTGGGGATATCGAAGTTCAGAGAAGTTGAATCCCTGGGCCTCGACAAAACCTTATTCACTCTTCAAATAGGTGAGCATGGAGAGTTGAGAGTTGTAGATCCCTCACCTTGGCGACTCCACATTCATTTATCAGAAAAATTTACTTGCAGTCCTAGCTCCTCGTAAGCCACACCTGAGGTCAGATACGTCTCAGCCAAAGACACCTTCTCTGTCTGACCCAGAGAAGATCCTACATAGAAGGATTTGGAGAGAAATACCATTAGTCCATATTGAGAATTCACTCCTTGCCTCTACAGTGTTCCTTTCATTATGCTGAGTTTGTGAATATTCTGGTTCCATCTACATTGATCTATCCTGTTAAAACTAAAATAGAAAAAGAGCCTTGTTCTGCTAATTTTCCTTGATATATCATACTTCTCCTTGCTATATAAGATGTCCTAGGCACTGGTATTTCACAACTCAAGGTTGTCTTTAGGATTGACAACATCTTTCTGGCGTCGTTGCCGGGGATATCGAAGTTGAGAGAAGTTGAATCCCTGGGCCTCGACAAAACCTTATTCACTCTTCAAATAGGTGAGCATGGAGAGTTGATATTTGTATATCCCTCACCTTGGCAACTCCACATTCATTTATAAGAAAAATTTACTTGCAGTCCTCGCTCCTCGTAAGCCACACCTGAGGTCAGATACGTCTCAGCTAAAGACACTTTCTGTGTCTGACCCAGAGAAGATCCTACATAGAAGGAGTTGGAGAGAAAGACCATCAGTCCATATTGATATCCCTGAATTCTCTTTAGAAGACTTTCCATCCTCCTCCTCTCAAGTTGCTCAAGTACATGGTCCCAACTCCACTGTGGGAGATACCGATTACTACTCAGATAGTCCACACCGGAGAGGTGTCCGAATTAAAGACGAAGCTGAGTCAAGGGATACCACATACTACCCCTTTCACCCTACTCTTGAAGTCGAAGAGGTCAAGGAAGTCACCAAAGTATCTGCTATTCACAGCTCGTTGTTCCCATCAACACCTCAAGCTGTTGTCTGATACATTCCTATTGTTATTCATACTTCACTTCCACCTCCTCCCCCTCCTTTTACACATCAAACCCTTTCACTACCTCCACCTCCTCCAATGGCCAATGTTCATGGCTTCTTGTTGAATAAATATGCCCCCTTGGCATTACCTCAAGTGTTGAATTATATGCCACAAGACTATCTGAAGATCTTACCCTGATTTAATGGGGAAAATGAGATTGAAGCTCAAAAACATCTTGAGGTATTCTATTCTTTTGCAGAGAACTTTAATGTGGAACACCTAGATGTAGTCCTAAGACTGTTTGTGCAATCTCTTGATGGTGAAGCCAGAAAGTGGTTTAAGACATTAGGAGACCGTTCCATCACCAATTGGGAGGGAATGGAAGATACTTTTCTCAGAAAATGGGGAGAGAAGAAAGATCATGGAAATTGTCTTACTGAGTTTAACACACTCAAGAAAAGACATAATGAAGGGTTGTCAGAAGTTATCAAGATATTTAACAATTTGTATCTGAGCCTTCCTACTGATATGAAACCTCATCAAACTGCTGCTAAAGTTGTTTTCGTAGCTGCGTTTGACTCAGAATTTGGTTTCTCTCTGAGAGAAAGAAAGCCCGCCACCCTGGATGATGCTCAAATCGATGCACTAGAGTTGGAGGAAAACTTTTCCTCCACTGGTAAATCAAAGGGAAAATCTGAACAAGATACTAGAAGAAAGGGGAAAGAAGAAGTATCTACCTCTAGCCAAGACAGAGACTCAGCTAATGACATAATTGAGGAAATGAACAAAATGATTAAGAATCTTTCAATCAAGCTGGTTAGACTTGAACTAGAGGCCAAGAATTCATCCTCCAAGAATTTTCAGAATGCTCCAAATAGGGGTTGCAACCCTCAGTACAGAAAACCACCCTTGCAGATACTGCAAAGGGAACGAAAGGAACAACAAGATCAGGTACCACACCCTCTGTACTTGGAAGGTCAAGTAGATGGTCCTACCGAAGAAACCACTTACGAGCAAGAGGAAGCATACCTTGCTTTTTGAAATAGTGATGAAGTAGAATGTCCCCTACAAGGAAGTGATGAAGTGCAGATTCCATCACATGTGGAAGAAAAAGTTAATGAATGCACCAAAGATCCTGAGATCAGTGACTACCGCAAGTTTTCATGCAAGCACAGTTTAATAGAAGATATGACCTCAGATCTTCTAGGAAGATAACTCGCACTCAGGATCAAGAGGAAGATGCACCCCATGAGGAGGCATCTGCTCAAAAGGAGACAACAGCTCAAGGGAACACAGAAAAAGGTAAGAGGCCTCTTAACGAATATTTGCAGTCTGCTGATCAAATTCCTTCCTCTTCACAAGTGGCTACTCCCCCTAATGTCAAGTCAGTCACAAAGGAAGTAAAACCCCTTTTCCAAAGCAAAGAGTCAAAAGAAGTGTTAGTAGATAAGTCATCCTCGGTCTTCAGTTTACAGAAGGAGCTTGAGAAGGTCAAAATCCCAGTTCCCTTGACCGAATTGTTGAAGCAACCTGCATATCAGTCCCAGGTCACATCCTTTATGCTTCCCCCAGAAGTAGCACATATTCCAGACAGTCTGAACCTTCAAGAAGAAATACCTATGGTTGTATTTGGCCCACATGTTGAGGAATTAGATGCTTCTACTCCCCCATTTTATGTGTCCCTAGTAATTCATGACCTGTTGTTGCATAACTGTATGTTAGATTTAAGAGCCTCCCATAAAATATTTCCCCTATCGGTCATAGAACAACTAGGATTACAAATCACTCGTCCATACAAAGACCTCTATTAATTTGATTCCAAAAGAGTTAAATGCCTCGGTATGATCAAGGATTTGGTGGTCAATTTGGCCCAAATCCCAGCAAAAAGTGTGGTGATGGACATCGTGGTGGCTGACATCCCAGCTTGCTTCGGCATGTTGTTGTCAAGGTCCTGGGGAACCAAAATTGGTAGGTCAATCAAGTTGGACTTGACCTATGCTACTATCCCAGTTTTTGGTGGCTAGGAGAGGAGCTTGTACCAAGAAACTAGATTTGTCAAGACGGTCACCAAGGCTAACAACTCAGTTAATTCTCCAGTTTATAGTAAGGAGGGAGATTTCTCATGTTTGATGCTAGAAGAAGATCAAGATTACGCTCATGAACCATCATTTTTCCAGATGAAGACCTAGCAGTCCATAGAGAGCCATGAAGCAGGAATCTGGACACTTAATTTTGATGGAGCAAACTCTAGAGAAGGTAATGGGGATGGAGTATTATTGATTTATCCTATAGGCCAATGGGTCCCATTTTCTTTCAAACTAGAGTATGAAGCCACTAATAATGTGGCTAAGTATGAAGCACTTATGTTAGGGTTATAGACAACCAGGAGTATGAACATACAGAGTTTAAAGGTTCTAGGAGATTCGAAACTGGTGGTTAGACAAGTGAAGAATTAGTGCCAAACCAAACATCCTAGGCTCAGAGCTTATAGGAACGAAGTTTGGGATCTGGTGGAGAATTTTTTCTTGGCATTTAATATTCAGTTCATGCCCCGGGAGCATAATAGGATGGTAGACTCCCTTGTAGTGGCTCCCAGTACCTTCCGTCCACCTCAAAACCCTCTCTTAAGATATGAAATTGAGGTACGTTATCGACCATCGATCCCAGATAAAATCAAACACTGGCAGGTGTTTGAGGATGAAGAACAAGTGAAAATATTCCTATAAATAGTAGGGGAATTCTCCAACATGGAGATTGATGCTTGTGAAGAAGAAGAGGCTGAGGACATTTCAGAAAATAAATGGGAAGAAAAGGTGGCTGGCCATAAAGTTATGCAACTAAAAGGCAACGTTATACCCCGAGGAATAGTGCCCTTAGAAAGGTTGTTTAACAGAAATGATGTCCCACTGTAGCCGAACAAAGTTGTGGAGGAAAATCAGGTAGAAGATCTTAACCTTGGTACTGATGCTGACCCCAAAATTGTGAAGTTATCCAAGAAAGTCCCAGAGGAGTATAAAGAGCTCTACCAGAATTTATTCCAGTCATACAAAGATGTGTTTGCATGGTCTTATTATGACCTAAAAACCTTCGATATCAGCATCATGCAACATAAAATTCCACTGAAGGGGGATGCAAAGCCACATAAACAGAAGCTTAGACAGATAAATCCTCTGCTGCTTCCCTCTATTGAGAAAGAAATTAAGAAACTGTTGAAGGCCAAAATAATTGTGCCATTGAGATATTCTGAGTGGGTAGCAAACCTAGTCCCTATCCAAAAAAAGAGTGGATAAATAAGGCTATGTGTGGATTTCCGAAATTTAAACCGAGCATCCTTAAAGGATAATTATCCCCTGCCCAAGATGGATCACATCCTGCAGAAAGTGGTAGGATCTTCTCGGATGTCGATGATGGATGGATTCTCTGGTTATAATCAGGTGGCTATACTACCAGAAGATTAGAAGAAGACTGCCTTTACCACTCCTTGGAGTACGTTTATGTATGCCAGGATGCCTTTTGGGTTGATCAACGCAGGGGTCACTTTTCAAAGGGCCATGGACATTGCCTTTGTTGGGGAGCAAGATAAGTTTGTGGTAGTATATCTGGATGACATCACTGTGTTCTCAAAATATGATGCAGAGAACATTGAACACTTGCGTAGAACTTTCGAGAAGTGCAGAAGGTATGGTCTCTCTCTCAATCCACAGAAGTCATTGTTTGCATTAGAAGAGGGAAAGCTTTTGGGACATATTGTAACCAAAGATGGGGTAAAAATAGATCCTAAGAGAGTAGAATTTATAAATGGCATTTCTCTTCCCAGAAATAAAAAGGAGGTGCAGGTGTTCCTAGGGCGCATTAACTTTCTGAGGAGGTTTATCCCTAACTATGCTGAGATAGTTAGACATATAACTGACATGCTGAAGAAAAATAATGAGGTAAAGTGGTCCCAGGAATCACGAGAGGCCTTTTCCAGGATGAAAAATGCCTTTGCTGAAGCCCCTGTGCTAGCTAGACCAGACTATGCCAAACCTTCCATGATATTTTCATTTGCATCACCTCATACAATGGCAGGAGTTTTATTGTAGAAAAATGAAGAAGAGTATGAGCAGCGCATCGCTTTTTTCAGTCAGGTCCTCCGTGATGCAGAGCTGAAATATAACATATTGGAAAAACAGGCATATGCTCTGGTGAAGTCTCTTAAAGCATTCTGCATGTATGTCTTGCAGTCCCATATCACTGCGTTTGTGCCTACAATAGTTGTAAAAGATATTCTTATGCAAGGAGATAGCGAATGAAAAAGAGGGAAATGGATTGCCAAAATACAAGAGTATGAGCTAGACATTCATCCTACCAAACTGATCAAGGGACAAGGGTTAGCCAAAACCTTGTTCGAATCAAAATGTCAGGCTCTGGGTATAAATCTATCCATGATCACAAATGAGGAGTCTGAGAAGAAAGAAGAGAAACAGGGAGTAGAGATAGCCACTCAGAAGGTACATATGAAGTACCTCATCAGCCCGTGGTACAAAGAGATAGTGAAATATCTTCTAACACTCGGCTGCCCTCCTAGCTGTGATAAAGTTAAATACATAACACTAAGGTTGAGATCATAGAAGTATGTGGTTGTGAATGGTTGGATGTATTGGCGAGATCCCTCAGGCATTCTGCTCCTGTGTCTCACAGAAGACGAGGTTGAGAGTATAATGGCCGAATTTCATGAAGGAATCTGCGGGGGTCATTATAGTTGGAGGGCTACTACTCACAAAATCCTGAAGGCTGGTTTCTTCTGGCCCAAACTCTTTGGAGATGTGTTCACCCAGGTTAGAGCTTGTGAGAAATGCCAAAGGTTTGCTGAAAGATAGAACTTGGCACCTCTGCCCATGATCCCTGTTCACGTGGATGAACCATTCCAGCAATGGGGAATTGAATTTATCAGTGAAATACATCCTCCATCAAGTGGTTAGCATAAGTGGATATTAACTGCCATATATTATTTCACGAAGTGGGTGGAAGCTATACCTATAAGGAATGCAACAGATGCTGTGGTAATGAAATTTATGGAAGAAAATATCATATCAAGATTTGGCTGCCCTGCTAAGATAGTGACCGACAATGCACAGGCCTTTAGGTCTGCAAATTTTGTCAGTTTATGCTAGCAGTATAACATTGTGCTAGGTCACTCGAAAACCTATTACCCACAAAGAAATGGCCTGCAAGAGTCTTCAAATAAAACACTGGTGAGGACACTGAAGAAGGATATCAACGAAAATAAGAAAAATTGGGATTCCCAGTTGAGATTCGCTCTGTGGGCCAACATGATTACCAGCAAGAGAGCAACCGGGAAGTCCCCATATGAATTAGTATTTGGAAGGGCAGTAGTATTCCCTGTACATTTAGCCTTACCATTAGCTTGATTCATGCAATAAATTCAAGAAGAACCCGATGATGTGACCAGGAGAATAAATCAGCTGGTGGAGTTAGAAGAAACACGAAACCAGGTAAGTCAGAGGCTAACTAAATATCAAGAGAAGATGAAGGACCTTTTTGATCAGCATGCCAAGGACAGGAAGTTGCAAGTTGGGGATTTATTGCTTAGATGGGATATTCGAAGAGCTAAAAAGGGGAAACATGGTAAATTCGACCCACTCTGGTTCGACCCTTTTAAAATTGCGGAACAAGGGGGCAATAACACTTTCAAGTTGGAAAATTTATAGGGAGACTTGCTCGATGGCCCTGTAAATGGTCAGTCCCTCAAACCATTCTTCCAGTTCTGATTCAGGCTGAGAGAGCCTGATGTATTGTACTGTACATTAGTTTTCTGTTTTCATCTTTGATTGAATGATGTGGGTGTCGTGATGAATCATGAAGAGAAAAATAAAAAGCGCTGAAGAGTGGTGTCCACACAGAATATTAACAGGTGGTCTGCGAAGTTCTCGACATGCCCAAGGATGAACGTGTCACCCCCAGGTGGAGAAAATTTTGATCATATGCTTAACATTCACTGTTGTTCCCAGTTTTGAAGCCTCTCTATTTGTGAAGAAGAATGCCCAAAAAGGTTATTTTCCCCCTATTTCACATCTTTTAAACCTCTGTTTTCATCCCCTTGTCTCCCCTTCTAATTCCCTTCTTACCCTTAAAAATCATCCTATTTCCCCTTGAAAACCTCACAAATACCCTTTTTTTGGCTTAATAACCCCCTTTTCCTCTCTACCGTTACCCCTTTTGGCCTTAAAACGCATTGAAATTAGGCCAAAAACCCACTTTTCACATATGAGGCTTAGCCCCTTTTCAGCCAGCCCCCTTAGCCACTTCCCCATATGCCCCACACCCACGACCAAGTGCTTAAGGCCTGGGTGCTAATCGTATCAGAGAATCAGAGTGGAAACGCCTTTTTCTTTTGTAAACCATGAAAGTCCCGATGCGATAGTGTTAATTCTATCGGCCCTTTGAAGCAATCTCCACCGTCGATCTTTTAAGATCTGATGGCCAGTGCTTGTCCCGCTCATGCCCATCACCCCAATCCTTTCACCCCTTTGATTTCATATCAACCGTCGATCTATCAATGGATCAGACAGCCATCGAACCACCGCACCGATCGCAATCGCAACTTTTAAAGTGTGCCACCCGCTGCACTCCCCGATTGCGATCCTCGGATTGTAATCTCCACCGTCGATTTCCCTTAATCCAATGGTCCTTATTTCTCCTGCTCCACTCCTTTACCCTCATCTGTCTCCCCGCTGATTAAGTCTCTGCCATCGATCTTGTTCCAGATCGGACGGCTGGCGCTCAATCATGCATCGCCAATCGCAAGTCCTTAAATATGTCACCCGCTGCCTTCCCTGATTGCGATGCGCCGATCCAATCGTGACCGTCCATCCAAGTTAGATCAACGGTCCTAATTGCATCGCCCTGTTCATTCATATTTCTTCATAAGAGTTCTGGCCTCGCTTTTCTCTGATGCGATTAGATCGCAACCGTTGATCTCTCGGTATCTGACGGTTCATACCTAATCGCCCCCCGTCATGCTAGGATCCCACCACTTCTATTGTGTTATAGTCATTATCAGGGTTCAAAATCCACGTCTCGTCGATGCTTCATAGGCATTGATGCCTTTTGAGCCCTGTGCAGTGCTTCACATCAACAAGACACATGGGATCACGTTAAAAGAGTATCAGTGTCGAAGACTCGCCATGGCAGAAACAGAAGATTGGAGACAATTTGGGGATTACGGCTAAGATTGATTATCAAAAGCCCATCCTCCAAATTAAATCATAATTAAAGAAAATCATGAAGATCTACAGACATAAAATCCTCTACTGCCACATCAAAGGCAAATCAATTCCTCTCAGCCAACATTCCACCATCTGTGACAGCGACCGCCTCAAATCCACCTCGTCAGTGAACATTGTCAATTCATGATTTGGCCCTAGTGGCCTTTTACTTTCATTTTAGTTTGTTACTTTTAAATTTCAAGTGGAATTCACATTCCACTCCTGCATTTTACTTTCTGTCAGAAACTGTTGTTTAATATTCTTGGTTTAAAACGATCATGAGCCTAACTATCAATGATGAGATGCCCCTATTCCTCATCATGAATTTTGGTTATTTTTGATGGAGACCTCAAATTGATTACCAGCACGCGAGGAAAAAATATTTCCCAAAAATATCTTCTCACTCATGTTTCTGAGGCTTCTATATAAGTAGCAACTAAAGAGAAAAACAGGTTCCAGATTTTCTGAAGAATTGGCTGTGAAAGAGTTTCTTGTATGCATTTTGTTGAAGTTTTAATACAAATGTGAGGAGCCTGTTGGGTCTCAACGATAAGGAGTTTTACCTTTAATGAGGATTCTGGTCTTGATGCTTTATAGTTTGTAATTCTGTCTTATGTGATATAGTTTAGCTATTGATTTCACTATTTCCATCCTTCTTGTATCATGCTCTGGAATGCGAGTGGCTCACTGGTTCTGGTATGAATTTATCACAATTCATACTCATGCTAAACCTATCTAGCGCTTTAAATATGGCTCAGTCATGATATGCTGCTTCCTTTTCAACTTCATCCACGTTTCTTCTACATTAAGTGCTATGGGATGTTATTTTTTGAAAGTTATGGACATTGATGGATTCTTATTATCTTAAGCCCATCTCATGTTCAGATATGTTTATGGAAATTCATCTCATTAGTAGTTAGTATTCCTCCTATATTTCTTACAGAGCATGCCGTCTGATTTTCAATCTCTGTAAAGCATTTTTAGAATCTATCCCTCCTTACAGAAAGTTGTCTTTGAGTTGTCTGATACATTTATATCGAGAATTCACTCTTTGCCTCTGCAATGTTCCTTTCATTATGCTAAGTTTGTGAATATTCTGGTTCGATCTACATTGATCTTTCCTGTTAAAATTGAAATAAAAAAGGAGCCTTGTTCTACTGATTGTCCTTGTTATATCATACTGCTCCTTGCTATATAAGATGTCCTAGGTATTGGTCTTTCACAACTCAAGGTTGTCTCTAGGATTGACAACATCTTTCTAGCGTCGTTGCCAGGGATATCGAAGTTGAGAGAAGTTGAATCGCTAGGCCTCAAAAAAACCTTATTCACTCTTCAAATAGGTGAGTGTGGAGAGTTGAGAGTTGTAGATCCCTCACCTTGGTGACTCCACATTCATTTATCAGAAAAATTTACTTGTAGTCCTGGCTCCTCGTAAGCCACACCTGAGGTCAGATACGTCTTATCCAAAGACACCTTCTGTGTCTGACCCAGAGAAGATCCTACATAAAAAGAGTTGGAGAGAAAGACCATCAGTCCATATTGAGAATTCACTCCTTGCCTCTGCAGTGTTCCTTTCATTATGCTGAGTTTGTGAATATTCTGGTTCCATCTACATTGATCTTTCCTATTAAAACTGAAATAGAAAAGGAGCCTTGTTCTGCTAATTGTCCTTGTTATATAATACTACTCCTTGCTATATAAGATGTCCTAGGCACTGATCTTTCACAACTCAAGTATGTCTCTAGGATTGACAATAGAGTCCATGGAAAGGGAGATATTCCCAATAAATAATGTGGAAAAAGGTAAATGTTACCAATAAATAACTTGGAAATTATTGTTGTGTCGCGGAGTTTTTAAATGGGTTGTTCCAAAGGAATGACATTAGGTGGGATGGTGCTATGGAGCTATGATGTGATGGGGACCATGTGATATTTTTATGATGTGGTAAAGTCACGTATGCCACTTGGAAGTGTCGTGTGGTGGGTAATGCTAAGGGGACAAGTTTCAAAGGGGTTAAACTTTAAAAGAGCATAGCTTTGCATATAGGAGTCAAATTGAGATCAAATTTATATCACTAGAAAGCACTCAACGAGCTGAACACAATCACAACATTTATTTTGAATTTTGACAAAATTGGAGAAAATAGTATTATTGTTACCCCACCAGTGATTGCATGTATGTTTGATAGAAGCACATAATTGACAACATTTCTAATATATAACTCAAGAAATCATTCTACCACTTCGTAAAGTTATTTATTACAATGGATTTTACATACGTTGAGAAATGTACCTCATAAAATTTCATTGGGTTAAAAATGAATCATATTAATAATCCTCTATTCCTCATATAGTTGGTCAACATGGCTAATAAGGTCTGTTGTACCTTAAGAGACAATCCCTTAGCTGTGACAAGGAATCAGTGCTTAAGACATTATCTGATTATGTCACAAATGAATATATATTTGTCTCTGTCTTATAAACCCTTAAAAATTGATTATGTAACCCTTAAATATAAAATCCATGCATGTTCTGCAATGCTATATTCCACTTATACTGAAATGAATGAACGGAATAAAAAGAGAAGAGGATTTCAATCTGATATGTTGTTTCAAACAGAATCTATCATTTTAAAACCATGAAGAATTAAGTAAAGATAAAGTTAAAACAGAGGAGCACACATTAAGGTTTGTTTAACTCTTAAATACATATGTATAAAGAGACCTGCTTCTCTTTACTCTATTTCATTCACAGATAAGAAAACATTGTGTAAACTGGATAACTTTTCAGCATAAACAGAATGATAGAAACTTGCATACTCATTCATTAGTTTTCCATTCTTGAGTACAAAAATTTGGCTTCAAGGTTCAAAACTCGGAACCTTTTCCTTTCTTGGAATATTCTTTAAATACAAAATAACAAAACAGTTTCCAACGATGAAACTAATTCTAACTGCTTTAACTACTTACAGTTACGGAGGTACATGCCTAAAAAAGGTCCTATTACAATTTACATGATTTTGAGAAAATAACATAACGTGAGATTGAAAATTCCTAATCTATAAGAACAGCTACTTCTGATACGGTTGCTGAGTCAACGACTACTTTTTGTTGAGAATCTGGGATTCCTTTTGCTGAGTCCATTGAGAATTTTTTGCACTTTTTCCATATCTCACTTTGGGTTGTTGATGAATTCTTGAAACTATGATATTCCAACCTGAATGCAACAATATGACCGTGTGTAGGTATTTCTGTGAGAGCCTATGAGAGAAAAGCTCATCAACTGAGAGTTGAAAATCTCCTGCCAGAAAGATGGAATATCTAGAACTGTCCCTGGTTTCATCATCATTGTGTACATTCCTAATACTGATTTTTCAACTGTAAGGTCATTATCTTTGCCCAGAATTTACTGATTAAATTCTTCTCCTGAAAGGTTTTCAAAATAACTTGCCAATGAGTCTTCTGAGAATTGAAGTGATGACTCGTCTTCGGAGAAAAAGAATGCTTGGCGAATCAACTGCGTCAACACCTGTAGAACATTATCCTTCTCATGACTTCATTGCGGAGGCTCCTGGAGTACGGCGGAAAACTTTGGCTAGTCCCCTCGCAATGAATCTACACCGTTGATCGTTGTTTACCCCGCGGTCAAACAGGTCAACTGCGGGGGCACTTGATTCAATAAATCATGAGCTCTTTGCGCCTCCACACTTTATCATTCGGTTATAATCTTCAATACTTGCTACTTCCGCTCAAAGAATTTCTTGACGTTTAAACATGAAACTATAATATACATCCAAATAAATTTTAACAATAAACTTAATTTGCATCGAGCTTTTAGAATCATTTCTTTTTTATGTTACAGTATAAAAAACATTATACTATAGCATATAATTTTTCTGAATTTCAGATTTTTTTGCCTTTTTTTTTTTTTTTTTTTCAAGATAAAATAGAAAAGGATATGCAGATGATCCACAACATCTGGCTTCACCTGGGGATAGTGTTTTTTCGACGAAACACTAAGAACCTGCAGATCAGTGCCTTCACTTCGAGCATGGAATCAAAAATTGCTAAATGAAAAATGTACAATGATAAAACCGGATATATACAATGATGGTCAAACAGCTCTTAGTTTTGGACATAATTTTTTAGATATTTCCCATTCACAGGCATATCTATTAATTCTCCTTCAAGACTTTCCAGCATGAAGGTATTATTCATCCTGGCCTCACTAATTTTGAACAGACCATACCACAAAGGATCAAATTTGCCATGTTTCCCTTTGTCTTCCCTCCAGGTATCCCATATTAATACCAGATCTCCATTCTGAAACATGATTTCTTTTGGTTTCCTGTCAAATATTGTCTTCATTTTTGTTGGTAAGTAAGAAAATTATCTCGAACTTTATTTCTGCTTTCACTTAACTCCATTACATTATTCATTCTTCTAATCATGGCATTAGGTTCTTCTTCATCATCTTGAAGGAAAGAAATCACAGGTTTCACCAACTGGGTGGGAAACAATGCCTGAGTACCATATACTAGTTCATAAGGTGACTTACCAGTGGATCTCTTAGTGGTCATCCTTGTTGCCCATAGAGCAAAAACTAGCTTTGAATCCCAATTCTTCGGGTTTTCATTTATTGTCTTCTTCAAAAATTTTACTAATGTTTTGTTAGAAGATTCTGGAAATCCATTTCCTTGTGGATGATAAGCTATAGAATGAGACAATATCACATTATAATTCTGACAGAAATTAATAAACCTGATTGAGTTGAAAACTTGGGCATTATCTATCACAATCTTTACTGGACATCTAAATCTGTTAAAGATACTTTCTTCTAAAAACTTCATAACAACCAGATCATTTTCCTTCCTGGTAGGGATTGCCTCTACCCATTTTGTAAAATAATCTGTAGCAGTAAGGATCCACTTAAATTTCCCACTAGATGGTGGATTGATTTCTCCAATGAAATCCAATCCCCATTGTCTGAAAGGTTCTTCAACAAAAATAGGGAGAAGAGGTAAAGGGGCCAACCTTTTCTTTTCTGCGAACACCTGGCATTTTTGACAACTTCTGACTGTTTTATATACATTAGCAAATACAGAGGGCCAATAAAAACCTGGTTTGAGAACTTTATGAGCAGTTACCTTCCAACTGTAGTGACCCCCGCACAAAAATTCATGATATTCTTTAATTACTTCTAAAACTTCCTCCTCTGTCAAACATAACATTAACACACCAGCAGGATCTTTCCAATATAGCTTTGCTTCAATTATGACATAAGGTTGAGCCTTGAGTTTTAAAGCTCTATATTTAGCTCTATTTATTGAAGGAGGACAAGAAATAAAGCATAAATAGTGAATAATATCCTTCTACCAATCTGAGCAGAGGAATTTATATTTAATTGCTGACTTTGACTGAATATTACCTGTTTCTCCATTGACTTCCTCTACAGGTGCCAATAAATTAATTCCCAGTGCTTGGAAATTTGACTCTGTTAATAATTTGGCCAGTCCCAATCCTTTGATCAATTTTGTTGGTTTAACATCCAGGTCGTATTCTTGGATTTTAGCAATCCATTTTCCTCTTTTCCCGTCTACATCGCTCTGTACTAAAACATCCTTTACAGCAGAATTAGGAACATATGGTAAAATTTGGGAATGAAGAATATAGGTTCTGAATGATTTCAATGCTTTTACCAGAGAATAAACGTGTTTCTCCAATATATTATATTTTAATTCTGCATCTCGGAGCACCTTACTAAAATATGCTATTGGTTGTTCACACTTTTCTTCATTTCTCTATAATAACACAGCAACAATTGTTGAGGAAGACACAAATGAAAAAATTTGAAATGGCTTCGAATAATCTGGACTAATTAGAATAAGTGCTTCCTGTAGATCTTCTTTAATCCTTTGAAAATATTCCCTTGCTTCTTTGTCCCACTTCACCTCAGCATCCTTTTTCAACATGTTTGTTATTTTCTTGAAAATATCTGCATAATTAGGAACAAATCTTCTTAGAAAATTAATTTTTCCAAGAAACCTTTGAATATCTTTCTTACTTCGAGGAAGTGGAATTAACTGTATTGCTTCAACCCTTGCTGGATCAATCTTCACTTCTTGTTTGGAAACAATATGGCCCAGCAGTTTACCCTCCTCTAGAGCAAACAAAGATTTTTTAGGATTTAGTGATAATTCATATTTCCTACACTTCAAGAAGGCTTTTTGCAAATGCTGTAGATGTTCCTCATCAGAGTTTGAAAAAATTGTGACATCATCCAGATAAATAACCACAAACTTATCTCCTACAAATGCAATATCCATTGCTCTTTGGAATGTGGCCCCTGCATTCATTAGGCCAAACGGCATCCTGGCATACATGAATGTTCCCGAGGGTGTAGTGAAAGCAGTTTTCTTTTGATCTTCCTTCTCCACAGCAACCTGGTTATACCCTGAAAACCCATCTACCATAGATAATCTGTAAGCTCCAGTCACTTTTTGCAAGACAAAATCCATTTTTGGCAAAGGATAATTATCTTTCAATGAAGCTCTATTCAAGTTCTTGAAATCTACACACAACCTTATCTCTCCATTTTTCTTTCTGACTGGTACAAGATTGGAAACCCAATATGAATATCTAAGAGGAACAATTATTTTAGCCTGCAAAAATTTCTTTACCTCCTTTTCAATCGGGGCCAACAACAATGGATTGATTTGTTTGAGTTTCTGTCTATGTGGTTTGACTCCATCTTTCAATTGGATTTTATGTTGAATAATATTCTTATCATAAGTCTTCAAATCATCATATGACCAAGAAAATACATCCTCAAATTGTTTGAACAGATCTATGTACCTTTGTTTATAGTCCTTCGGAATGCCTTTGAACAATTTGACCATTTTAGGCTCATATTGAGTTCCTAAATTACAATCTTCCACATTCTCATCTTGATGTGCTTTCTTCTGATTCACTGCCACATCATTAGCATCAAACAGTCTTTCGAGAGGTACCAAACCTCTTGGTAAAATATTGTCTTTCAACTGAATAATCTGCTGATCACCAATCTTATTTTTCAGAATCTTAGACATATCAGCCAAGTCATTTTCATCAGTTTCCAAATCAATCTGATGATCTTCAAAATCTTCAATCATCAACAAAAATTTCTTAATCTGTTCATCATCCTCAAAAACCTGCCAATGTTTGATATTGTCAGAGATCGAAGGTCTGTGTCCCATCTCAATTTCATATCTTAGTCTTGGATTGATCGGAGTTTTGAATGTACTGGCTGCAACTACTAAAGAATCAACCATTCTATTCTCTTCTCTTGGGATAAACTGTAGGTTGAAATCTTCAAAGTAGTTTTCAATTAAATCCCATACCTCATTCCTATATGTTGTTAACCTGGGATGTTTAGTTTAACACAAATTATTAACTTTTCTTATGATTAATTCAGAATCACCAAACACGGTCATAGACTGAATTCCCATTTGCTTAGCTGTCTGCAGACTAATGATTAATGCTTCATATTCAGCTACATTATTGGTGGATTCAAACTCCAATTTGAAAGAGAAAGGTACAAGGTTACCTTCCGGAGATACAAAAATGAAACCAGCTCCAGTGCCTTCTTTAGAAAACGCACCATCAAAATAGCACTTCCAAAGCTTGTTTGAATGCAGCTCCTTATGTACAATGGCTGAAGGGAGCTACCCTTGTGACTCTTCAGCAAATTCTGCATCTTCATGCAGCATGAAGCAAGAGAGGTCCTCCTTCTCTTGGCCATAAATAGGTGAATTACCTGCATCTTTCTTGGTAGCATTTTTTTGAAATCTAGTTTCTCTATACAACCTCCTTTCTTCCCCATTAAAAACAGGAATGATGGCATATGTAAAATCTAACTTCAAAACTCCTCCAAGCTTTTCCCCCCAAGATCTAGATAATAACATACCAAATCTGGCTGGAATATCTGCCACTACCACATCCATCATAATGCTCTTGGCTGGGATTTGAGCCAATGAAACAACCATATCCTTAATAAGACCCACACACTTCACCCTTTTTGAATCAAAATAATAAAGGTCTCTGTATGGCTTAGTGATTTGTAAATTTAACTCTTTCATCACACACAATGGCATCAGATTGTGGGATGTGCCAGAATCTAGCATACAATTATGTAAAACAAAATCATGTAACAGAAGTGATATATAAAAATGAGGGACAGACGAATATACCTCTTCAACATGAGGCCCAAAAGTAACCACTGGTTTTTCTTCTTGCAGATTTACTATATCGCCTACTTCATCAGACTGAGATAAATTGATAAATTCTGCAATCTCCTTCTTATAACCAGGTGTTTTGATTAACTCAAGAAGAGGTATTTGAATTTTCACTTTTTCCAACTCTTTCGACAAACTAAAAGTTTGATTTTGTTTTTTCAACTTTTCAGGCTCTTCTTGATTTTTATTGGAATTTAGACTTTGATTAGAAATAGTAACAAATTTCTCCAAAATATTAGGATCTTTAATCTTTGTTTGAGAAGCCTCAACTTGCTGTTTTTCCTTCTCTTTTTCTTCATTCATGGGCTACTTCCCCTTATCTGATTTCTTAATCTGGTTTCTCTGTAATGGAGTCGCCATTGGAGCAGGTACTGATTCTGATTCTTTTTCCTCATTGTCTTGAGTTATTAACCTCTTCTTTGACCTCAAATCGTATTTTTTATGTAATTCTGATTGCATGAAGTCCGTAAATTGTTTGCAATAATCATCCATCTCTTCTTGATCGAATGAAAGATCAATTTCTTCATTTTCTTCCACTCTTTATTCCTTAGTTTCTTCTTCTGTTTCATCATCTTCCATGTAGACAGCAGAAATTTGAGCATCATCTTCTTTTTCATCATCATCATCTGTTGAGCGGGATGGAGATGCCTCTATATACAAAGGTGCTTGCACCTGATCTTGATCTTTCCTTTCTCTTTGTAGAATCTGCAGGGGCTGTTTTTTAAATTGGGGATTAAAAACCCCTCTACTTTGTCTTGCAGGCTTATTTGATCTATTTCCAACTTCACCAGTTTATTAGATAGATTTTTTATGACTTTAGTCATATCGTCAATTCTCTGATCTTGAGATGAGGCTTCTTCTTTAGCTTTTCCTTTATCTTGAACTTTACTAGCAGCAAACATATTGGCCTCAATCTCCAGAGCATCAGTTTGAATCTGATCCAAAGTGGGGGACCTTATTTCTCTCAATGTGAAACTGAAATTTGTTTCAAATGCACCAGCAAAAACGACCCTTGCTCCAATAGGAGGAGGTTTCATTTCCAAAGGCAAACTATTATACAATTTGTTAAATCTTTTCACAAAATCATTCATATTTTCATCAGATTTCTTCTTTATTGCATTGAATTCTGTCAAATAATAACCATGGTCCCTTTTTTCACCCCATCTCTCGGTGAAACGTCTTTCTAGTCCATCCCAATCATTTATTGAACCATTAGGCAATCCTTTAAACCATTTCCATGCCTCTCCACTTAGAGACTGAACAAAAAGTCTCATTACAACATCTAAATGCTCAACATTGAAATTCTCAGCAAATGTGAAAAACAAGGGCAAGTGTTGTTCTGCAGTTATTTCATATTCACTAGTAAATCTAGGGAGTAACTTGAGATACTCCTGAGGCATTTCATTCATTGGTTGGGGTAGATTTAATGGTGCATATCTCTTCATCAAGAAAGCAGGGGCCGTCATGTTTATGCCCTGGTTAACTGCTCCTTGAGCGGGGGTAAAATGAATACCAGTTGTAGGTGGGGGTGAATGAGGTGGAACAAATGATATAGGGATTGGTGTATGAACAATTGTAGAAGAGCTGGAAACTATATGAGGTTGAGTTTCTGTAAGAGGGAAAGACGCAAACTCAAAATATTTCTTTTCTAATGTAGATTCTTGAAAATGAATGGGTGATGGTGAGGATTCTTTTTCTGAGAAAATGAGTTTCTTGGAAATATCCTTGGATGAGAAAGTGTGTGAACTGATGCCTGGTGCAAGCAGTGTAACATCTGGTGTATCAAATATTTTTGGTTTCTGGCCCTTCTTTGAAACAAGCTTCTCAGGATCAGACAAAACAGGAAATTTTTGCTGAGAGGTATCCGACCTCATGTGAGTTTTCTTAGGAGCCAGAGCTATTTTAAAACAAAAACAACTTATTATTTCCTCCTCTCTGAACAACCAGAGGAAATGTAAAATAAAACCCAGGGAAAACCTTCGAATCTTCGTTCCCCGACAACGACACCAATTTATGTTGTACCTTAAGAGACAATCCCTTAGCTGTGATAAGGAATCAGTGCTTAAGACATTATTTGATTATGTCACAAATGAATATATATCTGTCTCTGTCTTATAAACCCTTAAACATTGATTATGTAACCCTTAAATATCAAATCCATGCATGTTCTGCAATGCTATATTCCACTTATACTAAAATGAATGAACGGAAGAAAAAGAGAAGAGGATTTCAATTTGATATGTTGTTTCAAACAGAATCTATCATTTTAAAACCCTGAAGAATTAAGTAAAGATAAAGTTAAAATAGAGGAGCGCACATTAAGGTTTGTTTAACTCTTAAATACATATGTATAAAGAGACCTACTGCTCTTTACTCTATTTTATTCACAGATAAGAAAACATTGTGTAAACTGGATAACTTTTCAGCATAAACAGAATGATAGAAACTTGCATACTCATTCATTAATTTTCCATTCTTGAGTACAAAAATTTGGCTTCAAGGTTCAAAACTCGGAACCTTTTCCTTTCTTGGAATCTTCTTTAAATACAAAATAACAAAACAATTTCCAGCAATGAAACTAATTCTAACTGCTTTAACTACTTACAATTATGAAGATACATGCCTAAAAAAGGTCCTATTACAATTTACATGATTTTGAGAAAATAACATAACGTGAGATTGAAAATTCGTAATCTATAAGAACAACTGCTTCTGATACGGTTGCTGAGTCAACGACTACTTTTTGTTGAGATGCTGGGATTCCTTTTGCTGAGTCCATTGAGAATTGTTTGCACTTTTTCTATATCTCACTTTGGGTTGTTGATGAATTCTTGAAACTATGATATTCCAACTTGAATGCAACAATATGACCGTGTGTAGGTATTTTTGTGAGAGCTTGTGAGAGAAAAGCTCATCAACTGAGAGTTGACAATCTCCTGCCGGAAATATGGAATATCCAGAACTGTCCCTGGTTTCATCATCATTGCGTACATTCCTAATACTGATTTTTCAACTGTAAGGTCATTATATTTTCCCAGAATTTACTGATTAAATTCTTCTCCTGAAAGGTTTTCAAAATAACTTGCCAATGAGTCTTCTGAGAATTGAAGTGATGACTTGTCTTCGGAGAAACAAAACGCTTGGCGAATCAATTGCGTCGACACCTGTAGAACATTCTCCCCCTCATGACATCATTTTGGAGGCTCCTGGAGTATGGCGGCAAAATTTGGCTAGTCCCCCCGCAATGAATCTACACCATTGATCATTGTTTACCCCGCGGTCAAACAGGTCAACTGCGGGAGCACTTGATTCAATAACTCACGAGCTCTTTGCACCTCTGCACTTTATCATTCGGTTATAATCTTCAATACTTGATACTTCCACTCGGAGACTTGCTCAACGTTTAAACATGAAACTATAATATACATCCAAATAAAGTTTAACAATAAACTTAATGTGCATTGAGCTTTTAGAAACATTTCTTTTTTATGTTACAGTATAAAAAACATTATACGATAGTATATACTTTTTCTGAATTTCAGATTTTTTTGCCTTTTTTTTATTTTCAAAATAAAATAGAAAGGGATATGCAGATGATCCACAACAAGTTCAATGTGTTGGCAATATGATACAGAGTGTTGTCCTTGATGGCAACCCACTTGATGAAGATGATGGCAACCTACTTGATGAAGTTGTTCTTGACTTGATGGACTTGGTAATGATGTAAATCTGATGTGATATGATGTGATATGATCTCTCTTGAGGTATTTTTGATCTTGGTTATAAAAGTCATATTTTTAATTTGATGAAAAGGTTGTGTTGAGACCTATGATGTAAATTGTCATATTTAGTCTTGTAAAGGGCTTGTTCAAACTTGTAAACCCACTTGATTGGGTAGTGGAGTCAAAATGTGTAAACCCACTTGGTTGGGTACTTGTGTCACATATGTAAATCCACTTGGTTGGATCATTGATGTAATTATAAGTCCTTGGTGATAGGAAAGGTCATAAATTCATGTACTTCATTGAATATTATGTTGAAGACTCAGCATGAACTCAGGGGGAGCATGGTAACTTCAATGCACATCCGATCTACAGAGGAGAAAAACCTTGTATTGGTTTTTTATCCGCCCTTTGCCCTTGATGTCAAAGGGGGAGAGTGACATGGTGTTTGAATAGGGGGAGAATATCATTATGCTTAATGTATCTATCTGTTGTGATCAAACACCATCGTGGTTGCCATCAAGTCCAAAGGGGGAGATTGTTGGCAATATGATACAGAGTGTTGCCCTTGATGGCAACCCACTTGATGAAGATGATGGCAGCCTACTTGATGAAGTTGTTCTTGACTTGATGGACTTGGTAATGATGTAAATCTGATGTGATATGATGTGTCTACAGAGAAACTTAGATGTAATGATGAAAGGAATTTCAGTATGAGCTAGAACAGTGATGAAAAGTGTGTGTCTCAAGGCATACGCAGGTTTGTCTAGAGGAAGTAGCGTATGCACGCGGGAATCAACGTTCCAAGTCGTGTATGCTCAAATGCGCTCTAAATATTGAAAACAAGGGGTAACTACCATGGTTTTGACCCATTTTATTGAGCGCTGGATTTTCTATGAGATCCCGTCCAGGAATACCATTGGAAGTTATGTGGTTTTGGCTCATGGTATTGGAAAAGGGTAAACCTATATAAGGAGAAGAAAATAATTGTGCAAAGGTGTGCAAGATGTCTGGGTTTGAATGAATACTTCACTCTGAAGTATATCTGAATGGAAAGGGTAATAGTTTGATGATAGATCTAAATCTATGATGCACCTATGAAGAAAATGATGAAGAAGGGAATCTAGATCTGAAATGTATTTGTATCTTCTAGATCTGTTTGTGGAATGCTTATATCTGAGATGAGGCGAACATCTGTCTGAAATGAAGGGTTAAATCTGAACTGAATATCTGATCTGAAGAAGTATGCAGCTCTGTAATGGTTGAAGATCTACACGCTAGTTTATGGAAGCGTGTATATACGCGAGTTTGGTAAAGCGAAAGCGTGTATCAATCTTGAAGTATGAACAGATGTATACGCAGGTTGATTTGAATTGAAGCACATATATATGCGGTATCAGCGAAAGGAAAACGCGTATGAAAATCTAGGGTTTTCTAAAGTTTGTGGTATAAAATATCTGATCTGTTCTGCTGGTGAGTTTTAGTTTGATGTATGATTGAGCTTAAATGTGTGGAGTGGGTCCAGTCTAAAAATATGATGAAAAGTGGCCTACAAGTTGTGCTCTAAAGAAAGCGTTTGGATCCAGTGTGAAAATTGATGAAACGTGGTCCATGGTGGTGCTGAGGGTTGTAGCCTTCAGTCAGGGGGTTGTAGCTCCCTTCCAGGTGAGGCTGGTAAACGAGAGCAGGGAGTCGTAGCTCCCTTCCAGGAGAGGCTGGTAAACGAGAGCAGGGGGTTGTAGCTCCCTTCCAGGAGAGGCTGGTAAACGAGAGAAGGTTGTAGCCTTCTGCAGGTGGGTGCCTGTGTGCTGGTATGAGTCTACGCCAGTACATGGTTGTAACATGTTTTCTTTATATAGTAAATATTGAAGACTGAGACGATGGCAGCGGTGGTTTTCTCCCGACTTGGGTTTCCACCTTAAATCCTGGTGTTCTTGTGTGATGCTTATGTGTGATGGTTTATTCTGTTTTTACTGCACATGCTTATTGTTATCTAATCATCAGAATAATGAATGTTGCATAGATCTAAGTAAAGAATTAATGGCATAATAAGATCTCTATATATACGCGAGTTTTATGAAGGATATCCGTGTGTATACGCTAGTTGGCTTCAGCAAAGTAGCGTATGGGTTTTTAGAGAATGAAAAAGTAAAAGTTTTGAGTATGCCCTAAATACTGATTCACCCCCCCCTCTCAGTATTTTTCCCAACAATTGGTATTAGAGCCAAGTTCTTCTGCAGAAGCTTGATCGCTTGAAGGAGATCCGTCACAATGGGAAAGAAGCAAAAGAAGAAGGCTACTCAAGGAAAGGAGATATCTCAGAAAACATGTGCAACAGAAAATGAAGAAGATGAAACAGGTAGTGATTTTTGTTCTTGTGATATTCTTCTTTGTGAAAGCAATGGTGAAGATAGTGAAAGTAATGTTATGGACCTAGAAGAAGTTATCAAAGATCAACAAAGAATATTTAATGAGAAGGAATCTGTCTACAAAGATTTGATCTCTAGACTGAAAAGGATGTACGATAATGTATCCAATCGAAGTAAAGGAATTGAAGCAGAAATCATCTCTCTAAAAGCATATCTGGAAAAATCAAATAAGAAGAATGAAGAACTTGAAGCAGAAATCATCTCTCTCAAAGAAGATCCGGAAAAATCAAATAAGAATAATGAAGAACTCATCTCCCTGAAAGTAGATCTCGAAGCATCAAATAAGAAGAATGAAGAACTTAAAGAAGAAATCATCTCTCTGAAAACAGCATCATATAAAGAGAGTGAAGAACTTTTACAAACTTTTGAAGCACAAGAAAATGGGTTGAAGGAAGAGATTTTAAAATTGAATGATCAAGTAGAAGAAGGAAGAAGGAAAGAAGAAAGCATGAAGAAGCAATGCCAAAGTTTGGAGGTTGAGGTAAATATTTTGAAAGGAAAATTAGAAGAAAAAGATAAACTCTTGAGGTTTCAAGATAGTACTAAGATTCTAGACAATATTCTTAGTAGTCAAAGGTCTCCCTCTGTTAAATTTGGTCTTGGTTTTCATGAAACTGTTAAAGGAGAATCTAGTTCACAAGGAAGTGCTAAAGATTCAAAGGATGTCAATGCAAAACCTGAAGAGTTGAAAGAAACAAGAAGTCAACCGACAATCATGAACACTCAAAGGAAATCATTCAATAATGTTGAATGCTTTAAATGTCATAATTATGGGCATGTTGCAGCCAATTGCAGGAGCAGATTGTTTCAGTCACAAACAAGCAGATTCTACACAGAAAGGTACTCAGGTGTCTTCAAGGGGTATTGTTTTTCATGCAACATGTATGGTCATAAAGCAGCTGATTGCAATAGAAGAAAGAATAGAAAAACACATTATGATCCATATGCTTACTTTTCTGGTCACATAAGATGTTATGCCTGTAACAAGTATGGACATGTAGAAAAAGAATGCAGGATGAATAGATCTGAGAAAGTGGACAATTTCCAGCACACAATTAGAAAGTTCAAGCAAAGTTGGAAAAAGAAGGAAGACCGGTCAGAAACGTAGGGAATATTGACCCTACTGCAGTCATCCGCTTCTAAAGCTTACTTCTCATAATGACTGCAGGAATGATGTGAGATACATTATAGAGATTAGTAATGTATCATCACAGGGGGAGCAATGTATGATGATTCTCATGGTTGATTTGGTAATTCTGGTTATGTTTATTTCTGACAGTGCATCTGTTGTGAAGAAGACAGGTACAGGTGGTACAAATTTAGGGGGAGAAGAAGGAGTGTGAAATTTTCAGTATTTCACTTTCCATACGTGGGTTTAATGAAGTAAAGTCGCGTATACACGCGAGTTACAGTGGAGACAGCCGCGTATGCATTTATGATAAGAAAATTAGTATGACAGCTGAAGATCAGGAACACAGGTTCAGGGGGAGCATCAGTCTGACTATTAATGATTGCATTATTGACATTATATTTGATTATGTCTTGGTTCTAAATGATGATGACATAATACATGACTTGTTATGATGAGTTTATGGATGAGCCCTGTTTGCTTTTTGTTGAAGAGCATTCCTTATTTTCACACATGGATAAGATGGAAGTCTTGTGATTCAGAGATAAGGATAGATCATGTAGAGTTTGTTGCTGGTTAAGACCTCTTTTAATTCTTACACCTGTTACATCATGATCATGTTAAATCTTGAAGATCTTGGTGATATCAGATCACATGAATGATTGCTTGACAAGTATTGTTTATTATAGAAGTTGTTTTGGTATGATAATTCCTCTTGGGAAGAATATGTTGATGCTGCAAAGAGTTTGAAGGCTTGGTTACTAATGTGCATATGCTACAACCATTGGATGACACTTGAAGACACAACTACATTGTCCTATCTATCTATTCTCATATATTCCATGGAAGCATTCAAAATTTCTCAGACAGAAGCTGGAAGTAATCTCTGCCTTTCAGGAGATCAGATTTGATCAAAATCAGAAGATTAAAATGGATACGCGGATTTCCTAAATGACAATCGCGTATATATGTGGGTTAATACAAAGAAAACCGCGTATGTGTGGTTGCTGACAAATTTCTCTGATTCAGCATTTTTCAGCAGAGCTTCAGTATAGGTTGATATCTCTGGTGGTGTTCCAGTACTCATATTCTGTTTCAGTCTCTAATGTTTCTTGATAAAGATGCCTTGACGATTTGATGTTGAAAGTGTTCAGGATGCACAAGATAAGGGGGAGCATTGGTCTTGTGGAAAGGATGAATTGGTGGCATTCTCATTATTCTTACTGAGAGTAATGCATTGTTGGCATTATGATGACTCTGATATATGATCTCTCTCTTGAGGTCTTTTTGGTATTTGTTACAAAAGTTCATATTTGTAATTTGATGAAAAAGGTCATGTTGAGACCTATGATGTAAATTTGTAATATTCAGTCATGTAAGGACTTGTTCAAATTTATAAACCCACTTGGTTGGGTAGCTGAGTCAAAAATGTGTAAACCCACTTGGTTGGGTACTTGTGTCACATATGTAAATCCACTTGGTTGGATCTTTGATGTAAGTATGAGTCCTTGGTGATAGGAAGGTCATAGAGTCATGTACTTCATTGAAAAATATGTTTGAACATTCAGCATGAACTCAGGGGGAGCATGGTAACTTCAATGCACATCAGATCTACAACGCTCTTCTTTCTACATGAGGAATAAAACCTTGTATTGGTTTTGATCCGCCCTTTGCCCTTGATGTCAAAGGGGGAGAGTGACATGGTGTTTGAATAGGGGAGAATATCATTATGCTTAATGTATCTATCTGTTGTGATCAAACACCATCGTGGTTGCCATCAAGTCCAAAGGGGGAGATTGTTGGCAATATGATGCAGAGTGTTGTCCTTGATGGCAACCCACTTGATGAAGATGATGGCAACCTACTTGATGAAGTTGTTCTTGACTTGATGGACTTGGTAATGATGTAAATCTGATGTGATATGATGTGTCTACAGAGAAATTCAGATGTAATGATGAAAGGAATTTCAGTATGAGCTAGAACAGTGATGAAAAGTGTGTGTCTCAAGGCATACGCGGGTTTGTCTAGAGGAAGTAGCGTATGCACGCGGGAATCAACATTCCAAGTCGCGTATGCTCAAATGCGCTCTAAATATGTAAAATAAGGGGTAGCTACCATGGTTTTGACCCATTGTATTGAGCGCTGGGTTGTCTATGTAATCCCATCCAGGAATACCATTGGAAGTAATGTGGTTTTGGCTCATGGTATTGAAAAAGGGTAAACCTATATAAGGAGATGAAAATCATTGTGCAAGGGGGTGCGTGAATCTGGGTTTGAATGAATACTTCACTCTGAAGTATGTCTGAATGGAAAGGGTAACAGTTTGATGATCGATCTGAATCTGTGATGCACCTATGAAGAAAATGATGAAGAAGGTTATCTAGATCTGAAATGTATTTGTATCTTCTAGATCTGTTTATGGAATGTTTAGATCTAAGATGAGGCAAACATCTGTCTGAAGTGAAGGGTTAAATCTGAATTGAATATCTGATTTGAAGAAGTATGCTACTCTGTAATGATTAAAGATCTATACGCTAGTTTATTACAGCTGAAGCGCGCGTATATACGCGGGTTTGATGAAGAGAAAGCGCGTATGGGGTGTTCTGTAATGTGCAGATGTATACGCGGGTTGATTTGAATTGAAGCACGTATATACGCGGTATCAGCAAAAGGAAAGCGCGTATGAAAATCTACGGTTTGCTGAAGTTTGTGGTATAAAATATATGATCTGTTCTGCTGGTGAGTTTCAGTTGGATGTATGATTGAGCTTAAATTTGTGGAGTGGGTCCAGTCTGAAAATATGATGAAAAGTGGCCTGCAATTTGTGATCTATTGAAGCTATTGGATCCAGTATGAAAATTGATGAAATGTGGTCCATGGAGGTGCTGAAGGTTGAAGCCTTCAGTCAGGGGGTTGTCGCTCCCTTCCAGGAGAGGCTGGTAAACGAGAGCAGGGGGTTGTAGCTCCCTTCCAGGAGAGGCTGGTAAACGAGAGCGAGGGGTCGGTGCTCCCTTCCGGAGAGGTGAGCGCGGCGCGGTGGGTGCCTCCGTCTTGGTATGTTGCGCCGGTCTGTAAGTTGTAAAGATGTTTTATTTATAATAATAAATATTGAAAGTGAAAGTAAGCAGCCGGCGGTGGTTTCTCAGGCTTGGGTTTCCACCTAAAATCCTGGTGTTCATGTGTGTTGCTTATGACGAAAATTTGATACACATTCTTTTTTTGTGTTCTTTGTTTGTTGAAAATCTAATATCTTTCGAAAGTTTCTATATGCGTGGGGATTATCACGTGTAATTCTTGTCTCTTGTGCATCTTCTGTGAGTTCTTATGAGGTGTCACCGCGTGCCATATCGCCTGGTCTGACTTAAGCAAAAGCTGGCAGCTATGTGGGGACACTGGTGAATGGAAAAGTGAAAATTTTTAGTAAGTCATAAATACTGATTCACCCCCCCTCCCCCCCCCCCTCTCATTATTTTTCCCAACACAATGATGCATGATCAGGCTTCCATGATAGGTGGAAAACCACCTCCCATACATGGAGATCCAGAGCCAAACCTCCCAACTCATTTTAGTGACTCGTTCAGGAGTTTTTTGGAATAAAATTTCCACCATTTATTTTTTAAAAATATCCCTTATTAAGCTTGGCACAAGTGAGACACTGGGACAGAGTGCCAGTTAGCGCACCCTCTATGGTGGATTTTCCCCATTGGTGCGAGGGCTGAACTAGCTAGTCGCGCCAAGGCCAAAAGATTTGTTTTTAGGGTTTTTCAGAGGAAAATTTCTTCAGAGGAATGATTGTCCTTGTCAAAGGGGATGCCATGAAAGTGGTTTCAGGTCATGTCACTGCTCACAGGTCACGGGAAAAGGCCCTCCAATGTGCGGGACGGGGAATTGCAGGGAAGGTGACAAAATGATGTGTAACAGTTTTTCATTTCAACCATCTTAATATATTAAATAATATGAATGTTGAGAACATACCTTGTATCCATCTACTTGGCTTAGTTTTCCATTGGCATGTAGATTTCATTCATTTATGAATATGGTGTTTCTTCTATAAAGAATGGAACCAAATTGTTCTTTGCCTCAATCTTGCTATTTATTAGTTTGTTCTTTAACCCTCTATCATCTATTAAATTTCTCACCTTAATTTCATCACCCCACCCACCAGTGATTGCATATATGTTTGATAGAAGCACATAACTGACAACATTTCTAATATATAACTCAAGAAATCATTATAACACTTTGGAAAGTTATTTATTACAATGGATTTTACATACGTTGAGAAATGTACCTCATAAAATTGCATTGGGTTAAAAATGAATCATATTAATAATCCTCTATTCCTCATATAGTTGGTCAACATGGCTAATAAGGTCAATGGTTCATGAATAATGATTCATTGAGGGTGCATTGTGGTACTTTTAATTCATAACATTAAAATATTTCAAACCTTCCTTCACTAGCCTAACATGACTGCAAGCTGATAGTACACAAATGAAAGTGATTTCGTTTGGCTTTGTTTCCTCCTCAATCATTTGGTTGAGTGTTAAATCCTTCTCAAATTTCCCATACATGTTGTATCCAACAATCATTGTAGTCCATGAGATATTTGTCCTTTGATGCATGTTGTTAAACATCTACCTAAATATTCTAAGGTTACATGTTTTGTATACATGTCCATAAGAGTATTACCCACAAAGATATCACTTTTGAGTCCACTCTTAACTACATATAGATGGATATATTTAACTTTCTAAGAAATTGTTAAATAAGGACATGCCAGTAAGATACTCATAACACTGTTGGAAGTGGATTTCACACTAGCCTGTGGAATGTTTTGAAAGGATTTCAATGCTTCACTCCAATGATCATTTTACATACATACATACCATCTATATATATATGTGTGTGTGTGTGTGTGTGTGTGTATTCCCTAGAATTATACCCAATTCCATTTCCTTTCTAATTATGTACTTAGGAATCCCTTTTCCCTATTGCAGATTTGATAAATATGCATAGATCGAGAGGATTCTCGCAATAGTAACATGTTTGGGATTCACATATTCCCATTGAATCTCATAAAACATCATCAAGGCCTCATTGGGAAACTGAACCTAATTATATCTTGAAACCATTGCAGTCCACGAGACTAGATTTCATTCGCAAATTCTATCAAGCACTTGACATGCATCCTCTATGCTTCCACATTTCATAAACACGTCTATATGTACATTCTCTAAAATAACATCCATCTCACAACCCTTTGAAATCATATCAACATAGATCAATTTTCCTTTTGATAAGGATGTCGATATGGTGCATGCATAAAGAACACATGAATAATTATAATTATTAGAATTAATAATACTAACCATTTGCATTTGATGATAAAGTTTGAACACTCCCCTATTTTCTCCATGTTTTACGTATCCTCCTACCATCACATTACATAAAAAAAAAAATTCTCCTTTTGTCATATTGTCAAAGGTATATCATATGGGATTCAATGGATTCTATTGAGAAGCATGTGGGCATGGAATTTCTTACCTTCTTCGAGTGTTTTGGCTTTGGTCCATTGTTGTAACAATAGAGAAGAATAGGGGTGATAGTGGAATCCAATTGCATATAGACCCATGACATGCCAACTTCATTAGAGTAGGGTACTATATTAAGTGTTAATGTGAGAGTTGCATCCATTAACATCCCACTAGAAGCTTCTCCTTGAAGGAATGATCATGTTAGAAGGGCTAGGATAAAATAGGGACTCCTTATCTCATGCTCTATAATGTTGACTTCCAACTGCAATGGATCACATGTCCACCCACTACAAGATACCCTAATATTTGTGGTTGAGGAACCCAACCCAAAATTACCAAACCCCTACATTCAAAATGATTGCCTGCACTATTGCAGCTTTCAATGAAGGCCTGCAAATCCGATGGAAATATGGAAATGAAATAAACCTCATACATATCATCAAGGTCACTTTATAATAGAATTTAAGGCTTCTTCATAGTCCTCGTGGATGGAAAAACTTGTGTTCACGGAATTCTATCCAAGTGCACTTTTCCTTTATATTCCATCAACCATATTATGAGGCCTCTCAAAACTATTTGATGGATGACTATCGATGTGATTGACCAATTATTCTTGAAATATGAGCTCATGTTAATGTAATACATTGGTTTTTATGTGTCGATGCCCGTTTAATGGTGGTACCATCCTACATAATTCCTCTTGTACCTTATCTGGATCTACATTTTTTGCATCTAGAAAGTTACAAAAAATCTCCATGAACTTAACCCCATGTAATAAAGCCATAATATATACATTAGGAAAGCCTCTCCCCTCCCATAATCTATACATTAGGAAAGTATGGGCACCTTATAGTCAATTTAAAATGGGCATGCAACATTAATCAAAACCCAATGTTATACTTATGGGATCTAATATTTTTTTCCCGTGGTGTGCTTCTCCATATAATAAGTGTGGTACTTTAAGAGTGAGACCAAAATCCGCTACCACTCTGTCTTTGGCCAATACTTTCAGGAATATTCTCAAGAATTTTTTCTATGTCCTCCAAACAACCAAATTTGTTATACGTGCTGAGAAACACACTTTTATTATAATGTCCTCGGTCTCATGTAGAATCATGTAATATATAGTGTTGAATCTCTCATACACCTTAAATTCATTGAAATTTTTATATGATGATGAAAACTTTCTAGTTGTTTTGGTAACCAGATGCCCAATAGACAACCATTGGAATTGATAGGTACGTGATTTTAAAATTATATGAATGCATGTTGTATTCTAGATTAGAGTTCATAGATGGTGGCATACTCTTAAAAAATTTCTTCTATGCTTTATCTTTGTTTGGGCCATGCAGGATTAGTGTGGGAAACCTCCTTTGATACCACTTGTGACATCCACAACCATCTGTTGGGAAACACCACTCACACAAATACCGGAATAACCAAAAATATATACAGAATTTAAGTAGAACATATAATTGTGTTCATAGTAAACCATAATAACTAAAAATCACATGGTAGCACCACAAAAACATGTTGTGATAATTCATAAATAAGTACATAAAAAATTTCAAACACTTATTTTTTCAATTTCTAAGTTGGTTGTAGACCTCAGACATTCCTCCCAACCATAGAACACGCTATTATAGTTCTCTTAGTAGATATTCACCCTTGATTTGGGTCCATAACTTCATTAAACATCAAATTCTTGAGCTAGGTATGTGCCTCATACCAAACCTAAAAAGGCCAAGGTACCAAACCCAATAGTCTCCAAACAACAATCTCACATCCCCCATTAATCCTTATCTCAGTCGACCAAGGATGTTCTAGCATCCTATAGGTCTAGGAATTTTGATACCCTCACAGATATTCTAGGTACCCTTTCAGGCCCTCACATAACCAAGGTATCATGGGTGATAGAATCCAACCACCATTTTTGAGGCATTGAGGCCACTTCCCTTAAAAGCCTTGTTGGGCCTCCAACTTGTCATGATTTTATTGATGAACCCATCCTTTTTTGCATCATTCCACTCGCCCATTGTCATAATTCTTAATCATATTACTTCATAAATGCACAAAAATCCCTTATGCATGTTTGCATAGTTTATTATTATTATTTCATCTATTTTTAATGAATTAAGAAGAATTTTGGATGGTTTTACAAATGACTATTTGGCCAGTTCAAGATTTTGCAGCTCAAGTCAATTTTCGTAGCTATCTCCATGGTTAAGGTAGTGGCATCACTCTATAAGGAAATTTCGCACATGGAATTGGTTCCTAGAATATCCAATATAGATTTGTGTTGGTAAAATTCTACCCAGCTCAGATGTCTGAACCGCCAGCAAGAAATCAAAAGAAATATGAAACATTTTTTACCAGTCAATTTCAAAAAAAAATTCTGAGTAAACGAAAATGAATTTTGGAAAACGAAAACATGGGTTTTTTCAGCTCTAGCCTAATTAGGTTCTATTTGTGGATTTTCCTCAAATTAGTTACAATTTGAAATAATTTATGGGTTTGGAGCCCTATTTTTCATATTGCGTAAGAAAACGGTTTTATAATTTCACAGTGAACACGCGATCACTAAAATTATTGGAACGAGTTGTTCTTTAGAAAATTTGTGGCAAGGAGATAAGTGCGATCAAATATACCCTCATATTTGATCCTAAAATCATTCAAACTATATTTTATTTTATTTTCAAATTGATTTACTGAGATCTCATGGCCATAATTCATGCAATGAAATTTTGAGTTTCTTGTTGCCTCAAAACTCTATAAATTGCAGTACCTTTGATGAGAAGGGGATCATATGTCAAGGATGAATATTAATTTGTAATTGTTGTTGTTTATTGAAGAATAATTCTCTGTTTTTTAATGAACGTAAACTTTTTGATGGTGCAATTTTGAATGTGATTGGTGGTTCTAGTCTTGTGATATGATTTTTTAAGCATCTCGCACTCACCAGGAGGGCCCCTTGAGGATGTGTGAGAGATATTATAGTTGTATTTTATTATTTTTTTTAATTTATTATGCTTTGAAATTATATCTTAAGTTTCTTCATTCAATTGTTCAATTTATTTAGATGTCTCTATTTTTTAACTAAAATTGCACTCATTTCTTCTTATTTCATTATAGGTCAAGAATTTGCTAATAAACCAAAAACATCAAAATATTTACCACAAATTGTATTTTAAGCTTAAGTCTCGTACTTATGTTTGATATGATGTTATTGGCTCTGGTATAGAGTGCACACATCAATAATCTTGTTTAGTCTTCCATAGTTATTATTTCATTTCTCTTTGTTTGCAATACTCTAGAATAGTTTTTGATTTCAAAGTCTTGTAGTCTTTAGATCAACATTACTTTCACGAATTGATAGACTTAGTTTTCTTTCCAAGTTGATTAGATTAAATTTCTCTAAATATATATAATCTTGTTTTTCAAGTCTATATAGCAATCTTGTCTTTCATGTTCATTAGAATATATATTTCCATTTTTAAAATAGATCCTCGAGTCATTTCTTTAGAATAAATTTTCTTTGAATTCATTTCCAAGTATTGAGTTTTAATTAAATAAAAACATGTGCGACTAGTCATAGATAGGTTTTCATTACATTCTTGCATCTTTCTTATTTTAATTTTTTCTCTGAATTGAAAGTAGATATCCTAGCACATGCAGTGCATGTATACTTTGCAATTTCATGGAACCTCGGGTTTGACAATTAATGAAAATTAATTTAAGAGTAAATTAAATTACCCAATATTTTGGCACCATTGCCAAGGAAGTATACTTAGGTGTTAGCTTTCAATTTCATCTCATTATTAGTTTCATATGAGGTAGATTCATTTTTAAAAAAATTAATCACCTACCACCCCCACTAAATCATGCGATGCAATAAGAGCCACACATCCACATCATGAATTCCTATTTTTTTAGGTAGAAGAAGAGGTGACAGAGAAGGTAGAAGAAACAGATGGAGATGAGAAAGATCCTTTTGGATTTCCCATTCAAGAAATTGATATCAATTTTCATATGAATAACATCCCTCCATATGTACTTCCTAACTTCAAAGGTATGAGATCAGAAGACCTGAAAACCTTTCTTTTCGAATTTAAAATACTTTGTAGATTTTATGGATACTCATTACACACTAAAAAATTGAATTTGTTTCTAGCAAAATGGAAGGATAAATCTCTTAGATGTTTCATGAATTTAGGAAAAAATTATATAAGAAATTCGAATGATATGAAAAGAGTATTTTTGGAAAACTATAAAGATTATTGCATACACCATGACCTTATAAATTAAGTATTTAAGATGAACCAAGAAGAGGATGAAAACACAAAATATTTATTGGAAAGATTTACATATAATGTAAAAAGATCTAAATTGCATGATTTAGGATTAGACACATTTAAAAATATCCTACTAAAATATATAAGGGATGAATGGATTCATCTTCTTAACCTGATGGGCAAAGGAGATGTCTCTAAATTTTCATTTCAAGAGATTTGCTAATTTTGCAAGAACATATCCAGAGGAAAAACAAAATATGGGAGACCCACTCAAGATCCAATTATGGAAAGAGTAAGTAAGTCAACATCAGGATTGGTAAGTCAAATTGAACTTAATAATTCTCTAGACATTGTTGCTAATTTAAATGAACAAATTGATATGCTAAGAATGAAAAAAAAAAGAAAAAGGTTGAGAAATTTGCTTCATTTATATTTTTCCATAAATGTAGAAAGAAACATACTTTTCCATAATGTACACTTGATAACATTAATATTTTTGTGTTGAACTCCTAATCCTCTATGGGTAGGTGTAGAAGGCAAAGAGTCACAAATGAGTCCAAGTGACCTTGGAAGATGAATCCAAGGGTCACACCATTGTATTATAAATGTACATCCATGGTGAATAATATGTATCACACACATATCTTGTTTATAACTTTGTTTTATGTCTGCATCTTTCCCTTTGTGTGTGTTTCACCATGTGTGTGTTTAAGATGGTATCAGAGCCATGATGAGTGGCCTTATTCTTTACGTTTATGTGTTTCATTGAAAGCCCTGGTGTTAGAATAAAATTATGGTGGATCTATGCACACTGTCTATTTCACAGTCCACATTGTGCGTTATTAGAGCAAGTATGGAATCTGGTTCTAGAATATGTCATAAGGCACTGGTCTCTAACAGCTGCTCACTACCATGTTGTAGCTCGAGCTCGGCCTCAGCCTCCCTCTGTGAGAGGTGCTCAATACCACGTTGCAGTCGACATTAGCTACTCTCCTCGGCACCTCCGTCCTCCCTCCACGCGATCTCCACACCTGCGCGTTATCCCCTCTCACACCTCCCCACTCTCACAACACTGCCCACTCCCAACCCTGCTCACCAACTCTCCCTTCCACCCTGCCATCCCCTTCCGCCCTTCCCTCCATCCCACCTCGGCTCTCCTCACAAAACCGCTCCTCCCCACAGTGTTACGCAGCACACAACCCTGCTACCTCTTCCGCTCCCTACATTCCATCTCCCCTCGGCCCCTCCCCTCACCAAAAAACACCTCCCCGTGGCACAGCACACCTCCCCGCATAGCCCCCCTTCCCCTCACCCCTTGGCCCTCCCCTCTCACGATCCCCTCCCTTCCCTCTCCGCTCATCCCAACTCACCGCTTTCCCCATCCCCGCTCTCCCACTCTTGGCCGTCCCCACCTGCTCATGGTAGCGCACCCCCCTATCCAAGGAGCATGATCACTGCATGAGGGAGCACAATCATTGTCGAATTTTTAGAACATCATTCGTCTAGGTAGGCGTCGGGCTGAAAGGCCAAGAGATGAGTCACTTTAGAAATGCAGTGTTGATGCAGACCAGATTTATTGGTTGAAAAGTAATCATTTTCCTCTAAATTAAATGAGAAGGAAGGATATTTAGTCATAAAATAGCTACAAAGAAAATTACAAGCTTCCAACTAGGGAAATCTTGACTGGTTTTGTCTTCTCATGGAGATTCTCTGCTATAAGAAAGCGGAGACATCCTGAGTTATTGTTACTATATCTTTCACAATTCTGAAATATTTCATTTTAGAATTCTTGTTTCGTGGGGAATGGAACTGGTGATGTATTGTTGGTTTGGCTATAAATAATAAAATAAAATAAAATAAAGTAAATAAAAAAGGAAGAAGAAGAAAGAAAGAAGAGAGGGGAGATGGTATATGAATAAATGGATATATGGATTTTCTATATAGTGAAGAGTGAATTTTTTGCTGTATGTTTCTCTATTATGAAAACGTGACCAAGATTTGTGGCATGTATAGAAGGGTGACTCTCTAAAATATATTGACAATGTGAAGGAAAATGTTGAAAATTGGTCATCATTTTCAAAATAGCAGTGGCATCATAAACTTAATCATAGTTTTTCCACATAAAGACTTTTTTGGAATTTTCCTTCGTCTTTATTGTGAGGTAATATAGCAAGCTCAAGACCATCTAATCATCGATAGTGAAGCATCCAAGCTTGTGAATATCTTTTTGTTGAATTTGAGGTGTTGAATAAAATGGCTAAAATCCATGATGCATTAGAGTTGTTGCATAAACTCATTCATTCAATTGTTCATGATATGGTAAACATGAGCAAGAACGCTCTTTTTAATATTCAAACTTGCTTGCAAGATGCACAAGACAAGATTTATTTTTTGCAGTTGGAGTCTCAGCTCCAGCAAGATGAACTTCAACAAAAGAGTCACCATTTTGAACCTGTTTCTGTTCAGAAAATTGAGAAGGACTCTCTTAAGTAGCAAGAATATAAGGTTTCAGTTGATTCACATTCAGTTCCTTGTACAAGAGTAGATTTACATGCATATGCAGTAGCTCAATCTGCACTTCCCAAGCCCATCATCAGACCTTGGGAAGAGCTTGTTCAAAAAAAGCACAGAATTGGTCTTGGATATGACAAAGAGTTGTTCTTTCATATTCCAGACTACTCCAAGCCCATAAAATTTTAGAGTACCAGATTTCTTCATGACAGTTCACATTCATCTGTTCCAGATCCTGCTCCACTTCCACAACAACAACAACAGATTGTAAAATGCCAACATTGTGATCATGTTGGCCATATGAAAGATCACTATTTTGATCTTCACCCATGCAAGCACTGTGGTCGACACACCCATTTTTCACACAGATGATTCAAAAATAAGCCTCCTGCAAGAAAAAAGATTCATCTTGGATGGATCGCTTCTTGGCAATGGGTATCAACAGCCAAGAAGATGTTTAAGTCGCATGTCAGAACTTGTTCTAGAATATTGAACAATCTTGTAGTTGATTTTTCTCCATAATCTCACCTTGTACCTGACAAGGGGGAAAATGGTGGCATTTACAAGCTTCAATGCCACATCAAGCGAGCTTGAGCCACAATCTCTCATTCCAGATTCAGATTTGTAGCCAGAGACACATCAGTTCAAGCGAGCCTGACCCACAATTCATCATTCCAGATTCAGAGTTGTAGCTAGAGACATGAATGCCCATGAGCATACCTTTGGTTGGTGGACAACCATAAACCATCTATGTGAGGTTGATTTTCTTCCTCTTTCAAAACACTTCCTCTAGAAGAAGACTTTAGCTTCTTTCCAGTTTTGGTTGAGTTATAGGAAATGCATCAAGAATTCTAGTGTTGGTGGTCATCCTTAAACCATCACAGGTTGTAGACTTCCCTTATTTTAGGTTGAAGGTCTCCCTCTTCAAATATGAGGGACACTACCTCTAGCAGAAGCCCTCAACTTCTTGCCAGATTTGGAAGAGTTCTTGGAACTACAATAAGCGTTGTGTTCCAGTGTTGGTGTTCATCCTTAAACCACCTCTTTATGCCAACATTTCGGAGAGTTGATTCAGCCTATGTGCTGCCATGCATACTTTGTAGATTTATATTACAACTCTCTTCTTGGACTCACACATACCCCTTCAGATTAAGGGGGGAATGTTGACCACCTAATCCTCTAGGGGTAGGTGTGGAAGGTGAAGAGTCACAAAGGAGTCCAAGTGACCTTGGAAGATGAATCTAAGGGTCACACCATTGTATTATAAATTTACATCCATGGTAAATAATATGTATCACATGCGTATCTTGTTTATCATTTTGTTTTATGTGTGCATATTTCCCTTTGTGTGTGTTTCACCATGTGTGTGTTTAAAATTTTGAAATTTGTGTAGGATCACATACTACTAAATATTTCCCATCATTACAAGGGTTAAAGGAATTTTACCAAGGAGAAAATCAAACATTGGAAAAATCTTGTTGTGTAGCTCCAAGAAGCCCATGGTAGCCTCATCAACCTGGTATGATGCAAGATCTTAGTTGTCAATTTTAGGGTTATGCACAACAATATAAAAGTAATTGGAAAAAATCCTTGCCTTGGAAACCTTCAACATCCCAAATTCAACCTCAAAAACAACCTTGGAAACCTTGGCCATCACAATCCCAACCTCAAATCCAATATTGGAAACAAGGTTGGAAAGTGCCTTGCAGAGGAAATCCACCATATCCTCAATATTTTACTCACTATCCTTAACACCAATATCAATGTTATCCATACCATTCACCTCCACCACAACATTGGTTTCACCATCATTTGACCTCAATTCAACCTTTCCCATTACCACCAACACAAGCACCCCAAAGATCCATTCCCACTCAATTACCTGCACAATAATTTTAGATCCCCAATAATAATAAAACCTCAATCCACTTAAAATATTGAGGTATTGCAAAATTATTCTCCAGATATCATTGAAGAACAACAACCATAAGAAGAAGATTCAGATAAGGTCCAAGAATCATGGATGCCCGTTGAAGAAGAGAAATTGTTGGAACCTAGGATTGAAAATTTTCTTGCATGTCTATCACTAGAATCTATGAATGGATATCAAATCTATGAATATGTTGGCTTCATGGGACCTAGACCCAACTTCATATATAGTTGCGCGAACCAACAAAACCCACTATTACCGGCCCTTTCAGCAACGATCCGCTGCGTAGACCAAAGTCTTACCTGGGGAAATATAGGGGGATAGTAGAACATGGTTTCTGCATCCATAGGGACAATGGAGTGTGTCTTTAGGGCTTATATTCCTTTCAATACTTGACAAAGCCTCGTAGAATAGATCTACTAATTATATAGTCGCAGTTCAATAGTTTTGTTGAAATAACTTGCAGACTGCGCGATCTTACTTTAACAAGCATAAAACAAGATAAAATACCATAGACAGGACTTATCAATGCAATTATAAGTAAAATAGAATAGTTAACATAAAACACATAAACTCAAACACAAATATGTCTTCAATATTCTTTCATTAATTCTTAGATCTTATTAATACGATCAATTCCACCCTGCGCACTTAGTTGTAGGGGTCTACACACTCAGCTACAGAAGCCTTTTCTCTAACCCAAACAACATAAAAAAGACTCAAAATAATCTTACATCCAAGTGAATTCTATCATCACATCACATATTTCATATGATATCCCATCAAGACTATCCTAGACTCCTTATATAGTCTTTACATTTACAATACCATGGTATAAAAGCCATCGATGAAGCTCAACGTATATAAAATATTCCCATTATTTTACCAAATAAGGGGCTCTAACCCACCCCAAAGCTCCTAAGACTCTAACTTAACTCCACACTGTGCGCTCCGCTCCTTGATCCACAGAGTCTTTCTCAACATCTTTTATTCGAGGGGTACTCTATCCAACAAGCCCCCAACACAAAAATTGTGACTCGTACTGAGTCATTATTCTAGTGTGCCCTCGATCTTTGATTTGATGCCACTCAAGGAATCCTTCAGTGGTGGAACTAATTTGGCGCACTATTGTTCAACTTCTCATACTTCTCTTAGAAACCTCTTAGTAGATGGCCCTGTAATCTTGGCTGCAATATCCTTTTGTGTTAGATGCAATTCCTTCATTTGTTTCTTGACAATTTGTGATAACTTACTGGCTTCAGCTTCCCATGGTTACATTTTGTCTATGATAAGTTGTTCCTTTCTGCACATCTCATCGATCTATCCCTGCAAAAATTTACCTTCTTGGAGACATGTGTATCGTTGTATTGGTGCTAAGGTCTTTGTTGTGACCTTAATCTAGTCCATTTGTTCTAACTTCTCACATATTTCCTTCTCCATTGTTTTCACATGGGGTTCCTCCTAGAGTGAGGCCCAGATATTAATAACATATTCAAAAAATTAAAGGAATTAATGTACTTTGGAATCAATATTATCATGGACAGCCTTGATATCGATTGCGCACTTCTCCTAGACCTCTGGTGGAGTGGTGGGCTGCAATTGCATCTACAAATCAACTATCTTCATTTTCCTTTCAAGTCATATCATCTCAACTTTGTCCTTAGAATTTTTTACTACCATGGTGAGATTTTCCACTTTTTCTTTTGGGGTGGCTGTAGCCTGAATCTTTAGTTGAGATAGGTCATTGAAAACCTTCAAGATGACTTCCTCTAACTTTTTTCTTTGCACAGTCACTGCATCGGGCTCCTGCATAGCCAGTCATTTTTCCTCGTCCACACTCTGTCTTTCCTGCTTAAAATCTAGTATAAGCAATAGGGTGTGTTTTTCTCTGCTCTGCAATTCTTCAGTCACACCCTAGTGGAACTTGTGCAATGTATGCAAAGGCAGTGCAACAAGGTTGAGCCTTTTGTTCTTCCAATGAACCTCCTTCTTTAGTGGCTTTGCAGTATCAAAACATAATGTGCCCACGGGGATCAAAACCACATGTATATATGTTGTAATGGCCATTTTATGCTCTGTTGTTCTTACACTTGATGAGGCCCCATTCGCTTGACTCACGCTCACTTGAATCCCACTCTCTTGACTCACACTCGCTTGAACTTCTCTTGTATGAACTTGCAAAGCCTTCAGGAACTGACAAACCTCTACCAATACTTCTTGTACTGGTCCTCAATGCTACCCTAGAGATGCTCAGTGACATGCTGAAGAATGTCTCCTATCTCATCGAGGTCCCCCTCAGTGAGTACCATTTCGTCCGGGCTGGTGGTCCTACTAGACTTTGTTTTATTTTGTGAATCTTCGTTTTATGGCTGACCTCTCTTAGTAATAAAAGGGGAGGGGGATCTATCAGATCCATAATTTTATAAGCACTTTTATCATAGCCCCCTCTTATTTCTGGAACCTCTGGTTAGCTCTCCTACTCGACTTATTTTTTTATAATTCTTAGTAGTCGCAAAGGAGACATGCTTAAGCAACTTGTTGGTGTCCTTATTTCTTGTCTATGCATTGGTTGTCACACCACCTGTACCTGTCGACTCTGTCTTCATGCCTTTAATATGTAGAGTTAGCCAGTCACTTGGCCAATTTTTTACTATGGCTGAAACATATTCCTTTGTCACCAGGTACGAAAACTCCTACCAGACCCCAGAAAGTTCCTTCTTCACCTAGATATGTACATGGTGGAAATATGCTTTGATGTTAGCAACCTACTGATATTATTTCAAAATACTTGGTGAAAACCGAGGATTTTGGCTGATCACCATTTTCAAAATATTTTCGAACCCAACCCAAATATTTTATTCGCCATTACTTCGGCTAACTCTTTTCAATGCCACAACGAAGCATACCACGTAGCCTCCAAAATATCTGGGTCCGTGGAGGAGAACCCCAACTCCTCAGGCTCCTTCCAATCCATCAATGCAATTAAGAGAAATATCCATGTATAGTGGAACTACTTTACCTCCTCTTGAGCTTCGTGGAAGTCAACTAATAATTCATTGCATAGCTACCCTGCCCAATTATATCCAATTCCCTTACTGCACTCGACATCTAAAGACACCACTTGTGTGGAAAACTCCTCTCTGCGGAACTTTTGCATGATTTTCCCTGCCAAAATGTGTGAAACAAGGTGCACAGAACTATTAGTGATGGATTTAATCGAGTAACCCCTGGTTCCCTTAATTAGACCATAATATTGCTTCATCTCATCGACGAGATTCTTATTATGATACTTTCCCACAAATGCTTCTGCGGGGTCAAAGCCAAGACAAGGAAGTACTATGATATTCCATATCAACATCGCGTCAATGGGGATCCTCTTCCCCAACCATAAGTAGTCACCATGCACCAAGGCCAGTAGTTGGAACACACAAATTTTATTGATGATGCTTCACCCAAAGTGTAGAACATATAACATGTTCAACAACCCTGCATCGTGGATACCAGCCACCCACTCCATAATATTGCTACTCTAATAGCTTCATAGTAGGTGGAACTCATATACCGATTTGTATTGAACTGTGGGTATTTGTTGCGATTGTTAAAATCACAATCCTCCATTCGCAGCTCGGACAATTTTTCGAACAAATCCCCCTCAATAGGTACTTCGTCCGGTAAAAATGGTGTAAAAATATTATATCTTATGGTGCCTAATACCTTTTAGGCTTCACAGCTGTCGGCTTCCATTGAAGAATATATGGGGGCAACCTAGAGATAGGTTCCACCTCCTTCACATCAATTTCTGCAAGCCCCCCTGGCGTAATTTCTTCTTCATACGTCTCTTCTACCTCGACAGACTGCTTCTACCGATCTTGGGTTAGCTTAGTACTTTTCTCCTTTGGAATATTCTTCCTGGGTGATGTTATCAACACTAACTTCTTCGACATTTTGGATGGATTTTCACCTGTAGTGGTCTGCTTCCTGGCCGACCTCAGCCCTTTGACATTGGCTAGTAGTGTAGTCGTCATTGTGTGTGATAAACCTTGTTGAATTATGTACCCTATCCCTGCTCTGATCAATTGCTCTCTAAACACTTACAAGTTGTATTCTAACATACAACATATCACTCAGCACTCTTGCAGACACAAAATCTTAGTTCTAATTCTTAGATCACAAAGTTGTCGAATATGGAGCTAGATGCTTGATTCATAGCAAAATTCAAATTCAAACTCCATGATCTCCTTCAGATATGCCTCATATATTCATATTTGGTAGCAGATCCACCCAAATATGATCATTAAATACATCCCTCCTGCTCATTTTAACATCCAAGTCCTTGTCAAACCAATTTTTTATGTTCCTATTATCACTCCCTCCATTTCCCAAGGCTAAGAATGGAGAATGAAGGAGGTAACCTCAAACCAATATTTAGATTTGGTAGCAAGCCCTACCAAAACATAGAGGGCTCTCTCAATGTCACTTTTACAGTTAATGAGGTGACTTGAGATGTAATGATCTTAGGCTAGATATAAGCACAATTATTCAGGGTTTTGTTTTGAATTTTGCTGGATAGGAATGTTAGTCTAGGAACTAGGTCTAGGTTTTGGGTTTGATTTCAAATGAACAGTTGCACAGATGAATATGAGGCCAATTAGGTATACTTATAAAAATACTTAGATTTTCATTGGGGTATAGGGTTTGAAAATAGAGAGTTGGAATGATAATATTACATGAATTCAGTCATCAGAGGAATTAAAAGACATTCATGAAAATCTTATAAAACATAGCACAAAAGTAAGAATTATGTTTGTAGACTCATAAGATCGTCACATAGAAGCACACATGTGCTAGAATTAAAGCACAATGATTCAATTTTATGGTGTTACCAAGAAAAAACAATGCTAATAATCATACCACTAGAGTCCCAAAATTATTGCTGCAACATGTCTTTGATTTCACTAAGAAAAATTGTACATAAACTCCACACTGCAATATCAGCTATCTAGCCTCTAAAATGACTTGATTTGGAGTACATATAGGAAATAGAGAAGATTCTACCTCATTGGGTTGAAACATGATCCAGAAAACATCATAAATTCACCTAATGAGTCATTACTAGAATTGAGGTAAGTTAGAAATGGTCCCCCGTAATTTAGCTAATAACTAGGAGTATTTGTATCAATGAGTAATTACAAGATTCCTCAACAATGAGGAGCATAAAAAGTATTTATGATCCATAAAAAAGCTATTGGGACAACTTTAACCTAAAAATTTTGATCATTTTATATTGACACCTATCCAGAAATCATCCAAGATAGAAGTGTCATGTGGCACAAAGAAGCGTCGTATTTTTTAGCAGAAGTGTCATGCGACTTGCAGGGCATTCATAGCTAACTTTTAGGAATCTTCTTGATGATATGAAAATTGGAAAAGGTAGCCCTCGATGTCCTCTATCCAAACCAATATTAAAACTAAAAAAATATCTCCCTTAAGGCCTTCAAAACTTCATTTTTCCAAGCTTACTCCAGAAGCACCGCGTACAGGGGAAAAAAGTTGTAGGAGCATGAAAAATAGGGTGTTTCTTGAGTTTTTCTTCAAAAATAGGAAGTGTCATGGAAAAAATACCATATCTGGAAAGTAAACTCCAAGAGAAATCTAACCATGTGGAGAAAATCTCATTTGGAACCTCTGAGGAAAAGTGTCACGTAGCTGCGTGACGCTTCTACAAGGATGAAATTTCCAGAATTTGCGAAAAATCACAAAAAAAAAAAAAAATTCTCAAAACTTATTGGATTTTGGTCTAGAGCATCCTTTAATCATGATCTAGATAGCTAGGGATGCCTCACCTAGAAAATCCAATTTTTCTTTCTCTTTTAGCTTAATTAGGGTTTCTTTAAGATTTTTCTTCAAATTCTTAACCCTAACTCTGGAGATTTGCTTCCTAGTGAAATAGTGTTGCGCCATGTGCCTTTGGAGGTTATTGTTCCTTTTTTCCTTCTTAAAAAGCTTATCAAGATGCTCACTCATCCTATGATTCCAGATCTCTTTGTCTTAATTAATCTCAGCAGCGATAAAATCACCAAAGCTTTGCTGACCTAATCGAGGAGTTGACTCTTCTTCTTATTCTTTTTGCCTGGTTAATCCTCTTGTTCTTGGCCTCCTTGGATTTATTTAAGCCTCCATCTCTTCCAATTGATCAAAATCTACTACATCTTTTCCCTTACCTTTTTCTACCTCAATATCTGCCTTCGGTTTGCTTTGAAGCAATTGTTTCATTATCAACTGCATATTTTATTGTTATAGGAAGGTTATCATGAGATTTTCCTTTGAGAGGTTGTCCTTGAGATTTATTATGTCGACATCCCTTTCCCTAATTATCTCCTTGGATGATTTTTCTTCCACCTACTCTGCCATGTCAAACTCCATAGGCGCTTTCTCCTCATGTTGTTGCAAGGGTGGCTCACTCTCATGCATAGGTGGCTACTCCATGGTTTCTCTTTGCTCAATTGTAGTTTAAGGTTAAAGCACACCTTTGGTGAACATAGGATAAAAAACCATCCTGTTACCTTTCTCATAAGTTTGAGTGACTTCTTCCTTTGGAGTCTTTGCAACTTCTTCTTGTCTGCTTGAAGATCCAACCTCCTTTGTCTTTGCAGATGATGATGGTATGTTCTGAATGATAGGTGGAATAGCAGTGGGCATAGAAGCAACTGAATTCATAATTTTTTTTGAAGAAATATTAATTTCTAAGAGCTGATGCAAAACTATAACCTTGAACAAACCATGAAGGAACAAATTGGTATGGGTATCTTTTCCTTTGCTTTGTACTTTTTCAGTCATTTTGACGAGAATCCTGAATAGATAATGAGGAAAATTGATTGGCTTGGTGGCAACGAAATGCATCAATAGCCTTATGTGGTACTGGTACAACCTTGAGAATATCCCTTCATATGTAAAATGATTCGTGATCAACTTCATTAATAGGGCATACATTTCAAGTAAATGACTGAAAGGAAATATGTGTTCAGGAGAATCTTTGCAATGTGGTTTTGAGAACATTTTATAGTTCTCAATGTCCAAGTCCATCCCTTTGAAGCAGATTTCCCCATGGTTAAGGATACCTATTTCTGAGGCTATAGCATCTGTTGATAAAGTGAACTCAATCTCTGCTATGTTATCCTTATCTCTCCTAAAGCTGGGGGAGAAAAATCTTGTCAATTGAGCATGACATCGTACCTCTTGAACTCTTTCAAAAAATATTAAACAACCAATGTCTTTAAAGGATTTCTTGGCATAAGGAGAAGTATTAATCTCCTGCAAATTGGATGGCTCAAACCTGGAATGTTGACCTCCCTTATGGGACTTTTTCTTCTCACCTTACATGATGTTTGTTAGCAAGGAAAACCCTAGCTTGATGTGGAGGAAACGGAAAGTGAAAATTAGGAAAATAGGGGATGATGATACAGTGATTTTAAGTACATAAATGATATGGAAAGGAGTTAGGGAAAAATCCCTAAAAAATTGGGGAGATAAGATGGTGAATTAGGAACAGAATTCAAGTGAAAATTTTGGAAATGGGTATGGGAAAGGTGGAAAAAGGTTAAAACACAGAGTTTTCCTATTTTCTCTGCAAAAGCATAGTGAAAAATAAGGTTTGAGTTAAAATGGTAGCAAGGAGGGATATGAATGATATGTAATGATTTGGTAAGGTATATGAGTGATGTGTGAAGGTTTTTATGTGATGAAACTATGGTTTTTCCAACTGAAAGCAACCAAACATCTCAACAATCCAAAAACATAATTGAAAACCCTAGAAGAGGGAATCCACCCTTTGCTGAAGAAATTCACTTGAAGGAGAGGTAAGGGATGTTCGCTTACTAGTTCAGAGGCACCTAAACCTTTGAGAAATGAGGAATTAATCCTTTGATATCTTTTTGGATATTGGAAGCCAAAATCATAGAAGCTTCCAGAAGTGTGGCATAGTAGCTTCCAAAAGCATAGTGTAGCTACAAGAAGCATAGCACACTACCATAAGTGTAGCGTAGGATAGTTTGGATAAGTTTCTTACTAGTTGTCTTAAATATTTAGATAGTTTTGCAGCGTTGTTAGTATGAGAGAGGATCTATTTTGAAAACAAAATGATGAAATGAAATCAAAAACTTCATTTCCCTTTACAACTCAAAAAAATTGTTTTTTATCTTTAGTGAAATCAAAAGCACTTTGAGAAAAAAAAATATTTTTGAAAAACGTTTATCATGTAGCATACTTCTTGAGAAAAGATACATTTCGTTTATCAATTAAGGTTCTTTAACTAATGAAAATGACCATTTATTTTCCTTCCTCATGACATGATTTGAACATTATGATGGCGAAACAAAATAAGCCTAGACCATGACCTAGATGGAGGTATGTTGACTGATATATGACCCTAGATTGATGATGAATGACATGAACTTGAAATTTATGATGAATATGAATGGGTGAAGGGAGTATCATTCAAACCTAGAAAACATTCAGTGAACAAAATTTATTTGAGAATGTATTTGAAAACATAAAATTTTGACCAAGGACTACTACCAAGTAAACTTGAAAGAGTGTATTTGATTACTAAAAATTTAGACAGTAACATTGGCTCCAGCTAGCGATGGAAGCTCCTTTAGTAGGTGTCAAGAAAACTGTAGAGCAAGTAGCCTCATCCATTGGGAAATGGATTTGAAATTGGAAACCGAAATAATTTCGACAAATTGAAGTCACTAACTAAAACCAAAAATGGATTTTGACTCGAAAACTAACTTGAATTTTTGAAATTTTTTAAAAGAAAAATATCAGCTGATCATAGAAGCCTCGTGGCCTTTTTCTCGGGCTTCACACTTCTGCAACAACTTCCTTATTATTTGACAAAAAATAAAATTATATTTACAAGGAAAGTGAACCTTTTTCTTCAATATCAGGTAAGGTAATGTTTGAGGACGCTACCATTCACCGGTCCTCCGAGAATTTCCTACCCATCAAGATATTCTAACAAAAATGCCATATTTCCCATGAATGTGTAATATTCCCAATTAGCCCAAGCTAATGGGAATATTCAATTTTTCTTTTTCTTTTATGTTTCATTAATAAATTTGTAAAGGAGGATCATAGAACTCCTGAACAGTGAATAAATCAATGCCACATGTGAACAAAGCTAAATCTGGGCTATGTAAATAAGCACCCTTGGGTGTGAAAGGGGATAAATGTTTTGACTAGGTCAACCATGACCAAATCAACAACACTGTCTTGGAGGAGTGGCCATCATTGATGCACAATGAAGTTTTAGATGGAGATGGTTCATGTGAAAGGAGCCATTTCAATGGAGGTGGTTTAGGGTTTGCAAGCTCTCAAACTTATAAAAGGAAGATGAGGACAGCATGAGAAGGTTGTTGATTTTTATCATATTTTTGAAGATTTTGTCTATTTAGACATTTCTTATTCTCCTTTCTATTTAGCAGAGAATAATGATGTTTAGCACTAGCTGTTCCTTATTAGGAATCCCACCTCCATCCTTGAGTAGCTCTTGGAGGATTTTTTCATTTCTTGTCCACTATCAAGCATTTGGCGAAGCTCTTCTTCCAACTACAATGCAAATCCTATTGAGTGTTTGGTTGCCTTTGTAAGCTGCAGCAACTGGAGGTTAGATCTACTTAGATCTAGGCCATTCTAGTGCCTCTTTTTAGTGGGAAATGCTTCTATCCCATTGGTAAGAGAGTATTGGATGATTGGAACACTAATTTCAAACCTTGGCTTGAGGCCAAACATGTTCTGGAGCCTACCATGCAGTTTCCATTCCAGTACTACGTTATTTGCAAGGGTAAAGTTGCAGGGTCTTTTGGCACACTTTTGGAGGAGACATTTCTAGTGTTGGGGATCTGCCCTTCACTATGGATATCCATGGATTTCATATATATTCCATATCATTTCAGATCTGATCTGAATACTATTTTTTCTACTTGAGAATTTCTGAATCTTCATGCAGATCGGTTGCATAAGATCTCAAATCTACTCCATGTACTTCACATTTTGCTGAAACCCCCAAGGGGCATTTGAAGAAGAGCCTGTCTAGTGTACAAATATAATATAGATCTAAATTTGTGTACAATGTTTTTCTCTAGATCTGAAGTGTAATCCACTAATGTTTCAGCCAATAAAAATAACGTTGTCAAGCTTATTCAATCATAATATATGGTTGCACCACCTCATTGTTGAGGATTTATTCATCTAAAAGTCTTCTATTTTTGTTTTACATATTATGGGCCATAGTATAAATCTGATTTACTGATCTAAATTTCATTTTTGAGCCTCCATATTGGACTCCTACTCTTACTTAGCTGAACTGCATTATTTTCTGAAGTATTGTTTAATATTGTTGTATGATTCTCATTTGGGAATATTATAGTGGTATCGGAGCAATCATCTTGGCACAGCCTATGAATTATAAGAAGCCAAAATGTATTTTCAAGAAAATAAAATACAGAAGAAGAATATTGATTACACAGAGGAAAAAGAAGACAAGGGTGAAACCCCTTTATGTGGAAGAATGAAAGGGAAAGAGTTCTCTAAAAATATGTTCCAAACTATGCATGAGCTGAAAAGTGAAATCAGGGGAATGAGGAATGAAATACTTGAAAATCATCTGCAGAAATTTTCACATGAATAAATCCCCAGTTCTTCATCTTATATGTGTGAGCATTCAGCCACACAACCATATCTACAATGTTGTAGCATGCCTACATTCCTAGCAAGAGAAGAAGCAGGAGAAGGGACACCTAAAGAGGAGACTCTTGGTGACTATATCAAAGAATATGAATCTCAGTCTAAAAGATTCAAAGAGAACCTAAGCTTCTCAGAGTTTTGTCAACTTAAAGAAGAAAGAAGATCCAACATATACAAGAGAAGAAGAGGGTGCATGCAGCACACTTTGGGTAGGATATTTCTACCTAATTTTTATGGATCACCTGAGATCTCAGCCAAGTCTTGGGTAAAGAAGCTTGACACACATTTCCAACTGCATCAAGTTTCAGAAGAAGAATCCATAAAAGTAGCAGCGCTGCACCTCCAAGGTAAGGCTTATGCCTGGTGGTTGTTTGAATCTTCTTCACTGAAAAATGTAAACATCTCTACTTATGCAAAGTTCACTAGGAGGTTAGTGAAAAGATTTGATTTTAAGCCATATGAAATCTCTTTGGGGGAGAAAAATAAGCCCAAGAACTGAGAACCTTTGCAAGAGATAGAAGGATCCATGAAGATAACTCCATTCCAAAACATTGTTGAGGGGGTTAAAGATCTACTACATAATTTTCCAAGGGCGAAGGCCCCACTTCAAAAAGAACATTATTCTCAAGAAGAATACATGAGGGTTCCTTTTTCAATAAGAGATCAAGAGAAAGGATCTCTTAATGATGAGGCATTCTCTATTGATGAGGAGAAGAAAAAGGAAGAGTTGGAAATACCATCAAGTGCTATAATAGTAGGATGAGTCTACTTTCAGTGGGAGATGGAGGTGAAGCACTTGCTTCCACTAGGAGAGCTCTTGTATCTCTGCAAGAATCTCCCAAGGATCTTACATATGGATATAATGAGAAGCATGTGTCTATGATGATATACAATGAGACTAAAAAATGGAGGGAATGTGTTCCGACATTGCATATAGTTTGGGAAACACACACAATGACATATTAGTCCTTTGTGATCAAGACTCTTGACACCAAGGAGATTTTGGGTGTTCATGAGCTAACTAAATCTAAAGGAATCACCTTAGACTGTGAGATCTTGCATGGAGAAAAGGATGGGGAAATTGCACCAATCAAAAACACTCTTCATCCATAAGAGTGATACCCCATTATCATGATACTTCCACATAGAAATCAGAGATGGATTTGCGCAGTGGAAGCAGTCGTAAGATGTTCCCATCTATTATTCACATGGGAATGAGCCCTGAGACATCATTATCTTGTGGTAAACCCCCTGGGAGACCACCTGATTCAGATTTGGTGAAATATTTTTCATGCATAGATGCTCCTTTAATAGATCCAAGGAGGAAGGGAGCACTAGAAGACCATACTACAGCGCTGAGAGTATGGTGAAATATCAAGAAGAGGGAAAGTATTTTTCCGTTATCACCATTATCCATTTTCTCATCTCATACTGCACTGATAAAATATGTTGCAAGGGTGAAGAATGACACCATCATGGAGCAAGGAAGGAAATCCTTGATTATGAAGAATTAGGAGACAAACTCATTTGAAGATAAATCTTCCTTACATGATAGGAGATGGTGGTCACACATGCATACTTTCAAAAAACCAAGGAGGTTTTGGATAGATGATAGCCTCTCATGTGAGACTAACTTCTAATAACTTCCATTTTCTTTTAAGCATGTGCATATGCAGGAAGGGCAGCAAGGAAGGACTAGCAACCTTCCATCTTATACCTTCGGCATGGGAGATGTCAAGGAGGAGAGAAATGGGAGACATGGCCTTCCCACATACACATTGGGCATGGGAAATGTCAAAGATAAGAGCAACAACATGGCAAAAATTTCAGTTGACACATTAGCAGCACTGTCATTGTTGGAGAGGTTATATCCATACTGGAAATCCCAAATGTTAGTGGAATATTCCAAGGATCTTCACACTTTCATGGTTCTTGATGACTTGCTACATGATGAAATCTATTCAATCCTAGATGGAGTAATCTATAATCATGGTAGGATATTCTTGTCTAAAGCCTCCAAGCTCAAGGAGAAGTTTCTATAAAGGGCCTATGAAGAGTTATGTTTTATCCAAACCTATTCCATGAAGCTCAACAATATCATCTTGAGGAGCTACTATTGGGAGGGCTTTGAAAAAGAACTATATCAACATTGTCAAAGATGCATGTACCATGTGGATATGGAGCAACAACATAACTCTATGGAAGAGTTAAATCAACCTTCTCTTTCTCTTCTTAAGGAAGGGGATAGATCCATGCACAACTCCATCGATATGAGGAGGATTGTTGGTGAAGAGCATGCTCTTGTTACACATGTTTAATATTCTGATTATGTGCTTCTTTCACCATCTTTATGCAAGCCATGGATCTAAGAAGGATTATTATATCTTGTAAAATTCATAGCCAATATTGGGCCACAAAAATTTCTGAATTTGGCCACTCCCTTGGAGGAAAGGGGGAGATCTTGCAACATGATGGGTGCTTTCCCAAGGCACCAGATATATCTCACACTTTCAGCTATGGTGAGATGGTATGGGCAACAAGTAAGTGGTGGGAAACCCACTTACCACATCTAAATCTGATGCAGGAAGGAGATACACTACGTTGGTTCCACATGTGGGACTATGACCCACCTCCATATATGCAAAATTCTGTTGGCATGTACATTGTTTTGATCCCCTACATTGATGATGTGCTTATACTTTTTATGGGGATGTATGGAGGAAGGAGGGGAGGCATATATGTGCCCTATGGGATGAATATTCTCCATGAACCTTATGTTACATATTTCAGGGAGAAAATTAGGCAAACCATGTTTGTTTCATGTGATCTAGTGTCTCCTTATGGGATGGGCTACCTACATCTCATGAGAAATTTGGAGGAAAAAATCATGAAGGGATGGTTTGGTGAACACTTGGCCTATGGAGGAAGTCTAACTCATGTGTGTGTCACCAAAGGAGAAAGAGATGAGTTGCAACACTCACCTTATCAGTTTCTTGAGGACAAGCAACATTTTCAAGGGGAGGTCTGTAATATTCCCAATTAGCCCAAGCTAATGGGAATATTCAATTTTGCTTTTGTTTTTATGTTTCATGAATAAAATTGTAAAGGAGGATCATAAAACTCATAAATAGTGAATAAATCAATTCCACATGTGAACAAAGCTAAATCTGGGCTATGTAAATAAGCACCCTTAGGTGTGAAAGGGGCTAACTATTTTGAATGGGTCAACCATGACCAACTCAACAGCGTTGTCTTGGAGGAGTGGCCATCATTGATACACAACATAGTTTTAGATGGAGATGGTTCATGTGAAAGGAGCCATCTAAATGGAGGTGTTTTAGGGTTTGCAAGCTCTCAAACTTATAAAAGGAAGAGGAAGACAACATGAGAAGGTTGTTGATGTTTATCATATTTCTAAATATTTTTTCTATTTAGAAATTTCTTATTCTCCTTGTTGTTTAACAGAGAATAGTGATGTTTAACATTGGGTGTTCCTAATCGGGAATCCCACCTCCTTCCTTGAGTAGCTCTTGGAGGAGTTTTGCATTTCTCGTCCACTATCAGGCATTTGGCCAAGCTCTTCTTCCAACTACAATGTATATCATGTTGAGGGTTTGGTTTTCATTGTAATCTGAAGCAAGTGGAGGCTATATCTACTCAGATCTAGGCCATTCTAGTGCCTCTTTTCAGTGGGAAAGGCTTCTATCCCATTGGAAAGAGAGTATTGGATGATTGGAGCACTGATTTCATATCTTGGCTTGAGGCCAAACATGTTCTAGAGCCTACAACACATTTTCCATTCCAGTACTACGTTATTTGCAAGGGTACAGTTGCACGGTCTTTTGGCACACTTTTGGAGGAGAGATTTCTAGCGTTGGGCATCTGCCCTTCATTATGGAGATCCATGGATTTAAGATCTATTCCATGTAATTTTAGATTTGATCTGAATATTTTTGTTTTTGCTTCATAATTTCTGAATATTCCTGCAGATTTGCTGCATAAGATCTCAGATCTACTCCATGTACTTCACTTTTTGCTGAAAACCCCAAGGGGCATTTGAAGAAGATCCTATCTAGTGTACAGATCTGATATAGACATAAATTTTTGTACATATATCTGATCTAGATCTAAAGTGTAATCGACTATTGTTTCATGCAATAAAAATAACACTGTCAAGCTTATTCATTCATAATATATGGTTGCAACACCTCATTGTTAAAGATTTCTTCATGTAAAAGTCTTCTATTTCTGTTTTACATCTTATGGGCCACAATATAAATCTTATTTGCTGATGTAAATTTCATTTTTGAGCCTCCATATTAGCCTCCTACTCTTACTTAGCTGAACTACATTATTTTCTGCAGTATTGCTTAATATTGCTGCATGATTCCCATTTGGGAATATTACAAAATGTTGTAATATTGTAAGGACCTTTCCATAGGTTATCAAACTTACCATGCTTTCCCTTTTCTTCATTTCGGTCATCCCATCGAAGAACATCATCTCCTAATTTTAAATAATCAGCTTTGGTTTTCTTGTCATCGATCTTCTTGATTTTCTCCTAAAGTTTTGAAGTGTGCGTTGTCCTTTGAGATAATTGGGGTTAATAATTATGCCAAAGAATATATAATGTTTTGTTTTGTTTTAAGTTTGGAATTTTTGGATGACCAATGCATAAAACAATTTGCAGCAACTATGTTTAAACTTTTATATAGTATTACTTAATAAAACAAAGGGTTGTTGTTTTATTCCACATAGTAATTTAGATTTTGTAGGTGATTAAGTTGAATATGTAAGGATATATGATTACTTTAATTATTCAAAAAGAATATTTTAATTATAATAAGTGTGAAAAAATTTAGACAATGTCTAAAATTTTAACAAAACATATTTAACATTATGATGATGTTGATAATTTATTCATGAGAGGGACTTACATAAACAAATAGCTCAGTAAATCATTCTCTTATATAGATAATAACTTCAGTAAGAATCTAAGACAACTGAAACTCAGTTAATCTTATCTAGTTGTCTTCATAAAAATTAAATACATGTAGAAACAATATGAAATGATAAACATGAAGAACTTACAAGGGGACAAAGTTGTATGAAACGAATCCAAAATCCTTATTTTATTATTAATGATCAAAATATTGTACTCTGATGCTTACAAAATGCTCATCAAAGGCTATAAGCCTTAATAACTCATAATGAGAGTTATTTATACTAATTTTCAAAACTGTGAAATATCCTAAACTGATTACAATAATAGAATAGAATAGTAGGAAGAAGGAAACAGATGGATGATGTGTCTCTATTTTGGTGGAATCTGTTGATGAATGTGTCCCTTTACTATGGAAGCTATTGATGACTGGGCCCTTGAAAATCTATTGTGCTGGCATTTTTTTAATATCAAATTTACTCAATAATTTCATAAACTTTATCCCACTTTTCTTCACTTGGGATTTCTTCATTGATCACCTTTCTAAAAGTTTCATCCATTTTTGTGTACCTCTCAAAAGTAGGCTTGTGAATGAAAAAATGCTTGATTTGATGTTGAATGGTCAAGTCGAACTGCAAAGCCTCCAAAAATTCTTTCCCTATAATCTGTCTCTTGATACTTTCAAATTTAGACTAATCCACTACAATAGTATATAGTTTCTTAAAATAATCCTCTAATTTAATCAACTTGTCATCTAGACCAGCCAATCCTAGTAGCCTTTACAATTTAAAACATTAAACTTGGTATGAAACCGTTGGATAATAGTGTCTAGAGCTTCACATTTTGTTTTCAATTGGTTGATTAAATTCCTCTTTTGTAAGACTTTATTGATTTCTAAGATTGTTGCAGTTCTATCAAGGATGTTTATCTCTTCCAATTCTTCTTTGTTCTTTGAGTTTAACATGTGGATCATATCAGTAGCTTCACTTGGATTTTTCTTTAGAATTGATTTATGTTCTTCTATGGCTGCTTTGCACTTGGTAATGAGCTCTTGCTGTTCAAAAATGATCTGTATGAATGGCCATACATTTATCATGGATTTTTTTATGTTTTCCCAAATCTTTTCCTTGGCTTCAGCCAAGGTCTCTGCCATTAAGGATTCACTTTCCAATTCTTTAACCTTAAGTCATAGCTTGTGGGACTTTTGTATCTCTTCCATGTATATATTTTTATTCTTGATTTTCTATGATTTCAGAATCTGAAATCTCTGCTACAAATTCTCATTTTCCTTTTTCTAAATGACCAATTCTTATGTTAACTTTGTTGTATTAGTTGGTGTTGATGTTGATTCAATGACTGTAGATGATGATGAAGTCTCTATACCTACATAAGATATTGGAACTCTTGTGATTGGAGCAATAGCCACCTTTTTTGTTTTTTTCTCTTTTAAAAACTCCTCAATCTTCTCCTCCATTTTCCTTATTTGTATATTTTTCTCAATGATCAATTTAAGCATTTCCTCCTTGTTATATTCATTTTCTGCAATTTCTTTTGTCTATGGATCTTCAGTTAAAGGTAATTTCAATTGTTTTCATAGAGAAAAGATGTCTGCATTTTTATTCTTAATGATTTATTCAACTTCTTTTCAGTCCTTTGGATCATATCCAATATTGATAATAAGATCCTCCAAATATTTAAGTATGTTATCTTTGTCCAATAAAGACAATTGTTCAATCTTGAGCTGGGACTGAATGTTTGACAATGTAGTTTTCAGTTTGGAGAGTGACATAGTTGTAGTTGTCATAGTTGAAAAGAGAATTTCAATAGATTTCATGTGCATGTCCATCTGATCAATGGGATGGATCTGAATTTCATAAAATGAAAACACAATCTTTTTATATTCTAAAGGAGACTTACGAAAACTAATTGTTCCCTACAAAAAGGCCATCTGCATTATTCATTTCTCACCGTCAAAGGATGTAAGAAGCATGTGTTGAGAAGTTGAATTTTGTTTCCAAAACTGGTTGTACACCCTAGAATTTAAAGCCTCATAAGAAGAAATGGCTTCTAAATGTTGAATGATTTCTAGAGGTTCTCTAGAAGGTGATGGTGATGGAGGAATTACTGGGACATTTTCTGATGTAGAGACTTGAGTATCTCCAAGATCAATTACCTCTGGTTGTCCTCCTTCTGTAAATATGGTTGAGCCAATATTTTGCTTCTTCTATTGTAGAATGAATTCTTTCATTATCTCTTTAGCAGGTGGAGACTCTTCTCTCACCCTTTTCTATTGCTTTCTTTGAGAAACTAGGGTCTACACTTTAGAAGTTGACAAAAGCTATTCATTTTCCTTTTGAAGTGTTCCCTCGGCCCATTGGTCTTGATTCAGAATTTTTTCTATTTCTATTCTAGAGCTATGATTATATGAAGTTTTTTTTAGTTCAACCCTCAGAGCAGAAATGATACCATGTGGGTCATAAGACCAGGTGAAACTTGGTTGGAAATCCATTTTTTTCAACAGTGTATCAGCTTCAACACCAGCTGATATGGTATTGCAAATGAAATATCCAATACTTTCTTTGAGCTTGAATTGTGCTTTCCTTTCCCTTGACACAAAGTGCAGGTCATCCATATTTATCATTTGTCGAATGTACTCTATAGAAAGTATTCTCATATGAACATATTTCAAGAGCTTTTATGGTGGGATTTCACATCCATATACTTTAATTTCTATATAATTTTTGTATAAATACCAATCCCCTATTCTAGCATGCTCACTAAAATGTAAAATACTCTTGATTTCTTATCCAATTATTGGTTCTATCTAACTGGTAAGTATTTTCTTTACCGGGTGTATGAAAGAGTCTATAAACTCTAAAAATCATGTTTTTGTTGATGTAGTTCTGACTGGTTCATTCCAATGAATCACTGATTGATTCACTCCTTATTCATCCTCTTTGTTGATCTGGATAGGAAAAATATCTCCCTATTGAAAAAGAAACATGTGTATATTTATAGAAGTGTAACTAAACACACCCTGAGTTGCGAATTTCATGATTTTTTCATGTATATTTTCAGCCAAGAATTGGTTGTAATTATACATGAACAATGGTTGTTGATCCTTGCTGAAAATAGAAATGAAACCCATGATGGGTTCATCAACTGTCTGGTCATCTGAATATCCCAATGGGTAATAGATTAGGGAAATAAAATGTTTATAAGATTCAAGGAGGATGAAGGATGAGTATGGTGGAATATTTTTAGGAAATTCAACATCCTCAGGTAAGAATATTGTCTACTCAACTTAGTGTTCCTAAATTTATGTCATAAATTGTCAACCAAGGCTAGTAAACTATTGAAGTGAAGTGCACTATATGTGCCTAGGTATCTTCTTCCTTCTTCGTTGTGTTTAGTGTTTTTCTAGTGTTTTTGGTTTTGTGTTTTTATGCTAAGAGGAAAAGAACTAAATTGATGGCAAAGAGAAGTTATTTATCACACTAAACTAGAACAAAACCTACTCTAAACTATGTATGGCACTTAAGAACAGAAAATGCTAATCCACAGATTGTAAAGCTTGACAAGAAAAATAACTCATAACATTAAACTCATTCCAATTAATTTCATTAGAGGTATGTTGGAACAACTTGAGAAAAGGACAAGTTTGATGTAATGAAGTTCTCTATAATAAACAACAACCTACAATATCACAGAAAAAATCTCATCCATAGTTAGAAATTTTTTGGAACATTTTGAGAAAAGATTATCTGCAACATAGTAAGGAACCCTATGCTAAAATGACTTATGACAGTAAAATTAACCCATTCTGCCACTCAAAATGTTACTATTAAGCCTCATTCAAGGGTTAGAGATCTCTTGGAATAGCTTTGGAAAAAAGGTTGTTTGTAAAATTATTAGAAATTGCAGAACAATTAAGAACCCAAAATGATATAACAAATTCTTGTCCATATGATAATGATGTGTTAGAAGAGATTAAGAACCAGAGCAGATTGTAAAATAATGAGGGTCTTTTAAATCTAATTAACAAGACTAGAATGCAATTAACTAATAAAACTTGAAACATAATGAACAGAACTGAACTAAAATGCAATTAACCTCTGAAGTACTACAACTCTATCTCATTCATGTGTTAGTGATATATTGGAACAGTTCATGAGAAAAATATTGATTGCAATATTCGATGTAAGTAAACATAAAACATAATGCTCAGAAAACTGCCTGGATTAAGAAAGAAACAGAGCTAAAGTTACTTATCTAGAAAATATGCACAAAACCTTTCAGACAGTAGGGGCCCTCTACCATCAGATTGGCACACGAATCCTTAACTCCTCAAAATTGCTTCAGATCATGCATCAAAGTTGTACTTCTTTCATTAAAGTAAAAACACTCATAAACAGAGTATCACAGTCTTTGAGAACTAACAACAAAGCATTAACTAACTAACTGTCTCTCGGTTCACCGAGCTATTCTTATAAGAAAAATGCATAACTTTCATTGAGTAGAAATAGGCATAGGTGTATTTTTCAATCAAAATAAAATTAGAACTCCTGTTGAGGACTCGTACTTTGCTGAAGACATCTGCAGAGTCCTTGTCCTTGTAGAAGTCTACTTCTTAGTTTTGGTTTCCTCCACATGCATAACCACTTGCAAATTTTTTCTCAGACTTCGTAGAGGGCAAGGAATGATGTAGGAGAGTTCTAGAATTTAACCATATTTGTTTTTCCTTGAAATGACACATGTAACATGTGTGAACATAAATATGGCTGCGGAATATGCGACTAGCTACAGAACGGTTGCATTCTGTAGCTAAGTCTGATAAAAAATCACTATGACAATAAAACCACAAAATTTTAGTAAGTCAGTCATTGCATGCATTCTTAAAGTAATTTTAATCATCCCTATTGATCTTTTAAGCCTATAACTGACAAAGGATATATGGAATGAAGTGAAATTTGATGAAAGGAAAGGACATCTTTAGGGCTCAGCATACCCCCACTGCAAAGCTTTTACATGTCCTCATGCAATCAATCCATGTATTCTGAAACTTCTGCAGACATCTAACTTCCTTTTTATGCTTTGCTTGGTGTTCAATGGCATCTTAGGCTTCCTTATAACCAATTTGAACCTCAGATTTATAAGTGCCCTGCTCAAATTTTTGTTTTTGTTTTTCAGCTTCTCACTAGCCTTGTACAATTTTTCCATTTGCAGATATAGAGTTGTGTTCATATCACTTTTTAGCTTGACTTTCTCCCTTAAAATTTCATTTTCATTTTTTTATATACCTATTAAGTATTTCCAATTCATATTTATCTCTTCTCAGCACTTCAATTGAAGATTATTGTGGGCTAGGAGTTCTTCCTCTGTTTTCTGAGGCTCTCTTTTCTAATGCTTCAAAATAATTATAGATTTGTTGTTGGGCTGGGTCTACCTCCAGAGTTCCTTCATCAAGATCTTCTTCATACTGGTACTCAGGAGATCTGTCAGTTGGTGTCTCTTCATCTTCAATATCTATGATTCCTGTTTTCTTAACTCCAGTCTTCTTCAATATGCCTCTAAGCCTATGGCTTCTTCTTAGTTTATATGGTCCCTCACCTCTCTCTTTAGCATACTTTCTTATTATCTTCTCATTTTTAAGATGTTTCTTGATTTGAGCGAATTTTTCAAAGATAATCTCCTCACTGTCTTCTTGTATGGATTTACCAATTTTAATTTCAACAGATTTGGAAATTTTTCCTCTCCTACTTCTTCTTACAAGTTTTCCTTCAGATGGAGTTTGTTTAGGTTCTTCAAATGGTTCCTCAAGAGGAACTTATCCCAACTGTCTCCAACCTTTTTTAAATGATGCTCAATTAAGATTTTAACTAGGCCATGATGATATAGGGTGGTTTCCAAGAACTGAACCCTCTTTTGTACATTAGAAGCTATTCTCTTTAGGCTACGAAGTAAGAAAAATGGTAAATTTATCTCTTCATCTAGGAAATGCATCATAAGTCGAATGTGATAAACATATAGGGTACCAAACCTTCCCTCACAAGTTATAAACTTTTGCAGAATTAGCAACATATTTCGCCATTTATTCTTCAATGCTGAGCTAGGAATGCCCTTCTTAAAAACTGAAATATCCATACCTGATGTTTTTAGCATCTGCCTTCATGCTTCATTGTGGAACTCTTTGTTTTTTAACCATCGTTCACCTTGCCTTGGTAATTTTGTTGCCTCTGTTATGAAGGATTCTGTGATAATGAACTTGACATCACCTATTTCAACTTCTGACCCATTGAATGACCGGGAAAATGACTTGGTGACATCCTTATGAAAACCATTGAACTTCTCTAAAAAATGTATCCATCTGACCTGTTGTAACATCTCTTTAATTTGTGCGTACCCTTCCAGGTATTTGGTTCCGACTGGTTCAGACCTCACAATAATTCCCATGGCTTCTTTCTTCAACTTCAATTTACTACTCTGTCACTGCTCTCTTATTCAAGGTAAAAATGGTTGTAGGAGGTTGTTTTCACCCTAAAGATGACTTCTCTGTTTTTGGAGACAGGAATTGGCTACAGAAAGATGACATGAAGTGGATATGGAATGAGTGAAATATGGTGAGGGTAAGTCACATGAATAAATGAGTTTGAGAGCTGTCATAGAGTAAAAGACCGGGGAAAAATCCCATGAGGATTTCAAAATCATCACTGAATATTTCGGGTTAGTGACGTGACCTAATAGGTCACTTCAAGTACTAACTATTAAATTTTAATAAATTATGATTTGATATGGTGAAATGGAAGGGATTTTGTCCAAGGATTTTATGATAGGCTTGATCAATACGAATAATAAAAATAATTTTATGAAACATACATATAACTTAAGTATACTATATCTTTCATAATCTGTTATCATAATAATTTCACAATTTTACCTTAGCCCTTCTTTTGATTTTTTCTTTTTTCAATATGCTTGGTCCTTCCTTTGAAAATCATTGATCTTTCAGTCTTCATAATCCTTTTCATTTTTCTTGTTGAAATAGGTGTGCACGATCAATTTGTTGTTGAACACATGGTTTCCAGATAGTTGGTTGCAGAATATCTGGCTGCAGAATGCCTGGCTGCGGAATGTCTGGCTGCAGAATGTACCTGTGAAAGCTTTGAAACATGGAATGAAATGATTTGAAATATGGATGGAATGAAGTATAAGATTAAAATGTATTATGAACTATAATGGAATGAAATAGATCACAAATTCGAAGTGAAATGAAATATGAAAAGTGGCCTGCAACTTATGATTTGTAATACTCAATTGCAGAAAGAGATCAATTTTGAAAATCTGAAATGAAAATGAGATGGATCATGAAATGGAGTGAATGAAGTATGGATTAATGGAGTGAATGGAATATGGATGAAGTGAGATGTGATGAAGTGAAATGGATCATAAGTGGAATGTGATATGTAAAGTGGGCATGCACTTATGATTTTATGATAGTTGTTTGCAAGAGAAGAACAATTTTGAAAAGCTAAAGTGTCAGAAGGATTCTGATTTTCGCTTTATCTTTTCTGTATAAACATGCTAATCAATGATTAGTTTTCATGTTTATACTTTATTTATTTATTTATTTTTATTTTTTATTTTATCATCTGATTTCAGAAAAATACAATTAAGTTGATGAAGAAGAAGGATTCTTCTTCATTAACTTCACATCATTGTTCTCTTGGAATCTCTTGAGAAATTCTTCTCTTGAAAGTGGCTTATGATACAGCTTCAGTCTATGACCATTTACAAGAAAAGTGACCTTCTCTTCATCTATTGTCCTAATTTTTATTGCTCCATTGTCAAAAAATTTCACAATTTCATATGGTCCAAGCCAATGTGTTTGGAATTTACCTTGAAAATATTTGAACTTTGAATCAAACAAGAGTGCCCAGTCACCTTCTTTGAATTTCTTTTCCTTAATGTAATTATCATGCCATCTAGTCCTTTGCTGTTGGACTATATTTGTTCTCTGGACTGCATCATGTCTAATCTCATCCAATTCATTAATTTTCTCCAATCTATGCTTTTTTGCTTCTGTTAGATCAAGTCCTAGCTGGACTGTCGTTTTAAAAGTTTGAATCTGAAACTCTATGGGAAAAAATACTTGTTTTTCATAAACAAGTTCATAAGGAGTATGACCTGTTGTGCTTCTCCATGTAGTTCTATAGGTCCACAAGGCTTCAGGAAGCCTGTCTACCCAATCTCTTCAATGTAAATGAATAGTCTTTGTTAGGATCCCTTCAATGACTTTATTAGTAGATTCCACTTGACCATTTTCTTGTGGATGATAAGGAGTAGATTTTCTGTGTCTGATTTTGTAATTCTCCACCATTTGTTCCACTAGCCTTGATGTGAACTGAACTCCTTGATATGTAAAAATTTCTCTTGGGACACCAAAAAAGTAAAAATATCCTCAAAAAGAAAATTAACTACAGATGCTTCAGTAGAAGAAAGTAATGGCTTGGCCTCTACCCATTTGGTAACATAATCAGTGCAAACTAATATATATTTCTTTTGTCTTGATGGAGGACTAATAGTTCCTACAAAATATAAAGCCCATTTCTCAAAAGGTTCAATATGTACCTGAGGCTACAATGGCATCTCACCTGAAGGAGAATGTTTCCCTACCCTTTGGCAGCTGTCACACCTTTTGACATATTCTTTAGCATATTTAAAAATGGATGGCCAGTAGTATCTTAAATGAAGGATCTTATAAGCTGTCCTTTTATCAGCAAAGTGTCCACCACAAGGTTCTTCATGACATGCCTTGAGGATCTCAGGCATCTCATCTTCTCGAACACATCTCCTAATGATAAAGTTTGGACATGTTTTGTATAACTCATTAGCAACCCATGAATATTTTGCACTGTCATAAATGATCTTTCTTTTGTATCTTGCATTCATTATTGAAGGAAATTTCCCTTAAACTAGATAATTAGCAATGTTAGCAAACCAAGGAGTTTGAGTAGAAATTGCAAAAAGATATTCATCAGGGAATTGATCTTCAACTAGAGTATTGTATTTAATGTTTTGGAGTCTAGATAAGAAATCAGATACTATATTTTGTTTCCTAGGCCTATCTAGAATGGTAATGTTGAATTCCTGTAAAAGAAATAACCATCTTATGACTCTGCCATTAGTAATTGATTTTTTCATTAGATATTTAATGGCAAAGTGATCTGTGTGAAAAAAAGTTTCATAGCCTGTTATATAGTGTCTGAATTTATTTATGGCTTGAACAACAGCTAAGAACTCTTTTTCAGTTACAGTATAATTTAACTCTGAAGGAGTCAAATTTTTACTTGTATAGTAGATGGCATAAGGAATCAGGTCTTTTTGTCCCAATACTGGTCCTAAAGCTCTATCCGAGGCATCTGTTGAAATATGAAAAGGTAATTTCTAGTTAGGTCCCCTTAAAATAGGTGCTTCAGAGATTTTTGTTTTCAGGGTTTCAAAGGCTAACTGACAATCATGATTCAATTTGAATTCACAGTCATTGGTAAGTAATTTGAAAAGTGGAGATGTTATCTTGGTGAAGTTTTCTATAAACCTTCGATAATATCCTGTAAATCCTAGAAAACTCCTAACATATTTTTGACAACTTGGAACAGATAAGTTAGAGATGACTTCAACTTTTGACTCATCAACTCTAATCCCACCCCCTGAAATGTGATGCCCCAAAACAATTCCTTCAGTAAACATCATAAAACACTTCTCATGACTTAGTGAAAGATTTTCTTCTTTACATCTCTTTAAAACTTTTTCCAAGTTTTCTAAGGCTTCTTCAAATGTGTTTCCATAGACTGTGAAATCATCCATATATACCTCTACACAATCATGTTTTAGATCTGAAACGATTCCTAGTACTGCCCTTTGAAAATTTGCAGGTGCATTGCATAGTCCAAATGGCAATACTTGGTAAGCATAGGTACCCCAAGGACATGTAAATGTGGTTTTGTCTTGATCTTCAAGTGCTACTTGAATTTTATTATAACCACTAAACCCATCTAAAAATGAGAAGTACTTTTTTCCAGCTAATGTATCTAACACCTGATCTATGAAAGGTAGGGGAAAATGATCTTTAAGAGTAGCTTTGTTTAATTCTCGGTAGTCAATACATACCCTCCATTTACCTTTTTTCTTTGGCACAATTACCAAAGGAGAAACCCACTGACTATCTGAAATGGGATAGATAAACTTGACATTTAAAAATTTCTGCAATTCTTCTTTAACAATCTCTCTAAGATTTGGATTCATCCGTCTCTGAGGTTGTCTAATTGGTTTACAATTTTCCTCTATGTAGATGTGATGAGTGCAAGTCTTAGGGCTTATCCCTTTCATATCAGTGTACTCCCATGCATATGAAGAAGAATGTCTCTGTAATATCTTGACTAGCTTTTCTTGTTGAGATTTCTCTAGGTTCTTGTTTATGTTTAAAGTTTTACCTGGAAATATCTCAATTGTAGAGCTACCAAATTTATCCATGGAGTAAAGAGACATCTGTCTTGATGATAAAAACTCAATATTGGATTCTTATTGAATTTTTTCATGTTTTTATTCCGAAGAGGATTCAAAATTTTCTAAGGTATTTAGAATCTAGCTATCTTCACTAATTTCTGAAATTGTGAAGAGAGGTTTTATGTCTTCTTCATCCTCAATCCATTGAGTATCATCTAATTCTGTAATTGTTTTCGTTGGAGGATACAAGGTAAATTTCTTGGTTGAACTACCATCAGAGATGTACATATCACCGGATCTACAGCTAATGAAAGCATCAGTTGTACCTAACCTAGGTATTCCTAATATAATAGGATTCCCTCCTAGATTATTCTTAGGAGTTAGGATCATAAAATCCACAGGATACTCCCAAGAATCTAGGGACACTGGAATGTATTCTATTACCCCATAAGGTTTGATCACAGATCTGTTTGCTAATTTTAATAATGTGGGTGTAAAAAGAAGATTAGGAAGTTTCAGTTTATCCTTGATTTGTCTACTCATGGTATTGATTGCTGCTCCTAAATCAATAAGTGTGTTTTGGATCTCAATTCCATTGATGTGTATTTTAACAACTGGATTTCTTGGGTCTAGATACTTTGGAATAGAAATCTCACCCATCATGAGCTATTTTTCCCGCCAGTTGAATTTTCTTTGTCTCTTTGATTATTTTTCTTGTTTTTTTCATGCTGAACTCCTTTATTGTCTTTGCTAAGATTGGAATTTCCTTGATAGCTTGTAATAATGGGATCTTAATACAAACATTCCTTAGATCATCTAGGAAATCATAATTAGGCACCATAATTTGTTTTTCTACACCCCTATCAATTTGTAATCTTTCTGGAAAGGGAGGTGTAGAGGTGGATGTTGATGGCTGCTCTAATATAGGATTTGAAATTATTGGTTCTTTTTGTTTTGATTTTTCAATTTTTGGGTCTTGAAAAGATGTGTTCTCTTCAAGACTTTTATTTGCAAGTAGGTCTTCCTCGGTTTTCTCTTGTATGATCATTTTTTTTTTTTAATCAAATGGGTTCGAAACTGTTGGCCTTATATCATGTATGTGTTCTGAGGATTTTTATTGTTGGGATTTGGTATGGGTTGGGTAGGTAACTGATTTTTTTTCTGAGGAAATGGTAATGGAAGTGGTGGATTTTGATGTTTTGGATTTTAAGGATTCTGTTGAGGATCTTATTGAGGAGGGAAATTTGGATATGGTGGATAAGATGGTGGATATTGATAGTACTCAGAGTATCTTCCATAGGGATTTTGTGCTCCTTGTGACCAAGTTTGAGATTGATTTTGGAATTGGGGACAAGGTTGCTGCCAAGAATTCCAATTTGGTGGGGGTTGATTATACAGTTGATCATGGAATCCTTGTGGTTGAGGTACTTGCCAAGGTCTCCTAGAGACAAAATTGAGAGATTCTGTGGAATTTCTAGGGGTTTATTCTTGAAAGACAACTTTAAGCCTAGGAAGTGAAGGAAAACTCTTGGTCTCATGCTTTTCTGAACAAATTACACAAGTCTCTACTATTTTTTCATCCAAAGGGCACTCTCTCAGGGCATGCTTTTTTCTACATTTGGGACAAAATATTGTTAAGGCATCAGATTCAACTTTTTGCTTGTTTTGTAATTTAAGGGTGTCTATTTGTTCACTAAGACTCCCTAAAATGTCAGATTTGAATTCATCAAGCATATGTCCTATTTTTGCCCTACTTACTATCCCAGAAGAAGACTTATTTTCCCTTGCAAGAGCAGGGTCTCTTGGTCCTTTTACAGTTTTATATTTCCCTCTTGAAAGGTTGATACATAATTCAGCTATTTTAGGTAATGTGCGCTGAGATATATCCCCTTTTCCCATCATATTAAGGATATCTAGCCATTCATCCCTTATTTTCTTCAACAAGAGAGCTTTCAAAGTATCTTGGTCTAAGTTTTCCATTTTTTCTCTTTTGATGTTATAGTAAAACCTCTCCAACAAATATTCCAAATTTTCATCCTCTTTTTGTAACATTTTAAACACTTCCTCCTTATGGTTGACTGGAATAAAGTAATCCAAATACCTCTTTAGAAATGCATGTTTCATGTCTTCCCATGTCCTAACAGAACTGTTGATCAAACTCATAAACCATTTTAATGTTGCTCCTTTCAATGTTGAAGGGAATAGTTTAAGTTTTTGGGCATCATGGAAGTAATCATAGGTTCTACATAGGACTTCAAATTCAAATAGAAAGGTTTCAGGATCTTCACTTTTGATTCCATAGAAGTTTGGAAGGACAGAAGGTGAAATGTTTTTCATAGTTGCATTGGTTTCTTCATCTACTATAGGAAACCCAAAAGAGCTTCCCATTTCCCTTCTACCTCTTCCTCTGCCTCCTTCTTCACCTCTACCTCCTTCTCCTTCTGCACCTCTACCTCCTTGTCCTCTACCTCTACCTCTACCCCCTCCAAATAGTGTATGTTCTCCATTAAAGACTCCTCCTCCCCCTTCTTCTGCCATGGTTGATTCTTCTATGGAAGTAGAAAAGTTTATGTCCCTAACAGGGGTTCCTGAATCTTCTTCTAAGACAGGTTCAGCGGATGAAGTGGAAGGTATTTCTGATGGAATATCTGATCTTAAGTCTTCTGGAATTCTATTATCAGTAAAGTATGGGATTTGGGTTTGAGTTGGAGGTGTGCTGCCTCTTGGTCTTGGTGAAACAAGTGGTGTTCTAGGAATCAAGCTTCTGCTTCTTATGAATCTACCCCTTGAGTATCTTTATCTACGCATATCATTGTTTTTGGGAGGTAAGAAACAAGGCTACCTAGTTACACTTCCCCGGAACCGGTGCCAAAATGTCTACTCAACTTAGTGTTCCTAAATTGATGTCATAAATTGTCAACCAGGGCTAGTAAACTGTTGAAGTGAAGTGCACTATATGTGCCTAGGTATCTTCTTCCTTCTTCATTGTGTTTAGTGTTTTTCTAGTGTTTTTGGTTTTTTGTTTTTATGCTAAGAGTAAAAGAACTAAATTGTTGGCAAAGAGAAGTTATTGATCACACTAAAACAGAACAAAACCTAATCTAAACTATGTATGGCACTTAAAAACAGAAAATGCTAATCAACAGATTGTAAAGCTTGACAAGAAGAATAACTCATAACATTAAACTCAGTCCAATTCATTTCATTAGAGGTATGTTGGAACAAATTGAGAAAAGGATAAGTTTGATGTAATGAAATTCTCTATAATCAACAACAACTTACAATATCACAGAAAAAATCTCATCCATAGTTAGAAATTTGTTGGAACATTTTGAGAAAAGATTATCTGCAACATAGTAAGGAACCCTATGCTAAAATGAATTATGACAGTAAAATTAACCCATTCTGCCACTCAAAATGTTACTATTAAGCCTCATTCAAGGGTTAGAGATCTCTTGGAATAGCTTTGGAAAAAAGGTTGTTTGTAAAATTATGAGAAATTGCAGAACAGTTAAGAACCCAAAGTGATATAACTAATTCTTGTCCATATGATAATGATATGTTAGAAGAGATTAAGAACAAGAGCAGCTTGTAAAATAATGAGGGTCTTTTAAATCTAATTAACAAGACTAGAATCCAATTAACTAATAAAACTTGAAACATAATGAACAAAACTGAACTAAAATGCAATTAACCTCCGAAGTACTATAGCTATATCTCATTCACGTGTTAGTGATATATTGGAACAGTTCATGAGAACAAGATTGATTGTAATATTCGATGTAAGTAAACATAAAACATAATGCTCAGAAAACTGCTTAGATTAAGAATGAAACAGAGCTAAAGTTACTTATCTAGAAAATATGCACAAAGCCTTTCGGACAGTAGGGGCCCTCTACCATTAGATTGGCACACGAATCCTTAACTCCTCAAAATTGCTTCAGATCATGCATCAAAGTTGTACTTATTTCATTAAAGGAAAAACGCTCAGAAACAGAGTATCATAGTCTTTGAGAACTAACAACAAAGCATCAACTAACTAATTGTCTCTCAGTTCACCGAGTTATTCTTATAAGAAAAATACATAACTGTCATTGAGTAGAAATAGGCATAGGTGCCTTTTTCAATCAAAATTGAATTAGAACTCCTGTTGAGGACTCGTACTTTGCCGAAGACATCTGCAGATTCCTTGTCCTTGTAGAAGTATACTTCTTAGTTTTGGCTTCCTCCACGTGCATAACCACTTGCAGACTTTTTCTCAGACTTCGTAGAGGGCAAGGAATGATGTAGGAGAGTTCTGGAATTTAACCATATGTGTTTTTCCTTGAAATGACACCTGTAACCTGTGTGAACATAAAGATGGCTGCGGAATATGCGACTAGCTACAGAATGGCTGCATTCTGTAGCTAAGTCTGATAAAAAATCACTATGACAACAAAACCACAAAATTTTAGTAAGTCAGTCATTGCATGCATTCTTAAAGTAATTTTAATCATCCCTATTTATATTTTAAGCCTATAACTGACAAAGGACAAATGAAATGAAGTGAAATTTGATGAAAGGAAAGGACATCTTTAGGGCTCAACAAATATTTTGAAAATATGGGAACTCTATGGGAAATTAAACTTATGGTAGAGTTCCATAAGTGCAACTGGTGAAAAAATACTCAGAGAATCGAATTGAGGGATTATAAGCATTTGATTAATGGTTTTCGCAAAGATGGTGATCATAATGTTTTGGTTCTGAGCCACCACTCCTCTTTTTATAGGATCATATTGGGCTTAGCACTAGGAGATGTGGTCGGGAAACTCATGAGTTTTGTGGAAAAGTGAAAAGGGGTAACAATGATTCCCAAAACATGATGAGGTGATTTTTATCAGTATATTGTTGTATGAGCCACATGTGCAGTTCATAAACATCGAATTCACACCTGGCATTCGCGATCTTGAAGAAGGCATCTGCGAAAGGAATTAAGTCTAGGCTGAGCTAGGATGTTAGAGAAGAGCTTTCCTCTGCAACGTTTTTCTTGGATTTTGCCTCTTTTGCAACCTATTTCTTGGATTTTTCCTCTTTAGAAACCTATTTATTAAATTTTTCCGTTGGAGCCATTTTTTAAGAAGACAGAAGGAATGGATGGTGATAATATGATGGCTGGGCGACAGTAAAATGGTGACAGAATGATCTGTTGACAAGGAACAATATGCGAAGATAGTGACTAGTAATCAACAGTGAAAATGAGATGAACTGGTAGGAGGTAGGTTTCAATTCGTTTTATAGGTTATAAATGTGCTAACGGTTTGATTATGACTGTAGTGGTTTCAATGGCTTGGGAGCAGACTTTAATGAGCAAGTAGAGTGGGTAAAAATGGTTAGGGATCGAATGTGCAAGTGGATAATGGTCATATTACGTGGTAGGATTTAATTGGCGAAGTGGAAAATGATTAAGGCGTGGGAAAAAATAATCGTTGCAAAACTTTTACTGCTGGCGGATTTGGGAGGGGGTACCTGGCGATTTTTGGTTTTGTGGGGGGGGGGGGGGGGGGCGCGAAATCATGTGGTGGTGACACGTATGAAGCGGTTTACGCCATTAAAAAATATTTTCAAAGAAACCCCCCCACCCCCGCACCCCCTCCATGTTAACGAGAAACGGTGAGGGGGGGTGCAAAGTAAACCTCCATTGTTGATCTGAGCGGGAGAAAGATTTACCATTGAAAAATGTAGTCCTTTTATTGAGCACAATAAGACCTTTTTTTGTTTTCTGACTTAGGTTTAAAAGAATAATGCACTATACAATATTCCTTCTTTGTCAAATATTAAATGAAATTTTAAACTCTTATTAATGAAAATAATCAACATTAATTAATTTAACCTTTGAAAAATGATGCATTTAAACATGCTGCCATGAAATTTATTTTTCAAGACTAAAGCATTTTATTTTTATTTTTTATATTTTCTTCCCTAACATTTTATTTTCTTTTCCTTCATTCTTTATGGAAACTAAATCTAACATTTTATTTTACATGGATGTATAAAATACATTTCATCCATATCCTAACTTAGAATTTTAAATTTATTTTATTGACTAATATGCTAACTTATCAAAACCAAATAATGTTACAATATCGGCTCCAGCTGGGGATTGCTACCCCCTATGGGATGTAGAGAATAAGAAGATCCATGTGCCTTATCCTCAAGCTATGGATTCTTCCCTGTGAAAAACAAAACAGACTAGAAATGATAAGGAAAAATGATAATGTACAATGATGATCTAGGATCTCCTTCAGTACTGTATATAATGTTTCATAAATCTACCATTGACAAGCATTGTAGTGAATTGTCCTTCCAAATTTTATAGAATGAATGTGTTGTTCCCTTTTACCTCTGCAATGCTAAGTGGTCCAAACCAGAGATTGCCGCATTTTCCATGTTTACCTTTGTCTTCCCTCCTATCATCTTATCTCAAAACTAAATCTCCTTCCCTGAAATCTCTCTCCCTAGACTTTCTATCAAAAAGAGTCTTCATATTATTCTAATACTTTCTCAATTTTTATTGAATCTCATCTCAATTTTCATTCAATTCAATAATCTAATTTATTCTTCTAGAGAAATCATCAGGTTCATCAGAAGACTATTGTAAAAACCAAAGTACATGGAAATACAAATTTGTAGGAAAAATGGCCTATTTACCATAGACCAGTTGAAATGGAGACTTACCTGTCGATATTTTGGGAGAAATTATGTTTTCCCAAACTACATAGATTAGATGAATATCCCAGTTTTTCTTATGATTCTCTAAATTTTTCTTGATCACTTTAACTAGCCTCTTGTTAGATGATTCTACAAGACTGTTTCTTTGAGGATAATAAGGGGTTGAATGATGTACTGAAATATGATATTTTTGGAAAAAGTAAATCATATTTATACTACTGAATGTTGTGGAATTTTCAGTCACTATTTGTTGAGAGAAACCAAATATAGAGAGAATGTTTTCTTCAATAAATTTGATTACCACTATATTTGTGGCATTTCTGACTGGAATGGCCTCCACCCAAGTGGTGAAATAGTCTGTGGAAGTTAAAGTCCATTTGTGTTGATTACTTAAAGTTGGGTGAATTTTCCATATAAAATCTAGTCCCCATTGAAGGAACGGTGTTGAGACGACCACTGGAACTAATGGAAGGGTTGCTAGTTTTTTCTTACCAGCAAAAATCTGACACGGAATGTAGGCTCTAACCTTTGCTCCAAATTTTGAAAACGGACTGGGCCAATAGAATCATGTCCTTAGTATTTTTTATATTGTGGCTATCCAAGCATAGTTCCCCCCATATATCCCTACATGAAACTGATCAATGATTCCTTCTATTTATGTTTCTGTTAAGTAGAGTAATAGAATGTTTAGAGGATATTTCTAGTAGAAGTTGGCATTGATAATAAAGTATTTGATAGATTTCAATTTAAGTTTTTTGCATTGGCTCTTTGAAAACTCAATAGGACACTCAAAATTGATTAGAAAATGTACAATTTCTGCACACTAATATGATAGTACAAACTTTTCATCAATGTGAACAGGAACTATTTGAGTTGAAGGAGAAGGTTCTTGTGGGCTCTTTTCTTGAGAATCTTGGGAAGGCTCTTGTGGTTTCTCCCCTTTTTCATTTAAGGAAGGTTCTTGTGGATTCTCCCTTTCTAAATTTGAGGAAGGTTCTTGTGGATTCTCCCTTTCTAAATTTGAAGAAGGTTATTGTCTATGATTCTCAGAGATTTCAAAAATAGAATTTATGCCTAACACTTTGTAATTGGATTTAGCTAACAATTTAGCTAAACCTTGTCCCTTTACTAACTTAGTGGTTTCAATAGTGAGGTCAAACTCAAGGATTTTAGTGATCCACCTTCCTCTTCTTCCATCAGTGTCTAGTTGGGTAAGAATAGTTTTTACAACACTGTTAGGGACATAAGAATAATATATGAGTGAAGGACATACATTATGAAATATTTTAGGGCTTGAAATAGGGCATAAGCCTATTTTTCAATAATATCATAGTTGAGTTCCGCACCTCCCATAACCTTACTGAAAAATGATATGGGTTGATCATCAGAATCTTCATTTTTCTGTAAAAGGACAGCAGCAAGGGTTGTTTCAGAAGCAAAGCAGAATATACTAAAAGGTAAGGAATAATTAGGGTTGGCCAAGGTAGGATCTTCATAAATGGGTTTCTTTATTTGATCAAAAGCATGTCTAGTGGGAATAGTCCATTTAACATCATGATTCTTTTTGAGCATGTCGGTTATGTCTTTAACTATTTTAGCATAGTTAGGGATGAATCTTCTCAAGAAGTTTTTTTTTTTAAGAAGGCTTGGATTTATTTCTTATTTATTGGTAGCGATAATGATTGAATAGAATACACTCTTTTAGGATCTATCACCACTCCTTCATTTGAAATAATGTGTCCCAAAAAATTTCCTTTTTTTGATGGAAAATAAGGACTTCTTAGGATTGAGAGATATTATGAACTTTCTGCACTTGTCAAAAACCTTCATCAAGTGTTTGAAATGTTTCTGATCTAATTCAAGAAAACACTTAGATCATCAAGATAAATAACAACAATTTATTTACCTTTCCAACAAAGGCTAAGCCCATGGCTCTTTGGAACATTTCTCCTACATTTGGTAGGCCAAAATGCATCGTGGCATACATGAATGTACCACAAGGTGTAGTAAACGGCCTGTTCTCTTTGTCTTCTAGATTTACCATTATCTGATTATAACCAGAGAAGCCATCAAGAATAGAAAGTATCTTACCACCTAAAACCTTTTGGATTAACTGAACCATCTTTGGGAGTGGAAAGTTATCTTTTAGAGATGATCTATTAAGTTTTATGAAGTCCACACAGAGTCTAATTTCACCATTCCTTTATGTGACATGAACTAAATTGGCTACCCAATCAGATTATCTTAAGGTAATAATTATGTAGGCATTTAAAATCTTCTTAAGTTATTTTTCTATGGTAGGAAGCAGAACTGAATTAATTCTTCTTAGTTTTTGCTGATAAGGTTTTTCTTTAGGTTTTAATGGGATTTTTATGCTCTACCATAGATGTGTCATAAGTTTTCAGATCGGCATAAGACCAAAAAAAAACATATTTTTAATTCCTAATAAGTTTAATGTATTCAATTTTAACATCAGGAGTTATAGATGCATAAATTTTAATATTTTTAATCTCCTCATTAGTCCCAATATTAGTTTCTTCAATATCATATTTTGTAGAAGCAGAGAGTGGATTTCTAGGAACATCATTTTGATCAAATATCCTTTCTAAAGGAATAAGGCCTTTAGGAATAAAATTATTTGACAACTGTATAATATCATGATCAGTTATTTTTGTGTTTAGATATGAATTTCCTTTTTCTTTAGTAGCTTCATTCATGCCTGATTTATCTTCTCCATTTTGTAAGAGAGAAAATTCATCAATAACTTGGAGGAATGATCCCAATTGCTCATCATCTTCAAATATTTTCCAACACTTTAGATTATCTGGAATGTATGGCCTATATTCGACTTGAATTTGGTATTGTATATGAATTTTGGTCTGGTATCTTAAAAGAACTGGCAGAAATTGCTAAGGAATCTGCATGAATGTTTTAATTTCTAGGAATGAAAGTTATATTAAAAGCATTAAAAGAGTTTTCAATTGTATCTCAAACTTCATTTCTGTAATACCTGAGCCTGGGATGATTTGTTTGACAAAGGTTCCTAACTTGTCTTAATATAACTTTTGAATCAGTAAAGACACTTAAATTTTTCACCTTTAAACTTTTAGCAAATTGCAATCCTAGAATAAAAGCTTCATAATCTGCAACGTTATTTGTAACCTCAAAATATAACCTGCATGATTGAGGGATGTTCTCTTTATCAAGGGAGATTAAAACAATACCTGCTCCAGCTCCATCTTTGGTACAAGATCCATCAAAGAAAATTTTCCAAATATCAGTTTGAATAGATTTAGGAGTTTCAACTACATCCTCAACCTTAAGTTGAGAATTTTGTGAAGTATTTGAAGATAGTTGGAAGAAACTAAAGTCTGGGTCAACGACATAAATGGGGTGGTTTATAGCTTAATCTGATTTGCAGATAATTTTTGAGAATTTGACTTCCCTGTATAACCTAAGGTTTTCTCCCCCATATACAGGAATAGTGGTAAAAGACATCCATTTGACGACTCCCTCCTAGTTTGTCACAACATGATCTTGTTAAAAGAATTCCAAACTTAGGGGGAATATCAATGACTACTATGTCTAATAAAACAATTTTGATTGGTATTTGGTGTAAGGTTACCACTAGGCCTTTTATAATTCCTAAATATTGCACTCTTTTAGAGTCAAAGGTATATAGGTCATGATAAGTTTGAGTGATTTCCAAATTAAGTTGCTCCATAATAACCTTTGGCATAAGATTGTGTGAAGCTCCAGAATCCAACACAAAATTGTCTAGTAAAGAGTTATGTACTTTTAAAGTCACTTAGAAAGGATGTATAGATTCATCGATCATGTTAGAACTAGGACCAAAAGCAATTGTGGGTCTCTCATTTTGTAGACTAATAATGTCCCCTTTAGCATCCACACTAGAGTTTTGGATCCATTTTGAAACTTGACTCTTATATCTAGGGTTTTTAGAAGTTCTGAAAGTGGAATATGAATTTTAACTCTTTCTAGCTCTTTTTCAACATTAAATGCAGACAATATAGTTTTATCAGTTTGCGTAGTATCATTTGGATGATTTAGAGTTTGAATAGAAGTAGTTTGAGTTTCAGCAATTTTCACTTGAGGCTCAATTATGACATGGTTTTTAGGAGGTCTACTAGGACCTGTTCTAGGTATTAAGTTATACCTTTTGTTAAGTTATACAATAAAAAATTTAGAAAAGGCTTGATATTTAGAGACTTCAGAAGTCTCTTGATATTCTCGAGATATTTGACCTTGAGGGATAGGGACAATAATAGTATGAATAGATGTATTTTCTATGTTATTAATATCTTCAGTGATTGATACATTTTTATCATTGGGTTGTTGATAATCAATCAAAAACAGTGTAGGTACTTGTTGATCATTGTTCGGTCTCTGAAGAATTTGTAATTGAGGAGCCTTTTTGAACTAACCTTGAATCTGTGTTTGGGGTCTAGCAATAGTTTGTTGGATTGTTCTAGGTTGTGTTTCAATATTAGAAATCCTATTTGAAAGGATCTAAGATGTGATGTGATTTCATCTATTTTTGAGTCTTCACTTTTAGATTTATAGGAAGAATAAGCTTCCTAAATTGATTTTAATTTTACTTGGACTTTTTCAGCTTGGCTTTTAACTTAGTTGAGGCAAACCTATTTTATTTGACATCTATAGCATTTTTTTCATGTCTTATAAGGTGTGAGTTGTTCTGTAATATCCCAAAAGGGAGAATGCAGTAATACTGAAAGACAATATAAGAACTGCAACTAAGTAAACAATAAATCTAAAGACAACACTAGAGTATACAGAGAAGTTGATCCTTTTTATTATGTGGAGAGGATTCAAATACACAATGTACAAATATGAGGGAATCTAGCCAAAGAGATTGCCTAGAATCACCCTGCAAACATGTTACAAATAGCACTACATAACTACTGAGATTAGAGGGAGCAATATTGCGTTGTCTCTTTTGTTGTTGATGTACATGAATTTTCTGCAAAAGAAAATGTAGATCTATGGAGCACAGGAGCTCTGATGATTCCAAGATTCAAGATCTGGCCAATGTGATGGGAACCCAAGATAACCCAGAAAGGATTTTCTAGATCTACAACTTTGGAAATTCACCCTCCTAGGGTTTGATCCTTTAAGTGATCGGTTATATAGATCTAAAGCTAGATCTGATCCAACAATGGCTGCAATATGTTATAAAAATAGATATTTGCTTTTAGGGTTGATCCCTCTTTCAGATCTACAAGCTAGGAGCTTCAGATCTTGTCTCCTCTTCTTCCTCCTTCAAGTTGCAACAACTGAATATGAAGCTGCTACAAAAACTGTGATGTACAAGAGGGAGAGGCTCTATTCCTACTGAAATGTGATTCAATAAGCTCCAGGCTGATGGAAATTGTGATGGCAAGGTGAGGGGATGGTCCCTCATAGTATTGCTAGCTGAAATATTAGTAACTTCGTTTCTCCTCTGGATCCGCAATGATGGACTATGCAATCCTTGATGGGACTGCTACTAATCCGAATTAAATAATGTTTTACCTGATGCCAGATCTGAAATGAAGCCCCGGGATTGTTGATCTTCAAGCCCACAGCGATAGGAATAATTCTACACCGGTTCTCCAGCTATTAATCCTAAAATACTGAAGACAACCTCCACATCCCAAACTGATCTTCAAAACTACGTAATTACTGAAGGTAGGTGTTCTGCAGAGAATGGAAATAATGTGGCACCAATGCCTGATCGTGAATGAAGTACAAACCTCTTCCAAGAGCTACTCAATGAAAGAGGTTGGATTCCCGACCAGGAACACTAAGTGCTAAACATCACTTGCAATCTTAACTAAACAGCCAAAGAAAGCATGGAATGTCAAATGAAAATTCTAGATCCAAATGTACCTTTACATGAATAATCAAAAGCATGCCTCCATTGTTGTCTTCGTATCCTTTATAAAGTTTATGAACCTTCCCATGATTTGGCCCACCTCTAAACTGCATTGTGCATGTGGACATAATCCTCCATGTTTGACTGCGTTGTCTCTCCAAGTCATCCATTATGCCTACATGCAATGTACACCCTCTCCATAATGTGTGCATTAATTTCACTACTTCCTCCATCACTTCATCATGAATGCTCTATGATCTCACATTAGATGTCTTCCATGATCTTAGTTGACTGCTTCAACCTCCATGATCTTGTTGTGTAACCAGCTCCAAAAATAGAAGAAAAGAGATATCAACGCCTTAGAAATGAGCCACTTCGAGGGGGCAACCTCCAATACATTACATAAATGAAGAATTCTTGGATGATACAATTTACGAAACCTCCTTTCTATATATAGGAGTCCATGGGGCCATAATGTAATCCTAGTGGGCCACAATGTAATCCTAGCCGACCTAACAATAATAATTTAAGGGCACAATAATAACAAATGGGGGTTACAAGGGTACAATAATAACAATAAGGGGTTTACACTAACAATAATAAGGGGCTATACTAGTGATATAGGGACCTAACATGCCCCTCTCCTTCCAAAAAGTGTTGTCCTCAACACTTGAGTAGCTCCGGGTGCTTCTGTATAAAATTCTCATCCTCCCATGTAGAATCTTCAGTGGGTAAGTTCTTCCACTTGATGAGATACTTTGAAATTGATCGATTCCGTAGCTGTCGAGTTCTTGTTTCCATGACCGCTTCAGGTTCCAATATGATTTTTCCTTCCTCATCAAGTTCTGGAAATATTGTTTGAACTGGAAGATTTTCACCTATAACCTTCTTTAAGCATGAAACATGGAAGATTGGATGCACTCGTGAAGAAGCAAGAAGCTCCAATTTGTATGCCATAGTACCAATCTTTTGCAACACCTTGTAAGGACCATAGTACTTTGGCGATAATTTATAATCCTCCTTAGCTTTCTTGAGGGACATTTGTTTGTATGGTTGTAGCCGTAAAAATACCCAATCTCGTACATCAAAACTTCTCTCGCTGCGATGTTGATCTGCCTGTTGTTTCATTCGATTTTGTGCCAAATTCAGGTTATCCTTTAAGAGTTGGAGAATTTCTTGCTGATGCTAGATGTGATCTTCCACTGCTTGAACCTTTGAATTTTTTCTTAAAGATGATGTGATGGATGGTGGATGATATCCATAAAGTGCCATAAATGGGGTCATTTTTGCTGCAGTATGGAAGGAAGTGTTATACCACCGTTCAGCAAGAGGTAACCACTTGACCCATTGTGTTTTTTTATCAGATACAAAACAACGAAGATATCCTTCCAAACATTTATTTACGATCTCAGTTTGACCATCAGATTGAGGATCATAAGATGAGCTATGAGCTAATTGAGTACCCAAACAAGAAAATAACTCCGTCCAAAAATTTCTAGTAAAAATGGGATCTATGTCGCTCACAATAACCCTTGGCTTCCATGTAGCTTTTGAATTCTATCCATAAATGTAGTAGAAACTGTACTTGCTTTAAATGGATGAGATAATACACAAAAGTGTGCATAATTGGTAAGTCTATCAACTACCACCATGATGACACTCTTTCCTTCGGACTTAAGTAAACCTATGATAAAATCCATTGAAATATCCTCCCAACGTTGACTTGGAATGGATAAAGGTTGTAGAAGTCTCGGGGTCTTAATTGTTTCCACTTTATTTTGCTGGCAAACCAAACATTCCGCCACAAACTTTTGAATATCAGATTTAAGGCCATCCCAAAAAAATTCTTTCTTCACCCTGTGGTAAGTTTTTAAAAATCCTGAGTGTTCTCCTAAAGGAGAAGTGTGCAATTCCAGAAGAATCTTTTGTTTTAGTTGGGAATTCTTACAAAGATATAAGCGATCTTTGTACCATAAGGAATCATTTTCCAACTAAATGTATCAGATGTACTAGGATCTTGCTGCAACTTTTGAATGAGTGTCCATACATCTTTGTCCTTCTTCCATTCATCTCTTGCTTCGGTTATCCAATCTGGTTGGATAATAGAAATGGCACAAAGCAATGCTTCCACCTCTTCATTCTTTCTTGAGAGTGCATCTGCAACAACATTAAGGTTTCCTTTTTTGTATATTATTTCAAAGTCATAACCCAACATCTTCGTGACCCATTTTTGCTGCTCTTCGGAAGATATTCTTTGTTCCAAAAATTGTTTAAGACTATCATGATCAATTTTTACCTTGAAGTGTCTTCCCATTAGGTAAGTTCTCCATTTCTTTGGTGCATGCGGTATTGCTAACATTTCCTTCTCATAAATAGGTTTCTGTAAATACTTTCCTTTGATTGGACGACTTTCAAAAGCAATGGGTCTTCCTTCCTGCATTAAAACTGCACCAATTCCATTTCCTGAGGCATCACATTCCACAATAAAGGTTTTTTGTGAAGTCTGGTGTAGCTAAGACCGGTGCTAGGAACATTTCCTCTTTAAGACGTTCAAAGGCCTTAGTTGCTTCAGGAGTCCATGAAAATGCATCTTTCTTCAATAATGTTATTAAAGGTGCTGCTATTCTCCCATAATTCTTAACAAACTTGCGATAATACCCTGTTAACCCGAGAAATCCTCGCAACTGCTTTATGGTTGTGGGGACTTTCCATTCCTTAATGGCTTTAATTTTGTTAGGGTCTACTTTAGCACCCTCGTGAGATACAATATGACCCAGATATTCCACCTCTTGTACTCCAAAGAAACATTTGGATGTTTTTGCATATAATTGTTTCTCCTGCAATAGTTTGAGCACCCTGTCAACATGTTCAACATGATCCTTCCAAGACCTGCTGTAGATTAGTATATCATCAAAAAATACTAGCACAAATTTTCTAAGGAAGGGTTTGAAAATGGAATTCATCGACCCTTGAAATGTAGAAGGTGCATTGGTAAGGCCAAAAGGCATGACCAAAAATTCATAATGACCCTCATGAGTTCGAAATGTTGTTTTGGAATATCTTCAGTCTTCATTCTAATTTGATGATATCCTGAACGAAGATCCAACTTGGTAAAATAAATTGCTCCATGTAATTCATCCAATAATTCATCGATCACAGGAATGGGAAATTTATCTTTAATGGTGAGCTTATTGAGCTCCCTATAATCCAGACACATTCGCCATGATCCATCCTTCTTGTGTACCAATACTACAGGAGCAGAGAAAGAACTTTGACTAGGTTGAATTATCCCCGCCTCTAACATTTCTGCAATCATACGTTCAATTTCGCTCTTTTGGAAGTAAGGATATCTATAAGGCCTGATGTTTGGAGGAACACTTCCTGGAATCAAATGAATAGCATGATCATGATCACGAATAGGTGGGAGTCCTTTGGGGGTTTCAAACACCTTGGAATGATTGTCCAAGACTTGTTGGAGATCTGCAGAAATAGATGATTTTGATGTCGCAACTTCTAGAGAGCATAATTGTGCAATTACGCCTTGTTGTTCTTTCTTTAGAAGCTTTGTCATGACATTAGAGCTTATTATCCTTCCTGGCTTCCCTTCAATACCTCGTAATTCGACTTCCTTTCCTTCTGAAAAAAATTTCAAGAAATGTTCTTGAAAATTAAAAGCTACCATCCCCAAAGATTGTAACCATTGTACTCCTAGTACAACATCAACACCTCCCATAGGAATGGAAAGCATTGGACTAGTCAATACATATTCCCACATGGTTAGCTTAATATTATGGAATTTTCCAGAGCAATTTATAGTTCCTCCATTTGAAACCATCACTTGACATTCTGGTGCTGGGTATAGGAAACAATTTAATTCCTTGGCTACCTTACAATGAATAAAATTATGGGTGCTACCTGAATCAATCAAAATTATTACCTTTTTCTTCTTGATTTTCCCTTGTATATTGAGAGTTTAAGGAGTGGTAATTCCTACCAGTGCATTACATGATATGGTTGGATTCATTTCTTCCTCTTCTAGGGTTGGTTCCTGGTGTATATCCTCTTCTTGTTCATTTTCTTCTTCCTCTTCACAATCTATGTAAAATAATTTCTTCTCAGCACACTTATGACCTTTAGTGTATTTGCTATCACAACTGTAGAAAAGCCCTTTTTCTCGTTTTTCTTCCAATTTTTGTGGTGTCAACCTTATAGGTTGTGGAAATCTAGATGTAGCAACACTTCCTTCTTTATAGAATTGAGTGGTAGGCTTCCTTGTCACCATTATTTTACATTCAAATTTTCTTGCCAACCTGAATGCCTTCTCCAATGAATCTGGTTCCAAAACACGAACTTCATGTTGGATTTTATCCTTTAAAGTGCGTATGAAGAGATCGATCCTGTGTTCCTCTGGAATATCAGTTACCCTTATATTCAATTTTTGGAAGTCCTAAATGTGCTGCCCCACTAAACCCTTTTGTTTGAGATTTATCAATTGGCTAAAGAAGGTGTTGCTCTTTGTATCCTCATAATGTGCTATCATTTCCTCCATAAAAATTGACCAAGTGACAATTTTTTTACGAGAGCAAATCCATCGATACCATACAAATGTATTTTGTTCTAAATTTAAAGTTTCAATGCGTACCTTTTCTGTGTTTTTCACATTATGGAGATCAAAATATTGCTCCATCTGTAGTATCCATTTTACAGGATCCTTTCCATCAAACTTCCTCATATCCATTTTTGGAATATGGTGGTTCTTCCCTGCAACAATAGAGTTTATGAAATCACGATTAACATTTATCTTGTTCTCATCATGAGTTTCCTCTACTATCTTTTCACCATTAGGAAAAATTTCTTGTATCAACTTTCCCAAACCTTCGATGTCTACTTTTAGATCCTTCTTCATGTTTTCCATGTTGTCTTTCATTTTTTCATCGATCTTAGCTTCCATTCCCACTTCCATGCCATCCATCTTAGATTCCAGACCATTCATATTAGCTTCCAATCCTTTCTTCAAAACTTCCATTTCATTTTTTGTTGTTCCTTGCGAGAGCGAAATTTGTTGCACTTGCTCTTGTAATTTTGATATGTCATGTCGCCATTCTTCGTCTTCATGAGTCATAGTAGAACCTTCTAAAGGCCTAATGGGTGTTGAATTATTTCTTGGGGCCATTATTTAGAACCCAATACTGATACATATTCTACAATATGCCCTTGGAATCAATTCAAATTGATTCTTCAAACAAGAATTATGAAATTTGGAAAAACATACACACCTTTTTCTTTCTTTTGAGGAGCTTGATATTGAAATTGGATTATCTCTATGATTTCGGCTCTTCAATATCTAAATTTCGGTACTGAAGTAGCCCTCTAAATTATCTTTCGAATGCCATAGGTCTGACCTGATTTGGATTCTCCAAGACAAAGCTGTGTCCAATCTCCCACAATGACCTAATTATGGACTGGTTCAGTAGAGCGAACTTGTACAACTTTCCACGTGCCACTGTTTTGTCCTTTATCTCTAAAATTGATAGCCAAGAAACTACAGTATGTGTACTTATGAGAACTTTTTATGGCACTCCAATCCAATGCCCAGAGAGAGAGTTATTGAACTTTTCCCACAATCACCTCTTTGAGATGAAATTCAGGATCCTGAAAAAGAACTACCTTCCACAGATCATATCTCCAAAAATATTGCGAACCAAGCTCTGAATTTTTTTTTAAAATTTCCTCACGATTTCAGCTTCATACCATACGAGTTTCATATTCTGAACCTTCGTAGAAAAAAATTTATAGCGCAAATTCCACGATGACCTGTTTAGGAGCCTGAAAAAAGACCTAACTTCCATAGATCATATCTACGAAAATATTGTGAACCAAGCTCTGCAATTTTTAGACAATCTTCCTCAGGAATTCGGCTTTGCACCCTAAAAATTTCAGCTTTTGAAACTTCGTAGAAAAAATTTATAGCTAAAATGCCACGATGACTTGTTTGGAGCAGTGAAACCTTAGAATCCAAAGCTCTGATAACAAATGTTGTGTAACCAGCTCCAAAAATAGAAGAAAAGAGATATCAATGCCTTAGAAATGAGCCACTTCGAGGGGGCAACCTCCAATACATTACATAAATGAACAATTTTTGGATGATACAATTTACAAAACCTCCTTTCTATATATGGGAGTCCATGGGGCCATAATGTAATCCTAGTGGGCCATAATGTAATCCTAGCCGACCTAACAATAATAATTTAAGGGCACAATAATAACAAAATGGGGGTTACAAGGGTTCAATAATAACAATAAGGGGGTTACACTAACAATAATAAGGGACTATACTAGTGATATAGGGACCTAACAAATCTATCTCATTAATGAGACATGATCTCCACTCCATTCACATTAGTAGTTGATCCACTACCCCATTATGTAGATCTAGGCTTAATAAATCCACATTCACACGTAAAAAGTGGATATTTATTCATATTGAGGATTATGGGTCCCTCCACCCTTTTATTTACTTAATTAATTTAGAAAAATAAAAACTCTAATATTCCAAATATTACGTGAAAATTTTGGGAATATTACAGTCCTGCCTGGAAAAATGTTGCTTGTCCTCAAGCAATTGCAAAATTAGATGCAAAGCCATCTATTCCCCTCCAAATGGCATCCACATAAGGAAGGCCTCCTCTATTTGCTGCAACATGTCATGCATGTTTGGTTCCAATGTTGTCTATCAAAATTTCATAGAATGACCTCCAACTGTATGGTTATATGTCCTTCTTTCACCATGAGGTACCAAGTGACAACAATATGATGTCCAACATCCTTGTTGAGCCCTGAAATTGTCTTCTCTTTTGCCAAAATTCACTTCATTTCATCATTCCTTTATCATATTATAAACCTAAAACTCAATGAGAATGACTAAAATTACTTAAAAGTTGCATACAATGATTAAATTATTGTATTTTTGTGATTTTGCTATCTTAATGATTTTTGAACAGTTTTAGCTACAAAATGCAGTCATTTTGTAGCCAGTCAGGTGTTTCGTAGTTGTTTTGGTGTTTACATATGTTACAGGTGTCATCTGGAGAAAATTCACACATAGGTGGATTCCAAATCTTTCCTACATCATTCGTTCCCTTCCACGAAGACTGGATCGATAGCTGGAGGTACCTATGCACGTTGTCAAAGAAAAATTCAAGCAAACTATCTCCTACAAAAATCAAGACTCCTGATTTTGCTTTACAACAAATCAGGAATCCTAAAAGAGTTTCAATTTGATTTTGACTTTAAAACTACACCTGCGCCTACTTTTTTTCAATGTTAGTTATGTAATTGCATATAAATTCAGCTCGGTAATTCCGAGAAAGACACGTTTGATACATATTTATCATTACTGTGATACTCTATTTTTTATCGTTTTGATAATAGGAGTAAAACTTTGATGATGTTCTGAATACAACCTTGAGGAGTTAAAGGATTAATGTTGAATTGATAGCAGAGGGCCCCTGCTATTCGAGGAAGCTTTACATGTTTTCTAGATAAGTAGTTTTCAATTCTATTTTTTCATATTTTCTTACTTAGACTGCTTTTTGAAATTGTATCTTTTAACATTATGTTTTATGTCATTTTCTTAGATAAAAGATCCTCATGATATTACAGTTAGTCTTTTTGTCAAGTTCTTCCAATATATCTCTATTAAATGAATGGGATTTAATTGTAATATTCTGAGTTACTAGCATTTCAGTTTCTGTTATTTAGATTAAGAAGATCCTCATTATCTTACATTTATTCTCTTTCTCAAACTCTTCTAATATATCACTACTATATGAATGGGATTTAGTTGTACTATTTTGAGTTATTAGCATTTTCTGCTCTCCAACTAGATAGAAGATCCTCATCTTATGACACACAGTCTTTTTTAAAAGCTCTTCCAACAAATCTCTAAATCACGAATAAGAATTAGTTGTAATACTGTGGGTTATTGATTGTTTGTTTTATAGAATATCCTTATGACATTATGCCTAATCTCTTTCAACAAAATGTTCCAACAAACCTCTAACTCATGAAGGAGATCTAGTTGTAATGTCATAAGTTGTTTCAAGCATTTCATAGGAGATCCTTATTACATTATAGTAATATTTTTCTCAAGCTATTCCAATACACTTCTATCATATGAATGAGATTTCACCATAATGTTCTAATTTACTGTTTTATTTTAATGCTTCTTTCATGTTTTAGGAAGATCCTCATTGCATTAGAATTTAATCTCTTTCACAAGCTATTCCAACTAATCTCTAACTAAATGAATAAAATTGAGTTATAGTGTTTTGAGTTACCTTTCATTTTCATGAATGTTCATTTGAAAGCTATAATATCCATGGATTGGGACTCTCTGTTTTCATCATTTTTTTATTAGGGACAGAACTTGTAACTAAACTCTGTTTTGATTCATTAAATTTTCCTTTTTGACATAGATTTAACTTCATCTTCTTAGCATAGAATAGCATACTAGGAATCAAACATAAGAAAACCCAAAAGATTAATAAAACACTGAAAACAATGAAATAATAAAATGGGTACTTAGTCACATATAATGCAAGTACACTTCATCAGTTTACTAGCCCTGGTTGATAATTTATGCTATCAATTTAGGACACTAAATTGACTAAACATTTTGGCGCCGTTGCCGGGGAAGTGTAACTAGGTAGCCTTATTTCCTATTTCCCAAAAACAATGATATACGTAGAGAAAGAGATTCAAGGGGTAGATTTTTAAGAGGTAGAAGCTTAATTCCCACAACTCCACTCACTCCAACAAGACCAAGAAGCATCACACCTCCAACGCAAACCCACATTCCATACTATACTAGTCATAGGCTTCCAAAAGTCTCAAGATCATATATCCCATCAAGAAGATCTCCCACTTCATCCACTGAAGCAATTCTAGAGGAGGAAGATACAAGGACTCCTACAGAAGGGATAACCTTTTTCACTTCAACAGGGGAACATATTCCAGCAGAATACTTACAAATCCCTAGTGAAGAGGAAGAAGAGGACTATTTCTTTAGTATACCCTTGATAGAAGAACCAGTAGAACAACTAGCTCTTCCAACTGAACCCTATATCAGTTCAGAAGAATCCATCATGGCAGAAGAAGGGGAGGGAGAAGTCTTTAATGGAGAACATACACTATTTGGAGGAGGTAGAGGAAGAGGCGGAGATAGAATAATAGGTAGAGGTATAGAAGAAGGTAGAGGAAGATGAAATGCAAAAGGAGGAAGAGGTATAAGGGAAACTGGAAGTCCTTTTGGATTCATATAATAGATGAAGAGACTAATGCAACTATGAAGAATATCTCACCCTCTGTTCTCCAAAACTTTCATGGAATAAAAAGTGAAGATCCTGAGACCTTCTTATTTCAATTTGAAGTTCTATGTAGAACCTATAATTACCTACAAGATGCTCAGAAACTTAAAATGTTCCCTTCACCATTGAAAGGAGCAGCATTAAAATGGTTTATGATTTTAATCACTAGGTCTATTAGGACATGGGATAAAATGAGAAAAGCATTTCTAGACATATATTTGGATTACTGTATACCAGTAAATCATAAGGAGGAAGTGTTCAAGATGATGCAAAAAGAGGATGAAAATCTGGAAGATTTGTTGGAAAGATTTAACTATAACATCAAGAGGGAAAAAATGGAAAACTTAGACCAAGATACTTTGAAAGCTCTTTTTTTGAATGCAATTAGGGATGAATGGATAGATATTATTAATATGATGGGGAAAGGAGACATATCTCAACTTTCATTACCTAATATAGTAGAACTATGTATTAATCTCTCAAGAGGAAAATCTAAGATTCTAAAAGGACCAAGAGACCCTGCTCTTGCAAGGGCAAGCAAATCTGCAGCTGGAACAGTAAGTAGGGCATAGATAGGAAATATGCTTGATGAATTCAAAACTGACATTATAGGGAGTCTTAGTGAGCAAATAGACACCCTTATGTTACAAAACAAGCAGAAAGCTGAAACTGATGCCTTAGCAATCTTTTTTCCCAAATGTAGAAAGAAGCATGCTTTAAGAGAGTGTCCTTTGGATGCAAAAGTAACAGATACTTGTGAAATTTGTTCAGAAAAATATGAGACCAAGAATTTTCCCTCAATCCCTGGCCTTAAAGCTGTCTTTCAAGAAGAAACAATCAAAAATTCCACAGAATCTCTTAAATTTGTCTCTAGAAGACGTTGGCAAGGACCTCAAACACAATGGTTTAGTAATCAAATGTATAATCAACCCCCACCTAATTGGAATTCTTGGTAGAAACCTTGGCCCAAATTTCAAAATAAATCTCAACCTTGGGCACAAGGAGCACAAAATCCTTATGGAAGGTTCTCCCAGCATTATCAATATCCACCCTCTTATCCATCATATTCAAACTTTCCTCCTCAACAAAATCCTCAGCAGAATCCACAACATCAAAATCAAAATCAAAATCCACCACTTCCATTACCATTTCCTCAAAAAGAAAATCAATTACTTGCCTAGCCAATACCAAACCCCAACAATAAAAATCCTTAGAATACATATATGATAGAAGGTCAACAATTTCCAACCTATTTGATTACTCCTTTAGATCTTAATGATGTCCAACTTAGGTCTGGAAGAATACTTGAAAGAAAGAAACCTTTTGTAGTTATACAAGAAAAAAATAATTCCGAGGAAGACTCTCTACAGTTAAATAAATTTTTTGAAGGAAACACATCTCTTCAAGACCAAAACATTGGAAAAGAAAAACATAAAGAACCAATAAATTCAACTCCTATGTTAGAACAGCCATCAACATCTACTACTACACCTCTTTTTCCTGAAAGATTAAAAATTGATAGGGGTGTAGAGAAACAAATTATGATGCCTAACTATGATTTCCTAGATGATTTAAGAAATGATTGTATTAATATTCCATTATTACAGGCCATCAAGGAAATCCCAATTCTAGCAAAGACAATAAAAGAGTTGAGTATGAAAAAAACAGGAAAAATAATAAAAGAGATAAAGAAAATACAACTGGTAGGAAAAATAGAAGACATAATGATGGGAAAGATTTCCATTCCAAAATATCTAGATCTCGAAAATCCGGTTGTTAAGATACATATCAATGGAATAGAAATTATAAACACACTTATTGATCTAGGAGCAGCAATCAATATCATGAGTATGCAAATCATGGAAAAAATAAAACTTCCTAATCTTTTTTTTACACCCACATTATTACAATTAGTAGAGAGATCTGTAATCAAACCATATGGGGTATTAGAATACATTCCAGTGTCCTTATATTCTTGGGAGTATCCTGTGGATTTCATGATCCTAACTCCTAAAAATGATCTAGGAGGACATCCTATTTATTAGGAAGACCTTGGTTAGCTACAGCTGATGCTTTCATTCGCTGTAGATCTAGTGATATGTACATATCTGATGGAATTTCAACCAAGAAATTCACCTTGTATCCTCCAGCAAGAACAATCACAGAACTAGATGATACTCAATGGATTGATGATGAAGAAGATATACAACCTCTCTTCACTATTTCATAAATTAGTGAATATAATAAGATTCTGAATACCTTAGAAAATCATGAATCTTCTTCAGAATACAAACGTGAAAAATTTCAAGAAGAATCCAATATTGAGTATTTTTCATCAAGAAATATGAATCTTTACTCCATGGAAGAATTTGGCAGCTCTACAATTGAAATATTCCCAGGAAAAACCTTAAACATAAACAAAAACCTAGAGAAATTTCAACAAGAAAAGCTAGTCAAAATATTACAGAGACACTCTTCTGCATATGCATGGGAGTACACTGATATGAAAGGGATAAACCCTAAGACTTCCACTCATCATATCTACATAGAGGAAAATTGTAAACCAATCAGACAATCTCAGAGAAGGATGAATCCAAACCTTAGGGAGATTGTTAAAGAAGAGTTGCAGAAATGGTTAAATGTCAACTTTATTTATCCCATTTCAGACAACCAGTGGGTTTCTCTTTGGGTGGTTGTACCCAAGAAGAATGGTGTTGGAGAGGTAAATCCCCTGTGTGGACAGAGGCGATCCCTACTATCCCAGATTGGGTCTAGCAACAATCAGACACACAGTGACATAGATCTCTAGTTACAAAAATGACAAAACATAACAAGTTGCCTACCTCAGGTCCTACACAATGGTCGTTGAAGAAAGGATGATGCTTCCCGTCCTCCGATTTGGCAGATCACAATCCTTCTGCTTAACACATCCGAACACCTGCACACATCCAAATAAACACAATGATACACAACATAGAATCTAAATATTGTAACCATACATCAGTCAGAGAGGATTTAATTCATTGCATAAAAAACAAAGACACATGAATGAAACCATAATCAAAGTCATTTATCATTAATAATAACAAAGAAAGATACAACCCAAGGCTCTGATGCTGGATCTCCCTTCGGCAGGTCGATAGAGGAGCACGTCTCAATGAAGCTCGTCGGGAATGGGACAAAGCTCTCTCTCTTCGGCTTGGCTCTCAAAGGGTGTCCGACGATAGTCTCCTTACTACAGATTCAGCTCTTGCTTCTAGCTTGCTAAGGGAAAATGGTAAGATTATATAGATGGTGGAAGGGGAGTTGGGATCTCTACAATTGTGGGATTGGCCCTATCCTCAAGGAAGATTCCATTATAGGTGGAAAACCACCTCCCATACATGGAGATCCGGAGCCAAAATTCCCAACTCATTTTAGAGACTCGTTCAGGAGTTTTTTGGAATCAAACTTCCGCCACTGATTTTTAAAAAACAATCCTTATTAAGCTTGGCAGGAGCAATACACTAGGGCAGAGCACCAGTTGGTGCACCCTCTTTGGTGGATTTTCCTGATTGGCGCGAGGGCTGAACTGGCTAGTCGTGCCAAGGCCAAAAGATCAATTTTTAGGGTTTTTCAAAGGAAAATTTCTTCAGAGGAATGATTTTCCTTGTCAAGCGGGGTGCCATGAAAGTGGTTTCAAGTTATGTCACTGCTCACAGGTCACAGAAAAGTCCCTCCAATGTGTGAGATGGGGGATTACAGGAACGGTGAAAAATTACTGTGTAACAAATGCCCCCTAAAGCATGAGGCTTGAGAGAGAGAGAGGGGTGAAATTCTTTATGAGAACGTGCCCAACTGAAAAAACTACGGTTGGAAAACCTGCGTAGCCAAATACAATTGATATCTCAAATACATGATACGTGGTATGGGCGCAGCCATCCATAACATAGTATACAATAACCAGGATCCAAGGTATGGACACAACCATCCAAAAAGGATCAATAAGAAGACTCAGGTATGGTCGCAGCCATCCAATCAATGAGTCACGTAGCCAATCATGATAATCCACAAAATCTGTAGCCTAGAATCCATCAGATGAAACCCAGGGTCTTGCGCTCCATCTCGACCTGTACAGAGTACAAGTCCTAGCATGTGAATATGTGAGCTGAAGTCGAACATGCAAGAACATCGTCTTATTACCAGCCAATGATGAAAGCCGTTAACAGATGTGAGAGGAACCACCAATAATGATAATGGCCCTCAAGGTACTATAGGTACAATCCATGGAATGTGAACAGTGAGCTAGCATTGAACACCCACAGAATCATTCGATCGAAGGCCAATGATGAAAACCTTGCGTCGAATGTGAATAACCTGCCATTGAGGCATGCAGGCTCTAAGGTACCTAAAGGGAGTCTCTAGATCATCTTCCTGGATAATGAGCTGAAGTTGACAGGAAGTGACCTTGATTGAAGGTGGGCCATAATGTTTCCCAGATCATCAACATGAGACAGAGGGACATAATGTTTGTGAATCAGGATCAGTAGAGAATCAAAGGAGGGTTGAAAACTGCAGAGGTCAAATTTTCTTGAACATATCGGCAACACGACACTGGATTTGGCAGTATTTGACATCAAAATATCTGAGGTCATGATGACGAGGCAGAGAGAAGATGAGTGGTCAAAAAGGATAACCCAAACCCATGGAGGCAAACAGATAACGAGATGAGATGTCCCCGACCCGACACTAATGCAGACAAGTGCCATGTTCACGAGCGACATACTGCCGACACGACGATGATACTGGTTTCATTTTTCCCCGCCATTTCTGGTGAGTACCCTAATTATTTTTTATAACAATCTTGAAGGGGATAGCATCTGCTTGTGATATAATTTTTTCCTTTAGACAAATCCAACCTAGAACATTTAACAAGCCCTAGGGAGGAGGAACTCAAGTATCGTCATTGCGACGGAGTCCGATGTCATCAGGTTTTAACAAGTCTGAAAAAGGAATAAATCAACATCTTTTCATGTTTAGAGAGTTTGAAAAGACAGCGGAAAAGTAAACTCCAATAGCCCCTTTTCGTAGATAGTTCCTCATATCCGAAAAGGTAGAAAACTATGTCCGAGAAAACCTCCTAGTCGCGATAAGCTAGGGTATTCCTTTTTTGTAAATAATCTATCCCAACCCGAAAAAAGGGTAAACGTATACTGGGTAGATGCCGTTTCGCAGAAAATTTAACGAGATCAAAACGACAAGCAACTCGGCAATCTTTTCATGTTTAGAGAGTCAGAAAAGAGCTAAAAGATGACTCCAATAGTGACTTTTTTCGTGTTTTTACCGAGTCCGAAAAAGTATAAAATACAACTTGTATCGTCGTCCTAATCATGTGAAAACGTGTTGCTGCACAAGAAAGCAAGCGTAAAACCCATTTTTCGACAAAATATAATAAAATAATAGAAAAATAAGCTTCAGAACCTATTTTGATCTTGAAAATTTATAAATATGCCAAAAATAGTAAAAACATATTTACTTTTACTTTTTACCTCTTGTGGAGAGCAACAGTGAGTTTTTCCTGTGCGAACTTGCAACGACGATTGTGGACGATCCAGTGCGTCATTTTAGTTCTCGTTTTTTCTAGGTAAGAAGCGCTCCCCTTAGCTATGTTTTAATCCATTTTTTTTTATAGAATTCCACTATGATTTTGGATCCCTAAGGGGATATTTGCAAATTTAGGGCTCGCCCAATTGGCGCGGGTATTAGGCATGGACTCGTGCCAATTGGCTCCTTTTTGCAAAGGGGTCGTGCCAATGGCGCAACCTAAATTTCCGCTCAATTTTTACAAAAAATGAACCAATCATCTGGATTTTTGAGAGTTCATGGGATCTAATAAAGTGTTTGTGACAATTTTGGTGTAGATACACAGTCACAATGGTGATAGAATGGAAAGAAAGGGAGCATAGTGAAGAAGATGAAATGGCCATGGAGAATGAGGCATGTATGAATGCTCTTCGGGATTTTGGCTTAAAAAAGTTCTTCTTAACACCATGCCTCAGGGCACAACCTGAATTACTACAATACTTAATCAACATTTGGACGAGAACGAAGAGAATTTTAGGCTTCGGGACCAAGTATTGGAGCTCGAAGTATCTGATGTTTACTTCATAACTGGATTGTCTCAGAGAGGTCCAGTCCCAATCATGATAGGTACTAGGCCATCGGGGAGAAAATGTCAATGGTAATGGAGAAAGTGTGCCCAGGGGCACAGACAGGACCAGGAAGCGGGAAAGTTGACATCCACACAATTCCCGATCTAGCACTCAAAGTGGTGCTCCATACCATTACACGGGCCGCAGGGTCGTAGGAACCTCATGAGGCTACTAAAACATAGCTCCTCTTAGCATCTGAATGCATGAAACCGACATTATTCAATTGGATCACTGTCGTAACAATGAACATCAAATGGTAGTTGACAAAGTGTAAGAAGGCAAAACTGAAGCAGTTTGGGTACGGATCTATCTTGAAGTCATTCATCCTTGAATGGTTACCAATATTCCAGGGCCAGGGGGCGATAGTCGTCAAGCCACCATTGAGGGAGCCATGGATGGCTCGATGGGCAGCACTCATGTCCAGATCAAGAGGGGGCCAGCCAATGTCATGGAGGCCCGAGTTCTTTGTATGGCTTCGGCGACAACTGATCGTCATAGAGGACTAGCCCTATGCCAATACTGACTTCACAGGAGACCCAGATCTTCCACTCCCGGAGGGAGAAGCCTGGGACAAGGAGTTGGGTAAGACTCTTTTTGATTTTGCGTATTTTATGATTTTTTTTTTTGGATATACATGCATGTCTTAACAAAAAATCCTATGTGTATGCAGATGTTGGCCCAGAGAGGCCTACCGGGATGTCACCGATCGCACGGAGGACCCTGCTTGCCTATGACCCTCAATGCAAGGGTGGTAAGGGGAGTGAGCTAGTGCAGAACTTGAAGGAATCGCCCATGTAATTCTAGATTATGCTCATCTAGCAGATGTCCTATTGGCTTATCAGAGGCACACCGTGGGGGTTCTTAGTCGCCTTCATCGTTTACTGAGGTGATTGGTGCGGGCAGTGACATGCTACCATGAGCACCATTTTGATTACTCATCTAGGCTTTTCATTTGCACATTTTTGAGAGACATGTTGTCTCTGGCTATTATTAAAATAGACATTTATATTTTTTGAATTTATGTGATGCACAGAAACTGCAAACATTTTGACATATATATATATATATTTCTGGATGGATATTTTTACATATGATGATTGTTTTTACAAGTTGCGTAAATGTCTATCTAAAACCATGTTAGCTACTGCATTCGTTAACGCATTCATGTGTCTGGGTATATGTTGATATGCAATGTAATCAAAATTTCTTTCCAGTAAATGAATATGTAGATACAGTCTTAAAATGGATGGGTTTGTAATTGAATAATGACCATTGAGTTGTAACACTACAAGTTGTGAGTCCAGATATACAAGTAATGCATGAATACTGAGGTTAACAGCCTCGCTTAATAATTCCAAAATGACACTATACTCCACGAAATTATTTGTGGTAGACCCTAGACAAACACCTTGCAAATTGACTAACTCACCAGCAAGATTGTAGATTACCCAAGCTGCTGAGGACAAATTCCTGGTACTGTGGGAGGCACCATCTGCGAAACTGAAAAAAGGAGTAATAGACATCTGCACAATCAGGAAGACCCAATCAACAGAAAGACGCTTACAAAGCACACCACACTACACATGCACAAAAAATGAAATCACTCAATTATGTACATACACCACACAAGAATAATTCAAGCGTAGTACTTCTTGAGGTACAACCCATTTCTAGGCTACGCCAGAGGAATACCTTCATAGTGTATTAGCTCAGAGGACCCATTTTTTAATACTCGTTGGATGATATAGGGTCCATGCCACATGGGCTGGAATTTTCCCGCTCCAAATTTATTGTGTGCTTGGTCGTATAAGAGGACGAGGTCCCCTTCAATGAAAGAACGTGGAGAAACCGATTGATCAAAATGGGCTTTATCCCGCTTTTTCTATGCCTTAATAACCAAAGCAGCTAAGTGGTGGGATTCGTCCAGTCGTTCCAGGTACAGGAGATGTTCTTCCTCTGAGGAAGTGTCGGGAAATAATTCCACTGCTAACTTTAGCGAAGGGATCTCACATTCAACCGGGAGAGTGGCTTCTAGACCATACACCAACTGGAAAGGTGTGAATCCAGTTGTGCTCTTTATAGACGTTTGATAGGCCCAGAGTGCTGAGAACAATTGGATATGCCAATTGGATTTGTGAATACCAATCGTTCGTTGAAGCATCGTGACCAGTACCTTGTTCACGGCCTCAACCTAGCCATTCGCTTGAGGGTAGTATGGCATTGAGCTGTCATGACATAAGCCCAAATTCGATGTTAGCTCTGCCATCATGTAATCCAGAAAATGAGTGCCATGATCGGTGAAAATGGCCTAAGGAACTCCGAAACACGTAATTACATGGTTGAAAATGAATTGAGCGGCTGTCTTACCGTCGATAGCTAATGTAGGCATCGCCTCGGCCCACTTAGTGAAGTAGTCCATGGAAATGATTATATGAGCATGCCCCCCAGCTGAGTGAGGGTTACATGTCATAAAATCTATGACCCATTTGGCAAAAGGGCCTACGGTAATGACAAGATGCAAAGGTAGGGGTGGAGAACGCATCTTGCACTGAAAGACCTGGCACACATGACATTTTCGAACTGAAACAATACGGTCTTTGAATATAGACAGACAGAAGTAACTTGCACGTAGAATATTTTGGGCGGTAGCATATCTAGACATGTGACCACCACAGGCGCCACTGTTACAGTCATTCAAGACTTTCTCAGCCTCTTCCATGGTCAAGCATCGGCGGAACACAGAATCAAATCTGACATGATACAAGGTATCCCCAACAATGCGATAGGGTTGAGCTTGATGTCGAATGCGACATCGAGCATCCTTCATCAAATCAGACCGGAAAGTGGATGTCTGAAGGTAAACAATGATGTCACCATACCATGGATCATGAGTGCTAATAAGAAAGAGCATTTCATCCAGGATGTGATCTTCGGATTGCTATGGAACAAATTCTGTCGGGAGAGAGCAGATAAGATCAGCAAAAACTAGTGATTTTGTTGATTTGGCAGTGGTGAACTCCAAATCAAACTCCTAAAGGATGAAAATCCATTTTGAGTACTTGCCCCCCAGAAAGTGTCAAGACAGGATATATGTCATGGGGTTACAGTTGGAAATCATGGTTACCGTATGCAACATGTAATGGTGGAACCGCTGAACAGACTGGACCGCAACAAGCGCCAACTTCTCGACATGGGCATATCACATTTTAGTGTCGAGAAGATTCCGAGGCAGATAGTAAACTACATGTTCATTTCCGTCGTCATCATCCTGTACTAGAACCATAGCTATCATGCTAAAAGAGGCAACCAAATAAAGGGTGAAATCGCGATGATAGTCGGGAGACCGTATCAACGGAGCGCTGACGAGCAACTTTTTAATTTTATCAAAGGATTGTTGGGAAATCTCGTCCCAATGGAAGGGAACATCCTGTTTCAAAAGTCGCGTGAACCCCTTGTCCACTTTTGCATAGTTCGGAATAAAGCGACGTAAGAAATTGGATTTCCCCTGTAGACTCTGAAGTTGATGCAATGAGGATGGGGATGGGAGGTTAACGATGGCCTCAAATTTGAGGGGGTCAAGGCGAATTATTTCTTTGGAGACCATGAATCCCAAAAGACGACCAAAATCTATGCAGAAGACACACTTGTGAGGATTGAGCCTAATATTGTAACATCTGCAGCGGAGAAAAATCTGGCAGAGGTGTTCAGGATGGTCCTCATGCCGAGCTGAATGGGCTGGAAAATCTTCCAGATATGGCTGAACAATATGACATATGTCATGGAAAGCATAGGACATAGCACGCTGGAAGGTATATCCAGTGTTTTTTAAGCCGAAAAGGAGCTTCTTGTACGCAAAAGTACCCCACGGATAGATAAAGGCAGTTTTATGTTGATCAGTGGGTAAAATATTAATTTGATTGTAACCCGAGAAGCCGTCCATGAGTGAATAGATCTCACTCCCTACGTAGTCATTGATGATCTAATCTATAAAATTACTGAGATAATTGTCCTTAGGATAGGCCCGATTGATGTCTCGGTAATCAACACAGACCCGTATAGTGCCCTGCTTCTTATCTACAGGGACAATATTAGAAACCCATTATGTGAGGGGAATTGGATATATGAAGCCCACATTAAGAAGTTTTTCAACTTCTGCCTTTATAGCTGCGCCTTTTCGAGGATGCACTGGGCACAGATACTGATGCACAGCCTTCACACCTGGATAGGTGGGAATATCATGCACGACTATACTGGGATCAATCCCAGGCATCTCTTTGTAGGAACATGCGAAAACATCTCTGAATTTACGAAAAAGGCTCGTGTAAACTTGAATCTCTTCGGGAGGACAAGTAACTCCCACGTGAATGTTCTCGACTACCCCCGATTTGACAGAGATGTCGATAGGCATGGTTTGTGTGATGTTACTCAGATTTCCCTCCGAAAGAACCTCGTGAGTCAATATCAGTGTTTGAAGAGGTGGAGTGGGAACTTGAGATGCAAAGCGCTCTAGAAAATTAGACATTGCCCCCAAGCCGACCATGAATGAGGAACGATGATGGCCATCGCTCCACGGTAGATCTTCAAGAGACATCATTTCAATGATAGCTTCATCAGAGGGGAAGACTTCTCTTAAAGGATTAGGAAAATCTAAATCGCCGAGCCAAGGGGATTGAGAATATACATCTAGAGACATGCTCAAAGGAGCATGTTCAGGAGGAGGAGGATCTGATGCAGCGAAAATCTCGTAATAATTAATCTCAACTGGAGTTAAAGGCATCAATTCTCTGAAAGAGGTCACCTGTTCAGGCGAAGGGATGATCCAAGGGTCGTCTGACCGAGAGATCATGTTAACTTGAACGGTGTGTGTTGGTGGTGCAGGAAAAATAACCATGAGGACAAGGTCCTTGAAAAGATTGGGTCCTACACTGTCAGGGGGATTGGGGATCTTATCCACGTAAGGTACGTTGTTCTCGGAGGATGAGGTGAAGAAATACAATTGATCGAGAGTGATGATATTGCCCTCATGAAGAAACTTCAAAAGCCAGAAGAGGGTGGACAGAACGCATAGCATGGGGTGAGTCTAGCTGCGACCAAGAAGAAGATTGTAGTTGAGCTTGGCGTCAACCACTTCTACTTCTACGTTGACTGTCTTACCCTGTAACGTGATTAGTAAACTCTCGAGAACACCCAGGGGTTTTGATTCCTGACCATCAATTGCCTCTAGGGCATTGGGGGATGAAGTAAGAGCTGAAGAGCCAATGGCCTTCTAGCAGGCAGATGACATAACACAAGTGGAAGCACCTTCATCCACAACAACTCAGTGGATGTTGAGGCTGTTGATATCGAATTTTATAATGAGAGCAATTTGATGTGGAAGTCAGGGGACAAAATTTTCTAGGTCAAAGGTGAGAATACTAGGATTGGCAGGATCAATTCCACTGATTGTGGAAAACAGATCTTTCCGTTGCGATGGGTAACTTTGAAGCACTTCCAACGCAGACATGGGAGAAGGCACATGTGCCAAATCCTCAACAATGCTATAGTGTTGAGCGGCACGGGTGTTTGGATTATAGGAAGATTTCGCAGAACACCTTTAGAAGGTGGCCTTACAACAGGTTCAACACTGGGCTTCTCAATTTCTAAGGGACCAGAGACAGGTGGGGGAGGTGGGCTATCAACGACTTCCCTCCCAGTTGCCTGGCATGATCCAACATAATCCTTCAAGTGCGTGGCAATCAAAACAAGTGCATCACCATTCATCATAAAAAATTGGGACCCAAATGGTGTAGATGGTGAAGGTTGTTTGACCATCTGGGTCTGCTGAGACGGAAACGGTTCTTTGAGAACTAGTGGAGTCCCTTTGGAGCCTTTAAGAAGTTTACTAACCTTAGATCGTCGGGGACAATCTTTGGTATAATGATCTCCTTCATAGATCAGGCAGGGATACTTCGATTTGCGTTTGGAACCATCATTAGCACGAGGTTTAGAAGACTCTGGTTTCAAGGCATCGAGTCTGGATTTGCCTTTGCCCTTCTTCTTCCCTTTGGAGGTTTTTTCCACAGAATTGGCCTGAACAGCATTGACCTCTGCAATCTTACCAGAATCTAGAGGGGCGAGAAGAGCAGAATTATGGGAAGAATTTGACTTCTACTTCCCATTAGAGGACTTTCGAGAAGTCTAAGAAACAGAACCAATAACATCGTCCACCAATGGGGTAGGTGGTGCTTTAGAGGTCCTTGGTTGCGGAGCATCAGTCAAGATATCATATAGCATGCTAGACTGAGAGTACACCAAATCAAGGTACTCGGCACAAGCGATGGCTTGTTATTCGGTCACACATGCCCCGATAGCAATATCTTGAGCGATCTTGTTAACAAAGGAGGTAGTGAACCAATGAGTTAGAAGCTGATCAGGAATATCAAACTTGATTAGTCTACGACGATGTCGCCACTCATGAATATGATCAGATATGTGGGTGGCTTTATCCTGCTTGAAAGAAGTCAGGAGATGCATCCCAGCTTCGTAATGAACTGGTAACTGGAAATGTGTCAAAAAATCCATAGCTAACATATTAAAGTCTTGAAAGATACCGCGGGGTAGTTCTATGTACCACTTAGCAGCAGTGCCGGTAAGAGTGTGCTGGAAAAGATGCAGATGAATTGAATCATCCACCCAAGAGTTCGAAGAACACCATAGATGCTAGGTCATGACATGAGCTTGGGGGTCTTCTCCAGCTTTACCCTCAAATTTAGGACAGTCGCCAGGCACCTTGGTTGGAACCGGAGGCCAATAAGGATTGTGAAGAATCGTATCATTGGTCAGTTTAGATACATCTGGCAATTCCAACATGGCAATGAAAGGTAACTGAGGATTGAAAGGCATGCCAGGCCCTCGATAAGGACCTGTAACTGTACTCCACCCTCGTTGAGCATAAATTTTCCCCCATTGGTTCTGTTCCTGAGGATTCTGACCATAGGGGGTATAGGCCATATAATTGGGCTGATACGGTTGCGGATAACTAGTGTAAGGGGGTTGATAACCAGGGTATTGACCCTGATTATTTGTAGGCCCCGTTTGAGCAGTGTATGGATTTGGCTGCTGAGTATAGGTATAGCCTTGTTGTTGAAGGTAATAACTAGAACCTTGGGGTGGGTTGTAAACCGGTCGAGACTGACCTTGAAGGTGATAACCGCCTTGGGGTTGAGCGCGCTGTTGGTAAGTGGGACCCTCCTGAGCCTGATAAGTTGGGTGCACATGCATAGAATAAATCGTCTATTGAGTAGGGTTTACTGGATGTGCAGGTTGGCCTGGTTGAACAGGTTGACCTGGCTGAGCGGGCTGCCTAGGTTGAACAGGTTAACCCGGGTGAACAGGTTGTCCTGGTTGAACAGGTTGACCTGGCTAGTAATGGACACCAGGTTGGCTCAACTGAGCCGGTTGGCCTGATGGCGGGATGGGGCCAGGCTATGCCCGATAACCAGGTTGACCTGTGGCAGGACCATAAGATGGCCCTGGTTGTGCAACATTCAGACCGATGGGGAACTAAGGTTGCTGAGGTTGCACCATAGGTTGAGAAGGGTGGATTTTCCCCCTAGGACCGTACAACGGCCCAGGTTGATACCACGATTGGCCTGTGGGTCCTTGAGGTTTCCCTGGTTGGACCACAGAGTGAGCCTGTAAAGGTTGACCTTGAGGGTTGTAGGATTGCCCTTGTGGACCGTACATCAACCCCTGCTGGCCCGAAGGTTGGCCCTATAAGGGTTGTCCTTGCGGGTCATTTGGATAAGCAAGCTGGCTCGAAGGTTGGCCCTGGAAGGGTTTTCCCTATGGGTTAGAAGCTTGCCCAGCCTAGGCAGACAGAAAACCTTGGACATACTGATAAGCCTTTGGAGCAGGAAAACATAGAGGGTTTCCCTGCTCATCATAGTGATATGGAAAAACGTAAATAGGGGTACCATTTGGTCCATAATGGGAAAAATAAGGATGGTTGGGATCTTGGGAGGACTGAACAACCTCGGAGTGCGATGGTTGTAAATAAAACCGATACTCCTCAAGATAAATATTCTATGGAATAGCAGATGCTATGTAGATGTCTTCAGGAAGTGACGAGTTCCTGATGGACTGAGTAGTAACAACGGGTGTAGATGCGGCTACGCAGACAGTAGGCCTAACAGGTACTGAAGTGACCTGAGGAGATGACATGAGAGGTGTCGATGGTGACATCCATAATGAAGGTATAACCGGCCTCGTGGACGGAGTCGATACTCCCATGGAAGCCATAGTGGCCACTATCTGACTTAATGATCTATATCCCGATGGAAGCGAAGGACCAAGTGAAGACATGACAGAAGACTCAGGGTTGTTATCTGGAAAAAGCTGGTAATATTCACCAGATTTAGGAATTTCCTCACTAGGAGAAGGACTAGGTGAGTCCATATCTGACCCTGCCGCAAGATCTTCCAAAAGACGGTGAGGACTAGGAGGTATAACAGTAGCTAAAAAAGGCGAACCCGATGTAAGAGGAGGGAAATATTCCCGTACTCCAAATCCAAACCAAGCGTTGGATAAGGGCCAATTGAACTCAACTGGTCCTCCAAAGGGAAGCTCAGATAGAACCGGTCCCCCGTCGGGAAACTCGGAGACAATAGGCTGCTGAGGTTCAGCAGAGGACTGAGAGACCTCTAATGAATCTTCTGTGTAAGGACTACCAGTAGACGAAACTTAGGGTTCCGCCACTATGACAGTAATGAAAAGAGGAAGAGATAAAAAAAAAAGGACATGGACAAAAACAAAGGAAAACAATCAAACGGACAACAAATACTCTCTAAAAGGGCGTGTGATTGTAGGTGATTAATTTTACCACATTGAAACTTGAAAATTCTACCGTTTCATGTTTTAAGAGTCTAGAAACGAGTAAAAGATGACTCTATCTCTTTCAATTTGGGAAAAAGCGTGAAAGGACAAGCGCTTGATGATCCTTTCAAATTTAATGAGTCAGAAAATATCGAAATGGCTACTCTGGAACTCTAGGCAAAAGGGTGTACCAGATATCCGTGAACTGCAATATACACCTTTGTTAAAAAATGAAAGAGAAATCAACCAAGGACTTGACGTACGTGCAGGAAATCTCCCCGAATGCTGTGTCCGGTGTATCACGGGTATAAGGCGGCAGACTCGACTTCCTACGGATAAAGGCTAGCAACCTAGTGGGGTCTCCCTTTATATACGCGATGGTACGGGGAGCACAAGTCCGTACTAGTGCTTTCTAAAGCCAAGAGGCGAACGATAGCTACTAGGTTTAATGACACTGGAACATGTCACTAGCCTAGACCTCTAAATATTTTGTTAATGTTTCAATGCTACCTTAAGTTAAATTGAATAATTTTTAGAGTTTATCTTCAATTATGTTTCAATTTCAGGCCCTACCGAGTTTTATGTCTCAAAAATCCTCTAAATGCACACTACATGCCACTACAAATCACTTTATTCGATGAATAGCTAACTATGGCAAGGTTGAGAGATTTTTCAAAAAATAACAAAATGATCACAAAACAACCACTCTTGTCCCTAATGCATGCTAATGAAACTAAAATCTTTTCCTTTAGAGTTATATAACACTAAAAATGTAGAAAAGTTTTCAATTTTCAATAACTAATCAAAAGCAAAAATAATTTTTTTTTTTGTATTTTCAATGTTTTAGAGCAAAATGCACCAAACGAAATGAAAACTGATAAGAGACCAATTTGAGAAATGATAACGAAAGATTAAAATCAAGCAAGTTCACTCAACACACAATCAGACCTCAAACTGACGGAGAAATCCTTTAAATCAAAGAGGAATCCCAACAAAACTCATATGAACCGTGTGATCTAGGCTCGAAATGAGACAAAGTGAAAATTTTATGAGAAAGAAAGAAATCACTCAAATCACACAATGATACGATAAAAACAAGCCAAATGAATGCAAGGAAGCAAAAACAAAGTTGACTGAAAAAGTGAAAACCAAAAAATCCTACGGGAGGCTCAACACACAATAGCACCTAGATGCCCTAGGGCTAGAATGTAGAACTGAAGGTAGAGGGAAAAAAACCAGAGGATGGAGGTCAAACACAGTCAACATGTACTTCAAGGGACTCAGACAATCAGAAAAACAACACCAAAACCAAAAATCAGACTCAGAGGGCTAAAAAACAAGTAAACCCTAGCACCAAACAGGGTTGGCACGACTGTTTGGCTGCATCTAGCGCCAAAACAGAGTTGGTGTGGGTGCCTAAATAGCAACAAGCGCCAGCTGGTGTGAATTTCAGGGAAAAAATCATGCCAATCAAGTTTACTAATGATAGAAATTAAAAAGAGAAAGCAAAGAGTAGATAAGGTATGGTGGGAGCTGAACAGAGGTTCTACACCAGAAAGAGACAGACCGGAAGAGAAAATCAAGAAAACAAAAGCCAACAGCAACCAAAAGAGACAAGACAAACTCCAATCAATTCCCCAGCAGAGTCGCCAGTTTGTTGGAGAGGTAAATCCCCTCTGTGGACAGAGGCAATCCCTACTATCCCAGATCGGGTCTAGCAACAATCAGACACGCAGTGACGCAGGTCTCTAGTTACAAAAACGAAAAAACATAATAAGTTGCCTACATCAGGTCCTACGCAATGGTCGTTGAAGAAAGGATGACGCTTCTCGTCCTCTGCTTTGGCAGATCAAGATCCTTCCACTTAACACATCCGAACACCTTTACACATGTAAAGAAACACAACGATACACAGCATAGAATATAAATCTTGTAACCATACATCAGTCAGAGAGGATGTAACTCATTGCATCAAAAACAAAGACACGTGAATGAAACCATAATCAAAGTTTTTTATCATTAATAATAACAAAGAAAGATACAACCCAAGGCTCTGACGCTGGATCTTCCTTCGGTGGGTCGACAGTGGAGCACGTCTCAATGAAGCTCGTCAGGAATGGGACAAAGCTCTCTCTCTTCGGCTTGGCTCTCAAAGGTTGTCTGGCGATAGTCTCCTTACTACAAATTCAGCTCTTTCTTCCAACTTGCTAAGGGAAAATGGAAAGCTTATATAAATGGTGGAAGGGGAGTTGGGATCCCTACAATTGTGGGATTGGCCCTATCCTCAAGGAAGCTTCCATGATAGGTGGAAAACCACCTCCCATACAAGGATATCTGGAGCCAAACTTCCCAAATCATTTTAGAGACTCGTTCAGGAGTTTGTTGGAATCAAACTTCTGCCACTTATTTTTTAAAAATAATCCTTATTAATCTTAGCATGAGCAATACACTGGGATAGAGCGCCAATTGGCATGCCCTCTTTGGTGGATTTTCCCCATTGGCGCGAGGGCTGAACTGGCTAGTTGCACCAAGGCCAAAGATCAGTTTTTAGGGTTTTTCAAAGGAAACTTTCTTCAGAGGAATGATTTTCCTTGTCAAGGGGGATGCCATGAAGGTGGTTTCAGGTTATGTCACTACTCACAGGTCACAGAAAAGGCCTGCCAATGTGCGAGACGAGGGATTGCAGGGACAGTGAAAAATTATTGTGTAACAGATGGTAAATGGAGGGTATGCATTGACTATCGAGAATTAAAAAAAGCTACTCTTAAAGATCATTTTCCTTTACCTTTTATAGATCAGGTGTTAGATACATTAGCAGGCAAAAAGTACTTTTCATTTTTGGATGGTTTCAATGGTTACAACCAAATACAAGTTGCACTTGAGGATCAAGATAAAACCACATTTACCTGTCCTTGGGGTAGCTATGCCTACCGAGTATTACCTTTTGGATTGTGCAATGCACCTGCAACATTCCAAAGGGCAGTATTAGGAATATTTTTAGATCTAATACATGACTGTGTAGAGGTATACATGGATGAATTCACAGTCTATGGAAACACATTTGAAGAAGCCTTAACAAAATTGGAAAAAGTTCTAAGAAGATGTAAAGAAGCAAACCTTTCATTAAGTCATGAAAAATGTATCATGATGTTCACTGAAGGTATTGTCTTAGGACATCATATTTCAGGAGATGGGATTAGAGTTGATGAGTCAAAAGTTTAAGTCATATCCAGACTATTAGTTTCAAGTTGTCAGAAATATGTTAGGAGTTTTCTAGGATTTACAGGATATTATAGAAGATTTATAGAAAACTTCACCAAGATAACATCTCCACTTTTCAAACTACTTACCAAGGACTGTGAATTCAATTGGAATCTTGACTTCCAGTTAGCATTTGAAACCCTGAAAACAAAAATCTCTGAAGCACCTATTTTAACAGGACCTATCTGGAAATTACCTTTTCACATTTCGACAAATGCCTCAGATACAGCTTTAGGAGCTATGTTGGGACAAAAAGACCTAATTCCTTATGCCATCTACTATACAGGTAAAAATTTGACTCCTTCAGAGTTGAATTATACTGTAACTAGAAAATAGTTCTTAGCTGTTGTTCATGCCATAAATAAATTCAGACACTATATAACAGGCTATGAAACTTTTGTTCACACATATCACTCTGCAATTAGGTATTTAATGAACAAATCAATTACTAGTGGCAGAGTCACAAGATGGTTATTGATTTTACAAGAATTTAACATCACCATTTTATATAGGCCTAGAAAACAAAATACAGTGGTTGGTTTCCTATCTAGACTCCAAAACATTAAAGACAACACTCCAGTTGAAGATCAATTCCCCGATGAATATCTCTTCGCAATTACTACTCAAACTCCTTGGTTTGCTGACATTGCCAATTATCTAGTTTCAGGGAAATTTCCTTCAATTATGAATGCAAGAGACAAAAGAAAGATAATTTTTGACAGTGAAAAATATTCATGGATTGCTAATGAATTATACAAAACAGGTCCAAACTTTATTATCAGAAGATGTGTTCGAGAATATGAGATGCCTGAGCTTCTCAAGGCATGTCATGATGAACCCTGTGGTGGACACTTTGCTGATAAGAGGAAAACTTATAAGATCCTTCACCTAGGATATTATTGACCATCCCTCTTTAAAGATGCTAAAGAGTATGTAAAAAGGTGTGACAGTTGCTAAAGGGTATGGAAACCTTCCCCTTCAGGTGAAATTCCATTGCAACCTCAGGTACATATTGAACCTTTTTAGAAATAGGCTTTGGATTTAGTAAGACCTATTAATCCTCCATCAAAGCAAAATAAATATATATTAGTTTTCACTGATTATGTTACGAAATGGGTAGAGGCCAAACCATTACTTTCTGCTACTGAAGCATCTATAGTTAATTTTATTTTTGAGGATATTTTCACTCGTTTTGGTGTCCCAAGAGAAATTTTTACAGATCAAGGAGCTCAATTCACATCAAAGATGGTGGAGCAAATAGTAGAGAAGTACAAAATCGGAAATGGGAAATCTACTCCCTACCATCCATGAGAAAATGTCCAAGTGGAATCTACCAATAAGGTCATTGAAGGGATCCTGACAAAGACTGTTCATTTACATAGAAGAGATTGGGCAGAAAGGCTTCCTGAAGCCTTATGGGCCTACAGAACTACATGGAGAAACATAATAGGCCACACCCCTTATGAACTTGTTTATGGAAAACAATTCTTGTTTCCCATAGAGTTGCAGATCCAAACTTTCAAAATGGCAGTCCAGTTAGAACTTGATCTAACAGAAGAACAAAAGCACAGACTGGAGCAGATTAATGAATTGGATGAGATCAAACAAGATGTAGTCTAGAGAACAAGCATATTCCAACAACAAAGGACTAGATGGCATGATAATTACATCAAAGAAAATAAATTTAAAGAAGGTGATTGGGCCCTCTTATTTGATTCAAAGTTCAAGGATTTTCAAGGTAAATTCCAAACTCATTGGCTTGGGCCATATGAAATTGTTAAAATCTTTGAAAATGGAGAAATAAAAATAGAGAAAATAGATGAAGGAAAGGTAGCTTTTCTTGTAAATGGACACAGACTGAAATTGTATCATAAGCCACTTTCAAGAGAAAAATTTGTCAAGAAATTCCAAGATAACATTGACATGAAGTTAGTGAAGAAGAATTCTTCTTCTTCACTAACTTAATTGTATTTTTCTTCAATCATTTGAATAATATATATATATATATATATATATATATACACATATACATATACATATACATATACATATACATATATATATATATATATATAAGTATAAATATGAAAACCAATCATTGATTGGCATGTTTGTACAAAAAGTATAAGGTGAAAATCAGAATTCTTCTGACACTTTATACTTTCAAAATTGATTCTTTTTCTACAATTAAGTATCATAAAATCATAAGTTGCAGATTCAATTTTAATACTTCAATTCATACTTCATTCCATTCCATATTCCATGATCCATCTCATTCCATTACATATTTCACTTCATCCATATTTCATTCCATTCCATACTCATAATCCATTTCATTCCATTCCATTTCATATTTCAGAGTTTTAACAAGTACATTCTATAGCTATATGTTCTATAGCCAAGCATGTTCTGCAACCAATTGACTCTTCAAGCCTACTTTAATAAACAAAGGATGAAGTCAAAGAAGATTATGGAGCTTAAAAGATAAAATATTTTTCAGATGAAGAACAAGCTCAACAAGCAGCAGAATAGAAAGGAATAAGGTAAACCGTATGAAATTATTTTGATAGCAAAACATTCAAGATATAATATGGTTAAATCATATGTTTCCTAAAGTTATTTTATCATTCGAATTGACCCTTGCCTATCATAAAAACTCCTCAACCAAATCCCTTACATCCCATTCCATAAAAATTCATCATTAATTAAAATATTAATGGACAAAACTTGGATGTGACCTATTAGGTCACATCCTTAGATCATATCATTTATTGATGAATTTTGAAAATCATCATAAGATCTCTTCGTGGTCTTTTGTCCCATATCAAACTCTTAACCCAATAATTTTCATTATTTACCTCTACCTTATTCATCCATTCGTATCCACTCACTTCCATTACATTCCGTAGCCAGTCTTCATCTACATAAACAGAGAATTCATTTTTAGGGAAAAACAACCTTCCACAGCTACTCTTTCTTCAGACAGGAGATTAGAAACAGATCAGTGGATATAAACCAAAGAAAGGAAGAAATTTGTATCAAGGATAAATGGGTCTTATTGTAAGATCAGAGCCAATTGGGACCATATATTTAGAAGGACACCCTCAGGTTAAGGGGTTATTACAGCAGGTTGGATGGCTAAATTTTGTGAAAAAGTTCAATGGATTCCACAAAGAAGTCACAAATTCATTTGCAAGGTCATTCGATGGATCAGAGGTAGAAATTGGGGATATTAAGTTCACCATCACAGGATCATTCATAGCTGAGGGCACAAAATTACCATGACAGGGTGAACGTTGGTTTAAAAACAAAGAATTCCATAATGAAACCTGGAAACAAATGCTAAAAAAACCAGGTATGGACATTTCAGTGTTTAGAAAAGGTATTCCCAGTACATCTTTGAAAAATAAATGGAGGAATGTGTTGTTGATTTTACAAAAATTCATAACCTGTGAGGGTAGATTTGGCACTTTGTATGTCTATCATATTAGACTGATGATGAATTTCTTAGAGGATGAAATAAATCTACCCTTCTTCCTGCTTAATAGTTTGAAAATGATATGCCTTTATGGGGAGACTTGGAATGAGCTCTGCTAGGGTTTGTCTTTCTACTGCTACATCGTAACCCTAACAACCTCTGCAGCGTTGCTGAGCCCTGTCGGTGCTTTCCATTCCAAGCATTGGAGCTCTGCACACAGGCATGGCAACAACAACGGGGGGAGGCAGCCAGCCTCCCTCTGCAAACGAAGAAAGAATCAATGTTACCTCTAACCAAAGCAAGGCTGACACTGACAAGGAGTAAGGGAATGATGCATCTCAGACGCTGACCTCTGAGAAATGGGCAGACGCACCGGCTGCCACTTCCTCCACATGTAAACCCATCCCACCAAAAATACCCAAGATAGATTTTCCAATTCATTGCATAAACGCCAGAATCCAGTACATGAGGCACCATGCTCTCATTGGGAAATTCATTGGTTTTTGGCCAACTGAAAAAGCGCTGCAAGGGTGGATTTCTTCCAAATGGAAGCCCAAGGGACATGTCACACTTCAGCTAGGACCGAAAGGCTTCTTCACAGCCATATTCAACTGCATTGAAGATAGAAATAAGGAAATGGACGAAGGCCCATATTTTTTCAACTCGGTTGGGTTATATCTCAGGAACTAGGTCGAAAGATTTAACCCAGATAAAGAAAACTTCAACTGGGCTCCTATATGGATTCGTTTATATTCGCTGCCGCTTGAATATTGGGATGAAGATTCACTTCAGGAGATTGGCAGGGGGCTAGGATATTTGATTAATATAGCGGAAGAAACTAAGCTTCGAAGATACACCTCTTATGCAAGAATATGTGTCTACATGCATTTGGACAAAGCCATACCAGACGCGGTAAATATATTTCATGATGATTTTGAATGGATTCAACCATTAGATTATGAACATGTTCCATTCAGATGCAGGAGATGCCATGCTCATGGACATCTGTTCAGAGACTGCCCGCTCAATACTCAGTCCTTGAATAAAGAAGCTGAAGATAAGACGGAAGCAGATGGATTCACCAAAGTGCCCACTCGTAGAAAGCACAATAAGAGGCCCTCCTCCTTAGGAAAAAAAACTAACTCTCTGGTCAATACCCCTTCCATCAGTAATAGCTTTTCCCTCCTTTCCCAATCTAACCCTCAGAATGATACTCCCCCTAGTTCCCTTGATCCCACCTCCAAACCCCCTTCCCCCTCGAATCTGCCAGGCCCTCCCAGCCTTAAGCCAACTCAGAATGAAATGCATATGGTTGAATCCTCCGAGCCCAATCCTTCCCAAGAAAAAAAGCATGTGACTTGGAACCCTATCATCATGGACATAGATGGGCCTTCGTCTAACCCTAATCTAGCCAACAAGTAAAATCCAGAAAGTAGTCAGCTAAGCCTCATGGAAGAAGATTCAGAAGGAATTGATCTGAAGGAGTTGGATCTGCTAAGTCTAGAAGACGCCTGCAGACGAAAATAATTTGATAAAATCAATCCTCGACAGATTGACACACTTGAAGTCGTCCTCTCCAAAGTTCAACAGCAAAATAAATTGGGTATTCAGCCAGGCAACCGTTGGGATAGCTTGAAAGTCATAAAAGAAACTAAGAAGCGACACTACTACATTTGGCGGAAATTCCGACACTTGGTTCCGACGCTTTTGACCAAATGTCGGAAATTTCCCCAAATTTTTTCCATCCCGCCCAAAACCGTCGCTATACTGACGTTTATAGAAAAGTGTCGCAATACCGACACTTAGAAAAGTGTCGCAATTGCGACGTTTGGAGGAAGACGTCGCAATTGCGACACTATGGCCCAACGTGTCACTATTGCGACGACTGCCTCTAAACGTCACAAGTGCGACACAATGTCTAAGTGTCGTAATTGCGACGTTTGGAGGCCTTCGTCGCAATAGCGATGCCTTTTCCGCCGTTGGTATAATGACACTTATATGCGCGCTAAATACAAATACGAAACTTATATTCGCGCTCAGCATTTGCCCTCAGCTCTTGTAGAACAACATTCGCCCTCAGCATTCACCTTGAGCTCTTGCAGAACAACATATTCCTTCAGCATTCACCCTGAGCTCTTGCAGAACAGCATTCGCCCTGCATTCGCCCTCAGATCTTGTAGAACAACATTCGCCCTCAGCTCTTGCAGAACAACATTCACCCTCAGCTCTTGCAGAACAACATTCGCCCTCAGCTCTTGCAAAATGGTAAGTTCTTACTGCAGGCCCTTCCTCCTATAGTAGGGTTGACTCTATTTGGGCTTTTTTGGTCAATTCCATTGGATTGTGTTAGGCTGTAGGGTTATCTCTAGATGTCAAGAATCAAGATTCAATACCCTCTATTATCTTCATCACCCAATACAAGATTTAAATTTTTCCCAAAGAAACGCTTATTAATTTGGCAACCATTATTTCTCCCTGCTTTAAAAATCCTACATTTAAATGAAAACAAGCATTGCATTTTAACTACAAAAATATATTAGTGTTCAAATGTACATGTGTGCATCACTTGTGTAGGGTATTCCTTTTCCACTTTCACATTATCCAAGAATGTGTGCAGTATATTTCATATTTTTTGTGATTTAGATTATCTTGAAAAAGGAAAGGTAAATTATTTCCCATGGAAAAAGAAGGTTTTCCCTTTTTACTACTGTAAATGGTACAACAAAGTTCCATTTCTACCCGAAACTCCTATGAAACAGGAACCAAATAAAGGCCATGTCCTCAATGGACATCATTTGGCTTTGAAAATGGCCATTGCACCGTGTTGTTCTTATATTACATCACGATAGTTTCTTAGGTCATTTCTTGTTTCTTGAGATGAAAAACAACCAAAGAAATTGTGAAGATCCTTTCAAGAAATAAATGACCATTTCTCATCATATCTCAACTATTTTTTATTTTATTCAATGGTTGCTTACTTTGAGAGAAATTTGACACTTTTATAAGGAATATAACATAAAAACACAAAATGGGAAGGAATTGATGAGGTAGATGACCTTTAGTTGTTGTCAATTAAGAATTGATAATACACGATGCATGTTATGTACTACAAACTAGATTCCTTCCTGGAGTTAGGACACAGAGTATTGAATCAAAGTTGTAGTTTATAACTTCTTGTATTGGTTCATCAATCTTGAAATTCAGACATTTCATGTCTTCATTGCTTCATGTTTGAATAATTTGCATCATATCGTACAATAGGAAATTAGGAATTATGATTATTATTACTTTATGGATCTGTTAAGTTACTTTTAAGTTTGCATGGTTTAGTATGAAATTATTCTAGTCCCCAAACACATATGATCAAGGAATTATAACGCGATTTCAAACATTAAATATCAGCAAAATCGTTTAAAGGATATTGAACGGAAAAAGTTGATTGAAGATAGAAAGTGCCTTACTTAAATGCTCTAAGGATTTTTCAATAGTTGCTCCAAAAGCTTCACTTCAAGGCCCTTCACGATCGTCTCCAACAATGCTATACCATCAGCTTCAACAATGTTGCTCCAAAAATGTCCTCAAGGTCTTCACAACAAGTTTACTAGAAGTTTCTCCAACAATATATTCAATAAGGTCTTCATTGTCAACTTGTCTCTTGTTTGGGTGCCTTAATGTGAAATGACATGTTTCCAGGACTGAATTCAATGCAAGGCATATTTGAAACTCTAACTCTGTCTTCCGGTGTCTTATTAGAAATTATTTCAGTTTTCATTTTGTGTTTTCAAGTTATATATTTTTTTCAAGTTTTTACATTTATAATTTTATTGCAATGTGGCAGACTGATCAGGGCAGTACAGGAACAACCCCGAGATGGGATGATCGCGGAAAGAGGCCAGCGGAAGAACATGTAAAGTGCCAGCATTGCTCTATCTTCAGGTATTTTAGTTATTTACATAATTGAAATAATATTAATTTTGTTCAAATATGCGGACACCTAGCCATGGTACGCCTGATGATTCCCTCTTTGAGGAAGAGCTTTCTTCATCCCTATCTCCAGTGTTCTTGTTGCAAAAAAAGGCACGAGATGCAAGGTCGGAATTTAATACTTTGATAGACACGCCTCAAACACCTGAAACAGAAGAGAGGATACAACATCTTATGAGGCAGCTAGAAAGATATCAGGTAATAATAAAAAGTCAAAAGGATATTTTTTTTGTTCTGCATGAGATGAATTGTGATAGTTTTATTTTTAATTTTTACATTGACTAAACTAACAAAAAGTTCTTTTGTATGTAGCGTCTTCTGGCATTTGCTGAACCCGGTGTTGGTGGTAGTGGGACACAAGGGCAAGAGATTGCCCAACAACCCTCTCGTGCACCTTCTACTCCTTTAGGTGCTAGCCAAGAAACACACCCTGCCCAAGCTGACACCCAGCCAACTGCTGAACGTGTTGGCAATGATGAGGCTGATATGGCCAACTACATTATTACGTTTCCTGGAGCTACACGTGTCAGCTCCACAGGGACCATTAATGGCACGTTGTTGGTGAACGATGAGGGTGTCCCTATAAAGCATGTACAACTCCCAGATAAATTTTAATATTTTAACTATTTCATGTACTTTATCTAAAACATATTTATCATGATTTTTATTTTTAAATTAATGATAATATCTTTTTTTATTTTTTTGGTTTTATTCTGTGTAGGAAACAATGAGTTCTACAGGATTCTGGAGAGCCATGCGTTGGTAATTTTTGGCCCAACCATACGTACAGGGTGGAATTCCCAGAATTCCAACTTGAAAAAATAACTTCTAGATTATCTAGAAGCCCTTTTTGGGGTCGGCACATTTGACAGAAAAGCGGTGGCTCAGGTAGCCGGCAAATATTTGAAATATACCAGGGACACCTATAGGACGCAATTGCAATTTAAACCTAGATATGAGCGTCCTCTCGCAGTTTCAGAGAGTGAGTGGAGAGCACTCATCCATGACGGAAAAGAGAAAAGGGAAAAGAAAGAAGGAAAAATGCCAACTGGACCCGCAAGGTAAATCACAACTTTAATTCAATAGCTTTAATTTTCTCTATGTCTAAAATAAAAGTGTGCTACGTCATATCTGACTTTAATCTTTTGATGCTAGGTTTCCTGACACCTCAAAGGCAACCAAATCTAGGATTGAAAAAAAGGGCCATCACAAGCTAGGCCAGGGCGGCTACTTGAAATTGGCCGCAAGAATTGTAATTAAGTAGCTAAACATCTTATAATTCATTGTATCGCCTTCCAATGCTTTTTTAATCCTATAAAATATGATTAAAAATACACAATCATATGTAATGTAGGGTGATGACTTCGGAACAGAAACTACAGAGGAAGATAAAAATATCACTTTCCATTTCGGCTATCAAGCCGTAGTTGAACGTCGCATAAGCTTGGGGCAGGTCCCAAGATCCAGAATGTCTGATAAGGTAAAAAATTAACCTTTCAATATGTTTGTTTTCATCCATAAATTTAATGTCTAACAAATTTTTTTAAATCAGGGGAGCAACACTACCGACGACGCAAATAACCAAGTTTTAGAGCCAAATGTAGATGATCCTCACGTGCAACCTAATCATTGTAGTAGGGACCAGGCCGACAATGCTACTATCAGTGAGGGCTATGACGGTAATTAATTTCCACTTATAATTTTTTCTAATTATACCTTGATGGTTGTCCTTATAACGTTTTTTTTTTAAATGACAGAGAATTTTTCCCTTGAGGATCTTACCACCAGAGAGGAAGACAGGGCAACAGTACCAACGGCGACAACTGGTGCACCAGGTAAATAATCTCATTGCAATTTTTTTATTGATATTAACGAACTAGTTCAATGATATTATCTGTTTTTGTAGGCGATGCCCCGTCATTGGATGAGACCAGACATCATGACTACGCAACTAGGTCAGCGGCGACAACTGGTGCACCAGGTAAATAATCTCATTGCAATTTTTTTTATTAATATTACCGAACTAGTTCAATGATATTTAAAAAATGAAAATGAAAATTTAATATTATCTGTTTTTTTAGGCGATGCCCCATCACTGGATGAGACCAGACATTGTGACTACGCAACTAGGTCAGCGGCGACAACTGGTGCACGAGGTAAATAATCTCATTGCAATTTTTTTTTTATTAATATTACCGAACTAGTTCAATGATATTTAAAAACTGACAATTAAAATTTAATGTTATTTGTTTTTGTAGGCGATGCCCGGTCACTGGATGAGACCAGACATCGTGACTACGCAACTAGGTCAGCGACGACAACTAGTTCACCAAGTAAATAATCTCATTGCAATTTTTTTTTATTAATATTACCGAACTAGTTCAATGATATTTAAAAAATGACAATTAAAATTTAATATTATCTATTTTTGTAGGCGATGCCCCGTCACTGGATGAAACCAGACATCATGACTACGCAACTAGGTCAGCGGAAAGAACTGGTGCACCAGGTAAATAATCTCATTGCAATTTTTTTTATTAATATTACCGAACTAGTTCAATGATATTTAAAAACCGACAATTAAAATTTAATATTATCTGTTTTTGTAGGCGATGCCCCGTCACTGGATGAGACCAGACATCGTGACTACGCAACTAGGTCAGCAGTGCGGGTCGAAAGGCATGAAACAGGAGCAGAGCATGATGATATTGATGATGTAATTAGGAGCTTTAGAAATAGGAAGAAGAAAAAGAAAATTCAATAATGTAAAATATTGTATTATTATAAGACAAACGTTACCATACTTGGAACGTTTTTTGCATTATATAAAAAACTCATTTATCATACTATTTTTATGTCAAGCATTAATTGCAATGTTTCCTTGCGTACATTTTGTTGAATTGTTTTTTTATTAGTTATTGAATATTTTTTTTTATGCTCATGAAAGTAAAAAATGAAATATAGATTGGGTATTGGGGAATTGAGAGTGATGTGAGGGAGGGGCCATAAGAGCTTCCACCTTCACGTGGTTGGCCCTGTTTAGTAGAGAATAATTTATTGGAGCGATTTAATCTTGGAGCAAACCTCCCTCGATCCAGTGTAGTAACAAAAAAGTCACGGTTGACTTAGTTGCTACTCTTTCAGATCGTGGGAGGCTTGTTCCAAGTTCATGTTACTCCAATAAATTTTTCTTGAAACGAAGAGGAGCTTATTCAAGTATGTTTTGACATTTTCAACATATGTTCTAACATTATCATAAGAATGCATCTTAGAGTAAAAAATACTACATCAATTACTTGTATTTATTATATAGATAATGATGGATTTTGATTGAATTGGCAGTGCAGGTACAAATCCTCTTGCATCATGAGCAATACAACTTGTCAACCAGGGTCATGTCCAGGATATTTTTTCTTGTGCGCTTGACCAGGTTCGTAATGTCACATTTTGTAAGTTCCTTTACAGTTCATAATTCAATATTAAGCTTGTTCATGATTATTATCTAGGTTTTGTGTATGTGTTTTTTCATCTATTTGATTGTAAGCAACTCTGCATGTTTCCTGTTGTTCACTATGATTTCTCCCATTACCACTCCCAGGATGAATCCGACTTTATTGTTACATAGGCTACTTTATTGTTACTATGATTTCTCCATTTACGATTTCATAGGTTACATCATGTAAAGTTGTCAATCTCAGGTTGGTGATGAGCTTTAGTTCTCCAGATTTGGGGCTTTTCCGATATTTTCTCCCTCATGTCATTCCTGCATCACCTCGTTGTTTGAGCATGCCAATTGTCTACCACTTGTACCAATTGGCACATGTCAATCTCTGAGTGGTGCCACATTTCACCTATTTTCGGTGAGAGTTTAGGGTTTCTCTAACATAGCTTCAGAAATCTGATTCAGTGCCTGCTTGAATATTGTCACATAATACTCATGGTTTGGATTGATGAGCATGTTCTAAATGGTTGGTTGATTCATAAGAACCACCCATATAGTCATCTTGAGATATTTCAGAAGTTTTCTCAGGTTTCCTTTTTCACCATTTCTAGTGGGTGGGATGGTGTGGGGTGATCCATCAATACTGGTGCTCTTGTAGTAGGGAATTTGTTTTTGGGGATATAAAGGAGCATTTGATGTAGATATCCCATTGGATGCATTCATAGATGGGCACGAGAGGTGAAGAATTTAAATTAAAAATATGCAACCTCTAGCATGGCAACCTGAAGGCCGCGAGAGACACTGGTTAAAGATTGTTTTGTGCTGGCCTTAATATAGTCGTGATTTATTTCTATTATATTAATGCAAATATATAATCCGGTCTCATTAAAATGAGAATTGTGGTTGTATTTCTCTTTGGTTGTTTCTCTCTTAATGCTCCAGAAGTTTCCAAAAGTTGCGATAGTTGTTTAGTTTGCCTGTTACAACTTAAAAGTGGTTTTTAGCAATGGGAGTCATGTTTTTTAAAGTTCATACTAATATGAAGATCTTGTAATTCTATATTCAGCATAAGAGAAGATGGCCTCTGCTTTGGGCAGTATGACAACAATTGCCACATCTACCTCATTGGGTAACAATGGAAAGGGGAAGAAGTTGGGTGCAATGTTTGATAATTATGGTAGACAATTGTCTTCTCTTTCAGTTTTTTCACCCATTTCCTTTAATCGCTCAAGCAGAAGAGGGAATCTGAGATTACACAACAGAGAGAAGGTAGTTAATATAAGAGCTATGTAAAATGAGTTTTACTTCAACAAGGATGGCTTAGTGACAAAAAAATTGCAGGTCAAAGAAAAAATTATGTTTAAAGGAAGGTCACCTGCATGTGAAACTTCACTGCGGTGGATCTTTCCTTGTCCGCTTATATTCGATTTTAATTTGTTATTTTAATTTTTCATGGAGGGTTGTTTTGGCATATGGTCTGGATTTCAATTGCACACTTACTAAAAGCATTTTCAATTTGTCTTGCAGGCGGTGTGAACAAACTTGTTGATCTTGTTGGAGTCACCCTTGGAGTGAAGGGAAAAATGTTGTCTTGGAGAGCAAGCATGGTTCTCCGAAAATAGTTAATGATGGTGTGACAGTAGCTAAGGAGGTAATTTGTAGATTTGTGCTCTGGTTTTCTTTTTAACGTTGTATTAGTTCCCCCTCTTAAATGTCTTAGATCTGGTAGGCATAATTTGAAAACTCAAAGGTGAAAGGAAACATATGTGTTACCCAGTGGTCTACTTGGCCTATGGACTAACCACATTAGAGTAATGCATAAATATTTTCACAACAATAAAAGGAAAGGGTTATGGCTAAGTAAAATTTTATTGTTATTAACAGTGTAATGAAATGTATCTCAATGCTATGGTTTTGGCCTTTTTATTGGTTGAATTAGAGGACCCAGTTGAAAATATTGGGGCCAAGTAGGCTGGTTTTCCTTTTTGCTGATGGTTTGGTGTATCTAATTGAATTAGTTGCCTAAGGTATTTTTGGTTGCAAACTCCTTTTCATTTTTCATACGGTATTGGCCTTGTGGAATACATTTGATTGTGTGGTCTTGTTAGATCTACAACATTTGTAGTTGTTTAGTCTTATGGTCGAGGTGCACTTTTAATATGGAAATAGTTGATGCAATATTGTCATTTAATCCTTACTGCAGGGTAGCATGTTGAGAAGTTTCTTGTGAAACATTTGGTATTCAAAATGACACTTGATCCTATACGACATCATGCACTTGACTTCAAAATTCATATTCAAAGTGTGCCAGACAATTCTTGCAAAATTTCAAATATTTATGTTGTTTTAAACCATTATCTTTTTCATGTATTGAATGCTGAAAATGAGAAAAAGACTTTGGTATGAAACCAACTGGTGAATAATTTCCAGCAAAACAACCACTTCCAAGACATGATTTAGAAGTAGAACATATGTACTTATGAAGCATAGAAAGATATCCTTGATGCATTTTCAATGTTTGGCTAGGGTTATTTTTGGAGAAAATAACTCCTTATTCCTATAATAGTGATCTTCAATACAAGTAAATGCCAGAGAAGAGAGATCATCGTGTTACGCAACAAAACTGAAATTGGACCCCTAAGGAGAGCTGGTGTGTCTACAATCGCTCTGTCAGCATTTTCCCTTGGTTTACCCCGTTCTTTTCCTCCAGCTTGAGTCTTAATTGACTTCTTCTTTCTTCGGGTTTATTTATAAAATTCGTAGAATTTGATAAATAAATACTATCCACAATGGTTGGACTTTAATTTATATTCCCGGCTTTATATTATCTCCAAGCCTTATAACCAATGTTTAACTTTCAACACTTTCTACTTATACTCCATGTTTATTTTTAAATAAATAACTTGTAATGAACTTTCGGCTCTATATTTCACCACCCAGCCTTACAACAATCACGCTCCAGACTTATGCTAATTATCCGCCAATCATTTAATTAAACAATTTCATTATACTCCGGCCCCACCTATATATATCAATAACCAATCAAACACTCGTATCATACCTGGATATCCTCCGCACACCTTAGTTAACCTCCGGGCAAGTTCAACGTGCAACCACCGTCCGATGGCCCTTCTCCAAATCAACGAATCTTGGCAATTTCGCTCGGCTTCCAACGTTGGGCTTTAACGTGCGATGGCATGGGTTAAACGGTGGTTTTTCAGGGGTCACTTCGCCATGTGTCGCATTCCCTATGGAATCGCTCGCGAATAGGAAATACCACCTACTCCACAAAAGCGGTGCGATATGGGCAACCCGCTTTTGTGATTCCGCTCGTGGTTTTGGTATAGGGCTTCACCATGGGTGCAAGTCTGGTTCCGCTATTCTTTTGTTTGTTAACTCATTTCCAATCCTCGGGTCAGGTTCCGAAAGCAAAAAAATCTTGTCTCTTTATTAAGCAGGATTTTTATATTTGAACAATGTTCACGACCCCGGTTCTCTACATAGACCTCGCATTCGGGTGGGGTGAGTTCATAGGGTTATCCAAAAATTTATGGGAATTCAAAGACAGAAGAATGGAATTATCAGTACCCAATCGCCTCACAGTTAAACAATTCTTCAAAATTAGCAGTTCGAGATAATTCAATGGCAACTAAGCTTGGAAATCATTTAACTGGAAACAATTGTTCACACATAGAGGTTTATTGCAGAAATCCCCTCTCTACTCTCCTCTTCCCTCTCTACTTTTATTCATCCGAGGAATTACAATTTATATACATAACATATGGCTCTTCGGTTCCTCTGAGAGGACCGTTCTAGAAATCAAAAGATCTAATTATAATAATTCAACTAACTGAAACTGTTCGACTCCTACAACTCTAACTAGTCTAAGTAATACAGTCAGCTGAGGTATTGACACCTAGCTGTTACAACTTAAATGTTTTCGAACCCTCCTAGCCACAACATGTGGACAAAACCTCCTACATTGCTAGCTAGTGCCTAATGCCCCTGCATCATCGTGTGACATAAACCTATTAACAAAAGTGAACGGGGAATGATTATTAATTATGGCATACTAAGTTGTCAGTGATTTTGACTATTTGTCTTTAACATGTAAAAATGTTAAATTCCAAACTTACATCATCATGGTTTGGCATCATGAGCTTGACTAATTGTCCACCATGCTCATAACTTCATTGTTGTATTCATATCTATAAACAATGTTTCAAATAATAATAAAAAAGTTCTATAAGAAAAATCCAGACCTCCATGTTGCTGCTCCTTGTGAGACAAAGTCAAAATTTCATTACACAATCTGACACATAAGAATCTCCTATATCCCGGTGGTATGTATCCAAACTCTTATAATAGTGTCTTCAAGACTTATGTTGACATTGCCAATGAGATATTTAAGCAATGAAAGATGGAGCCTTCTTCATTGTTGTATATGTAACAATCTTTTATTAATATAAAGATTGATGGTTTTTTATTTCTGAAAATGAAATGTAAAAATAATTTATTATGGTCAATTGAAAAGTTTTTATTTAAATATTTTCATTATGGAAGGGCGATGTTGAGCCTCAAAATTGTGCTTTCTTTCACCTCATTTTACCTCATTTTCCCTTGTCCATTGCTACCATAGACCCAATTGATCAATGAATATAGTTAAAATTACTTCTAGAATGATTTACATGACTGACTTGCTAAGTTTTGTGATTTTTGCCATTGTAAAGCATTTTGACCGGAACTAGCTACAGAATGCAGACATTCCGTAGCTAACCGGCGATTCTGCAGCTGACTTCACGTTTGAGTATGTTACAGGTGGCCTCTTGAGAAAAACCGCATATGGGCAGAATCCACGTCATGCCTACATGGTTCGTTGCTCATTATGGAGGAAGAAACGAATTCTGGGTACGGTTTTTGAACGTGGGAACACATTTAGGAAAGCAGACTTCTATTAGGACTGTCTCAGTCCAGATGTCTTTTTCCTCTTCACGCAGCCACTCTAAGAGTCCTAATGAAATTCCGATAAGGAAAGACATCATTCCTGAATTGTTGCAAGTCTTGTTATGTGCATTTTCTTTATAAACACTTGGGAAACCGAGATTTTATGTTAGATTTTATGTCAGATTTGATGCTAGATTTTGTTTAGACTCTGTGCTACATTTCTGAAGATGCAGAGTGTTATGTTCAAACTATTTCATCTTTAATGGAGCAGACCGTGTTGTTTTGAAGCGTGATTTAATTTGGAGTTGAATTCCGTCAGGTGGTAGAGGGCCCCTGCCTCTTGCACGTATTTATTTTGCGTAAATTAGATAAGTCTTCTAGCTGCCTTTACGTTTTGAATTTGAATTAATAGTTGTTTTAATTAGTTACTGTAGTTGTACTCATTCTAACTCTTCCACAAGAAGAAGCCCTTCCAAAAGACTATAATGATGAATGAGGAATAGTTATAGTATTGTAGGATTTGAAGTTGAATTCATAGTTGTTTTTAATTAGCTACTGTAGTTATATTCATTCTAATTCTTCCACAAGAAGAAATTCTTCCAAAATATTATAATGATGAATGAGGAATGGCTATGGTACTGTAGGATTTAGTTATAGTTTTTGTTGTTCACTATCACAATTACACTTGTTCTAATCACTCTTCTACAAGAAGAAACTCTTCCAAGAAACTCTTAAGAAGTTCAAGACATGACCGTGATAATGAATGATTTAGTTGTGTGTTTTCACTAAGTATCATCTCTGTTCTTGCTCTTAAACGCTTGCCCAAGACATCATAATGACGAGTAGGATATGAATATGATATCTTAGTTTTTCATTGCTTTCAGTCCTTTTTGCTTGCATTTGCATTCCATTACACAGTCAGAATTGTTCTAATACCTCTTCCAAAAGAAGGAACTCTTCCAAAATATCACTAATGATGGGCAAACAGATTGTGTAATTTCATAGAATAATGCATGATAGCATAGTTAGGATGCTCCGGAGTTTAATTGCACTTAACTCATGTTCAGTTACTTTGTTTTGAGTTTGATGATGACTTGTAGTTCAACATTGTTCTAGATTCGTGGCATCTTAAGTTCATTTTTAGATTAACTCATTGCACTTGCACTTCCCATTCAGATTGACATCCACTGCACAATAAATTACTTCAGTTGCTAAGATTAACAAGACAGCCTTCATTATTCGCAAACATCTTCTTGTTCTAAAATCTACAAATGACCCATAACCATATGAACAGAAGACAGCATCCCTATAAGGCCTGAAGTATCTCTGCAATTTCCTTATCATTTCATAAACAGAGTCCTCCCTCAAAAGCCTACTTTGAAAAGAAATCAATAACTTTTGAGTAAAGGTTTTGTGACATTCAATTGAATTGTAGAATAGAGATAGGAACTAGTTTTAGAATAGAAGGTCTTATGATGATATCAATGTTTCTCCACCAAATCTGTTTCAAATCTCTAATTAAGGACAAAATGTTGCATCATTGTAAGGTTAGTTGTTTAACTGTTTAGTTAGAGGATTTGCATACTTAGTGATCATTTCTCAACTTTAGTTTGTGTTGTGAATCATTTACTTAAAAGTCATTATCAAGCTTTGCTTTTACTTTATCATAGTTTAGATTTGATTCTTCTTCAGTGTTTCCAATTTCATTTGTCAGTTGTTATTCATCAATTAGGCTTAACTCTGTTTTTAAGCACCAACTCCTTTCCATTAGCTTTCTAGGCATTTTCCCTTGTAAACATAAAACCACCAAAAGACCAAAAACATCATAAATCATCACAAAAGACCAAAAACATCACAAAACACTACACACAACGCATTAGGAAACAAGCACCTAGGTACATACAGTACACTTCACTTCAGCAGTTTACAAATCCTGGTTGACAATTAAATGAGCTCGGTTTAGGAGACTAGATTGAGACCAAACATTTTGGCGCCGTTGCCGGGGAAGTGAAAACTAGGTAACCTTTGTTTCTTAGCATCCAAAAACAATTTTATGCGTAGGGAGAGATATTCAAGGGGAAGATTTATAAGCAGTAGAGGCAGAAGTTTGATTTCTAGAACACCACTTGTTTCATCTAGATCTAGATCTAGTACACCTTCAACTCAAACCAATCTTCCATCCCTTACTGATCTTGGACTTCTAGAAGATCTAAGGTCACCTATTCCATTAGAGAAACCTTCCACTTCATCCACTGAACCTGCCATAGAAGAAGATCTAAAGACTCCTAGTAGGGATACAAATCTTTCCACTTCCACAGGAGAGTCAACCATGGCAGAAGAAGGAGGAGGAGGAGTTTTTAATGGAGAACACACATTATTTGGAGGTAGAGGTAGAGGTAGAGGAGAAGGAGGAAGAGGAGAAGGAGGTAGAGGTGCAGATGGAGGAAGAGGTAGAATAAGAAGCTCTTTTGGGTTCCCTATACTTGATGAAGAAACCAATACAACCATGAAAAACATTTCACCCTCTGTCCTTCCAAACTTCTATGGACTTAAAACTGAAGATCCTGAAACTTTCTTATTTGAATTTGAAGTGCTGTGTAGGACTTATGACTACCTACAAGATGCTCAAAAACTGAAATTATTTCCTTCAACTTTGAAGGGAGCAGCATTGAAGTGGTTTATGAGTCTAATCAGTGGTTCTATTAGAACATGGGAAGACATGAAACAAGCATTTCTAGAGAGATATTTGGATTATTGTATGCCGGTTAATCATAAGGAAGAAGTGTTCAAGATGTTACAAAAAGAAGATGAAAATTTGGAAGATTTATTGGAGAGATTTAATTACAACATAAAAAGGGCAAAAATGGAAAACCTAGATCAAGACACCTTAAAAGCTCTTTTGTTGAAAACAATTAGGGATGAATGGTTGGATATCCTTAACATGATGGGAAAAGGAGATATATCACAACTCACATTACCTGAAATATCTGAGTTATGTATCAACCTTTCCAGAGGGAAATCCAAAACTGTCAAAGGTCCAAGAGATCCTGCTCTTGCAAGGGCAAGTAAATATGCTTCTGGGACAGTAAGTAGATCAGAAATAGGACACATGCTTGATGATTTTAAATCTGACATCTTAGGGAGTCTTAGTGAACAAATAGACACCCTTAAGATACAAAACAAGCAGAAGGCTGAATCTGATGCTTTGGAAATCTTTTGTCCCAAATGTAGAAAGAAACATGCCTTGAGAGAGTGTCCTTTAGATGTAAAAGTTGTAGAGACCTGTGTCATTTGTTCTGAAAAACATGAAACCAAGAATTTTCCTTCTCTTACTGGTCTCAAAGCTGTCTTTCAGGAAGAAACTCCTACAGACTCCACAGAATCTCTTAACTTTGTATCTAGAAGACCTTGGCAGGGACCTCAGACACAAGGATTCCATGATCAAATGTATAATCAACCTCCACCTTGAAATTCTTGGCAGCAACCTTGGCCCCAATTTCAAAATCAATCTCAATCTTGGGCACAAGGAACACAAAGTCCCTATGGAAGATACTCTCCATATTATCAGTATCCACCATCCTATCCACCATATCCACATTTTTATCCTCAAAATCCTCAACAAAATTTCCCTCAAAATTTTCAACAAAATTTCCCTCAAAATTTTCAACAAAATTTTCAACAAAATCCTCAACAACATCATCAGAACCAACCACATCAAAATCAACCACTTCCATTACCATTCCCTCAAAAATCCAATCAATTGCCAGCTCAACCCATACCAAATCCCAATAATGAAAACCCTCAGAATACATACATGATAGAAGGCCAACAGTTTCCAACTTATTTAATTACTCCTCTAGACCTTAGTGATGTTCAACTTAGGTCTGGCAGGATACTTGAAAAGAGGAAACCTTCTGTGATAATACAAGAACAAGATAATTTTGAGGAAGACTCCCTACGGGTGAATAAAAGTCTTGAGGAAGACACATCCTTTCAAGACCCACACATTGAAAAACTAAAACAAAAAGATCCAATAAATCCAACTCCTGTATTAGAGCAACCATCCACATCTACTTCTATACCTCCCTTTCCAGAAAGATTACAAATTGATAGAGGTGTAGAAAAAAAGATCATGGTGCCTAATTATGATTTCTTAGATGAATTAAGAAATGTTTGCATTAAAATTCCATTATTGCAAGCCATCAAGGAAATCCCAATTTTAGCCAAAACAATAAAGGAGTTGAGTATGAAGACAACAAGAAAAAGAATAAGAGAAACCAAGAAAATTCAACTGGTAGGACAAATAGCAGACATTATGATGGGCAAGATTACTATTCCAAAGTACCTTGACCCAGAAAATCCAGTTGTCAAAATTCACATCAATGGAATTGAAATTCAAAACACACTCATTGACTTAGGAGCAGCAATAAATATCATGAGTAGACAAATCATGGACAAACTGAAACTTCCTAATCTTCTCTTTACACCCACACTATTACAATTAGCAAATTGATCTGTGATCAGACCAGATGGGGTAATAGAAGACATTCCAGTGTCTCTAGACTCTTGGGAGTACGCTGTGGATTTCACGATCCTAACTCCCAAGAATAATCTAGGAGGCCATCCCGTTATACTAGGAAGACCTTGGTTGGCTACAGCTGATGCTTTTATTAGTTGTAGGTCTGGTGATATGTATATTTATGATGGTAGTTCAACAAAGAAATTCACTTTATATCCTCCAGCTAGGACAATTACAGATCTAGATGACTCTCAATGGATAGAGGATGAAGAAAATTTACAACCACTCTTCACAATTTGAGAAATTAGTGAAGATAATCAAATTCTGAATACTCTAGAAAACTTTGAATCCTCTCTAAAACATAAACATGAATCATTTCAAGAGGGATCCAATATTGAGTTTTTGTCATCTAGGTAGATGTCTCTTCATTCTATGGACAAATTTGGCAGCTCTACAAGTGAAATTTTTCTAGGCAAAACCTTGAACATAAACAAAAACCTAGAAAAATCTCAACAAGAAGAGTTAATCAAAGTATTACAGAGACATTCTTCTGCATATGCATGGGAATACACTGACATGAAAGGGATAAGTCCTAAGACTTGTACTCATCACATCTATATAGAGGCAAATTGCAAACCAATCAGACAGCCTCAAAGACGGATGAATCCAAATCTTAGGGAAATTGTCAAGGAAGAATTGAAAAAATTGTTAAATGTTAATTTCATCTATCCTATTTCAGATAGTCAGTGGGTTTCTCCTTTGGTAATTGTGCCAAAGAAAAATGGAAAATGGAGGGTGTGTGTTGACTACCGAGAACTGAATAAAGCTACTCTTAAAGACCATTTTCCTTTACCTTTCATAGATCAAGTATTAGATACATTAGCCGGCAAAAAGTACTTTTCATTCCTAGATGGGTTTAGTGGTTACAATCAAATCCAAGTAGCCCTTGAAGACCAAGACAAAACCACATTCACCTGTCCTTGGGGTACCTATGCCTACCGAGTATTGCCATTTGGATTATGCAATGCACCTGCAACATTCCAAAGGGCAGTATTAGGAATTTTTTTCGGATCTAATACATGACTGTGTAGAGGTGTACATGGATGATTTCATAGTTTATGGGGACACATTTGAAGAGGCTTTAGAAAACTTGGAAAAAGTCTTAAAAAGATGTCAAGAAGCAAACCTTTCACTTAGTCATGAAAAATGTTTTATGATGTTTATTGAAGGTATTGTTTTAGGGCACCACATTTCAGGGGATGGGATTAGAGTTGATGAGGCAAAAGTTGAAGTCATTTCTAACCTATCCATTCCAAGTTGTCAAAGAGATGTTAGAAGTTTTCTAGGATTTACATGGTATTATCGGAGATTTATAGAAAACTTCACCAAGATAGCATCTCCACTCTTCAAATTACTGACCAAAGATTGTGAATTCAAGTGGACTTCTGATTGCCAGTTAGCTTTTGAAACCCTGAAAACCAAAATTTCTGAAGCACCTATATTAAGGGGACCTAACTGGAAGTTACCTTTTTCATATCTCGACAGATGCTTCCGATACAGCTCTAGGAGCAGTATTGGGACAAAAAGATTTAATTCCCTATGCCATCTATTATATCAGTAAAAATTTGACTCCTGCAGAGTTAAACTATACTGTAACTGAGAAAGATTTTTTAGCTGTTGTTCATGCCATAAACAAATTTAGACACTATATAACAGGCTATGAAACTTTTGTTCATACTGATCATTCTGGAATTAGATACCTAATGAACAAATCAATCACTAATGGCAGAGTTATAAGATGGTTGTTACTATTGCAAGAATTCAACATTACTATTCTAGATAGGCCTGGAAAACAAAACACTGTGGCTGATTTCCTATCTAGAATTCAAAATATCAAAGATGACACTCCGGTTGAAGATCAATTTCCTGATGAATATCTTTTTGCAATCTCTACTCAAACTCCATGGTTTGTTGATATTGCCAATTATTTAGTTTCAGGAAAATTTCCTTCAATTATGAATGCAAGGGATAAAAGAAAAATCATTAATGATAGTGCAAGATATTCATGGGTCGTTAATGAGTTGTACAAGACAGGTCCAGATTTGATCATTAGAAGGTGTGTTCGTGAAGATGAGATGCCTGAAATTCTCAAGGCATGTCATGATGAACCTTGTGGCGGACACTTTGCAGATAAGAGGACAGCCTATAAGATCCTTAATTTAGGATATTATTGGCCATCTTTATTTAAAGATGCAAGGGAGTATGTCAAAAGGTGTGACAGTTGCCAAAGGGTAGGGAAACCTTCTCCTTCAGGTGAGATGCCATTACAACCTCAGGTACACATTGAACCTCTTGAAAAATGGGCTTTGGATTTTGTAGGACCTATTAGTCCTCCATCAAGACAAAAGAAATATATATTAGTTTGCACTGATTATGTTACTAAGTGGGTAGTAGCTAAACCATTACTTGTTGCTAATGAATCATCTGTAGTTACTTTTCTTTTTGAGGATATTTTTACTCGTTTTGGTGTCCCAAGGGAAATTGTTACAGATCAAGGAGCTCAATTTACATCAAGGCTAGTGGAGCAAATGATGGAGAAGTATAAGATCAGACATAGAAAAACAACTCCTTATCATCCACAAGCAAATGGTCAAGTGGAATCTACTAATAAAGTCATTGAAGGAATTCTAACAAAGACTGTTCATCTACATAGAAGAGATTGGGTAGATAGGCTTCCTGAAGCCTTGTGGGCCTATAGAACTACATGGAGAAACACAACAGGCCATACTCCTTATGAGCTTGTTTATGGAAAGCAAGTTTTGTTTCCCATAGAGTTCCAAATTCAAACTTTCAAAATGGCAGTTCAGCTAGGACTTGATTTAATGGAGGCACAAAAGCATAGACTGGAGCAAATTAATGAATTGGATGAGATCAGACAAGATGCAGTTCAGAAAACAAGTCTAGTCCAACAGCAAAGGGTTAGATGGCATGACAAGTACATCAAGGAGAAGAAATTCAAAGAGGGTGACTGGGCTCTCTTGTTTGATTCAAAATTCAAGGATTTTCAAGGGAAATTTCAGACACATTGGTTTGGGCCATATGAAATTGTTCGAATTTTTGATAATGGGGCAGTAAAAATCAGAACTATAGATGAAGAAGAGGTCACTTTTCTTGTGAATGGTCATATACTGAAGCTATACCACAAGCCACTCTCAAGAGAAGAATTTGTCAAGAAGTTCCAAGAAAGCAATGATGTGAAGTTAATGAAGAAGAGTCTCTCTTCTTCATCAACTTGATTAAATTTTCTGAAGCATGTCTCTTTTGAAAAAAAAATAAAAATAAATAAAAATAAAAAAAAAATAAAGGGTATAAACATGAAAACCAATCATTGATTGGCATGTTTATACAGAAAAGATAGGGTGAAAATCAGAGTCTCTCTGACACTCTAACTTTTCCCATTTTTGTTTTTACAAGCAGCTGTTACAAATCATAAGTTTAGATCCATAGTGCTTATGATCTATCTTATTTCATTTCACTCCATTCACTTATCCATCCATACTCCATCTCATCCATCATTCATATTTCACTCCATTCCACATTTCATTCATCTCATTCCATCCTCCATCCATTTCATTTTCATGTCAAAATACAAAATTTGATGTCTTGCTATAAGTGAATAAAACATGTCATGAATTGCAGTACAGTTCTTATGTTCTTTCACTCCATTTCATGAACTGAATCCATTCTATTTCATCATCCATTTCATACATATCATAATCCATCATCCATCCTCATTCATACCATATAACATTTCACCCATATTCCAAAAACACTCCATTTTCATGATTAAAATGCTCTACATGAACATTCTGCAGCTCAGCAGACATTCTGCAGCCAGACAGGCTTTCCGCAGCCAGACAGTCTTTCCGCAGCTACAAACCCTGAAGGCATCAACCAGCAGACATTAGAATTGCAACAAAGTGACCCAGTGTATCCATAAATCAAAAGCATCAAAGAAAGATTATGAAGACTCCTCCAAAGGTGAACAAGAAGACAAAGGCTACAAAAATCAAATGAAAGGCAGAGGTAACAAGTTTAAATTATAATGGAATTTCATAAAAGTTTAGCATAGTTTTAGTTATGGATTGTTCGAAAAGGTTGTTTTAATTATTTTTATTGATCAAAACCAATAAACCCTCCACAGACTTTTGATTAAAATCTTCCATTTCAAATTTCATGCCCGATATCATTTAAGCGGTTAAAATGGTCGATGTATTTGAATTCTTCACGACTCTTAACCAAATCATTCAATGATGATTCCCTCTGCCGTCGTAAAATTCTCTGCCGTCTCTTCAATCATTAATTCATTCCCTCCACCTCACTCCACTACTCCATTCCGTGACCACTGCCATCACTCCATTCTGTAGCCGGCATTTCATTCCGTAGAAAGAGATATTCTTATCACCGAGAGCAGAGCCAAAGGATATCAGTTTGAATAGCATTGAGCATTGTAAATGCAGAGCAGAGCAGAAGGGTAAATTTGGAAGCATAGCAGCGTGAGAATTTGAAGCCATTTGATTCCGTGGGTAGACAAAGTATCACTGTGGGCAGAGATTGAGCATTTTTACTATAAACACAGAAGTGTAGCAGCGTGGAGTTTGAAGTCTTTTGTCACTAGAAGACAGAGGTGTTGTAGTGTTGAATCCGAAACCATTTTCTACCAAGAGCCAGAGACATAGTAGTGTGGGAATTTGAAGCCATTTGCCACTGTCTATCAGAGACATATCAGCTCGAAATTTGAAACTGCTTTCATTGTCAACAGAGGCATAACAGTCCAAAGTTCAATTGTCAACAGAGGCATATCAGTCCAAAGTTTTAAAGACATTTGTCATTATCAATCAGAGGTATGTCATTCTGAAGTTTGAAGCTATTTTCATTTAGAACTTGAAGTCATTTCAATCCGAAAGTGAAAGTCATTGTTTTTGTTGGTAGAAGAGTGTTAATTTGAACATTGAAGAAGCAATCATGGGTTTCATTGTAAGGACTGAACCAGTGGGTTCAAAATATTTAAAAGGCTACCCTCAATGCAAATAAATGTTACAACAAATAGGATGGCTTCAATTTTTGGAGAAATTTAATGGCTTCCACAAGGAAGTCACTAAAACATTTGCAAGATCATTTCAAGGAACCGAAGTTGAAGTGGGAGATGTAAAATTTACTATCACTGAAGTTTTCATTGCAGAGGCTACAGGGTTGCTCAGAACTGGAGAGAGATGGTTCAAAAATAGAGAATTCCACAATGACTCCTGGAAACAAATTTTAAAATCACCAGGAATGGATGTTACTGTATTTAAGAAAGGAATTCCCAGTTCTGCATTGAAAAACAAATGGAGAAAAATACTACTTCTTCTGCAAAAATTTATTACATGTGAGGGTAGATATGGAACATTTTATGTCTACCACATTAGACTAATGATGCATTTTCTGGGGGAAGACTTAAACCTACCATATTTCTTACTTCAAAGTCTGAAAAAGATGGCTGCCTGTGTCCAAAGAAGGGTTCAATTTTTAGAGACAACCCTATATCATCATGGTTTGGTCAAAATTTTGATTGAACATCATCTAGCTAAAAAAAATGATACATGGGACGATTTCTTAATAAGAAATCATTTTGAAGAAGCAAAAGAACCATCACCTAAACCACAGCCTACAAGAAGAAGTAGGAAATGGAGGGCTTCAGAAGTTGAAATTGACAAAACAGTCCAAGAGAGCAGTGAGGAAATCATTTTAGAAAAGTTGACTCAAATCAAGAGACAGCTTAAGGAAGAAAAGGTAATCAGGAAATCTGCCATGGAAAAAGGAGAGGGATCTTCTCAGCCTAGAAGAAGCCACAGACTAAAGGGGAAACTGAAGAAAACACTAATCAAACAAACAGGGGTAATCAATATAGAAGATGAAGAAACATCCATTGAAGAGGATGTTGAAGAATATTTTTATGAAGGAACCCCTGAAATTGACCCTGCTCAACAGGTTATTTATGACTATGTGGAAACTTTGGAGAGGAGAGCTTCAGGAAGCAGAGAGAGAACCCCCAGTCCTCCACTGTCTGAAATAGCTATGTTAAGGAGGGATAGGTATGAGTTGGAATTACTAAATAGACACATCAAAAATGAGAATGAAATTCTCAAGGATCAAGTCAAGCTCAAAACTGATATGAACTCAACCTTATCCCTGCATATAGACAAAGTGGAGAAGACCAATGAGAAGTTGAAGACAAGGAACAAAAAGCTAATCAGAGCCCTCACCAACCTAAGGTTCAAACTTGTTATCAGAAAACCCAGAAGATCTCTAGCTTCCAGACAAAGGAGAAGGAGAGGATTAGATGTCCTTGCAGAAGCCTCTGAATTCATAGGATAATTTGCATGAGGACATGCAAAGAGACAGCAGTGGGGGTATGTTGAGCCTCAAAATTGTGCTTTCTTTCACCTCATTTTACCTCATTTTCCCTTGTCCATTGCTACCATAGACCCAATTGATCAATGAATATAGTTAAAATTACTTCTAGAATGATTTACATGACTGACTTGCTAAGTTTTGTGATTTTTGCCATTATAAAGCATTTTGACCGGAACTAGCTGCAGAATGCAGACATTCCGTAGCTAACCGGCGATTCTGCAGCTGCCTTCACGTTTGAGTATGTTCCAGGTGGCCTCTTGAGAAAAACCGCATATGGGCAGAATCCACGTCATGCCTACATGGTTCGTTGCTCATTATGGAGGAAGAAACGAATTCTGGGTACGGTTTTTTAACGTGGGAACACATTTAGGAAAGCAGACTTCTATTAGGACTGTCTCAGTCCAGATGTCTTTTTCCTCTTCACGCAGCCACTCCAAGAGTCCTAATGAAATTCCGATAAGGAAAGACAGCGTTCCTGAATTGTTGCAAGTCTTGTTATGTGCATTTGCTTTATAAACACTTGGGAAACCGAGATTTTATGTTAGATTTTATGTCAGATTTGATGCTAGATTTTGTTTAGACTCTGTGCTACATTTCTGAAGACGCAGAGTGTTATGTTCAAACTATTTCATCTTTAATGGAGCAGACCGTGTTGTTTTGAAGCGTGATTTAATTTGGAGTTGAATTCCGTCAGGTGGTAGAGGGCCCCTGCCTCTTGCACGGATTTATTTTGCGTAAATTAGATAAGTCTTCTAGCTTCCTTTACGCTTTGAATTTGAATTAATAGTTGTTCTAATTAGTTACTGTAGTTGTACTCATTCTAACTCTTCCACAAGAAGAAGCCCTTCCAAAAGACTATAATGATGAATGAGGAATAGCTATAGTATTGTAGGATTTGAAGTTGAATTCATAGTTGTTTTTAATTAGCTACTGTAGTTATATTCATTCTAATTCTTCCACAAGAAGAAATTCTTCCAAAAGATTATAATGATGAATGAGGAATGGCTATGGTACTGTAGGATTTAGTTATAGTTTTTGTTGTTCACTATCATAGTTACACTTGTTCTAATCACTCTTCTACAAGAAGAAACTCTTCCAAGAAACTCTTAAGAAGTTCAAGACATGACCATGATAATGAATGATTTAGTTGTGTGTTTTTACTAAGTATCATCTCTGTTCTTGCTCTTAAACGCTTGCCCAAGACATCATAATGACGAGTAGGATATGAATATGATATCTTAGTTTTTCATTGCTTTCAGTCCTTTTTTCTTGCATTTGCATTCCATTACACAGTCAGAATTGTTCTAATACCTCTTCCAAAAGAAGGAACTCTTCCAAAATATCACTAATGATGGGCAAACAGATTGTGTAATTTCATAGAATAATGCATGATAGCATAGTTAGGATGCTCCGGAGTTTAATTGCACTTAACTCATGTTCAGTTACTTTGTTTTGAGTTTGATGATGACTTGTAGTTCAGCATTGTTCTAGATTAGTGGCATCTTAAGTTCATTTTTAGATTAACTCATTGCACTTGCACTTCCCATTCAGATTGACATCCATTGCACAATAAATTACTTCAGTTGCTAAGATTAACAAGACAACCTTCATTATTCACAAACATCTTCTTGTTCTAAAATCTACAAATGATCCATAACCATATGAACAGAAGACAACATCCCTATAAGGCCTGAAGTATCTCTGCAATTCCCTTATCATTTCATAAACAGAGCCCTCCCTCAAAAGCCTACTTTGAAAAGAAATCAATAACTTTTGAGTAAAGGTTTTGTGACATTCAATTGAATTGCAGAATAGAGATAGGAACTAGTTTTAGAATAGAAGGTCTTATGATGATATCAATGTTTCTCCACCAAATCTGTTTCAAATATCTAATTAAGGACAAAATGTTGCATCATTGTAAGGTTAGTTGTTTAACTATTTAGTTAGAGGATTTGCATACTTAGTGATCATTTCTCAAGTTTAGTTTGTGTTGTGAATCATTTACTTAAAAGTCATTATCAAGCTTTTCTTTTACTTTATCATAGTTTAGATTTGATTCTGCTTCAGTGTTTCCAATTTCATTTGTCAGTTGTTATTCATCAATTAGGCTTAACTCTGTTTTTAAGCACCAACTCCTTTCCATTAGCTTTCTAGGCATTTTCCCTTGTAAACATAAAACCACCAAAAGACCAAAAACATCATAAATCATCACAAAAGAACAAAAACATCACAAAACACTACACACAACGCATTAGGAAACAAGCACCTAGGTACATACAGTACACTTCACTTCAGCAGTTTACAAATCCTGGTTGACAATTAAATGAGCTCAGTTTAGGAGACTAGATTGAGACTAAACAGGCAACATAGATATATGCCCTTCTAATTGAAATTCATACCTACCCTTCAAATTTGATCACTGTGTGGTACCTTAACAAACAATAAAACTATTCCGCCGCGTGTTATATAAAACATATAACAAAACCTTTGTCAAAACTTCAAACGAACCCTTTAGCCGTGGGTATTTCATCACGAATTGATCATTTTACCATGTACCTTCTTCTAGAGTAATATTCTTCCACTTGATTAGGTACTTCATAATGGTTATATGTCAAAGAGATATAGAATGTTTATCTATAACTTTTTGTGGTTCAAGAATCAACTTTCATTCTTCATCTAATTTTGGAAGTTCTATTTACATTGGCATATTTTTTTCCAAAACCTTTTTTAGGCAAGATACATGAAAAACCTTATGAATGCAAGAAGAAGGAAAATATAACTTCTATACCACTTGTGCAATCCTATGAATAATTATTTAGGGCCATAACAGTTTTGCAGTGTGGAAAAAGTCGGCAAAAAGTCCCGACTTTTTGAAAAAATCCCGAATTTTTCCCGGAGTCAACTTTATTGGCTGACTTTTTGCCGACTTGTTCATCCCTGAAAAAGTCGCGATTTTATCCTCGAAGTCCCGAATTTTTGCTGACTTTTTCGAAAAAAATCTTGAGTGAGGTAGTTTCTTTAATAATTTTTTTATTTTTTTTTGAAAAAATCAGGATTTTTTCCAAAAATGAAAATATTTGTATTTTTTTAGTTTTGCCGACTTTTTGCCGACTTTTTCAAAAAACTCCCAACTTTATCGATTATTTCAAATTTTGGACCCTTGGCGATTTAATCCCGACTTCGAATTTTTCCACATTGCATTTTTGAGGTAATTCTTTATTCTTCTTTTTCTTGAATGAAGATTGCTTATAATGCTATAATCTAAAAAATACCCAATTACCCTCCCCAAATTATCTTTCACTTCAATGTTGTTACCCTTGTTGTTTTATCATGTTAATGTCATTTGAAGGTTTTCCATAATAATTTTCAAAGTTTCTTTAGTATTTTCCATATGTGACTCTGTTTCCTATACTTTGGACTTATCTTGCAAACAGTATGAGATAATAGGAGTTGGATATCCATAAAGGGCCTTAAATGGGGAAATTTTAGTAGATTTGTGATAGGTAGTATGATAGTATCATATTACCATTCTTCCTTGAGGAACCCACTTCATACATTGTAGATAACCTTAAAAACATTTGTTAACTATTTTTGTTTGACCATTTGATTGTGTTTGATATGTAGAACTCAGGCAGCTAGTGTTTCTCCACTCATATTAAATAAGTATTTCCAAAATTTTCTTTTTACTATTACTTTAGGAAAACCATGAAGACTATGAATTTCTTTCACGGACACTTCTGCCACTTGGCTTGTTGTTTATGTACTTTGATCTCTACAAAAAAAATCTACAAAATTTGTCTATATAAATGACCACAAAAATGTAATACTTACCTTTATATTTCAGTAACCCTGTAATAAATTCTATTGATATATCTTCTAGTCTTTGAATATGTATGTGGAATGGTTGAAGTAACCCTAGAGATTTTACTATCTCTCTTTTATTTATTATGCAAAACTGACCTTCTCTTACAAAATTTTGAATATCTTTCTTCATTCCTTCCAAAAATATATTTTTTGATCCTTTGAGATGTTTTAAGGAACCCTGCATCCTACCATCAGAGAGACATGGGACTCCCTTAATATTTTTTTATTCAAATATGTTTGCGTGCATAAAAATATTCTACATTTGCACCAAAGTATATCTCTCTTTCACTCCCAATGCTCCATAGAGTTCATCCCATCCTTTATAAATTTTAGTTTTTGTTTAGTACTATTGTCATTTTTCCATTATGGCAAGCTTATTCTAGCCACCTAGGAATAGAAAATGTAATTGGATATAAATTTGAGGCCTCTTCTATTTTAGAAAGAGCATCATGTACTAAATTTTTCTTACCCTTTTTGCAGATTATCTCAAAATTAAAACTTTGCATTTTTTCTCCTCATTTTTGTTAATCTTCCAATGAAATCCATAGCTTCAAAAAATACTTTATGCTATCATGGTATATGTTGACTTTAAAGTACCTCCCAATGATATACTATCCCCATTTTTTATTGCATGTAATATTGCTTCCATTTATTTTTCATACGTAGATTTCACCAAATATTTTCTTTGAATTCCTTGCTTTTAAAAGCCAATGATATCCCTTATTGTGTTAATGTTACGTAAATTCCTTGTCCTAGTGCCTCAAACTCTACTATGAATGTTTCACCAAAATTAGGTGCAACCAATGTTGGTGTAGAAGACATGGCATCCATTAAAAGAGAGAATGCCAAAGTAGCCTCATCATTCCATATAAATGATATTTTCTTCAAGAGATATGTGATTGGACTTGAAATGCATGCATAATTCTTGACAAATGATCAATAATATCATGTAAGTCTAAAAAATCTTCTAATAACCTTGTTTTTCATAGGAATAGGTCATTTTGTAATAGCTTGCATCTTTTGAGGCTCCAACTTCACTCCTTCCTTTAAAACAATATGAACCAAATACTCGAATTCTTATTTCCCAAAAGCACATTTGGATATTTTTACATAAAAATGATTGTTCTCAATAATTTATATAACTTTTTCCACATGTTTACTAGTGTGGTATTCCCATGATTTATTATAAATATGTGTATTATCAAAGAAAACCAACACAAATTTTATAAGATGGGATCAAACAAAATTGTTCTTAAGTCGAGCCCGTCGGACTTCAAACGGTGATAAACCATAATTCAAACCAAATTCGCGTTCCAAAATAGCCTGTTGACGTCGGCCAATTTTGTGATGCGAAAACCAAATGAATTTCGTCCTAATATTTTTCGGGTCCGAAGTTGGGCTAGCATACGAAGGGAGAGTTGTGACGCGAATTTCTTATCAAATTCGCCCTAATCTTTTTCGGGTCCGGATTTACACTGCACGAGCAGCCCAAACAAAGATCCGCTCCTATCCCTCTGTGACAAAATCATCACACATGCTGACGTCATCAATCAAAACCCGCCAACCTTTTGACTTTGTAAATAAAACAAATTGCGTCTGCATCATTTTCATTGTTCCATGCGCTAGCCAGTCTTCCATGCAACAAAATTCAAAAACCAACTGTTAACGCTTGTTGATCGTTACCTTGCTGAAGAGAATTGAAGCCGAGTATTTCAGGGTTCTTCTGTCATAACCAGCGCCTGTTTAAACACGTTTCATTTCCTGTAAACAGGTATTTATTCCAATTCCCCGCTAACTTTGTAAAAATCCTGGTTTTAGTTTTAATTCTGCACTAAGGTCTGAAAAGAAGTTCAGTTTGGTCTTTTTCGTTCCCAGAACTGCAATTATATTTCCAAAACTGGTAATTGTGCCCCTTTTCCACAAAAACCCTGAAATTCCATTTTTGAATCCACAAGAACCAGAAATGGAAGTTCCTGTAGCTCTAAATGTCATGCCCATCAATGCCCCTCACAAGGACTTGGATTATTTTCCTTTAGCCGATATGGATTTTCAAATTAAGGACTTGTATCTCAGTGAGAATCCTCTTCGAATATTTTTCCGCTGCAGAGACAATTATTTGAATAGTTCTGACATCTTTGGACTTTGAGAATAAAATATTCCTATGTACCTTCTCCCCTCAGTCCATATTTTTCTTGAGTTAATCCATTATTGCTACGCAAATTATGATCCCAACCAACAAGCAGTTTTATCCCCAAGTCAAAATATTTGTTTCCCAATAACTGCTTAGTCCATAAATGAAATGCTACAATTCCAACCTGGTAAAGCTCCCACTCCCCTGTCCATGGCTGAATTACTTGAGAAATCTACTAAGTTATCCCATGAAGAGTTAAACCGCCTATGCCAAACCTTCATGTTACCAGAGCATCAGCCTAAAAACCCTCCCCCTTATGGTTATACTTTCTTTACTGATGAGGGTAGACTTATTTTAAACATGATATCTTCCATAATTGGCTTCAATACTAGTGAGTATGTTGATCAGTTAACCCTAGTATTGTTATCCATTTTTACCCCTGGACAGCCTCCTGCTGTCAAGTACAATTTTGCATCTTATATTGCTGACAAAATCCATGATCAGTTCATGAGATTTGAGAATGAGAGAGTATTTAAGTGTTCTTCTGTCATATATCATCTCATGATTTACTTTCAGTCAGAAAATTTCCCTTTTTATGTTAAGAAACTTGATGCCAAAGGGAATCCTAGGTCAGTCATCTTTTGGTCTGCCATTACTCACAATTCCTCTGATTCTCCTTATTCCTATAATGAGTTTGTCGACCTTTTTGTTCATCCTGCAACTACCTTGTTGACAGGAGTCTCTCCTCCTAGAATTAACAATGAGATCAAGAAAATCCTTCAGCTCTCAAAGCAGTACAAGATAGGTGACTAGTACCTATATCAAAACTACACAGAGATCAGGATATATGGATGTGAATTATGACCATTCAAACTACCCAAGTATGTCCCAATGAGACTCTTTGCATTATAATATTTAAGGCAGATGAATAATTCAGATATAATTCATTTTTGCAATGCAAAGAAAAAGGCTCAACTCAGGATCAAGAGCCAATTAGGTCCCTTCATTTGTAACTCTAGGGAAGCTGGAAAGGAAGCCGAAAGGATTTTAGAAGACTATCTCAGACTACAAAAGAGTTTCTACTGGGTGCCTTATGATCCAAACAACTCTATCTATGATAGAAGAATGAAAAATAAACTGTCACCATACATCCATCAAAGAATCCCATAAATAGAACAATATGCTAAAATGGATGAATGGACAGAAGGGACATTGGTTGAAAAATATAGTGGGTAGGTCAATGTTGAAAATGTAATGAAAGATCTTGAAAAGATACTTGACTTAGAATCTTTTGGACAGGTGCAGGGATCTTCTTCAGCCAGGACTTTACAACAAAATTTGCAAGAGATTAGTACAGTAGAAGTAGAATCTAAAGGAAAAGAAAACGAGCCTGATATACAAATAATTGAAAAATTCATAATGACAGAGTAACCAAAGACTTCTAAAGAACAAGCTCAAGGACAAATTCGTCCTACTCAGATCAGTGAGCCGGAAATTTCTATTTTACAAACTCCTCTGAATATAGAAAAGGGAAAAAAGAGAGAGGTTGAAACAACTAATCGTATTGGTGGCTCTTCTGAACAGCAAGATGTTAAAAGGCAGAAATTGACTCCCCTTCCAGAAGATGAATCATTTCAGGAAATCCCTGACAGCCGGGGAAGAGAAGACAGCCAGCAAACAGGTACAGGTAGTGGGACATCCACTAATTTTCAAAAACAAGAAATACAAAGGCAACAAAGTGCAGAAATATCTTCTTTCAAAACTCCAGTAAAAACTGCCTGGGACATCAAAAGAACATTCATCAATATAAAGGCCAGTAACGATCCACTTAGACTTCAAGTGTACAACCAATTTTTGAAGATGGCTCCAAAAAATCAAGAAATATTGATGTCAGCTTATGACATCCAACAGGGTAAGATGTTAATGAGCCATTTCAAGCCCAAGGTGCAGCAGCCTCAGACAGATGCAGATTAATTTAGGACTAATTTTCAAGTCTTAGCAAAGGATATCCATCCTTTAGATCAAATTGAGCTACACAAGTAAACAGGTGAGATGATTTATTCTACTCTAACGGATAAATCAATGATGACCCATAAGTTGCAGGATTCTTTGGATAATACTAATACACAGTTGCAGCTTGAAAAGGCCTCCTCCTAGGCTAAGGATAATAGAATCAAAACTTTAGAGGAAATAATCATTGGTTTGGGTCATAATCCTAAAGATGTGAAAGGTATTGAAGCTTTGATCAAGAGAAAAGATGATGATATTGCAGCTCTGAGAAAACAATTAAAGTTACCGACCTCAAGACATCCACAGACTGCAGAAATCATCAAACAAAATTCTGAGGAAGAACTAATGGATTTGCTCTTAAAATTGAATGAGAAACTTACTGCAACTGAAAAAGAGCTTGAGAATGCATTAAAAGATAAGCAGGAAAATATTCTAGTATCTACAGCAGGAGTAGTGACAGGTACAGTGACAACAGGTCAGCCAGCAGAATTGTCACAGAGCAACACTGCAAATTTGAACACTGATGAATTAACAAAGTCAATGGAAGATATGAAACTTCAGGCCATAGAGCGTCACAAAACAAAGGAACAATTGGCCACTCTAGAACATATATATGATCTTTCAAAAATGAGTGTTGCTGATAAAACAATAGAAGTGAACAAATTAGAAAAAACAGTCAAAGCATTGGAAAAGGATCTCACATTGGAGAAACCTTTAAAAGAAATAAATGATATTCTTTGGGATAATATCATTCAATCAATAAAGGATGTTTGGTCCTCAATTCAAATAATATATGAATAGAATAACTTAGTTAAATTGGCTCTGGATGAGATTGAGAGATCAAGACAAGAGTTGGTAAATATGCCAGAAGAGGCCAATAGACTTATACATTTTTTGAATACTCAAACTAAGAATGAACTTGCAAAAATTGGTATTCAGGATAGGACCGGAACAATTCTCGAAATAAAGAGATTTTTTACTAAAATAACTCTGGTACAGAATTTAGAATGAAGGTGCTCAAATATGCAAGAAGAAGTAATTTCCTTCAGAGAAAGACTGAATATTTTGTTAAATAGAGGATTGCCCAGTCCTATAGTTGCAGAAGATAAGCTAATGGACCTTGATAGTTATGTTGAAAATTTGGACAAATATGCTAATAATCAAGCTAGTTATTCAACCAGTTCATCAACAACAACATTGCCTACAAGGAAAAACCTTCATGACAGATTGGAGAATTTATTTTATCTCGAGCATGAAGTAAATCATTTGTTCCCAAATCAGCCTAATTTCTTCAAATATACTGAGGCTGATGAAACACTAAGAAATTTGCAAAGGACCAGAGTGCCAGAAGTTCAATGGTGGGAAGAAATGATGGAAATTTTGTAAAAAATTATCCTTACATAAATTTTTGCCTATTTACCACAGTATATCATGATAAAAAGGATAAAAGGATGAACAGAGGTCAAAGAGTATCAGAGCAGTTAAAGAGTATCAGTGAAATGAAATAATCAACATAGAATTACTGAAGAGGACAACAACAAGCCAAGATATATGGCTTGCCTCCAGCACATTCTTAAAAGAAGGAAACAGCACAACATCAGTTATCATTTTTCTTATCTACGAGACCATCTGTCTCTATATTGTTGTAAACTATTTATTAGTTATCCTAGATAATATCTCAATTTGTTATGAGATATTTTGTATGATTTTTTGTATAAATACTCCATCAATTGGAGTAGTAAGTGTGGATTCATATACTTTGCAGTAACATTGACTTTTTCGGAATAAAGTGTTGTTGGAGAAATTTCTTTGTGGCTTGCTGGATGATAAATTGATGCTAGAGACTTTTTACAGGATTCATGTGTCTGTAAAACAACGTTTTTCATGGACTGTTTTACTTCATATAATATATTCAAAAGAACGTTTTTTCTCTTGTGAAAAAAAATGATTAATGTTTATCACTCTGCCTTCAAAACTAGCGATGTTGGTCTATGTTGTTGGTTTATTGATATGGTATAATGGTATTTTTATATTTTGGACATATCACACTCCTCACATGATTACCGTTTTTCTCTGTTCAAGGATTTTGGGTACTTTAATTTGTATTTGGAACAATGGACGTCGGTACTCTATATTTTTCTTTACTATTCTACATACTGCTATTTCACTTTCTTATAGATGCCTCAGGCATATTTGGATGCTTTCTCAGATTGTCGATAATCTCCATGTGGACCGTTACTGGGTTTTATATCAAGTCCCTGTATGTGACATGGGGTATTTTTCTATCACTATCTGGGATGGGACTTCCACATTTCTGGATGGATATTTGGGTTCCAATCTTCAAATGTGAAAATGAAATGACTTCATGGATTGTTTTACTTCATATAATATATTCAAAACAATGTTTTTTCTCTTGTGAAAAAAAAATGATTAATGTTTATCACTCAGCCTTCAAAACTAGCAATGTTGGTCTATGTTGCTGGTTTATTGATATGGTCTCATGGTACTTTTATATTTGGGACATATCACACTCCTCACATGATTAGCGTTTTTCTCTGTTCAAGGATTTTGGGTACTTTAATTTGTATTTGGAACAATGGATGTCGGTACTCTATCTGTTGTTTTACTATTCTACATACTACTATTTCACTTTCTTATAGATGCCTCAGGTATATTTGGATGCTTTCTCAGATTTGTCGATAATCTCCATGTGGACCGTTACTGGGTTTTATATCAATTCCCTGTATGTGACATCGGGTATTTTTCTATCACCGTCTGGGGTGGGACTTCCACTTTTCTGGATGGATATTTGGGTTCCAATCTTTAGATGTGAAAATGTAATGACTTCATGGACTGTTTTACTTCATATAATATATTCAAAACAACATTTTTTCTCTTGTGAAAAAAAAATGATTAATGTTTATCACTCTGCCTTCAAAACTAGCTATGCTAGTCTATGTTGTTGGTTTATTGATATGGTCTCATGGTCTTTTTATATTTTGGACATATCACACTCCTCACATGATTAGCGTTTTTCTCTGTTCAAGGATTTTGGGTACTTTAATTTGTATTTGGAACAATGGACGTCGGTACGTACTCTATCCGTTGCTTTACTATTCTACATACTGCTATTTCACTTTCTTATAGATGCCTCGGGCATATTTGGATGCTTTCTCAGATTGTCGATAATCTCCATGTGGACCGTTATTGGGTTTTATATCATGTCCCTGTATGTGACATGGGGTATTTTTCTATCATTGTCTAGGGTGGGACTTCCACTTTTCTGGATGGATATTTGGGTTCCAATCTTCAGATGTGAAAATGTAATGACTTCATGGACTATTTTACTTCATATAATATATTCAAAACAACGTTTTTCCTCTTTTAAAGTTTCATTTTTTTTTAAATTGAACCTGTCGTCGCTATACCGACGCCTTGTAAGCATCGGCATTGTGACAGATTAGAAATGTCGAAATCGCGACAGTATAAAAACGTCGGACGAGCGACGTTCAAAACATCGGACCACATTTCGTCGGAATTGCGACAGTTTACAAACGTCGGAAGAACGACGTCCAAAACGTCGAACCACATTTCGTCGGAATTGTGGCAGTTTAAAACCGTCAGAAGAGCGACGTCCAAAACGTCGGACCACACTGCGTCGGAATTGTGACATTTTACAAACGTCAGAAGAGCGACGTTCAAAACGTCGGACCACATTTCTTCGTAATTGTTAGAGTTTACAAACGTCGGAAGAGCGACGTTCAAAACGTCAAACCACATTTCGTCGGAAGTGCGACAGTTTACAAAGGTCAAAAGTGCGATGGATTGAGAAACGTCGGAAGAGTGAAGATTGTTTGGAAGCGACGGAAAAAGTGTCGATAGTGCGACACTTTTTAATTGCGTCGGAACTGCGATGGTATGGTAAACCACGTTTTTCCCGCCCTCGAACTGTCGCTCTTGCGACGACTATGTGTCGAAATAGCGACGAATTTGCCATCGGAATTTCTACCAAATTTTCTAGTGCGAGGTCAAAAACCAAACTGGCAACGCACCATCACTTTGGGGGAGATGCTAGTGGAGTCAGGACGATACCCCAAGTTAACCCAGTTCTTCAAACTGCTTGCAAATGGTTCTCCATGAAACTCATCTCATGGAATGTTAGAGGGCTTAACAGCCCGGGGAAATACAGGATGATCAAAAACATGATTCAGAAAGAAAGGCCAAAAATCCTCTTTCTTCAAGAAACGAGATGTAATAGTGAAGTATTAGGCTCAATCTTATCAAAAGCTTGGCCTAGCTATAACTCTGTAGCAGTTGATGCTTTAGGCTCTTCAGGAGGACTTGCAGTTACTTGGCACACTCAATTTATAATGCTAGCAAACTTTCATGTTACGCATAATCTCATTCAAGCCACTTTCCATCCTATTGGAACCAACATACATGGGCACCTCTCTAATGTCTATTTTCCCCAGGACCAGGCCAGCAAGATAGCGCTCTTAAACACTATGGAAATTTTAAACTCTAATAGGACCCACCCCCTATGGATCGCAGGAGGAGATTTCAACATGATCACCAGACTGGAAGAAACAACTGGAGGAAGGCCAAGGCTGGAATTGGAATGCTCCCACTTCAAGGATTTTATCAAAAACAACTGGCTTATAGATATACCTTTCTCAAATGGTATATTTACTTGGAATAATAGAAGATCGGGAGGTCAGCAGATTGCCTCGAAATTGGATAGATTTTTCATCTCGGATAATGCCATTCATGTGGGGGGGGGACATCTCTGCCTCCATACTCCCTCTAGCGGGATCGGACCACTGGCCAATCTTGATTCAGTGGCAAAGCATAGGAACTCATCTGAAGCAACCTTTTAGATTTGAAGCCTTCTAGCTCACTCACCCTTCCTTCAAAGCAATGGTTTACTCTGCTTGGAAGAGTTTTGTCCCACCAAAGGGTTCAAAAATGTTTTGGTTTCAGCAAAAGCTCAAGTACCTTAAACACCATATCGAAGATTGGAACCTCTCAGTCTTTGGGAACATTTTTCAAGAGAAGAAGATCCTCGAGCAAAAAATGGTTGATGTTCAATAGGAAATCATTAATGTAGGAAGATCAGAGCTCCTTGCATCCAAGGAACGGGACCTACAGAAGTAGCTGGAGGAAAGATACAAACAAGAGGAAATCCTCTAGAGACAAAAATCAATAATTTGCTGGCTAAAGGAGGGAGAAAGAAATACAAAGTTTTTTCACAGCTCTACTGTTCAAAGAAGAATGAAAAATCGAATCAACCACATCACCAATCAATAGGGGGAATGGGTGGAGAAACATGAAGACATGGAACAAGAGCTTCTGGAATACTTTAAAGGAATCCAACAAGAGCCCTCAGTTAATAGACAACAGGATATAGATCAAATAACTCAGCTAATCCCAAAATTGGTTACGGCCGAGCATAATCAAATGTTATTACACCCAATCATGCTCCTGGAGGTAGAAACAACAATGGCACAATCTAAGGATGGAAAAGCACCGGGCCCGAATGGTTTCACTTCTAACTTCTTTCACCACTTATGGGATCTCATTAAGCATGGATTTTGGTAGCTTGTAGAGGAATCAAGGGTAACACATTTGCTACTCCCCTCTCTCAATGCAACTTTCATAGCGTTGGTTCCAAAAGAAGAGCAACCAAGTACACCAGAAAAATTTCGGCCCATAGCTCTTTCAAACATGATTTACAAAGTTGTTTCCAAAGTCATAGCCAATCGGCTCAAGCCCCTCCTACTGCTTCCTATCTCGCTTGAGAAGACTGGTTATGTGGCAGGTCGACAAATCTTGGACAGCATAATCTTAACTCATGAGATTATCCACGCCTTAAAGATCTGCAAGAGGCCAGGTATGCTCCTTAAGATTGATCTATCCAAGGCCTTTGACAAATTAAATTGGAGTTACATTCAACAAATTTTAAGTGCTTTCGGTTTCGATCAGATGTGGATAAGATGGATTATGAACCTCATCACCTCCACCATTTATTCTATCCTTGTCAATGGGGTCCCTTCTCCTCCCTTATCCCCTTCGAGAGGCATCAAGCAAGGGGATCCCCTCTCCCCCTTCCTCTTTGTCCTCATGGCTAAAGGCCTAGGTAGGTTAATTCACAATGCCATCTACACCCATCAATTGAGAGGCATATCCCTTTATGACGCCCCTGCCACCACTCACCAACAATTCGTGGATGATAACATGCTCTTTTGCCACCCATCTGTCCAAGAAGATCGTTCCTTTAAATCCATTCTGAACCTTTTCTCTAAAGCCTCTGGCTTATCCATCAATGACTCCAAATCTTAGATCTTATTTTTCAATGCTCCTCCCCAAACCCAAGCCAATATTGCTCATATCCTAGGATTTTCTATTGCATCTCTCCCTGCTAAGTACCTAGGTGCACCTCTCATTGACTCTGCCATCAAGCACTCTTCCTGGAACCTTCTCCTTGAAAAACTGGAAGCCTGACTATCTTCCTGGACCTTTAGAGCTCTTAATATGGTGAGCAGGCTTACTCTCATCAAAGCAGTGCTGAAATCCATGCCCCTCTATCTCTTCTCTGTTCTTGTTGCACCGAAATGGGTCCTCAAATAGATAAAAACCCTACAAATTAAATTCCTTTGGGGGTCCTCCAGCCGAAATAGAAAATGGGCCCTGGTCAACTGGAATACAATCTGCACTCTTAAAGAAGCGGGGGGTCTCGGTCTCCGAAACCCTACGCACAGCAATGAAGTTATGGGAGCTCGCATATAGTGGAAGTGGATATCGAACCCAAATACACCATGGGCTAAATTATGGACAGCCAAATATGCCAAAAATAAACCTCCTAAGGATCTAATAAGGCTCTCCCCTGAAAGAACAGGCTCACTTGTTTGGAATGCCGCCATGAAACACTATACGCTTATACAACAACATAGCTTCTGGGGTGTTCGTAAGGGTAACACAGCCAGATTCTGGGCGGACTCCTGGCAGCAAAATCCAAAGCTTCTTGATACTTTCTCTCAAATCAATTCTAGGAATAACATCGCAACTATGGAAGACAAGGTTTTTCAATTCTGGCTACCCACAAGTTGTAATGGGTTCAGGCAATGGAAGCTGCCACCTCATAGAGCTCCTCAAGCTCAAGAATCCACATGGGAGGCCCTCAACGAAGAGCTTCAATGTAGGAAAATCAGATGCTCGGAGGATCCAGACATTCTCAGATGGGGATACACAACGAAAGGTATGTTCTCAACGAAGGAGGCCTATTCTTTCATGCACCCTATGCCTCTCCCTCATGACCCGCTCTGGCAACTGATATGAGCTCCAAGTATTTGGCCAAAAGTCTCTACCTTCCTCTGGCTTCTCAGTCACAGAAGAATACTCACTTGGGACAACCTGATCAAAAGGGGCTTCCTAGGACCCTCCAAATGTCCCAATTGCAATCAAAGCAATGAAACTATACAACACCTCATGATGTCCTATTCTCTAGCCAACACTCTATGGGAGAAAATCAGTTTTTGTTTTCAAAGAAGCAAGCCAGCAGGGGACATAACTAATATCTTACGCAATTGGCCCAAACATCCTTACAGCTGCTCCCTTCTCAATGCCCTTTGGAAACTCATCCCAGGTCTGCTCTTATGGTCTCTTTGGAAGGAAAGAAACAAGAGAATTTTTAAAAATCAATCCTCATCTCTGAACATCATTTGGAGCATCTTCAGCAATAATCTCTAGGAATCCCTTGCTCTACACTCATGGCAGGAAGAAGATCTACCCAAACAGCCTAAGGAAATTTCCATATGGGAGAATTGGAAACTTAAAATCACACCTACTCCCGCCTTCAAAAACAGGAACACCTCTGAAATTGCTCCGCATTGGTCTCCTCCACCATCCGGGGTAGTCAAATTAAACTGTGACAGAGCTTCCAGAGGAAATCCCGGACAAGCAGGATTCGGAGGCATCTTCAGGAACTCTAAGGGGGAAATTCAAGCTATCTACTATGGATCAATCGGATAGGACACCAATAATTCAGCCGAACTAGAAGGGCTCTGGCAAGGACTGTGTCTCATTCAACACTATAATTTTTTCCCCACCATTATTGAAGGGGATTCACAAATCCTCATAAATATTTTCAATCATCTCCTTTGGGGTACCAACACAGTAAAGGTAGCCAATAGCTGGCATTTGGCATCCAGAATAGATAGGATAAGCAACCGGATGAAAAAAAACCAGGTAGTTTCATTTACTCATGTCAAGCGAGAAGGCAACAAAGTTGCAGATCTCTTGGCCAATTTTGGAGCAGACAGTACTAACACTCTCAATCATGGCCCCCTAAACATCATCCATGAATGAGATATACTGCAAAATTGCACCATGCTGGTGCACAAGGATCGCTCTTCTCCGAATGTGGATGTTGGTTTTGGGTGATGGGATGTCAGTCCCTACGCGACTCCTGAAGGAGCTCGCGTGGGGTGGCCATATGGCCCCCTGCACATTAATTTACGATGCCTTAACTCCGCCAGCTCGTATGGCATTAATTCCTTCTTCTCGGCTATTACTCCAACCTGCTATGCTCGTCCGACCTGCGATGGCATTTGTCTTTGGCTATTCGGCTTGCTACTCTGGAAATTGTGGCTCCCCGCCTCCTCTGAGTGGTGCCTGCCATCCTGGTTGCGTTGAGACTAGTGCTCGCACACAAGCAGGGCGCCGCTGCACGCTCCTTGGATGCATGGAAACACTGCTGAGACACCACTTCACCCAGAGTGTTTTTTGTTGTGATAACTCCTTTCATCGTGCTCAGTCTGCTGATATCTGTAGGCTACCTTCGCTCTTTGCCTGCTCTACCTGTCAAAGGCACTCCCAACCCACCTCTGCTTCCATGTCGCACCTTCGCCATAGAATGAGATGCCGTCGTGGCTCTAGCAGGGGCCGTGCTGCCCACTCTCGGCCCTCAACCAACTCGAATTCTGATTCCTCCTCAGAAGAAACCGCGTGGGGTCATTACTCGAGGATGCGCACTATTAGAGGCTGAGATCACCATATAGGAAGTGTCCATTTCGCCGAGCTAGATCTGCCTCCCTTTGTCGACCCTCCCAGACCTGTAGTTCCCCCTGCCTCCCGTGTGTCAGCCAGTACTCCCATGTGTCAAACTTCTCAGAGAGCATATTTCCACTTTGAATGTTCTCTAGATAGGCCCGTCATTACAGCTTTTTTCACTGTGACTCTAAGAGAAGAGTCTGCTCACCAAGCCCCCTCCCCTGCACCCTACCCCCTTCCCACTTCGGTCAAGAATGATGCCATGAGCTCTGAGACGCCTGTCGGTATCGTTCAATATGCCCAGGGCAAAGAGCACAAGCAAGAAGATGTTGCAGACAAGAAAGGTGCACCCAAGGAAGACAAGGAAGGCAGCAGGGACGAGTTTTGGTGTAGAATTGTGGAGGAGCCGCCATCCCCAACTCATGATCAGTGATTCTCATGGCCTTTAGCTTTCATTGGTACTATTGTTCAATCATTTTGGGAATTTTTTGTTTCTATGTTTCAAGGATCAACTGAAAATGATGAATGTTATCTTTAGCATATCTTTTTTTGTTATGTCAAACTGTATGGACTTTGGGCCGGTTTCCCTTCTAAGGGTGGCCAAACTACTTCTTAAAGGACTATTCTCCCACTTAGGGCAGTCCAGACTTTTTTTTGTACATCATGGCTATCAAGCCCAGTGTTCAGACTTTCACAGATGATGCTAAGGCAGTTTTGCACCAGTAAATTATACAAATAGAATTAGTATTATTTAGAAAAAAAAAATAGTTTGAAAATGATGGCCTCTAATGTTCATAAAAGACTTCAATTCCTAGAAACTACTTTGCATCATCATGGCCTAATTAAAATATTAATTGAGTTTCATTTGAAGAAATTAGGAGATAGTTGGGATGAATTCCTCCTATAAAATCATTTTGAAGAACCAAAAGAAACACTAACTAAAGAAGAACCTGTAAGAAGTAGGAGGGGGGAAATTGTTAAATCTATTGAGATCAAACCTGATACATCAACACAGGAATATAGTGAAGAAGTAATCTCTGAAAAATTGGTAAAAATAAAGAAACAACTCAGGAATAAAAGAAAGGAGAAATTAACAAGTGACTGTGTTGAAGAAAAATATGGAAATCCACCTAAATTGAGAAGAAGATCTAGGCTTAAAGGCATGGTGAAAAATTCATGCATTAAGGAAATAGGAGTCATAAACATTGAAGAAGAAGAAAATCCAATCCAATCTCTAGTTTATAGATCTCCTTTACACTAGTATGAAGAAAACCCTAACAGAAGAACCCCAGATATAGATCCAGTTCAACAACAGATTTATGACTATGTGGAATCACTAGAGAAAAGGGCCTCAGAAAATCGAGAAATATCTCTTAGTCCACAAGAACCTCCAATAGAAATTTTTATAAGAGACAATTATGAATTGGAGATACTGAATAACCATATCAAGAATGAAAATGAAATCCTAAGAGAGAAGGTCAAATTGAAGGGTATCATGAAGAGCACTCTCTCTTAACAAATGAAAGCACTATATAAAGCAATCAGGAAGCTAAAGAAAAGAAGCAAGAAACTGAACAGGGCACTCATTGATCTTAGGTTCAAATCATTCATGAGGAAACCTAAAATGGCATTGGCTACTAGAAGAAGCAGAAAAAGGAGGCTACATGTTCTTGCAGAAGTATCAGTGCAAATGGAATAAATTTTTGATGAAATTGCATGAGGACATGCAAGAGTTTTGTAGTGGGGGTATTGCTGAGCCCTAAAATTGTCTTCTCTTTTTCCAAAATTCACTTCATTTCATAATTCCTTTATCATTTCATAAACCTAAAACTCAATGTGAATGACTAAAATTACTTAAACGTTTCATATAATTATTAACTTATTGTACTTTTGTGATTTTGTTGTCTTAATGATTTCTGAACAGTTTTAGCTATAGAATGAAGTCATTCTGTAGCCAGTCAAGCGTTTTTTTTTTTTTTAGTGTTTACATATGTTACAGGTGTCATCTGGAGAAAAGGCACACATAGGTGGATTCCAAATATTTCCTAAATCATTCGTTCCCTTGCACGAAGATTGGATCGATAGCTGGAGGTACCTATGCACATGGTCAAAGCAAAAGTCAAGCAAATTGTCTCCTACAGAAATCAGGACTCCTGATTTTTCTTTATAGCAAATCAGGAATCCTAAAAGAGTTTTAATTTGATTTTGACTTTAAAACTACACCTGTGCCTACTTTTTGTCAATGTTAGTTATGTAATTGCATATAAATTCAACTCGGTAATTTCGAGAAAGACAAGTTTGATACATATTTTATCATTACTCTGATACTCTATTTTTGAGCATTTTGATAATAGAAGGAGTAAAAATTTGATGTTGTTCTGAATGCAACCTTGAGGAGTTAAAGGATTAATGTTGAATTGTTGGCATAGGGCCCCTGCTATTCGAGGAAGCTTTACATGTATTCTAGATAAGTAGTTTTCAATTATGTTTTTTAATATTTCCTTACTTAGAATGCTTTCTGAATTTGTATCTTTTAGCATTATGTTTCATGTCATTTTCATAGATAAAATATCCTCATGATATTACAGTTAGTATTTTTCTCAATTTCTTCCAATATATCTCTATTAAATGAATGGGATTTAATTGTAATATTCTGAGTTACTAGCATTTTAGTCTCTATTATTTAGATTAAGATGATCCTCATCATCTTACAGTTATTTTTTTTCTCAAACTCTTCCAATATATCACTACTATATGAATGGGAATTAGTTGTACTAGTTTGAGTTATTAGCATTTTCTTCTCTGCAATTAGATAGAAGATCCTCATCTTTTTACAAACAATATTTTTCAAAAGCTCTTCCAACAAACCTCTAAATCACGAATAAGACTTAGTTGTAATACTGTGGGTTACTGATTGTTTTTTTTTATAGAAGATCCTTATCACATTATGCCTAATCTCTTTCAACGAACTCATCCAACAAGCCTCTAACTCATGAAGGAGATCTAGTTGTAATGTCATAAGTTGTTTCAAGCATTTCATAGGAGATCCTTATTACATTATAGTAATATTTTTTTCAAGCTATTCCAACACACCTCTATCATATGAATGAGATTTCACTGTAATTTTTTAAGTTACTATTTATTTTAATACTTCTTTCATGTTTTAGGAAGATCCTCATTGCATTAGAATTTAATCTCTTTCACAAGCTATTCCAACAAATCTCTAACTAAATGAATCAGATTGAGTTGTAGTGTTTTGAGTTACCTTTAATTTTCATGAATTTTCATTTGAAAGCTATAATATCCATGGATTAGGACTCTCTGTTTTCATCATTTTTTTATTAGGGACAGAACTTGTAACTAAACTCTGTTTTGATTCATTAAAATTTCCTTTTTGACATAGATTTAACTTCATCTTCTTAGCATAGAATAGCATACTAGGAATCAAATATAACAAAACCCAAAACATCAATAAAACACTATAAAAAATGAAATAATAAAAGGGATACTTAGGCACATATAGTGCAAGTACACTTCATTAGTTTACTCGTCCTAGTCGATAATTTATGCTATCAATTTAGGACACTAAATTGACTAAAAAATCCTCATAAATACATGAGATACATAAAACAAAGTGGTTCTTCTCACAATGGAAAAGTCCCATCTTACAAAGCATTTTTTCATCCCATGTTTCATGAAGTACATTGACATGCCCTCATCTTTAGCCCTGTTGACCTTGTTGGATCCAAGCATCACTCCATCGTTATGAAAAATAAGAAATAGAGACATATGGGTAGAAAAATATGTCAAACCACATTGTCCTAACAGTAACCATTGGAGTAGGGCCTCTTGCTGCCATCCTCTATCTCCTCCATGCAAGATGGACAAGCCAAACTCACCCAAAAGCAACCAAGGAAACAAGAGATATTGTTGTTGTTTTACCTCCTCATCTGTATCATGGAGTAAAAACACATATATAGACATGTGGAATGTCACATCAGCCCAATACAAGCAAGCACCATCAATACACATCATGAGAGCATCATGCCATGTTCTACATAATACAAAACACATAGACATAGGAGATATCCTGTGATGGCCAAACTCTCTTAAGGACAAAAAAAAATGAACATGCCTTCCTTTGCTACATAATATCATTGATACACAAGGCATGAGTAGAGAAAATATGAGCTATTGGGTGGTAACCATATTCACCCAAGAGCAGCCAGCATAGCCATGCCTCCTTCTTCATTTCATGAGTGTTTTTCAAGGCATGAATCAAAGAAATAGCAGTCTTTGGGTAGTAACCAAACTCACCCATGATCAACCAATGTAACCAAGCTTCTTGTTGGCCTATGTCATATATATACAAGTAGTCTTGCAACTGCTTTATTATCATTCTCACCCACTCATCCCAATGTGGATGATGAATGATGTACTGCATAAACATGCTATCCTACCTTTGTAGAATGCCATCTTCCCCAAACTGATGAATAAATTTTCACTCCATTAAATATTGAAGTGCACCTCCAATGAGATCCCTTAATGAGACGTCCTTCTCATCAATAGCCCTCCAAAACCAATGAGGTTTTGGATCTGCTGCAAGTAGAAGTTTCTCTTTGTGAGATGCTCATTGAGAAAGTGTCATCTAGAAAGGAGAAAAGATTCATCATCTCAAGATGTCTACCATTTATCATCTTAACCTCCATTGCTTCATGAGATAAGCTACCTTTAGAATGCTCCAAGAATAATGGGGCCCATTCATTATCACTGCTACTAAGTGGAAGTGTTGTAGATCTGCATGGTAATACATATGTTGTCTCAAAGCAAGGCACAATGCTGATCTCATAACCAGTCATTATACATAAGATCATGCTCATCCCATTTTTTGAAACTCTAAAATTCAACTCAAGTGGTTGAATGTAGTTCATCAATGAAAAACTGGGATATATTTCCTTCTCCTCCTTGATTAGATCAAGGGTACTCTACGCTGTGATAGGTTGTTGCTTCAAATCAGCATTTTATTCTAACCCTTGGTTATGCATTGGCCCTGATTGCATGTCCTCATAATTTTAAATAAGATCTAATGAAACAATATGTGATAAATATGTATGCATAACTTGGATCAACTAATGTGTGGGAACCACTTTCAAGAACACAAGAGTTCCTCCAACTGAGACAATGGTGTCTCCAACTGTTGGTAAGAGTGATAAATGTTCTTCTCCAAGTGTACCAGCGCTGGAATCTACCTCCTCTTTCTCATGCATCTCCTGAATCATGCATGGGACTCTATGTGTCAAGAGCTCAAGACTATCTTGCAAAGTTGCAAGTTTCTCTTGTCCGGATGTAAGTACTTTTGTAGCTGGTGGTGAATGTAGTGACTCCTTATCCAGAGTGACAAGAATGATATTCTCCTTTGTTTCTTTAGGAAAAGTTTCTTTGTGACACATATCTCGTTTTATCACATCAAACTTCTTCCTCAAGTTGTGAAGGAAATCTGAATATTTAGTCACGTTTGCATGCTCTATGTGACCAAACCACCAATCATTGGCTTCACCTTGAAGATGAAGTGTTATAATATGGACAACCTCTTTTTCAGCCACAGGATGTAGTCTAAAAAATGTATCTAACTCTTTCCTCCAAGCCTTAACAGTGATTGAGGAAGATCCATCAAATATAGACAAATAGAATTTATTGTGCCTCTTTCTTCTATTTCTGCTATAGGATCTTTATTCTTTGAGTTCGAAGAATTCTTGGAGAGTTAGACTCTCTTTGAATGCTCTACATTGTGCTTTGTACTCTTCAAGATATAGGGTGAGAGTTTCATGAGTCTCAGATTCTTTTCTTTCTTCATTTTTGTACCTTTCACCTTCTTCAAATAAAGTGAGCATAGTGGATCTATGAGGAGATCTATGATTCTCTAGTCTTCTTTTTTGTTGATAGGAAGTGCCTTGACCTTCCTCATCAAATCTTCTTATTGGGTCCTCCGTTTTCCTTTCTCTCTTCATTTGACTAGCCTCCTTGGAGAGATCTTGCATGGATCTAAAGAGAGTAGTGGAAATACTATAATCTTATTTCATGATAGATATCATATATCTGCTTCTTCTTTTGATGCAAAAGATGAAGTGTCCACAAGCTGAGCCAAAGATCATGCTCTGATACCATTGTAATATCCCAAAAGGGAGAATGCAGTAATATTGAAACACAATATAAGAACTGCAACTAAGTAAACAATAAATATAAAGACAACATCAGAATATACATAGAAGCTGAGCCTTTTTATTATGTGGAGAGGATTCAGTTACACAATGTACAAAGATGAGGGAACCTAGCCAAAGAGATGGCCTAGAATCACCCTTCAAACATGGTACAACTAGCACTACGTAACTGGTGAGCTTATAGGGAGTAATAATGCACTGTCCCTTTCAATGTTGATGTACATGAAAATGTTGCAAAAATAAATGCAGATCTATGGAGCTCAGGAGCTCTGATGATGCCAAGATTCAAGATCTGGCCAACGTGATGGGAACCCAAGATAACCTAGAAAGGATTGTCTAGATCTACAACTTTGGAAAATCACCCTCCTGGGTTTTAATCCTTTAAGTGTTGGGTTATCTAGATCTGAAGCTAGATCTGATCCAAATATGGCTGCAATATGTTATACAAACAGATCTGAGCTTTAAGGGTTGATCCCTCTTTCAGATCTACAAGCTAGGAGCTTGAGATCTTGTCTCCTTTTCTTCCTCCTTCAAGTTGCAGCAACTGAAGATGCAGCTTCTACAAAAATTGTGTTGTAAAATAGGGAGAGGCTCTATGCCTACTTAAATGTGCCGCAAAAATATCCAGGCTGATGGAAATGGTGATGGCAAGGTGAGGGGATGGTCCCTCACATGATTACTAGCTGAAATACTAGTAACCTCCTTCCTCCTTTGGATCTACAATGATGGAATATGCAATACATGATGGGAATGATGTTGATAGGAGATGAATAATGTTTGAATTGATGAAAGATGTAAAATTAAGCCCTGGGAATGCTGATCTTCAAGCCCAAGGTGATAGGAATAATCCTACATCGTTTCTCCAACTGAAATACTGAAGACAACCTCCACCTCCCAAACTGATCTTCAGAAATTGCGTAATTCCTGAAGGTAGGTGTTATACAGAGAATGGAAATAATGTGGCACCAATTCTTGATGATGAATGAAGTACAACCCTCTTGCAAGAACTACTTAATGAAAAATGGGGTATTCCTGACCAGGAACACCCAATGGTAAACAACACTTGCAATCTTAGCTAAACAGCCAAAGAAAGCATGGAATGTGAAATGAAAATTCCAGATCTAAACATACCTTTACATGAATAAAAAAATCATGCCTTCATTTTTGCCTTCATATCCTTTATATAGTTTATGATCCTTCCCATGCCTTGGGGCACCTCTAAACTACACTGTGCATGTGGACATAATCCTCCATGTTTGATTGCACTGTCTCTCGAAGCTATCCACCATGCCTACATGTAATGTACACCCTCTCCATCATGTGTGCATTAATTGCACTACTTCCTCCATCACTTCATCATGAATGCTCTATGATATTACATTAGATGCCTTCCATGATCTCAGTTGACTACTTCAACCTCCATGATCTATCTAATTAATGAGACATGATCTCCACTCCATTCACATTAGTAGTTGCTCCATTATGTAGATCTAGGCTTAATCAATCCACATTCACATATTAAAAGTAGATATTTATGTTGGGTTTGTGTAATATTATTTCCACGACTAATCACGCACGGGGGGTTAAAATGGGGGCTGATAGCCCCCCCTGTCGGGGTCTGAGGCAGTGCCCTGGAAAAAAATTTTGGTTCTTATTTTTTGGTGGGCGGACTCGCCCATGGTTTTGTGCATGGGTTTTCACATGGTTTTGGGGCATGATGGTTTTCAGCCCCTGGTATTTTGTAGATCCGGTCAAGGGAACTATAGTTATGTTTTAATATAGGGTCAATGGATTGGGGTTTATGTATGCTTTGGCATGTATATATATGTGTTGTAACACTAAAAGGAATATAATGAAAAATCAAGCTGGTCGTCCCAATTTGGGATCCAGGGGAAAATCTTTGTGTTTATCTGTTTTATGTTTTATGCTCTTGTTATTATTTATTTTCTGTTTTAAATATTTATTTGTAGATAATTTATGTATAGGGTTAAAATCTATATTTAGTATCAGAAAAATTTTAGCTTCAAGGGGACACCATTGCTGCTGAGGGGTTTTTTTCCCAGGCCTGAGGTAGATCCTGTTCAGTGGGAGATCTGTGAGAACGATTCTTGTATTGAAAAAAGATGGCAAGTGGTGGGAAGATACAGATTGAGAAATTTAATGGTCAGAGTTTTGAGTTTTGGAAGCTCAAGGTGGAGGATCTGCTGGTGGATAAAGATAAGTGGATCATGGTAGATCCGGGTACTAAACCAACGGCAATATCAGATGAATACTGGAAGAAACTGGATCGAAAGGTAAAGAGAACAATATGGGTATGTGTATCAGATTCAGTATTGTTGAATGTATCTAGGGAAACTACGGTGAAGACCTTGTGGGACAAGCTAGGGACTTTTTACCAATCTAAGTCTTTGGTGAATAAATTGTTCCTACGGAAAAAGCTGTATAACCTAAGGATGAAGGATGGAGACTCGGTGACAGAGCATCGGAACGCCTTCAATACTGTGGTAAGTCAATTTTCATCTATTGATATTAAAATCTCAGATGAAGATAATTGCATCAGTTTGTTGTGTTCTCTACCAGATTCATGCGATAGTCTGGTTATTGCAATAGGTAGCAATACAACTACCTTGAATTTTGATGACATTGTCTTAACCTTGTTGTCGAAGGAAATGAGACAGAGAAATATGGAGGGTCAGAATGGAGATGCTTTATCTGTATGAGGAAGGTCCCAAAATAGAAACAAGAATAAGGTTTTGAGTGGGAGATCTAAATCTAGAGGGAGATCTAAATCTCCTGGAAAGTTTGTAAAGGTGTGATGGAAATGTGGAAAGGAATGGGCACTACAAAAAGGACTGCAGATCTAAAGCACCTGAGAAAGGAAAGGGATCTTATGATGCTCCTTCTGCAGAGGCAAAAACCACCTCAGATGAAGGTGGGGATGTGTATTTTGCTTCTTCTTCAAATACACATGTAGATCATGATTCATGGTTGATTGACTTTGGTGCATTCTTTCACTTCACTCCCCATAGGGAGTGGTTCTGCGAGTATGAGAAGTATGATGGTGGCGATGTCTTCCTAGGGGATCATAGGAAGGCCAAAATAATCGAACATGTAAAATTCAAGCTGAAGCTTCAAGGTGGAAGGATTAGAACACTCATTGGTGTTCTACACATTCCTACACTGGCCAGAAATCTGATTTTTGTAAGCAAGATGGATGATGCAGATGTAAAAACAGTGTTCGAGAAAGATACATGTAAGATGGTTCGAGGAGCACTGGTATTAATGCGGGGAGTTTGGATTGGAACTATGTACAAGCTTTAGGGCTACACTGTTATTTCTGGGTGCAACAGTTCTGTGGTTCCCGAAAGTGGAGCAGAAATCCTAGCGGTCTCTGGAGAAAATACCATGCTATGGCATCAAAGGCTTGGACATATTGGAGAGAAGGGCCTTTGGATACTGCATGGAAATGGTATGGTAGAAGGTATGTCTAATAGCTCTCTGGATTTCGATTTCTATAAAAATTGTGTATATGGGAAGCAGAATCGTGTGATTTTTCCTTCTGGTGCTAAGAGGGAAAACAAGATATTAGAGCTTATGCACAGTGATGTGTTTGGACCTGTGCCGGTTCCATCACTAGGTAAGTCTGTGTACTATTTTTCATTCATAGATCACTTATCAAGGAATACATGGATATATTTCTTGAGGAAGAAATCTACATGGATATATACATGGAGAGTATTCAGTTACACAATGTACAAAGATGAGGGAACCTAGCCAAAGAGATGGCCTAGAATCACCCTTCAAACATGGTACAACTAGAACTACGTAACTGGTGAGCTTATAGGGAGTAATAATTCACTGTCCCTTTCAATTTTGATGTACATGAAAATGTTGCAAAAATAAATGCAGATCTATGGAGCTCAGGAGCTCTGATGATGCCAAGATTCAAGATCTGGCCAACGTGATGGGAACCCAAGATAACCTAGAAAGGATTTTCCAGATCTACAAATTTGGAAAATCACCCTCTTGGGGTTTAATCCTTTAAGTGTTGGGTTATATAGATCTGAAGCTAGATCTTATCCAAATATGGCTGCAATATGTTATACAAACAGATCTAAGCTTTAAGGGTTGATCCCTCTTTTAGATCTACAAGCTAGGAGCTTGAGATCTTGTCTCCTCTTCTTCCTCCTTCAAGTTGTAGCAACTGAATATGCAGCTTCTACAAAAATTGTGTTGTAAAATAGGGAGAGGCTCTATGCCTACTTAAATGTGCCCAAAAATATCCAGGCTGATGGAAATGGTGATGGCAAGGTGAGGGGATGGTCCCTCACATGATTACTAGCTGAAATACTAGTAACCTCTTTCCTCCTTTGGATCTACAATGACGGAATATGCAATATTTGATGGGAATGATGTTTATAGGAGATGAATAATGTTTTAATTGATGAAAGATGTAAAATGAAGCCCTGGGAATGCTAATCTTCAAGCCCAAGGTGATAGGAATAATCCTACATCGTTTCTCCAGCTGAAATACTAAAGACAACCTCCACCTCCCAAACTGATCTTCAGAAATTGCGTAATTCCTAAAGGTAGGTGTTATACAAAGAATGGAAATAATGTGGCACCAATTATGGATGATGAATGAAGTACAACCCTCTTGCAAGAACTACTTAATGAAAAATGGAGTATTCCTGACCAGGAACACCCAATGGTAAACAACACTTGCAATCTTATCTAAACAGCCAAAGAAAGCATGGAATGTGAAATGAAAATTCCAGATCTAAACATACCTTTACATGAATAAAAAAAAATCATGCCTTCATTTTTGCCTTCATATCCTTTATATAGTTTATGATCCTTTCCATGCCTTGGGGCACCTCTAAACTGCACTGTGCATGTGGACATAATCCTCCATGTTTGACTGTACTGTCTCTCGAAGCTATCCACCATGCCTACATGCAATGTACACCCTCTCCATCATGTGTGCATTAATTGCACTACTTCATCATGAATGCTCTATGATCTTACATTAGATGCCTTCCATGATCTCAGTTGACTGCTTCAACCTCCATGACCTATCTCATTAATGAGACATGATCTCCACTCCATTCACATTAGTAGTTGCTCCATTATGTAGATCTAGGCTTAATCAATCCACATTCACATATTAAAAGTAGATATTTATGTTGGGTTTGTGTAATATTATTTCCACGACTAATCACGCACGGGGGGTTAAAATGGGGGCTGATAGCCCCCCCTGTCGGGGTCTGAGGCAGCGCCCTGGAAAAAAATTTTGGTTCTTATTTTTCGGTGGGCGGACTCGCCCATGGTTTTGTGCATGGGTTTTCACATGGTTTTGGGGCATGATGGTTTTCAGCCCCTGGTATTTTGTAGATCCGGTCAAGGGAGCTACAGTTATGTTTTAATATAGGGTTAATGGATTGGGGTTTATGGATGCTTTGGCATGTATATATATGTGTTGTAACACTAAAAGGAATATAATGAAAAATCAAGCTGGTCATCCCAATTTGGGATCCAGGGGAAAATATTTGTGTTTATCTATTTTATGTTTTATGCTCTCGGTATTGTTTATTTTCTGTTTTAAATATTTTTTTGTAGATAATTTATGTACAGGGTTAAAATCTATATTTAGTATCAGAACAATTTCAGCTTCAAGGGGACGCCATTGCTGCTGAGGGGTTTTTTTCTCAGGCCTGAGGTAGGCCCTGTTCAGTGGGAGATCTGTGAGAACGATTCTTGTATTGAAAAAAGATGGCGAGCGGTGGGAAGATACAGATTGAGAAATTTAATGGTCAGAGTTTTGAGTTGTGGAAGCTCAAGGTGGAGGATCTGCTGGTGGATAAAGATAAGTGGATCATGGTAGATCCGGGTACTAAACCAACGGCAATATCAGATGAATACTGGAAGAAACTGGATCGAAAGGTAAAGAGAACAATATGGTTGTGTGTATCAGATTCAGTATTGTTGAATGTATCTGGGGAAACTACGGTGAAGACCTTGTGGGACAAGCTAGGGACTTCGTACCAATCTAAGTCTTTGGTGAATAAATTGCTCCTACGGAAAAAGCTGTATAACCTGAGGATGAAGGATGGAGACTCAGTGACAGAGCATCGGAACGCCTTCAATACTGTGGTAAGTCAATTTTCATCTATTGATATTAAAATCTCAGATGAAGATAATTGCATCAGTTTGTTGTGTTCTCTACTAGATTCATGGCATAGTCTGGTTATTGCAATAGGTAGCAATACAACTACCTTGAATTTTGATGACATTGTCTTAGCCTTGTTGTCAGAGGAAATGATACAGAGAAATATGGAGGGTCAGAATGGAGATGCTTTATCTATACGAGGAAGGTCCAAAAATAGAAACAAGAATAAGGTTTCGAGTGGGAGATATAAATCTAGAGGGAGATCTAAATCTCCTGGAAATTTTGTAAATGTGTGCTGGAAATGTGGAAAGGAATGGGCACTACAAAAAGGACTGCAGATCTAAAGCACCTAAGAAATGAAAGGGATCTTATGATGCTCCTTCTGCAGAGGCAAAAACCACCTCGGATGAAGGTGGGGATGTGTATTTGGCTTCTTCTTCAAATACACATGTAGATCATGATTCATGGTTGATTGACTTTGGTGCATTCTTTCACTTCACTCCCCATAGGGAGTGTGCGAGTATGAGAAGTATGATGGTGGCGATGTCTTCCTAGGGGATCATAGGAAGGAAAAAATAATCGAACGTGGAAAATTCAAGCTGAAGCTACAAGGTGGAAGGATTAGAACACTTCTTGGTGTTCTACACATTCCTACACTGGCCAAAAATCTAATTTCTGTAAGCAAGATGGATGATGCAGGTGTAAAAACAGTGTTCGAGAAAGATACCTGTAAGATGGCTCGGGAGCACTGGTATTAATGCGGGGAGTTTGGATTGGAACTTTGTACAGGCTTTATGGCTACACTGTTATTTCTGGGTGCAACAGTTCTGTGGTTCCCGAAAGTGGAGCAGAAATCCTAGCGGTCTCTGGAGAAAATACCATGCTATGGCATCAAAAGCTTGGACATATTGGAGAGAAGGGCCTTCGGATACTGCATGGAAATGGTATGGTAGAAGGTATGTCTAATAGCTCTCTGGATTTCGATTTCTATAAACATTGTTTATATGGGAAGCATAATCGTGTGAGTTTTCCTTCTGGTGCTAAGAGGGAAAACAAGATATTAGAGCTTGTGCATAGTGATGTGTTTGGACCTGTGCCAGTTCCATCACTGGGTAAGTCTGTGTACTATGTTTCATTCATAGATCACTTATCAAGGAATACATGGATATATTTCTTGAGGAAGAAATCTAAAGTCTTTGACATATTTAAAGAATATAAGGCTCTGGTGGAAAACTAGATAGAGAAGAAGATAAAGGTGTTGAGGACAGATAATGGTGGGGAGTTCTACAAGAAGGAATTTGAAGATTTCTGCAAGAAGTGTGGTATAGCACGGCAGAAGACTACTCCATACACACCTCATAAAAATGGAGTTACAAAAATAATGAAGATAATGTTGATGGAAAAGGCAAGAAGCATGCTCAGTGGTACCAGGTTAGGACAAGAATTTTGGGCAGAGGTAGTGGAGACTGCATGTTACTTGGTTAAAAGATCACCTTCATCAGCGTTGGAAGATAAGACTCCACATGAAGTATGGATTGGTAAGAAACCCTGTCTTTCACATCTGAGGGTATTTGGATGTGATGCATATGTACATGTTCCAAAGGAGAAAAGTAGCAAGTTGGATAATAAATCTGAAAGGTGCATCTTTATTGGGTATAAGGATGGTTTAAAGGGTTACAAGCTTTGGAAACTGGAAACAAGGAAGGTTGTGTACAGCTGAGATGTGGTGTTTAGAGAGGTGAAAGATATTGTTAAACATGAAGTCCTACCAAAGGAACATGAGAAGATAGAGTTTGAGCTAAAGGAGGATGAATCAGACTCTACAACAGAAGAAGACTCAGAAGAGGAAGAGCCACAAACTCCAGCTGTGAGAAGAACAATTCGGGAAAGAAGACAACCAGAAAGGTATAGTCCATCTGCTTTCTATTCAAATTTTTCTTTAACTATAACTGGTGATGATAACAGAACCATTAGGGAGGCAGTATATATAGAGGATGGAAAACTCTCGAAGGAGGCCATGGTTGATGAAATTGAATCCTTGCATAAAAATGAGGAATGGGATCTGGTGGATTTGCCGGCTGGAAGGAAGCCCATCGAGAGAAAATGGGTGTTTAAGAAGAAGATGAATGTAGAAGGCAAGGTGGAGAAATACAAATCTCAGTTGGTAGCAAAAGGTTATTCCACGGTGCTGGGAATTGATTTAGGTGATATTTTTCCATATAAACTCTAGTCCCCATTGAAGGAATGGAGTTGAGACGACCACTGGAGCTAAGGGAAGGGTTGCTAGTTTTTTCTTACCAGCGAAAATCTGACATGGAATGTAGGCTCTAACCTTTTCTCTGGCTTTTGAAAATAGACTGGGCCAATAGAATCATGCCCTTAGTATTTTTTATGTTGCGGCTATCCAAGCATAATTCCCCCCACATATCCCTACATGAAACTGATCAATGATTCCTTCTATTTCTGTTTCTGTTAAGCAGAGTAGCAAAATTTTCAGAGGATATTTCTAGTAGAAGTTGGCATTGATAATACAGTATTTGAGAGATTTCAATTTAAGTGTTTTTCATTGGCTCTTTGAAAACTCAGCAGGACACTCAAAATTGATCAGAAAATGTACAATTTCTACATACCAATATGATAGTACAAACTTTTCATCAATGTGAACAGGAACTATTTGAGTTGAAGGAGAAGGTTCTTATGGGATCGTTTCTTGAGAATCTTGGGAAGGCTCTTGTGGTTTCTCACCTTTTGCATTTAAGGAAGGTTCTTGTGGATTCTCCCTTTCTAAATTTGAGGAAGGTTCTTGTGGATTCTCCCTTTCTAAATTTGAATAAGTTTATTGTGTATGATTCTCAGAGATTTCAAAAAAAGAATTTATGCCTAACACTTTGCAATTGGATTTAGCTAACAATTTAGCTAAAACTTGTCCCTTTACTAACTTAGTGGTTTTAATAGTGAGGTCAAACTCAAGGATTTTAGTGATCCACCTTCCTCTTCTTCCATTAGTGTCTGGTTGGGTAAAAACAATTTTTACAACACTATTAGGGACATAAGAATAATATATGAGCGAAGGACATACATTATGAAATATTTTAGGGCTTGAAACAGGGCATAGGCCTATTTTTCAATAATAGCATAGTTGAGTTCCGCACCTCTCATAACCTTAATGAAAAATGATATGGGTTGATCATTAGAATCTTCATTTTTCTGTAAAATGACAGCAGCAAGGGTTGTTTTAGAAGCAAAGCAGAATATACTGAAAGGTGAGGAATAATTAGGGTTGGCCAAGGTAGGATCTTCAGAAATGGGTTTCTTGATTTTATCAAAAGCATATCTAGTGGGAATAGTCCATTTAACATCATGATTCTTTTTAAGCATGTCGGTTATGTCTTTAACTATTTCAGCATAGTTAGGGATGAATCTTCTCAAGAAGTTAATTTTTTTAAGAAGGCTTGGATTTCTTTCTTATTTATTGCTAGTGATAATGACTGAATAGAAGATACTCTTTTAGGATCTATCACAACTCCTTCATCTGAAATAATCTATCCCAAAAATATTCCTTTTTTGATGGAAAATAAGGACTTCTTAGGATTGAGAGATATTCTGAACTTTCTGCACTTGTAAAAAACCTTCATGAAGTGTTTAAAATGTTTCTGATCTAATTCAGAAAAACACTTAGATCATCAAGATAAATAACAAAAAATTTATTTACCTTTCCAACAAAGGCTAAGTCCATGGCTCTTTGGAACGTTGCTCATACATTTGATAGGCTAAAATGCATCCTGGGATACATGAATGTACCACAAGGTGTAGTAAAGGGCCTCTTCTCTCTGTCTTCTAGATTTACCATTATATGATTATAACCAGAGAAGCCATCAAGAATGGAAAGTCTATTACCACCCAAAACCTTTTGGATTAACTGATCCATCTTTGGGAGTGGATAGTTATCTTTTAGAGATGATCTATTAAGTTTTCTGAAGTCCACATAGAGCCTAATTTCACCATTCCTTTATGTGACATGAACTAAATTGGCTACCCAATCAGATTATCTTAAGGTAATAATTATTTAGGCATCTAAAATCTTCTTAAGTTATTTTTCTATGGTAGGAAGCAAAACTAGATTAATTCTTCTTAGTTTTTGTTGATAAGTTTTTTCTTCAGGTTTTAATGGGATTTTTATGCTCTACCAGAGATGTGCCATAATTTTGCAGATCGGCATAAGACCAAGAAAAAAATATTTGTAATTCTTAATAAGTTTAATGTATTCAATTTTAACATCAGGAGTTAGAGATGCACAAATTTTAATATTTTTAATCTCTTCATCTGTCCCAATATTAGTTTCTTCAATATCATCTTCTGGAGAAGCATAGAGTGGATTTCTAGGAACATCATTTTGATCAAATAGCCTTTCTAAAGGAACAAGGCCTTTAGGAATAAAATTATTTGACAACTGTATAATATCATGATCGGATATTTTTGTTTTTAGATCTTAATTTCCCTTTTCTTTAGTAGCTTCATTCATGCCTGATTTATCTTCTTCAATTTGTAAGAGAGAAAATTCATCAATAACTTGGAGGAATGATCTCAATTTCTCATCATCTTCAAATATTTTCCAATACTTTAGATTATCTGGAATGTATGGCCTATATTCGACTTGAATTTGGTATTGCATCTGAATTTTGGTCTGGTATCTTAAAAGAATTGGTAGAAATAACTAAGGAATCTACATGAATGTTTTCATTTCTAGGAACGAAAGTTATATTAAAAGCATTAAAAGAGTTTTCAATTGTATCCCAAACTTCATTTCTGTAATACCTGAGCCTGGGATTCTTTGTTTTACAAAGGTTCCTAACCTATCTTAATATAACTTTTGAATCAATAAAGACACTTAAATTTTGCACCTTTAAACTTTGAGCAAACTGTAATCCTAGAAAAAAAGCTTCATATTCAACAACATTATTTGTAACCTCAAAATATAGCCTACATGATTGAGTGACTTTCTCTTTATCGGGGGAGATTAAAACAATAACTACAACAACTCCATCTTTGGTACAAGATCCATCAAAGAAAATTTTCCAAATATAAATTTGAACAGATTTAGGAGTTTCAACTACATCCTCAACCTTAAGTTGAGAATTTTGTGAAGTATTTGAAGATAGTTGGAAGAAACTAAAGTCTTGGTCAACGACATAAATGGGATGGTTTATAGCTTGATCTGATTTGCAGATAATGTTTGAGAATTTGACTTCCCTGTATAACCTAAGCTTTTCTCCCCCATATACAGGAATAGTGGAAAAATACATCCATTTGACGACTCCCTCCTAGTTTGGCACAACATGATCTTGATAAAAGCATTCCAAACTTAGGGGGAATATCATTAACTACTATGTCTAATAAAAAAAATTGGATTGGTATTTGGTGTAATGTTACCACTAGGCCTTTTATAATTCCTAAATATTTCACTCTTTTAGATTCAAAGGTGTATAGGTCATGATAAGTTTGAGTGATTTCCAAATTAAGTTGCTCCATAATAACCTTTGGCATAAGATTGTGTGAAGCTCCAGAATCCAGCTTAAAATTTTCTAGTAAAGAGTCATGTACTTTTAAAGTCACTTAGAAAGGATGTATAGATTCATCAAACATGTTAGAACTAGGACCAAAAGTTATTGTGGGTCTCTCATTTTGTAGACTAATAATGTCCCCTTCAGCATCCACACTAGAGTTTTGGATCCATTTTGAAACTTGACTCTTATATCCAGGGTTTTTAGAATTTCTGAAAGTGGAATAGGAATTTTAACTCTTTCTATCTCTTTTTCAACATTAAAAGTAGTCAATATAGTTTTATCAATTTTTGTAGTATCATTTGGATGATTTAGAGGTTGAATAGAAGTAGTTTGAGTTTCAGCAGTTTTCACTTGAGGCTCAATTATGACATGGTTTTTAGGAGGTCTACTACGACCTGCTCTAGGTCTTAAGTTATACCTTTTGTTAAGTTCTGCAATCAAAAATTTAGAAAAGGCTTGATATCTAGAGACTTGAGAAGTCTCTTGATCTTCTTGAGATATTTTACCTTGAGGGATAGGGACAATAGCACTCTGAATAGATGTATTTTATATGTTATTAATATATTCAGTGATTGATAAAGTTGTATCATTGGGTTGTTGATAGTCAATCAAAAACGGTGTAGGTACTTATTGATCATTGTTTGGTCTCTGAAGAATTTGTAACTGAGGAGCCTTTTTGAACTGACCTTGACTATGTGTTTGGGGTCTAGCAACAATTTTTTGGACTGTTCTAGGTTGTGTTTCAATATTAGAAATCCTATTTGAAAGGTTCTAAGAAGTGATGTGATTTCATCTACTTTTGAGTCTCCACTTTTAGATTTAGAGGACGAAGAAGCTTCCTAAATTGATTTTAATTTTATTTGGGATTTTTTAGCTTTGGATATTAGCTTAGTTGATGAAAACCTATTTTCTTCGACCTCTATAGCATTTTTTTTCATGTATTCTAAGGTGTGAGTTGTTCTGTAATATCCCAAAAGGGAGAATGCAGTAATACTGAAAGAAAATATAAGAACTGCAACTAAGTAAACAATAAATCTAAAGACAACATCAGAGTATACAGAGAAGCTGAGCCTGTTTATTATGTCAAGAGGATTCAATTACACAATTTACAAATATGAGGGAATATAGCCAAAGAGATGGCCTAGAATCACCCTACAAACATGCTACAAATAGCACTACATAACTAGTGAGCTTACAGGGAGAAATATTGCACTGTCCGTTTTGTTGCTGATGTAAATGAAGTTGCTCCAAAGGGAAATGAAGATTTATGGAGCTCAGGAGCTCTGATGATGCCAAGATTCAAGTTCTGGCCAATGTGATGGGAACCCAAGATAACCCAGAAAGGATTTTCCAGATCTACAACCTTGGAAAATCAAACTCCTAGGGTTTGATCCTTTAAGAGAAGGGTTATACAGATCTAAAGCTAGATCTGATCCAACGATGGCTGCAATATGTTATACAGAAAGATCTGCACTTTTATGGTTGATCCCTCTTTCATATCTACAAGCTAGGAGCTTGAGATCTTGTCTCCTCTTCTTCCTCCTTCAAGTTGCAGCAACTGAATATGCAGCTGCTACAGAAACTGTGATGTATCAGAGGGAGAGGCTCTATGCCTACTGAAATGTGCTGCAATCAGCTCCAGGCTTATGGAAATGGTGATGGCAAGGTGAGGGTATGATCCCTTACAGTATTGTTAGCTGAAATATTAGTAACTTCCTTCCTCCTTTGGATCCGCAATGATGGACTGTGCAATCCTTGATGGGACTACTACTGATAGGAGGTCAATAATGTTTGACCTGATGAAAGATCTAAAATGAAGCCCCGGGAATGTTGATCTTCAAGCCCAAGGTGATAGGAATAATTCTACACCGGTTCTCTAGCTAGTAATCCTGAAATTATAAAGACAACCTCCACATCCCAAAATGATCTTTAGAAATTGCGTAATTCCTGAAGGTAGGTGTTCTACAGAAAAGGAAATAATGTGGAACCAATGCCTAATTATGAATGAAGTACAACCCTCTTCCAAGAGATACTCAATGAAAGAGGCAGGATTCCTGACCAAGAACATCTAGTGCTAAACATCACTTGCAATCTTAGCTAAACAACCAAAGAAAGCATGGAATGTCAAATGAAAATTCCAGATCTAAATGTACCTTTACATGAATAATCAAAAGCATGCCTCCATTTTTATCTTCATATCCTTTATATATTTCATGAGCCTTCCCATGCTTTGGCCCACCTCTAAACTGCGTTGTGCATGTGGACATAATCCTCCATGTTTGATTGCGCTGTATCTCCAAGTCATCCATCATGCCTACATGCAATGTACACCCTCTCCATCATGTGTGCATTAATTTCATTACTTCCTCCATCACTTCATCATGAATGCTCTATGATCTTACATCAGATGTCTGCCATGATCTCAGTTGACTACTTCAACCTCCATGATCTATCTCATTAATAAGACATGATCTCCACTCCATTCACATTAGTAGTTTATCCACTACCCCATTATGTATATATAGGCTTAATCAATCGAAATTAACACGTAAAAAGTGGATATTTATTCATATTGAGGATTATGGGTCCCTCCACCCTTTTATTTACTGAATTCATTATGAAAAATAAGAACTTTAATATTCCAAATATTATGTGAAAATTTGGGAATATTACAGTCCTCCCCAGAAAAATGTTGCTTGTCCTCAAGAAAATGCAAAAGTAGATGCAAAGCCATCTATTCCCCTCCAAATGGCATCCACATAAGGAAGGCCTCCTCTATTTGCTGCAATGTGTCATGCCTGTTTGGTTCCAATGTTGTCTCTCAAAATTTCATAGAATGACCTCCAACTGTATGGTTAGATGTCCTTCTTTCACCATGAGGTACCAAGTGATAGCAATATGATGTCCAAAATCCTCATCAATACATGAGATACATAAAACAAAGTGGTTCTTATCACAACGGAAAAGTCCCATCTCACAAAGCGTTTTTTCATCCCATGTTTCATGAAGTACATTGAACATTGACATGCCCTCATATTTAGCCATGTTTGCCTTGTTGGATCCAAGCATCACTCCAACGTTATGAAAAAGAAGAAATAGAGATATATGGGTAGACAAATATTTCAAGCCACATTCGCCCAACAGTAACCACCAAAGTAGGACCTCTTGCTTCCATCCTCCATCTCCTCCATGCAAAATGGACAAGCCAAACTCACCCAAAAGCAACCAAAGAAACAAGAGATCTTGCTGCCTTGTCACCTCCTCATGTGTATCATGGATTAAAAACACACTGATAGACATGTGGAATGTCACATCAGCCCAATACAAGAAAGCACCATCAATACACATCATGAGAGCATCATGCCAAGTTCTACATAATACAAAACACATAGACATAGGAGATTTCATGTGATGGCCAAACTCTCTTAAGGACAACAAAAATTAACATGCCTTCCTTTGCTACATAATATCATTGATACACAAGGCATGAGTCAAGAAAATATGAGCTATTGGGTGGTAACCATATTAACCCAAGAGCAGCCAATGCAACCATGACTCCTTCTTCATTTCATGAGTGTTTTTCAATGCATGGATCAAAGAAATAGGAGTCTTTGGGTAGTAACCAAACTCATCCAAGATCAACCAATGTAACCAAGCTTCTTGATGGCCCATGTCATATATCTACAAGTGGTCATGCAATCGCTTTCTTATCATTTTCACCCACTCATCCCAATGTGGATGATGAATGATGTACTACATAAACATGGTATCATGCCTTTGTAGAATACCATCTTCCCCAAACTGATGAAGAAATTTTCACTCCATGAAATATTGAAGTGCACCTCCAATGAGATCCCTTAATGAGACCTTCTTCTCATCAATGGCCCTCCAAAACCAATGAAGTTCTGGATCTGCTGCAAATAGAAGTTTCTCTTTGAGTTGTGAGATGCTCACTGAGAAAGTGTCATCAAGAAAGGAGAAAAGATTCCTCATCTCAAGATGTCTACCATTTATCATCTTAACCTCCATTGCTTCATGAGAGAAGATACCTTCAGAATTCTCCAAGAATAATGGGGCCCATTCCTTATAACTGCTACTAAGTAGCAATGCTCTAGATCTGCATGGTAATACATATGATGTCTCAAAGCAAGGCACAATGCTGATCTCATAACCATTCATTGTACATAGGATCATGCTCATCCCATTTTTTGAAACTCTACACTTCAACTCAAGCAGTTGAATGTAGTTCATCAATGACAAACTGGGATAGCTTTCCTTCTCCTCCTTGATTAGATCAAGGGTCCTCTACGTTGTGATAGGTTGTTGATTCAAATAAAAATTTTGTTCTAACCCTTGGTATGCATTGGCCCTGATTGCTTGTCCTCATAAGTTTCAATAAGATCTAATGAAACAATATGTGATAAATATGTATGCATAACTTGTATCAACTAATGTGTGGGAACCTCTTGCAAGAACACAAGAGATCCTCCAACCGAGACAATGGTGTCTCCCACTGTTGGTAAGAGTGATAGCTGCTCTTCTCCAAGTGTACCAGCGCTGGAATCTACCTCCTCGTTCTCATGCATCTCCTGAATCATGCATGGGACTCTATGTGTCAAGAGCTCAAGACTATCTTACAAAGTTGCAATTTTCTCTTCTCCGGATGCAAGTACTTCTACAGCTGGTGGTGAATGTAGTGACTCCTTATCCAGAGTGACAAGAATGATATTCTCCTTTATTTCCTTAGGAAACGTCTCTTTGTGACACATTTCTCATTTTATCACATCAAACGTCTTCCTCGAGTTGTGAAAGAAATCCGAATATTTAGTCACCTTTGCATGCTCCATGTGACCAAACCACCAATCATTGGCTTCACCTTGAAGATGAAGTGTTGTAATATGGACAACCTCTTTTTCAGCCATAGGATGTAGTCTAAAAAATGTATCTAACTCTTTCCTCCAAGCCTTAACAATGCTTGAGGAAGATCCATCAAATGTAGGCAAATATAATTTATTGTGCCTCTCTCTCCTATTTCTGCTATAGGATCTTTATTCTTTGAGTTCAAAGAATTCTTGGAGAGTTAGACTCTCTTTGAATCCTCTACATTGTGCTTTGTACTCTTCAAGATACAGGCTAAGAGTTTCATGAGTCTCAGATTCTTTTCTTTCTTCATTTATGTACCTTTCACCTTCTTCAAAGAAAGTGAGCATAGTGGATCTATGAGTAGATCTATGATTCTCTAGTATTCTTTGTTTCTGATAGGATGTGCCTCGACCTTCATCATCAAATATTCTTCTTGGATCCTCCGTTTTCCTTTCTCTCTTCATTTGACTAACCTCCTTGGAGAGATCTTGCATGGATCTAAAGAGAGGAGTGGCAATACTATAATCTTCCTTCATAATAGATCCCATCGCTCTGCTTCTTCTTTTGATGCAAAAGATGAAGTGTCCACAAGCTAATCCAGAGATCATGCTCTGATACCACTGTAATATCCCAAAAGGGAGAATGCAGTAATACTGAAACACAATATAATAACTACAACTAAGTAATCAATAAATCTAAAGACAACATCAAAATATACAGAGAAGTTGAGCCTTTTTATTATGTGGAGAGGATTTAGTTACACAATGTACAAAGATGAGGGAATATAGCCAAAGAGATGGCCTAGAATCACCCTGCAAACATGCTACAACTAGCACTACGTAATTGGTGAGCTTATAGGGAGCAATACTGCATTGTCCCTTTCACTATTGATGTATATGAAGATGTTGCAAAAGGAAATGCATATCTATGGAGCTCAAGAGCTCTGATGATGCCAAGATTCAAGGTTTGGCCAATGTGATGGGAACACAAGATAACCTAGAAATGATTTTCCAGATCTACAACTTTGGAAAATCACCCTCCTAGGGTTTAATCCTTTAATCCTGGGCTTTGAGGGTTGATCCCTATTTCAGATCTACAAGCTAGGAGCTTGAGATCTTGTCTCCTCTTATTCATCCTTCAAGTTGCAGCAACCAAATATGCGGCTGCTACAAAAACTGTGTTGTACAAGAGGGAGGGGCTCTATGCCTACTGAAATGTGCTGCAAAAATATCCAGGTTGATGGAAATGGTGATGGCAGGGTGAGGGGATGGTCTCTCACAAGATTACTAGCTAAAATACTAGTAACGTCCTTCCTCCTTTGGATCTATAATGATGGACTACGAAATCCTTGATGGGAATGATGTTGATAGGAGATAAATAATGTTTGACCTGATGAAAGATCTAAAATGAAGCCTCGGGAATTCTGATCTTCAAGCCCAAGGTGATCTTCATGATCTTCAACACCGGTTCTCCAGCTAGTAATCCTGAAATTTTAAAGACAACCTCCACATCCCAAAATGATCTTCAGAAATTGCGTAATTCTTGAAGGTAGGTGTTCTACAGATAATGGAAATAATGTGGCACCATTGCCTAATGATGAATGAAGTACAACCCTCTTCCAAGAGATACTCAATGAAAGAGGCAGGATTCCCGACCACGAACACCCAGTGCTAAACATCACTTGCAATCTTATCTAAAAAACCAAAGAAAGCATGGAATGTCAAATGACAATTCCAGAACTAAACGTACCTTTACATGAATAATCAAAAGCATGCCTCCATTGTTGTCTTCATATCCTTTATATAGTTCATGAGCCTTCCCATGCTTTGGCCCACCTCTAAACTGCGTTGTGCATGTGGACATAATCATCCATGTTTGACTCTGTTGTCTCTCCAAGTCATCCATCTTGCCTACATGCAATGTACACCCTCTCCATCATGTGTGCATTAATGGCACTACTTCCTCCATCACTTCATCATGAATTCTCTATGATCTTACATTAGATGTCTACCATGATCTATCTCATTAATAAGACATGATCTCCACTCCATTCACATTAGTAGTTGATCCACTACCCCATTATGTAGATCTAGGCTTAGTAAATTGACATTCACACGTAAAAAGTGGATATTTATTCATATTGAGGATTATGGGTCCCTCCACCCTTTTATTTACTTAATTCATTATGAAAAATAAGAACTTTAATATTCCAAATATTATGTGAAAATTTGGGAATATTACAGTCCTCCACGGAAAAATTTTGCTTGTCATCAGAAGAATGCAAAAGTAGATGCAAAGCCATCTATTCCCTTCCAAATGGCATCCACATAAGGAAGGCCTCCTCTATTTGCTGCAATGTGTCATTCCTGTTTGGTTCCAATGTTGTCTCTCAAAATTTCATAGAATGACCTCCAATTGTATGGTTATATGTCCTTATTTCACCATGAGGTACCAAGTGATAGCAATATGATGTCCAACATCCTCATCAATACATGAGATACATAAAACAAATTGGTTCTTATCACAACGGAAAATTCCCATATCACAAAGCATTTTTTCATCCCATGTTTCATGAAGTACATTGAACATCGACATGCCCTCATATTTAGCCTTGCTAGCCTTGTTGGATCCAAGCATCACTCCAACGTTATGAAAAAGAAGAAATAGAGATATATGGGTAGACAAATATTTCAAGCCACATTCGCCCAACAGTAACCACTAGAGTAGGGCCTCTTGCTTCCATCCTCCATCTCCTCCATGCAAGATGGAAAAGCCAAACTCACCCAAAAGCAACCAGATAAACAAGAGATCCTGCTGCCTTTTTACCTCCTCATGTGTATCATGGATTAAAAACACACTGATAGACATGTGCAATGTCACATCATCCCAATACAAGCAAGCACCATCAATACGCATCATGAGAGCATCATGCCAAGTTCTACATAATACAAAACACATAGACATAGGAGATGTCATGTGATGGCCAAACTCTCTTAAGGACAACAAAAATTAACATGCCTTCCTTTGCTACATAATATCATTGATACACAAGGCATGAGTCAAGAAAATATGAGCTATTGGGTGGTAACCATATTTACCCAAGAGCAGCCAGCGCAGCCATGCCTCCTTCTTCATTTCATGAGTGTTTTTCAAGGCATGGATCAAAGAAATAGGAGTCTTTGGGTAGTAACCAAACTCACCCAAGATCAACCAATGTAACCAAGCTTCTTGCTGGCCCATGTCACATATATACAAGTGGTCATGCAACCGCTTGCTTATCATTTTCACCCACTCATCCCAATGTGGATGATGAATGATGTGCTGCATAAACATGGTATCCTACCTTTGTAGAATACCATCTTCCCCAAACTGATGAAGAAATTTTCACTCCATGAAATATTGAAGTGCACCTCCAATGATATCCCTTAATGAGACCTTCTTCTCATTAATGGCCCTCCAAAATTGATGAGGTTCTGGATGTGCTGCAAGTCGAAGTTTCTCTTTGAGTTGTGAGATGCTCACTGAGAAAGTGTCATCTAGAAAGGAGAAAAGATTCTTGATCTCAAGTTGTCTACCATTTATCATCTTAACCTCCAATGTTTCATGAGAGAAGCTACCTTCAAAATTCTCCAAGAATAATGGGGCCCAATTCATTATAACTGCTACTAAGTGGCAGTGCTCTAGATTTGCATGGTAATACATATGATGTCTCAAAGCAAGGCACAATGCTGATCTCATAACCAATCATTATACATAGGATCATGCTCATCCCAATTTTTGAAACTCTACACTTCAACTCAAGAAATTGAATGTAGTTCATCAATGACAAGCTGGGATAGCTTTCCTTCTCCTCCTTGATTAGATCAAGGGTCCTCTACATTGTGATAGTTTGTTGCTTCAAATCAGCATTTTTTTCTAACCCTTGGTTATGCATTGGCCCTGATTGCTTGTCCTCATAAGTTTCAATAAGATCTAATGAAACAATATGTGATAAATATTTATGCATAACTTGTATCAACTGATGTGTGGGAACCTCTTGCAAGAACACAAGAGTTCCTCCAAACGGGACAATGGCTTCTCCCACTACTGGTAAGAGTGATAGCTGCTCTTCTCCAAGTGTGCCAGCACTGGAATCTACCTCCTCGTTGTCATGCATCTCCTGAATCATGCATGGGACTCTATGTGTCAAGAACTCAAGACTATCTTACAAAGTTGCAAGTTTCTCTTCTCCGGATGCAAGTACTTCTACAGCTGGTGGTGAATGTAGTGACTCCTTATCCAGAGTGACAAGAATGATATTCTCCTTTGTTTCCTTAAGAAACGTCTCTTTGTGACACATATCTCGTTTTATCACATCAAATATCTTCCTTGAGTTGTGAAAGAAATCCAAATATTTAGTCATCTTTGAATGCTCCATGTGACCAAACCACCAATCATTGGCTTCACCTTGAAGATGAAGTGCTGTAATATGGACAACCTCTTTTTCAGCCACAGGATGTAGTCTGAAAAATGTATCTAACTCTTTCCTCCAAGCCTTAACAATGCTTGAGGAAGATCCATAAAATGTAGTTAAATAGAATTTATTGTGCCTCTTTCTTCTATTTCTGCTATAGGATCTTTCTTCTTTGAGTTCGAAGAATTCTTGGAGAGTTAGACTCTCTTTGAATCCTCTACATTGTTCTTTGTACTCTTCAAGATACAGGCTAAGAATTTCATGAGTCTCAGATTCTTTTCTTTCTTCATTTATATACCTTTCACCTTCTTCAAAGAAAGTGAGCATAGTGGATTTATGAGCAGATCTATGATTCTCTAGTCTTCTTTGTTGCTGATAGGAAGTGCCTTGACCTTCCTCATCAAATCTTCTTCTTGGGTCTTCCGTTTTCCTTTCTCTCTTCATTTGACTGACCTCCTTGGAGAGATCTTGCATGGATCTAAAGAGAGGAGTGGAAATACTATAATCTTCCTTCATAATAGATCTCATCTATCTACTTCTTCTTTTGATGCAAAAGATGAAGTATCCACAAGCTGAGCCAAAGATCATGCTCTGATACCACTGCAATATCCCAAAAGGGAGAATGTAGTAATACTGAAACAAAATATAAGAACTACAACTAAGTAAACAATAAATCTAAAGACAGCATCAAAATATACAGAGAATTTGAGCCTTTTTATTATGTGGAGAGGATTTAGTTACACAATGTACAAAGATGAGGGAATCTAGCCAAAGAGATGGCCTAGAATCACCCTGCAAACATGCTACAACTAGCACTACGTAATTGGTGAGCTTACAGGGAGCAATACTGCAATGTCCCTTTCGCTGTTGATGTATATGAAGATGTTGCAAAATGAAATGCATATCTATGGAGCTCAAGAGCTCTGATGATGCCAAGATTGAAGATCTGGCCAATGTGATGGGAATGAAAGATAACCCAGAAACGATTCTCCAGATCTACAACTTTGGAAAATCACCCTCCTAGGGTTTAATCCTTTAATCCTGGGCTTTGAGGGTTGATCCCTCTTTCAGAACTACAAGCTAGGAGCTTGAGATCTTGTCTCCTCTTCTTCCTCCTTCAATTTGCAGCAACTGAATATGCAGCTGCTACAGAAACTGTGTTGTACAAGAGGGAGGGGCTCTATGCCTACTTAAATGTGCTGCAACAATATCCAGGTTGATGGAAATGGTGATGGAAAGGTGAGGGGATGGTCCCTCACAAGATTACTAGCTGAAATACTAGTAACGTCCTTTCTCCTTTGGATCTATAATGATGGACTACGCAATCCTTGATGGGAATGATGTTGATAGGAGATAAAAAAATGTTTGACCTGATGAAAGATCTAAAATGAAGCCTCGGGAGTTCTGATCTTCAAGCCCAAGGTGATAGGAATAATCCTACATCGATTATCCAGCTGAAATACTGAAGACAACCTCCACCTCCCAAAATTATCTTAAAAAATTGTGTAATTCCTAAAGGTAGGTGTTATACAAAGAGTGGAAATAATGTGGCACCAATTCTTGATGATGAATGAAGTACAACCCTCTAGCAAGAGCTACTTAATGAAAAAGGGGGTATTCCTGACCATGAACACCCAGTGCTAAAAAACACTTGCAATATCAGCTAAACAGCCAAAGATGCATGGAATGTGAAATGAAAATTCTAGATCTAAACATACCTTTACATGAATAAAAAAAACATGCCTCCATTTTTTCCTTCATATCCTTTATATAGTTTATGATCCTTCCCATGCCTTGGGCCACCTCTAAACTGCACTGTGCATGTGGAGATAATCCTCCATGTGTGACTGCATTGTCTCTCCAAGTCATCTATCATACCTACATGCAATGTACACCCTCTCCATCATGTGTGCATTAATTGCACTACTTCCTCCATCACTTCATCATGAATGCTCTATGATCTTACATTAGCTGCCTTCCATGATCTCAGTTGACTGCTTCAACCTCCATGATCTATCTCATTAATGAGACATGATCTCCACTCCATTCACATTAATATTTGCTCCATTATGTAGATCCAGGCTTAATCAATCCACATTCACACATAAAAACTAGATATTTATGTTGGGTTTGTGTAATATTATTTCCACAACTAATCATGCACGAGGGGGTAACAAGGGGGGACCCGCCCATGGTTTTGTGCATGGTTTTGCACATGGTTTTGGGGCATGATGGTTTTCGGCCTCTGGTATTTTGTAGATCGGTTCAAGGGAACTACGGTTATGTTCTAATCTAGGGTTAATGGATTTGGGTTTATGTATGCTTCGGCATGTATATATATGTGTTGTAACAATAAAAGGAATATAATGAAAAATCAAGTTGGTCATCCTAATTTGGGATCCAGGGGAAAATATCTGTGTTTATTTGTTTTATGTTTTATGCTCTCGCTATTTTTTATTTTCTATTTTAAAGATTTGTTTGTAGATAATTTATGTACAGGGTTAAAACCTACATTTGGTATCAGAGCAGTTTCGACTTCAAGGGGACGCCATTACTGCTGAGGGGTTTTTTTCTTGGGCCTGAGGTAGAACCTGTTCAGTGAGAGATCTGTGAGATCAATTCGTGCGGTGAAAGAAGTTGGCAAGGAGTGGGAAGATAGAGATCAAGAAATTTAATAGTCAGAGTTTTGATTTGTGGAATATCAAGATGGAGGATCTACTGGTGGATAAAGATCAGTGGGTCACGGTAGATCCAGGTACTAAACCAATGGCAATGTCAGATGAAGACTGGAAGAAACTCGATCAAAAGGCAAAGAGCACAATATAGTTGAGTGTCTTAGATTCAGTATTGTTGAATGTATCTGGGGAAACTACGGCGAAGACATTGTGGGACAAGCTAGGGACTTTGTACGAATCTATGTCTTTGGTGAATAAATTGTTCCCGCAGAAAAATATGTATAACCTGAGGATGAAGGATGGAGACTCGGTGACAGAGCATCTGAATGCCTTCAATAATGTGCTAAGTAATTTTTCATCTGTTGATATTAAAATCTCAGATGAAGATAAGTGCATCAGTTTGTTATGTTCTCTACCAGACTCATGGGACAATCTAGTTATTGCAATAGGGTAGCAATACAACTACCTTGAATTTTGATGACATTGTCTTAGGCTTGTTGTCAGAGGAAATGAGACAGAAAAATAAGGAGGGTCAGAATAGAGATGCCTTATGTGTACGAGGAAGGTCCCAAAATAGAAATAATAATAAGGTTTCGAGTGGGAGATCTAAATATAGAGGGAGATCTAAATCTCCTTGAAAGTTTGTAAAGGTATGCTGGAAATGCGGAAAGGAAGGGCACTACAAAAAGGACTGCAGATCTAAAGCTCCTGAGAAAGGAAAGGGATCTGATGATGCTCCTTATGCAGAGGGAAAAACCACCTCAGATGAAGGTGGGGATGTGTATTTGGCTTCTTCTTCAAATACACATGTAGATCATGAGTCATGGTTGATTGAATTTGGTGCATCCTTTCACTTCACTCCCCATAGGGAGTGGTTCTGTGAGTATGAGAAGTGTGACGGTGGCGATGTCTTCTTAGGGGATGATAGGAAGGTCAGAATAGTTGGACGTGTAAAATTCAAGCTGAAGCTGCAAGTTGGAAGGATTAGAACACTTCTTGGTGTTCTGCACATTCCTACATTGGCCAGAAATCTGATTTCTGTAAGCAAGATGGATGATAAAACAGTGTTCGAGAAAGATACCTATAAGATGGCTCGGGGAGCACTGGTATTAATGCGGGGAGTTTGTATTGGAACTCTGTACAAGCTTCAGGGTAGCACTGTTATTGTTGGGTGCAACAGTTTTGTGGTTCCCGAAAGTGGAGCAGAAAGCCTAGTGGTGTCTGTAGAAAATACCATGCTATGGCATCAAAGGCTTGGATATATTGGAGAGAAGGGCATTCGGATACTACATGGAAATGGTATGGTAGAAGGTATGTCTAATAGCTCTTTGGATTTTGATTTCTGTAAACATTATGTATATGGGAAGCAGAATCGGGTGAGTTTTCCTTCTGGTGCTAAGAGGGAAAATAAGAAGTTAGAGCTTGTGCACAGTGATGTGTTTGGACCTGTGTTGGTTCCATAACTGGGTAAGTCTGTGTACTATTTTTTATTCATAAATAATTTCTCAAGGAATACATGGATATATTTCTTGAGGAAGAAATCTGAAGTATTTGACAGATTTAAATAATGTAAGGCTCTGGTGGAAAACCAGACAGAGAAGAAGATAAAGGTGCTGAGGAGAGATAATGGTGGGGAGTTCTGCAATAATGAATTTGAATAGTTCTGTAAGAAGTGTGGTATAGCACAGCGAAATACTACTCCATACATACCTCAGCAAAATGGAGTTGCAGAAAGAATGAACAGAACATTGATGGAAAAGGCAAGAAGCATGCTCAGTGGTACTGGGTTAGGACAAGAATTCTGGGCAGAGGCAGTGGAGACTGCATGTTACTTGGTTAACAGATCACCTTCATTGGCGTTGGAGGATAAGACTCCACATGAGGTATGGACTGGTAAGAAACCATATCTTTCACATCTGAGGGTATTTGGATGTGATGTTCCAAAGGAGAAAAGGAGCAAGTTGGATAATAAATCTGAAAGGTGCATCTTTATTGGGTATAAGTATGGTTTAAAGGGTTACAGGCTTTAGAACCCAGAAACAAGGAAGGTTGTGTATAGCCAAGATATGGTGTTTAGAGAGGTGAATGATATTGTTAAATGTGAAGTCCTACCAAATGAACTTGAGAAGATAGAGTTTGAGCTAAAGGAGGATGAATCAGACTCTACAATAGAAGAAGACTCAAAAGAGGAAGAGCCACAAACTCCAGTTGTGAGAAGATCAGTTCGAGAAAGAAGACAACCAAAAAGGTATAGTCCATCTGCTTTTTGTTCAAATTTTTCTTTAACTATAACTGGTGATGATCCCAGAACCGTTAGGGAGGTAGTAGCTTCAAAGGATAAAAAACTCTGGAAGGAGGCCATGGTTGATGAAACGGCATCCTTGCTTAAAAATGAGGCATGGGATCTGGTAGAGTTGCCCGCTGGAAGGAAGCCCATCGGGTGAAAATGGGTGTTTAATAAGAAGATGAATGTAGAAGGAAAGGTGGAGAAATACAAAGCTCGGTTGGTAGAAAAAGGTTATTCCCAGAAGTCGGGAATTGATTTTGGTGATATTTTTTCTCTTGTTGCTAAAGTTACTTCTATTAGATTACTTTTATCTGTTGCTGCTGCATTTGATTTTGAGGTAGAATAGATGGATGTGAAGACAACATTTCTTCACGGGGATCTGGAAGAAGATATCTACATGAAACAACCCGAAGGCTTTATGGTGAAGGAGAAGAAAGAGCTAGTATGCAGGTTAAAGAAGTCTTTGTATGCGTTAAAACAGTCACCAAGGATGTGGTATCAGAAATTTGATACCTATATATGGGGAATTGGCTTCACCAGAAGCAAGGAGGATCACTGTGTTTATTTTAAATTAGTTGGTGACCGTGTTATTTATTTGGTCTTGTATGTGGATGATATGTTGTTGATTTGAAATGACAAAGAAATTATCCAAGATTTTAAGACCCAACTATTCTCCAAATTCGACATGAAGGATCTTGGTGTTGCAAACTATATTTTAGGCTTGAAAATTAAGAGAGATCGAGCAAAGAGAAATCTCTGGTTAAACCAAAGGAAGTATGATGAGACTATATTACATAAGTTCAATATGCAGGATAGTAAACTGGTAAATGTTCTAATTCCTATAGGTACAAAGCTGTCTGCTGAACAGTGTCCCAAGACACAAGAAGAAGAGGAGGATATGTCTCGTGTTCCTTATGCAAGTGCAGTGGGTAGCCTGATGTATGCAATGGTCTGTACTAGACCATACATTGCACATGCAGTGGGAGTATTGAGCAGGTTTATGTCAAACCCAGGGAAGGAGCATTGGACAACAGTGAAGCGGGCTTTTAGATATTTGCATGGCACTAGTGATTATGGCTTGTGCTACCAAGGAAGACCAGGATTGAAAAGAGTGTTGGATATTCGTGGATTTTTTGATGCAGATTGGGCTGGAGATATGGACCAAAGAAGATCTACAAGTGGGTATGTGTTTAGCCTATTTGGAGGTGTAGTCAGTTGGATGAGTAAAAGACAGTCTGTAGTGGCTCTTTCAACTATAGAGGCAGAATACATGGCAACCACTCATGCAAGAAAGGAAGCAGTTTGGTTGCAGAGATTGTGTTCAAGTATGGGGTTGGTGCAACAAGCTATAAGGATATAATGTGATAGCCAAAGTGCAATTTTCTTGGATAAGAACCCTACTTATCATTCAAAGACAAAGCACATTGAGGTTCAATATCACTTTGTGAGATATATGGTTGAAGCTAAAAGGGTGTTGCTGGTAAAGGTGGACACTTTGAAGAATGTTTCATATGAATTGACAAAGTCTGTGAGCACTCAGAAGTTCTCTTGGTGTAGAGAAACAATGGGTGTTGCAAAGCTGGGCTAATGACTTAGCTATCTTATGGCCCCCTGCGGAAATAAAAAAACAAGTGGGAGACTGTTGGGTTTGTGTTATATTCTTTCCACGACTAATCATGTGCTGGAGGGTAACAGATGGGGCAATAGCCCCTTCTGTACGTTGCGCTGAGCGCAATGTACGGGGAGCGATAGGCCCCCCTGTCGGGATCTGGGGCAACGCCCCAGAAAATTTTTTTGGTCCTTATTTTCTAGTGGGCAGACCCACCCATTGTTTTGTGCATGGGTTTGCACATGGTTTTGGGGCATGATGGTTTTCGGCCCCTGGTATTTTGTAGATCTATTCAAGGGAACTACGGTTATGTTCTAATTCAGGGTTAATGGATTGGGGCTTATGTATTCTTTGGCATGTATATATATGTGTTGTAACACTAAAAGGAATATAGTGAAAAATCAAGCTGGTCATCCCGATTTGGGATCCAGGGGAAAATATCTGTGTTTATCTGTTTTATATTTTATGCTCTTGCTATTGTTTACTTTCTGTTTTAAAGATTCGTTTGCAAATATATCTGTACAGGGTGAAAACCTACAATTTATTCATCTTGAGGATTATGGGTCCCTCCACCCTTTTATTTAATTAGTTCATTAAGAAAATTAATAACTCTAATATTCCAAATATTGTGTAAAAATTTGGGATTATTACATGTTCTCTCTCTTAACATGACCGCAAAATCATCTTCAAAGGCTTCTGAAAATCTAACCTTCACTGCTACTATAGGGGGTTTACAATTAGGATGTATCTTGTGATAAATTTTATTAAATATTTTGATGAAATCAGCTATTGGTTCAACATAATCTCTTTTAAGGTATTCAAAATATATTAAGAAATAAACAAGATCCTTTTTCACATCCCATTGATTTTTAAAGATAGTTTTCAATTCTTCCCAGGATATAATAGAATGAGTTGGTAGCTATCTAAACCAAATCCTAAAATTTCCTTCTAGAGATTGCACATACAATCTAATATAAACATTTTCATGTTCTATGTTCATGTTATCAGCAAAATCTAGAAATGTTGCTAAATGATCTTCAGCTGACAAACCAGGTTCTCCATTGAATCTGGGGAGATGTTTTAGATACCGAGGAGGAAAATCATTGAGTATATTAGGGAGTAATATGGCAGCATATATTGCTTGTACAATTGGTCTAAAACCAGCCATACTCGAAGATGTAGATGTAGAAGATTCAGTAGTGGTGGTTGTAGAAGAAGAAGAAGTAGAATTTGATTATGAAGATGGGGAAGAAGGAGGTGAAGGAGGTGGAGAAAGAGGTGGAGAACGAAATGGATTTCAAGATATTCTTAGGGATATTAAAGTTGTTTGAATGACCAAATTTTGAACCTCTTGTTCTCCTTCTTTGTGCTCAAATAAAGGATTAGAATAAAGAGAAATGTTATCTTCTGGTTGTGCAGAAGTAGACGGTGCAGAGTATGTGACAGGGGATATGAAATCAGTAGGTTTGAATCCATGTAAAATTAGATCCAAATCCTATTGTGATATAGGAGATTCAGAAGGTGCCTCAGGTAATTATAGGACTCGAAAGAATGAAATAACAAGGTAGATCAAAAATTCACTCCTTTGGATACTAATTCCTATACTTTAAGAGGTATATCTTCTAATTCTAGAGGAATAGGTCCAGATCTGAAAGGATCAGTAACTGTTGTGGTCTCCTGCTGAGGGACATAAGGAGGGTTTTGATTTCTTCTTCTGGAAGAAGATTTTATTACCAGTCTCTCTGGATCTAATAAAGGTAAGACAATTTTAGAGTCATAATGAGACTTGGTATGCTTTGAAGAAGCCATATTGGGTTCAATGAAGTCGCCAGGTGAAATTTTTTTACCTAACTAGACCTTTAATCACCTTTAGAGGAATAGGTTTTTATCGTTGTCCCAGGGAAAATAAATCAAATTATGTTCCCTAGCAACGATGTTAGTCAGATGTTGTCCTTTAAGACAATTGGGGTCAATAATTATGCCAAAGCATCTATAATTTTTTGTTTTGTTTCAAATTTGGAATTTTTGGATGACCAATGCATAAAACAATTTGTAGCAATTGTGTTTAAACTTTTTAGATAGTATTAATTAATAAAACAAAGGTTTGTTGTTTTATTCCACACAATAATTTATATTTTGCAGGTGATTAAGTTGAATATGTAAGGATGATTATTTTAATTATTCAAAAAGAATATTTGAATGATCATAAATGTGAAAATGTTCAAACAATGTCTAAAATTTTAACAAAAGATATTTAACATTATGAAGATGCTAATAATTTATTGATGAGAGGGACTTACATAAACAAATAGCTCGGTAAATCATTCTCTGATATAGATTAATAACTTCATTAAGAATCTAATACAAGTGAAACTTAGTTAATCTTATCTAGTTATCTTCATAACAATTAAATACATGTAGAAACAATATGAAATGATAAACAGGAAGAACTTGCAAGGGGACAAAGTTGTATGAAACGAATCCAGAATCATTATTTTATTATTAATGATCAAAAGCTTGTACATTTCTGCTTACAAAGTACTCATCCAAGGATGCAACCCTTAATAAATCGTAATGAGACTTATTTATACTAATTTTTAAAACTAAGAAATATCTTAAACTGATTACAATAATAGAATAGAATAGTAGAAAGAAGGAAACAAATGGATTTTGTGTCTCTGTTTTGGTGGAAGTTTTTGATGATTGTGTCCCTTTTTTATGGAAGTTGTTGATGACTAGGCCCTTGAAAATCCATTGTACTAGCATGTTGTTAATATCAAATTTACTCAATAGTTTCACAAAATTTATCCCAATTTTCTTCACTTCGGATTTCTTCATTCATCATCTTTCTAAAAATTTCATCCAGTTCTATGTACCTCTCAAAATTAGGCTTGTGAGTGAACAAATTCTTGATTTTATGTTGAATGGTCAAGTCGAACTGCAAAGCCTCCAAAAATTCTTTCCCTATAATATGTATCTTGATACCTGCAAATTTTGACTTATCCACTGCAATAATATATAGTTTCTTACAACAATCCTCTAATTTAATTAACATGTCATCTAGACCTACCAATCCTGGTAGTCCTTTACGATTTAAAACATTAGACTTGGTATGAAACCGTTGGATAATAGTGTCTTTAGCTTCAAATTTTGTTTGTAGTTGGTTGATTAAATTCCTCTTTTGTAAGACTTTCTTGATTTATAAGATTGTTGCAGTTCTGTAAACACTTTTTATCTCTTGAAATTCTTCTTTGTTCTTTGAGTTTAACACCTTGATCATATCAGTAAGTTCGCTTGGATTTTTCTTTAGAATTTCTTTTCGTTCTTCTATGGCTACTTTGCACTTGGTAATGAGCTCTTGTTGTTCAAAAAATATTTGTATGGGTGGTCATACCTCTATCATGGATTGTCTAATGCTTTTCCAAATGTTTTCCTTAGCTTCAACCAAAGTCTCTGACATTAAGGATTCACTTTCCAATTCTTTAACCTTAAGTCCCATTTTGTGGGATTTTTGCATGTCTTCCACGTACAGAGTGTCATTTTTGGTTTTATGTGATTCCAAAATCTGAAATCTCTGCTACAAATTCTCATTTTCTTTCTTCTGAATGACCAATTCCTGTGTTACTTTTTTGTATCAGTTGATGTCGATGTTGATTCAATGATTGTTGATGATGATGAAGGCTTTATACCTGCAAAAGCTATTGGAACTGTTGTGATTGGAGCAATAGCCACATGTGTTTTTTTTTTCTCTTTTAACAACTCCTCAATATGCTCCTCCATTTTCCTTATTTGTATGTTTTTCCCAATGACCAATTTCAGCATTTCCTCCTTTTTATATTCATTTTCTACAATTTCTTTTGTCTGTGGATATTTAGTTGAAGGTAATTTCAACTGTTTGCATAGAAAAAAGATGTCTGCATTTTTCTTCTTAATGATTTATTCAACCGATTTGCAGTCCTTTGGATCATATCCAATCTTGACTAGAAGATCCTCCAAAGATTTAAGTCTGTTATCTTTGGCCACTAAAGACAGATTTTCAACATTGAGCTAGGATTGAACATTCAAAAATGCAGTTTTGAGTTTGGAGAGTGACATAGTTGTAGTTGTCATAGTTGAAAATAGGATTTCACTAGATTTCTTGTGCATGTCCATATGATCAATGGGATGGATCTGACTTGCATCGAAAGAAAAAAAAGTCTTTTTATATTCTGAAGGAGACTTAGGAAAAGGAACTGTTGTCTGCAAAAAGGCCATCTGCATTCTTCCTTTTTCACTGTAAAATGTTGTAAGAAGCCTATGCTGAGAAGTTGAAGTTTGTTTCCAAAACCGGCTGTACACACTAGAATTTAAAGCCTCATTCTTATGTTTGATATCGAGGAACCCAGAGAATATGTTTTTCTCATCAGATGAACTGGCTTCTGAGTGTTGAATGATTTCCAGAGGTTCTCTAGGAGGTGATGATGATGGAGGAATTACTGGGACATTTTTTTATGTAGAGACTTGAGTATCTCCAAGATCAATTACCTCTGGTTGTCCTCCTTCAGTAAATATGGTTGAGCTAATATTCTGCTTCTTCTGTTGCGGAATGAATTATTTCATGATCTCTTTAGTAGGTGGAGACCCTTCTGTCACCCTTTTATGTTTCTTGCTCTGAGAAACTGGGGTTTGCACTTTAGAAGTTGACAAAACCTATTCATCTACCTCTTGAAGTGTTTCGTCAAACCATTGGTCTTTATTCATAAATTTTTCTATTTCTGGTCTAGAGGTATGATTATATGAAGTTGTTTTCAGTTCAACCTCAGAGCAAAAATGATACCATGTGGGTCATAAGACCAGGTGAAACTTGGTTGGAAACCCATTTTTTCAACAGTGTATCAACTTCAACACCAGCTGATCTATTATTGCAAATGAAAGATACAATACTTGCTTTGAGATTGAATTGTTCTTTCCTTTTCCCTGACACAAAGTGCATGTCATCCATATTTATCATCTGTCGAATGTACCCTAGAGAAAAGATTCTCATAGGAACATATTTGGAGAGCTTGTAAAGTTGTATGGTGGTATTTCCCATCCATATACTCTAATTTCTACATATTTTTGGTATAAATACCAATCCCCTATTTTAGCCTGATCACTCAAATGTAAAATCCTCTTTATTTCTTCTCCAATTATTGGTTTTTTTTTACTGGTAAGCAACTAATTTACTGGGTGTATGAAGGAATCTATAAATTCTGAAAATGTTATTTTTGCTGATGTAGTTTTGACTAGTTCAGTCTAATGAGTCACTGATTGATTCACTCCTTGTCCATCCTATTTGTTGAGATAGAAAGGCAGAAAATCTCCCTGTTGAAAAAGAAACATGTGTATAATTAAAGAAGTGGAACTTAACATAGCATAAGTTGTGAAATTCATGAATTATTCATGTATATTTTCAACCAATAATTGGTTGTAATTATACATGAACAATGGTTGTTGATCCTTGCTGAAAATAGAAAGGAACCCCATTATGGGTTCATCAACTGTCTGTTCATCTGAATATCCCAATAGGTAAGAGAGTAGGTAAATACAGTGTTTAGAAGCTTCAAGGAAGATCGAGGATGACAATGGTGGATTCTTTTTAGGAAATTCAGCATCCTCAAGTAAGAAGATTTCAAAAATATGGGCTCTCTGCAGGAAATTCAACTGATGGTAGAGCTCCATAAGTGCAGCTGGTGAAAAATGACTCAGAGAATTGGATTGAGGGATTAGAAGCATTTTATTAATGGTTTTAGTAGAGATGGTGATCATAATGTTTCCATTTTGATCCACCACTGCTCTTTTTACAGGATCATATTGGGCTTGGCACCAGGAGACAAGGTTAGGAAACTAATGATTTTGTGGAAAAGCGAAAAGGGGTAACAATGATTCCCAAAACCTGATCAGGTCTTGTTTATCAGTGTATTTCTATTTGATCCACATTTGTAGTTCATAAAAATCGAATTCACACTTGTCGTTTGTGATCTTGAAGAAGGCGTCTGTGAGAGGAATTAAGTCCAGGTTGAGCTAAGATGTGGGAGCAGAGCTTTCCTCTGCAACTTTTTTCTTGGATTTTGCCTCTTTTGCAACCTATTTCTTGGATTTTTCCTCTTGAGAAACATGTTTCTTAGATTTTTCCTTCGCGGCCATTTTTTAAAAAGACAGAAGGAATGGATGGTGAGAATATGATGGTTGGGTGACAGTAAACCAACAACAGAATGATCTGCTGACAGGGACCAATATGCGAAGATAGTGACTATTAATCAATAATGAAAATGAGATAAACTGGTAAAAGGTAGGCTACAATTTGTTTTATAGGTTATAAATGTTCTGACGGTTTGATTATGACCGTAGCGGTTTCAATGGCTTGGGAGTGGACTTTAATGAGAAATTAGAGTGAGTAAAAATGGTTAGGGAGAAGATGTGGACATGTAGAATGGGCATATGACGTGGTAGGATTTAATTGGTGGAGTGGGCAATGGTTAAGGTGCAGGAAAAAAAACCATTGCAAAAAATTTATCACTGGAAGATTTCGGAGGGGTACCTAGTGGTTTGTGGTATTGAGCACCGGGGGCGGGTGGGGTTTATGAAATCATGTGGTGGTGACATGTATGAAGTGGTGGCGACCATTAAAACTACTTTTCGGAGACCACCTCCGCCCCACCCCCCCTCTCGCGTTAACAAGAAACGGTCCGGGGGGGGGGGCGTTGGTGCGAAGTCAACCTCCTTCATTGATCTCAAGCGGGAGAAAGATATACCGTTGAAAACTGCAGTCCTTTTATTGAGCATGATAAGACTTTTTTCATTTTGTGAATTAGGTTTAAAATAATAATTCTCTATACAATATTCCTTCTTTTTCAAATAATTATGAAAATTTATTCTTATTACAGAAAATAATCAACATTAATTAATTCAACCTTTGAAAAATGACACATTTAAATAGGCGGCCATGAAATTTATTTTTCAAGGCTAAATTTTATTTTATTTTTTATAGTTTCTTCCCTAACATTTTATTTTCTTTGCCTTCATTCTTTAGGGAAACTAAATCTAGCATTTTATTTGACATGGATGTATAAAATACATAATTGTCCTAACATTTTTTTATTTTCTTATTTTCATCCATATCCTAACTTCACATTTTAAATTTATTTTTCTGACTAATATGCTAACTTATCAAAACCAAATAATGTTACAATAGTGTGATTGAAACGTCTTCCCTTGACTGCTGTAAATGAATCATTTGACTAATTCCTCACTGGATGTAATTCAGCTCACTTTCGATCTCCTGCAAAATTTTCATCACCAGTACTGCTAAGGAAGTGGGAAACATTTTGTCTACACCATAAACTAGCTGGAAGGGTGACATGTTGATTGATCTCTTTGTGCTAACTCTATCTTCCCATAGAGCATTTAATATCATTTCGTGCCAATTTATTTTGCTCTCTTGCAACAATTTCTTGATTATGTTCGTCAACAATTTGTTTGATGATTCAACCAAATCGTTGCCTTGAGGATAGTATGTTGTATAATTCCCAGGTCGTATGTGATATTTATAAAAATATTCTATCATATTTTTGGACATAAATACAACTACATTTTCAGTCATAATTTTCTGTGGGTAGCCAAAACGAGACAAAATATTTCTCTCCAAAAACTGAATAATGATGATGTTTGTAGCTTGCCTAGCGGGGATGGCCTCAATCCACTTTGTGAAGTAATCAGTGGTAGTTAATATACACTTATGCTAAGCTGGTGATGGAGGGTGAATCTCGCCAATGAAATCATTCCTCCACTGTTGGAAGGGTGCTTGAACTGCAATTGGTTTCAAGGGCAACAGTAAGAGATTTACCTTTCCCTGAAAAATTTGACACTCATGAAAACTCATGACATTTTTATAAAAATTAGAAAATAAAGTTGGCCAATAAAATCTAGCCTTCAATATCTTGTTTGTTGTAGTCTTTCAGAAAATATGAACACCACGATCACCTTTATGAACTTCATTCATCATTTTTTCAACTTCACCTTCTACCAAACATAAAACTCCGCCCGGATCTTTCCAATACAAAACATTGTTAACACTACAATACTTAAGAGCCTTCAACTTCATATATCTACCTTTACTGCTATGCAATATGGGAGGAGGATTCAAATTTTTCATCTCATGAACAATATCAACATACCATGGTGATGAAGTAAAGATTTCAGATACCTGAGGTAATGAATAAACCTCTTTCTCCTCATATAATGCAGCAATGAAATTTATGTCCAAGGCATGTAAATTTGAGTCCACCGTGAGCTTAGCCAAACCTTTTCCCTTGATCAGTTCTTTAGGTTTGATTTCTAAGTCATAATCCAGCATGGAAACTATCCACTTTCCACACCTACCTTCAGGATCATTCTGTGTTAGCACATCTTTGACAGCAACGTTTGGGACAAATGAAAGAACATGAGAGTGAAGAAAATAGACTCGGAAGTCCCTCAACTCTTTAAATAGCGCCAAGGCATATTTTTCAATGATATTTTACTTAAACGCTGTGTCTCTTATGGTTCTACTAAAGAAGGCAATAGGATGTTCCATTTTCTGATATTTCTTTTGCATAAGGACAACTACTAGAGTATGTTCAGAAGAAAAGGAGAAAATGATGGAAATCAAGTGTATAATTTGGGTTGATAAGAATAGGATCATGAGAAAACACAAACTTAACCTGATTAAATAATTTATTTGCCTCATTGGACCATTTCAACTCACTGTATTTCTTAAATATATCAGTAATTTATCTTAAATTTTTAGCAAGGTTAGGAATAAACCTTCTCAATAAACAGATTTTACCATTGAATGACTGGATTTCTTTCGTGCTTCTAGGATAGTCCAAATTCTGAATTGCCTTAATCCTTGAAGGATCTACCTGGCTGTCTTCTTTAGATATGATATGACCAAGAAATTTACCTTCTTCCATAGCAAACAAACTCTTCTTTGGATTCAACGATATGACGAATTTTATGCACCTCTGGAAAACTGTCTGCAAATGCTGCAAGTTCTCTTCATCTGTCTCGGAAAAAACTATGATGTCATCAAGATAAATGATTAATAAGACATCCTTTTCATTGGAAAAGGTGATATCCATCGCTCGCTGAAAATTTGCTCCTAAATTTTTCAACCCAAAGGGCATTTTAGCATACATAAAAGTACCCCAAGGTGTTGTAAAGGTTGTCTTCTATTGATCATCCAGATGAACTAAAATATGATTATACCCAGAATATCCATCCGACAATGAAATTTTGGAAGAACCAACTATTGGACCGAGGAAAAGGTACATTTTACACCTATCTTTAGCATGATTTATCATTAACTTTTATATGTTTTCCTTCATTTCAGAAATAAATCAAAGGATAATAATGTAAAAGGAGGGTAAAATTAATTATTGATAAAAGGTGTGTTGAATAGTATGAAAACTAACTTTTTTTGTCTTTATTGATAGGAAATCGAAACAAACCAACTACTGACCAAAACGACTAAACAACAACAATCAAGAAAACTAAATGGAATTGTGTAAGTTCCTATGAATCAGCAAAAGACTCATAGACACACCTATTCTTGAAGCATTCGGTTGATGGCTACAAAGCCTTAGGATATCTTGATCCCGAGGATTCGTTGTTATGTTTTGTTTCACCTTTAAGTTATAAAAGGTTGTAGGTGAAAGAGACAGATATTTGTTCATGTCTTATAATTTTTTGTAATAAATTTATCTAGACAAAACCTTCGAACTCGTGATGATGTATTTCCCCATTGATTAATGAAAAAGTTGGTGTTTTCATGATAAGAAAATTCGGAGTATTTCTTGGAAAAATACTTCTAGAGGCTTTGGTCTCGGTCCCTAGGAGTTCTCCTGCTATTTTGTGTTATATGTTTATTTCTTGATTCTTGAAATTTAGTTATTCTTTGCGCTTTTTAGCATTACCATTCGATTCATTAATCGCAAGTGTGATGTGTTACAATTCCCTTTTCAATAGGTTGAATTTATCATTGATATTCCTTTATTATGGAGTGACGCCTTTACATTCATTAGATTGATTTTAGCATGGTTAAGTAGTTTTTGTTCAATTTTGCATACGGTTATTTCTTAAGTCTTTCCATCATAAGTGTGAACGTATGGTTTTCTGTTCAATTCTGAATGTTGCTATTAGTTTACTTATAGAGAATTCCATTGCAAAATTTTAAATAATCTATTGTTGTTCAATTCATTAGGACTGTTGTTCAAGTTATCAAGGTTGTTGTTCAATTCATTAAGCATGTTGTTTAATTGTAAAAGGTCCCTTATTTCAGCATTGAGTGTTTATTTCTGCATAGGTTTAGATTAAGATTTGATTTCTTTGTTTGATTTGAGGTATTTCATAGTTTACTTTTGAGTTGGTTTGATTGAACTTCGATAATTAGATAACATTTCTTACAATGATTTAGGGTAGTTAACCTCTTATTTCACTCGCATATATTTTTCTCGCACTCATAAAATAAAAGGACTTGCCCTGGGTTGATGATTAATGTGAAGCATTAATGTTACCTTTAACAATCACCTTCTTGACTCAACATTTTGGCATCATTGCTGGGAAGAGTGTTTAGGAGTGATGTCTTTTTATTTTTCCTTTTGTTGTGAAAGAATTGGGTATTGAAAACAAGAAGTAAGAACCTACGGCATTAGGGGAATTTTGAGGTCTAAAATGGGCCTCATAAGGAAATTATAAAATAATAGTGGAAATAATAAAATAAGATTTGATGACATCATCAATTTTAGAGGGAAAAACATAAAAACTACTTTTACAACTCGTATTTTCAACTTATCTACCAAATTTTTTACTCAAATTTCAAGCGAGAGTACTCGTTGGATGCGAAATTTAATTCCTCATCCAAGGAGTACCCACGTTGCATACTTTCAATGGACTCTTCTACACAAAAAATGAGAAATACATGAAAAATGTGATTTCAATCACGTTTTTTCATGTATCTCTCATGTTTCGCATAGCAGGGTCCATTAAAAGTATTCAACATGGGTACTCCTTGGATGAGGAATTAAATTTTGCATCCAACGAGTACCTTTTCTCGAACTTCGAGTAAAACTTTGGGAGATAAGTTGAAAATACGAGTTGAAAAAATAGTTTTATTATTTTATTATTTTTTAATATTTTTACCCTTTTACTTTAAAAATGGTGAATCATCCCCCATGGTTGACATCACCATCTTGAATCCTATTGGTTCTTATAAATTTTAGTTTGGTTGTACATTTTTCTTAGGAGACCCATTTTAGACCTCAAAATTCCCCTAATTATTAGCAAGCAAAACACTTTCTCTCGAGCTCGCTTCTCAGTAATTGAGTAGAGGTTAAATAAGACAGGTGTTTGCTTTTTTATGACTAGGAAGAAAAAGATAGAATTATTTTGAAACCCCCCATCTAAATCCTCAAAACACAAGTTGTCGGTGGCCCTTGGCAGAACAACATTCATAGACAAAATCATATAAAAAGTTGAAACCCAAGCATATCTAGGAACGAAAACCGTTCTTGAAAAGATTCCTACTATAATCCCTCAGGCAGTAGCCTCTCCATATGCAGCCCACACCAAGATTCACAGTGAAATAGAAGGGTCTGAACGGAGCTTTCAGACTATATAGAACGTTTGAGTCTCAGCCCTTCGTGAGAGGGAAATTCTTGCAATTTTCAAGAAGGAGAGGGAGAAAATAGTAGTGCAGTAAAGATAAAAACTCCAGAGCCTGGATCTCCTAAAATAGTGGTTGAGATAGAGACACCCAATATTCCAGATCGAGGTAGTGTTGTAAGGCCTCCTCCAAATCCACCCCCTAATTCCACTTAAATTATCCTCCCAGACCAAGAAATTCCTGAAGGCTATTGGCACATATTTGATCATATGGCACATAACCAAAACTAGAGAGAGACATCAACATTGGAGTATCCCATTGTTGATTTGACTACAAATGCCCCTATGAAAGCTATCGTGTTACAAAACATCCCCACCTTCCATGGACTAACCTCAGAAGATATGAATGCATTTTTATTTGAATTTGATGTTTTGTATAGGGGATATGACTACGCCACTGACCCTCAAAAACTAAAACTATTCCCCTCTACATTGAAGGGGGCAACACTACGCTAGTTTATGGGGCTTGGTGGGGGAACCATTAATAGTTGGGATTAGATGAAAAACTCGTTTCTTAATAAATACCAATATTATTGTCAGACTCGAGAACTAAAATATGAAATTTTCAACATGTTTGCAAAAGACAATGAGACATTGGAATAATATGTTGAACGATTTCAATATAATTTGCAAAGGTCTCAATATACTACATTTTCTAAATATATCCTAAAAGCAAACATGATTAAAGGAATGAAAGAAGAATGGGTAGAAACACCTAATATAATGGGAAAAGGGGACATCTGTCAAGAATATTACGATGACATTATTTCATTGTGTATCAGGTGCTCTTGAGGTAGTACGCGGAATAGACCAGCTAGATGGGATTTAGTTACTAGGAATGACAAATAGTCAGGTGGCTACGTGACCAGAGCAGAAATCGGTAATCTCTTAAAAGATTTCAAAAATGATATCTTGGGCACCCTCAAAACATAACTAGATGCCCTACAAGCCAAGCAAAAGCAAGCTTTAGCATAACAGAACTTGGTTGTTTTTTTTCCACGTTGTCAGAAGAAGCATAAACAGCAAGAGTGTCCATTAGACATGGCCTAGACATGTTCGATTTGTACCAAGGAATAGGCCATTGAGTAGTGCCCTTCACTTCCAAGGTTGAAGGTGGTTTCTAAATAAGCAAAAGAAGAAATAGAACTGGTGTATCTAATGAATCAACATCAACACTAGCAAGCATGACCAGGTATGTCACAAGACCTGTCTCAGTTCTTTCCTTCTCCGCAATTTAATGAACAGAACTCTGGAGCAGCATGGAAAAGCCAATCACCTTTTTCTTCTTTGCCATCCCAATAATTTTCCATGCCCCCTTGGCCGATGCAATCTTGTCCAGGTAATGGTTGGCCAAGTTTTCCTTTCTCTCCTCCATACTGGCAAAAATATCCATAATCAGTACCAGTGGCCTGCCTCCACCTCACAAAACATGAATTGGTCTCAAAACTGGCAGCGACCCTTGGGAATGACTAATTTACATATGGGAATAGGGGCTCAAACTCAACCCACATTACCAGCTCCATACCCAGTCCAACAAAATCCTCAGCCTATTATACGCCCTCAACTTCTAGCTCAACCAAATCCTAATCCTAATAGTGGATTGGTTCAGCTAATCCAGATTGTTGAGAATTCCAACTCTGAAACTGAAAAAAAAGTAATGCAGTGAACTTAGGCTGAGATCAGGGTGCGTTATTTTACTGAAATAATAGTCTTCCCTACCAAAAATTGAGTCTGAAATTCCAACAATACCTAAGCAATCGACTGTGATGGAAACAAATATAGAACAGTGGAGGGACACAGTAGAACCAAAAAGATCCTGAAAACCTTATTATTTCCTCTCCTCCATTCCTTGAGAGATTAAAAATACCCAAACCAATGGTCTCTTCAGATTTTGATCTCATAGGGGAATTAAAAAAACTTTGCATTAAAATTCCTCTCCTACATGCTATAGAAGACATCCCTTTCTATGATAAAACAATTAAAGAGTTTTGTGTAAAAAAACATGTGAGGAAAGCAAAGACTTTTCCAACTATTCATGTAGTAGGGGCACTATCATATTTACTTTTGGGTAAATAAACACCAATAAAATATGAGGATCCGGGAAACCCCATAGTCACGGTACAGATCTATGGTCGCTCCTTTTCAAACAATTTAGTCGATTTTGGGGCAGCTATTAATATCTTACCTATAGAAACCTGCGAGACATTGGGTATAAAAACCTTGGAACCCACATCTACCCTGCTGATAGATTTGTTGTCAAACTTAAAGGTACATTACAATACATTTTTTGGACTCATGGGAATACCCGACAGACTTTTTAGTTATTAACCCAAAAGGCAGATTAGACTGACATCCCCTGATATTGGGACGACCTTGGTTAGCAAAGGTCAATGCTTACATAGGCTGTCGAAAAGGTAGCATGACCATTGCAAGAGGAGATTCCATAAAGAATATTGGTATATATCCCCCTACCAAACCGAGTCTTCCCACTGTAAGTATTCATAAACAACCACATACATACTGGGAACAAAACATTCTTTCACCATTGACAATAGTTGAAGCACTCGAATTCATAGATCAAATTGAAGATGATGTGATCGATAACTTTATAAACCAACCATCTATTTCAGGGAATTTAAAATGCAAAATGTTAAAATCAGTTCTTGATAACGAAGCACAGGAATACCCCTTAGCAGATACTGATGACCAACACATACCTACGACTGTTTTTCGCAACAACATGCCAATTCAAATTACAGCGGGTCAAATTTTAAATATCAATGGTAGTCTGGAGAGTGACCAGCAACAAAAGCTTGTTAAAGTATTACAAAAATATAAATGAGCCTTTTCTTAGGACTACCCAAACATGAAGGGTATAGATCCTCAACTGTGCACGCACCATACTACATTGAAAAGGATGCTCGCCCTATTCAGAAGCCTCAGCGAAGGTTAAACCTGCATCTGGAAGAAATTGTAAAAGATTAATTACAAAATCTGCTAGATGTAAAATCCATTTATCATATTTCATAAAACAAATGGGTCTCTCCATTAGTATTCGTTCCTAAAAATACTGGTAAGTGGCGAATCTCTGTGGATTACAAAGAACTGAACAAGGCCACATAGAAAGACCACTTCCCCCTCCCTTTTATTGATCATGTCCTGGATACATTGGCATGAAAGCGGTTCTTTTCCTTTCTTGATGGTTTTAGTGGTTACAATCAAATCCAGATATCCCTTGAAGACCAAGATAAAACAACCTTTACCTGCCCCTGGGTACATTCGCCTATAGGGTATTATCGTTCGGTCTATGAAATGCCCTAGCAACATTTCAAAGGGCCGTGCTTAGTATTTTTTCTGATTTAATAAATGAAGGGCTCGAGGTCTGCATGGATGACTTTAATCCATATGGAGATGACTTCGATCAGGCACTACAAACACTGGAAAAAGTACTGGAACGATGTATTGCTACCATATTATGATTGAGCAACAAAAAGTGTCACATGATGATAACGAAGGCGTGATCCTAGGACACTATCTCTCTGTAGTTGGAATACAGGTAGATCCAGCAAAGATAGAGGTAATTCTCTTATTAGCCACACCTTGTACTCAGACAGAGGTACATATTTTCCTTGGATATGCAAGGTAATATCATAGGTTTATAAATAATTTTTCACAAATTGATGCGCCTTTGTATGCATTAACTGGAAATGTTGAATTTCATTGGTCTGACAAATGTGACACTGCTTTTTCAAATTTGAAGGAACTGGTCTCGACTGCACTAGTCTTGCGTGGCCCCAATTGGGATATTCCCTTTCATATTTCTTCAGATGCATTAGAGACAATGATAGGATAGGTTCTCAGTCAAGAGGAGGACAAGAAGCCCTACACTATTTACTATATCAGCAAGAATCTCATTCCTGTTGAATTAAGTTATACAGTGACCGAAAAGGAATTCTTGGTTTTCATTTATGCTATAAATAAATTTAGACATTACATAACTAGCTATCAATTATTCCTGTATGCTGATCATTCTTCCATTAGATATTTAGCTAACAAACCTATTACAAATGGAAGAGTGACTCGTTGGTTGTTGCTTTTACAGGAGTTCGATATAACTATTAAGGACCATCCAGGAAATGAGAACGTAGTTGCATATTTCATGTCTAGAGTTCCAAAGACAAATAACCCACTGGCAGAAGATGATCAGTTCACTGATGAGCATTTTTTTTCTCTGGCAGTAAAAGCGCCATGGTATACAGATGTAGAAAATTATCTAGCAATAGGAAAGCTGCCAAGAAACTTGACAACAAAGGAATGGAAGTTGATTGTTCAACACAGTGTTATATTCTCCTGGATTGGTGGATATATTTTCCATACAGGAGTTGATATGCGTATATGCAGATGCATTCTAGAAGATAATATTTATGACATCTTAAAGGCCAAACATGACAAACCATGTGACAGACATTTTTTAGATCGTAGGATAGGGCACAAAGTATTACAATTGGGCTACTATTGGCCCACAATTTTTAAAGATGCAAAGAAATATGTACAAGCCTGCGATAGTTTCCAAACAATGGGTCGCCCTGGCCAATCCAATGAGATGCCATTGCAGCCACAGTTGGTAGTAGAACCTTTTGAATGATGGGTGTTGTACCTTGTTTGGCCATTCAAACCGCCATCGAATCAGAAGGCCTACATACTGGTTTCCACAGACTACGTGATGAAATGGGTAGAAATAGTGGCTTTTCCAAGAGCTACAAAAGAGTCTATGAACAATTTTATTTTTGAGCTATTTGTGCGATATGGCTTACCTAGGGAAGTGACAGTTGATGGAGGGGCACAATTTGTGGGACATAGAATTATGGCCACTCTACGGAACCACCATGTCACTCATAGAGTCACCTCTCCCTGCCACCCGTAGGCGAACGAGCAAGTTGAAAGCACCAATAAAGTCCTTGAGGCAATTCTCACTAAAATAGTCTCAACACATCGCCGGGATTGGGCTACTAGACTACCAGAGGCCTTGTGGGCTTATCGCACAACTTGGAGAAACACCACTGGATATTCTCCGTACTACTTGGTATTTGGAAAGGAACCAATTTTCTCCATTGAATTTGAGATAAAGACTCTTAGAACAGTCTAGGAACTGGGGCTGGATTTGATAGAGGCCCAAGTTAGAAGACTCCAACAGATAAATGAATTAGATGAAGCATGACTACTTTCTCTACAGCGCATTGCATTTATTTAGCAACAACTAGCTAAGTGGCATAAAAAACTCATAGAAAATTTGACATTCTAGAAAGGAGATTTGGCAGTCCTCTACGACTCCAGATTCCAAGACTTCTTAGGTAAGTTACCAACAAGGTGGCTTGGGCCATACGAAATTCAAGAAGTGCACAACAACAGTACCATTACCTTGACCACCATAGATGGATGTGGCTCTGCCTTTTGAGTCAATCGACACCAGGTGCGCCTCTATCATAAACCACTTACGAAAGTGTCTTTCTGCCAGCAGGTGCATGATGATCACACTATCCAAATTTTAGCTGTAGGGAATAATGGTTCGGCAGCTTTAACTTCATAAAATTTGTTACTTATTCTTATATATTGTGTATATATGTTTCCTGCAATTAATGGTAATTCACTGTTCTTTTCATCATTTTATACAAGAATTCCATTTTCATTCTTCTTGACTGTTTTGTTGTTCATAGCCGTGTTTTTTTTTCCTTTTGTGTGTTTGATTTATTTTTTTTGTTCAATCTATTGAAAAATTTCTATTCAATTGATTGAATACTTGTCGTTCAATCCAATTGAATGGCTATTCTTTTAACATGTTTTTATTTTTTCTGTTCAATCCATTGAACAGTCACTGTTCAATTAATTGAACAGCTGTCGTTCAATCCAATTGAACGGCTGTGTCTTTAGCCTATTTTTATTTTTTATGATCAATCCATTGAACAGTTGTTGTTAAATTGATTGAACAGGTTTCGTTCAATCCAATTGAACGACTGTTGTTTTTTTTAGCGTATTTTTATCTTTGTTGTTCAATCCATTGAACAGTTGTTGTTCAATTGATTAAACAGTTGTCGTTCAATCCAATTGAACGACTCTATTTTTTCCTTTTTAGCATGTTTTTTTCAATATTTTTTTTTCAATACATTGAACAGTATATGTTCAATTGATTGAATAGGATGTCGGTCAATCCAATTGAACGGTTGTGTTTTTTAGCATGTTTGTTTTTCAAAAATAAAAAACAAATTTGTTGTTCAAAATAGCAATTTTTTTTGGCTTTTGTTTTTTGATAATTTCCTTTTAATATCCACTCTTCCTTTACACATTCTTGCCACAAAAACCATCTTATAGAAAATTAATTTTCACCTAAAGAAGAGAAAAGAAGTGATATTACTAATATTATGTTTTTTTGAAATTTTGATGGACATCTCTACTTCAGAAGTTGACATGGTTTATCTATATAATGAAATTTTTGATATCTCATGTTCAGATATATTATCACACAATTCATTACCATAGTCTTATGTTCGTGTATCTTTTTATGCTCTCAAGTAGTAATTCTCTTCGGCATGTGGATATAGGAATAAGAGCATCTTCTGTATTGGAATTATTTTTACTTCTTACACCATCCCTAACTCTTAAGGAGTTAATGAGCCTCCCTCTATTTATAATAAGAAGAAAATATATCAATATGTGAAATTTTTTAAAGAAGAGATAATAGTGGGTCTCATTCGAGCGAACCTACCATGATCATGAGGATCTAACAGGCAACATTCCCACAATGGCCACCACACCAGGGTAGTGACCTTCTCGACAGCTTAAACTGATTGAAGGACAGGAGGTCTCATCATGAGCTGGCCTGATCACTCTGTTAAATCCTCGTGAATGGAAGTATTATTTTCTAGCCACAACACCAACATAGTGGTCTCTCCACAAAAACAAGAAAAATTGTCTACTTTTAAATAGAGGATTCTGGCTCATTTCTAGGTTAAAACAACAACCCTATCAAGGCTATGGATTCCTGCTGGAAGTAGTGGATTTTCTTGTGGTATTGGAGTACTTTTCTGATAGCAACCAATTAATTTTATGTCATTATTTCCTATTGATCCATTCCTGAAGACGAATGTGTTGTTTGAATAAGTGTTATCGTTATCAAAACCTATATGCATAATCAACTATGATTTTATATAAATTATCTAATCATGTCGAATTGAGTGATAAAAACATCAATCATAATCTTTCACCTGTCATGCTTCCATCATACTATGTCATCAAAATAGGAAATCCGTTTCATAACGATTTCTACTCCAATTTTCCCCCCTTTTTGTCATTTCCACCTAATGTACATTTGTGATGATTACCAACTTCTAACTTCTACTTCGTGTGCATTCATGATTTCTACCACCTTTCCTCTTTTCTTGTGCTTGAAGGTCGTGGATGCCCTTCTCTCATTGGAAGGGGTACGAATATCCATAATAAACATGCATGCGAATTAACCATGCAACTCCCTTCGGATATGTTGATTCGAAAATAGAATCATTGCATTAACATCATGCAATCACATTTCTAATAATATATTTTATAAAATCCACATCTAGTTTTTATATTGTTTTTAACTAACAGAGCCGAAAGAAACACATGCAGAAGGGTGAAGAAACCAATTTCAAAAACACGATAGCTATGGGTGGAAATTCTCTTCGCAATGAACCCACAATCTTTCAAGTCTCAAAATTAGCTCACATCATTCTCCAAAAATCTGGTTGGATTCCATATCTACATAGAATATAAGGGTTTAGCACAGAGACAACAATTGAATTCCTACGGAACCCATAGGAAGGGCACACCATAGTTAAAGGAAGAATTATACCAGTCTCTGAAGAAGTAATTCTTGAGGTCTTCGGACTTCCAATAGAAGGGGGGAAATGGACTGATAAACATGTCCTCATACAAGAAGTAGTTTTAATGTATTAGGATCCAGATGAGCAACTGGTATGAAAAGGAAAAGGTATTGAATATGCGTCCTTGGAGCAGCCTTGGCAAGAACTAGCAGTCTTCATCCAAAATTATATCACATGTGATGGACACCAGGATGTGGTAAATTCCATCAACTCAAAAAGTTAGTTGTTCTCAAACAAAATATTTCAGTTAATTTTCCTTTTTTCTTGAATTCTATATTACATGATACTATTGTTCGGATTAGGAAATCTAAAAACCCTCAAGTAGTTTTCAGTCACCATGGCTTGATAAAATTTATTATTATTCATGAGTTAAACAAACATCAGTTAACATGGGATAGCTTTGTCAATCCTGCCCTACCTACCCTTGAAGAAAACCTTGACAGAGCAGAAATTGAACTTCCTATAATAGTCATGCCCATGAAAGCTAGAGGGAAGAGAACCCATTTTTTGACCTCAGAACTAGTAAAATAGAGATGGTATGAAAGATTAAAACTATAGAAAAATACCTCAACATAGCCATATGAGACAAGGTCATCTTGTACACCACCTACGAGCCCTCAAAATGCATCTTTACAAGACTATAAGAAGGAAATGGCTCAAATATTAGAACAAATGAGAGTGTATTAAGAAATTAGGAACCCATCTGAAAAATTTGAGGAACAAAGGGACAATTCGAACCAGTCTGCCTCTATTGGAAACTATAGCCATATTGACATCCTACCTTTCAATGATGAATTGCAGGATTTGAGGTTTTTTTCTACTTCTGATAATGAATGGGTGAATAGGGAAGACCGGATAGAGAGAATATCTGAGTCTGGAAAATAGTTAGGGGATACTTTCTTTTAGAACAGGACACAAGTATTTAGACAACTCCTCTGACACCTAAACAAAATATTTCTCCACCTAGTCAGGACATCAATGTTGGAATAACCTCTTGGACTCCTAAAGAAAACATTATTTCATTTAATGATAACCCTAATACTTGCACAACCCTTCCTGACCCTAAAGTCATTGTTATTCCTTCTCCTACCAAAACCCCTTTGAAATAAAAATTGGTTGAGGTTAAGTTGAGAAAGATGAGTAGGAAATGCATAAAATTGTGGAAAACGATAAAAAATTAAGGGAATGGTTGAAAGAAGGGGACAAGGCCTGGAAGCCTAAGAAGTAATTAGTTACCATGGAAACCCAAACAAATTTTGTCACTCAAACAGCAGATACTGTCGAAGTCTCTGTGCAGACCGATTTTATACTTATAGAGGAAAAAGAAACTCAAACAGAGGAAACACATGCTTACACTCCTTTGGTAGAAAGAGCTGCCAATCAAAAGCTTCACAATGAATTAATTGAATTTCAGCATGAATTGGCCTAGTATAAGAAGGCAATAGTGCCCTTGCAAGAACACCAGGCATTACTAAAACGATTTAAAGACCTTTCTGCAACTGAAGACGAAACCTTTACCCAACTTAGGGAAGAAAGAGTAAAAGCGAAAAGGGCACAGGATCAACTGGAACAGGCTAAGAAATAAACTAGTGTTGTTTGTTCTCTTTACTCAGATGTATTGACTTGCAGGGCACTGGCCACCAATTATGCCTTATTTTTAGTAGAAAGGTATTTTTTTCTGAAGATCAAAGCTTTAAGAGCAGGGAAACCTACTTAATTTAAAACCATTGAATATTTTTTCCAATGTTGTAATGATGAGGATGAACAGGTCCAACACCTTCTATGCGAATTGTATTTGCACAATTTCTTTTTAGAAGAGGATAGAGATAGTAACCCTGGTCTCTTCATTAGGGACATTCAACTCCAAGATTTTTTTTCCTTTGCCAAAAATCAAACTAGATGGGCTAAAGCCTACAATATCTTTCAAAAAAAAGAACATGGTTTAGATCTATGGGTCAGAGGGGAGCCTACAAAACCCCTGCGTTTTTTTACTCAACATAATAATTTTATGCAACAGGAACGAGTGATAGCCAAGTTGGGGCCAATTCACAAATATATTGTGTAGAATGGAAGAGCATACTTCCAAGATATTCAGGAAGAAGCTTTATTAGTAGCCAAACAGATATGGCAAGCCTCTACCAATAATGTTAAGAACATGGGTCCTACATGGATAGGATGCAGATATAGATTCCCCATCATATGTTACCCTCCTAAAGACTACAATCATGATTATGAATTACTGGAGGGACATACAAACTCATCATTTGCAAAAGTGAAAGAAACGCACGGTTTTAGACTTTACAAGGAAGAAGTGTATCCTGTGTATTCCTTAAATAAACTACACCTCAATCATCTGTTTGCACAAGGACATGCAAAAAGGTAAGTAGGGGAGTATGTTGGGCTGACGAAAAGGTACATTTTACTCCTATATTTAGCATGATTTATCATTAAATTTTATATGTTTTCCTTCATTTCAGAAATAAATCAAAGGAGAACATTTTGAAAGGAGGGTAAAACAAATTATTGATAAAAGGTGTGTTTGATAGTATGAAAACTAAGTTTTTTCGTCTTTACTGATAGGAAATTGAAACAAACCAACTGCTGACCAAAACGAATAAACAACAGTAGTCAAGAAAAGTAAATGTAATCGCGTCGGTTCCTATGAATCAGCAAAAAATGTAGAGACACGCCTATTCTTGAAGCATTCGTTTGATGGGTACAAATCCCCGAGATCTCCTGATCCTAAGGATTCGTTATTCTTTTTTGTTTCTCCTTTAATTTATAAAAGGTTATAGGTGAAAGAGATAGATATTTGTTCATGTATTATAATTTTCTGTAATAAACTTATCTAGACAAAACCTTCGAACTCGTGATGATATATTGCCCCATTTATTAATGAACAATTTAGTGTTTTCATTATAAGAATATTCTAAGTATTTCTTGGCAGAAGACTTCTAGAGGCTTCGGGCCTGGTCCCTGGGAGTTCTCCTGCTATTTTGTGTTATATGTTTATTTCTTCATTCTTTCAATTTAGTTATTTTTTGTGTTTTGTAGCATTATTATTCAATTCATTAATCGCAAGTGTGATGTGTTACAATTCCATTTTCAATAGGTTGAATCTATCATTGATATTCCTTTATTATGGAGTGACACCTTTACATTCATTAGATTGATTTCAGCGTGGTTAAGTAGTTGTTGTTCAATTTTGCATGCGGTTATTTCTGAAGTCTTTCCATCATAAGTGTGAATGTATGGTTTGGTGTTCAATTCTAAATGTTTCTATTAGTTGAATTATAGATAATTCAATTGCAAAATGTTAAATAATTTTCAATTCATTAGGATCGTTGTTCAATTTATCAAGGTTGTTGTTCAATTCATTAAGCGTGTTGTTCAATTGCAAAAGATCCCTTATTTCAGCATTGAGTGTTTATTTCTGCATAGGTTTAGATTAAGATTTTATTCCTTTGATTTATTTGAAGTATTTCATAGATTATTTTTGATTTGGTTTGATTTAACTTCTAGAATTAGATAACATTTCTTACAATGATTTAGAGTAGTTACCCTCTGATTTTGTAATATTCCAAATTGGAAAAGCAGCAATAGATGAAAACAAAACTAGAAATAGAAGTGATAAATCAACACATGTAATGTAAGAAGATCATATAGCCATCATGTTAAGATCATATCAGAAAAATTTATACAATTCCTTGAGGAAATATTCACTCAGGATAAGAAAAACCAGCCTCAAGAGAACATGTACAATAAGATCACTGCTACACAAAAAATGCCCAAGGTTATGACAACGCAATTTTATTAGATGTAACTACTACTAGAGAATGCCAATACATGTATATGCAAATATAGGGCTCATACAATGATGGGAGAAAAGATCTAAGCTCCCAAACACATTTTCAAGGCAATCTGGAAAGGATTTCCTGAAATATGCAAAAAGTGAAAAATGTCAAAATGAAGTCCTAGGACTAAATAACAGCTGAAACTCACTAACTGGGTGGATATGATTGAATATGAAGCATAATATGAATATAACTCCTCCAATGGATCTTCCAAGTGAAAGGCTGATCCTAAGACTGAATATCTCACCCTGTGATCAAACACTGCAACCGCTCATTGCCAATCCTCACTGAAATAATGCAGCCAAAGAGGGATACTGCATTGTAGGTGATGGGAAATATATTGGCCAAGTTCCAAGATGTGAAATCTGCTCCAAAGTCTTCCTCACTGATCTTCCAAAGGGAATGATGCTTCCTCCTTTGAAAAACTAGCTCCATAAGTGGCGTTATCAACCCTCCACTGCAACACAACCCAGTTCTAAACAGAAACTGCATTGTAGCTGAAGGAGATAGCTTGGCTTCAGGCCTGAATGTGGAGAAATCAAGTGCAAGCTCCCTCAAGTGGCCTCTCAATAAATGATATGGAATTAACCTAAACAGGAAAACGTTGTGCTAAGCAGCACAATAATCTCAACTAAACAGCTGAAGAATGCACAATAGTCATGCAGACCACAAATCCAATAATCAATAACATGTCTTGCTATGGTTGCCTTGCCATCCTTATAAACAAGTGGAAGCCTTCTCACCTTGGGTCCCACTCATTATGGTTTCCTCCACCAAAGAATCTTCCTCCCACTATTACTGCACTACCTCCATAGATGATCTCCACCATTCATTCCAATGTTGTTGACTTGGTCAAACTTGACCTTGTCCACATGCATTTGCCCCTATTCACACATGAGGGTGAAAAATCCAGCTATTATTATGATCCCTTTTCACATCACGAGGGATTTTATTCCTATTTTAGAAATGTATGGGCCTCCTTACCCATTTATTCATCTCCTAGGTGTCAAAAGAAAAAATCAATATTCCAATTAGTTGCATGCTAATTTTTGAATATTACAGTCCTCCCCTCCCAAATGTTGCTTGTCCTGAAGAAACTACAAGGATATAACTAAATATCCTCCTCTCCTTCCCCTGTAGCATCCTCATATGATAAAATCCTCCAAGGAACAAGATGTTGTCTCATCAATACATCTCCAAGTTGCCCCTCCCAAGCATGCAAGCTAGCTAAATAGCTATCATCATGAAGAAGTAAAATACTCAAGGAGGAAAAAAGGTGTTGTCTAGAGGCCCCTTTTAGGCGTGGGATCTGAAATGCATTGCTAACCATCATTCCCATATGTATCCTCCATCCCCAAGCTATCATCCATACAAAATGATCCACCCTCCAAAATGGTAACTCCTGAAAATTCTCCTCCACCTTTGGCTCCTGCAATGTAAGTGGGTTGAATAACTGAGCATGGTAGAAAAAATAGCCTACCCCACACTGTCCCTCTCTCCAATTATGATAATTGTAGAGTAGCTTCTAATCTCGGGCTGCAATAATGTTGCCCTCAAGTGGCAAGAAGAAGACTGGATCTCCAAATATCTCCTCTCCAATGTTATGAATGATGTTGGCCCAAACTGTCCCATACATGATGAATAGGAAATCACCACCATATGGAATCCAAATGAGAGGAATACTGAAGGTTTCATGTAGTTCTGGAAGGTACCAATAGTTTCCCAAGTGGTCACAACGCAGTTTTCCTAACTGTTATTTCAAAAAATACCATGGCAAGTTGTTTCTTGACAAATTGCTAGTTGTGTATGTCATCACATCTACTAGTGAATAATAAATGGCTTGGTATATCAAATGAACATACATAAAATAATAAAACACTTGCCCAAGGCCACACAAAAGGTGGTTGTCTCCATCATAGAATTTGGCCCAAAATTGACCATGGAGCCCAATGAGAAGCTTGCCCTCTTGTGGAGCAATGCACTGTATAGAAATGGTGAGAGCATGCAAATACTGTGTTAGATAACCAATAAATGAAAAAAAAATTTATTACCATGTATTTGAAGTAAGATGATACATAGATCCATGAATAAGTCCTCCATATTGGTACGACATACTCCCATGAAGAGGAATGAACCATATGCTGCATGAATATCTTCCTTCTTATGCTTGGAAATCCAAGTTAAGAAGATCGTATCATTGTAATAGATGTCTCCATCCACTACTCCATCACTCTCACCTCCTCCTTGTCCACCATATGTCAAGTGATCCTGGGGACACTCCATCAAATAACCCAAGCTCCCAAGTGCCAACGTTGTTGGCCTTTGTAAATAGGCTCCTGCCAACTCATAGCTCCATTCTTTGACATGTCCATTGTCAAAGTCATCTCCCATAATGCTGCTATATATAGGAAATTCCTTCCAAAGTGGAAATACCCCCTTATCATCCAAGGCTAAGGAGTAGCCCCTTTGCACCATGATAGTGCCATCTCCTACTCCTACAACATCATGCCAAAAATGGGAGAGGATCAACCCATATCCTCTCAAGAAAACCCAGGGTAACAACATCTCTCGTTGCTCCCTTATCTCTCCCTCATACAAGTCATGGAGTGATATCATGATGGTTGACTTGTAGAATGCCCCATACAACCAAATATTCTACTTCCATAACATATGAGTGTCATGTAATTCCTCCATACCTTTTTCCAAAGGGTCTGTCATATGATGGCCAAACTCTTTTAAGAGTATCCAACACAACCATGCCTCTTGTTGCTCGGTGTCATAAATATGCAAGTGGCTCACCAATCTCTTGCTCACCATCCACACCCACTCAACCACATGTGGGTGTCTCCTACCTTGCTTCCTCTTGGTACTCCCCCAATGAAGAATACCATCCTCCCAAATCAGATTTCTTCTTTTGCATTTCATGGGATGTTGAAATGCAACCCCTTAGAGATCTCCTAGAGAAGATCACACATCAATAACCCTCCTTAATCCATTAAGATCCAAGTGTGCTAGAGGAAAAACCTCCTCATTGCCACTTAATGACAGTGCTTCTAGTCTCTTCAATGGTGTGTTTGCTGCCTCATGCTCCAACTCAAGGATGAACATAGAGTTCTGCATAGGATTGTTTTGGACAAGGTCCATCCTATCCCCCAAAAATCCACACCCCAACCCCAAGTGTTGTGTGAAACTCCACAATGGTACATTAGGATGATGGTCCATCCCTTCCATGAATAATTCAAGTTTGCACAACACAGTTCAATTCTTTTGTTCCAAATTAGTAGTATGCAATGGTATACAACCCTCCATACGTTTTTCTGAAACAATAGGAAATGGAAACTTAGGCATACCTTGGTGAAATTTGGGAACATCTTGTAAGGATGCAAGAGTTCCTTCCTCTAATGTATTGGCTCCCCCAACTGCTGATGATGATGGCTACTCCTCCATAGTTTTATCAACACTAGTACATGCCTCCTTCAATGGTGGTGAGGGCTCCTCCTTCTCTGATTTCTCCTTGCCAAATTTTTTAATCAATTGTTGAGTAAATTTTGCAAAATTATTCACTCCTGCATGTCTCAAATGGCTAAACCACCAAATGTTTTCTTCACCCTCAAGGTGCAGCACTGCAATCTCTACAACCTCTCTTTCTACCACTGGATGTAGTAGGAAGAATGCATCTAGTTTCCTTGCCCAAGCCCTTGCTGTAGATGACCCATCAAAAGTAGGCAATAGAAACCTATTGCCCTTGATTCTCCCTTTGCTGCAAGGTCTCTTTTATTCCTCGAGCTGAATGAACTATGGGAAATATAGAGTATCCTTGAAGGCTCTACATTGATATTTATACTCAAAAAGGTATTCACTTAGAATATTGTGATCCAAGTGTCCTCCATCTTTCTGCAATTTGTCTCCTTTTTCAAAAGGAAAGGGTATAGTCCCACTGCTTCTTTCTTCTCTTCTTTGCTTGACCTCCTTGTTGAGGTCCTTTCTAGATCTGAAAATAGATGAGGTAAAACTCATTATCTCCATCATTTTGACCTTCCTCTTTTTCTTCTTATTCTTATGATAGCATAATGACTCAAATCCACAGGCTGAGCCAAGATTATGCTCTGATACCACTGTAATATTTCGAATTGGAAAAGAAACAATAGATGAACACAAAACTAGAAATAGCAGTGATAAATCAACACATGTAATGTAATAATATTATAGCCATAACATTAATATCATGTCATAAAAATGTACACAATTCCTTGAGGAAATAGTACCTAAGGATAGGCAAAACCAGCCTCAAGAGAACATGTACAATAAGATCACTGCTACACAACAAATGCCCAAGGCTATGAAAACGCAGTTTTATTAGATGTAACTGCTGATACAGAATTTCAATACATGGATATGCAAATATAGGGCTCATGCAATGATGGGAGCAAATATCTAAGCTCCCAAACACATTTTCAAGACAATTCAGAAAGGATTTCCTGAAATGTGCAAAAAGTGCAAAATGCCTAAATGCAGTCCTAGGACTGAATAGAAGCTGCAACTCACTAACTAGATGGAGATGGCTAAATATGAAGCATAATATGAATATACCTCCTCCAATGGATCTTCCAAGTGAAAGGTTGATCCTAACACTGAAGATCTCACCCTCCGATCAAACACTGCAACCCCTCACTACGAATCCTCACTTAAATAACGTAGTCAAAGAGGGATACTACGCTATAGGTGATGGGAAATATATTGGCCAAGTGCCAAGATGTGAAATCTGCTCCAAATTATTCCTCACCGATCTCCCAAAGGAAAGGATGCTTCCTCCTCTGAAAAACTAGCTCCGGAAGTGGTGTTAACAACCCTTCACTGCAACACCCTGCAACACAACCCAGTTCTAAACAAAATCTGCGTTGTAGATAAAGGAGGTAACTTGGCCTCAAGCCTGAATATGGAGAAATGAAATGCAAGCTACCTCAAGAGGCCTCTCAAGAAATGATATGGAATTCCTAAACAGGAAAACCTTGTGCTAAGCATCACAACAATCTCAACTAAACAGCTGAAGAATGCACAATAGTCATGGAGACCACAAATCCAATAATGAATAACATGTCTTGCTATGGCTGCCTTGCCCTCCTTATAAACAAGTGGAAGCCTTCTCACCTTGGGTCCCACTCATTACAGTTTCCTCCACCAAAGAATATTCCTCCCACTATCACTGCGCTGCCTCCATAGATGATCTCCACCATTCATTACAGCATTGCTGACTTCGTCAAACTTGACCTTGTCCACATGTATTTGCCCCTGTTCACACATGAGGGTGCAAAATCCACCTATTATTATGATCCCCTTTCACATCATGAGGGATTTTATTCCTATTTTAGAAATGTATGGGCCTCCTTTCCCATTTATTCATCTCCTAGGTGTCAAAAGCAAAAATCAATATTCCAATTAGTTGCATGCTAATTTTGGAATATTACAGATTTCACTCACATATATTTTTCTTGAAATCTTGAAATAAAAGGAATTGCCCTGGGTTGATGATTAATTTGAAGCATTAATACTACCTCTAACAGTCACCTTCTTGACTCAACACCAACCACCCTTTACAGAATATGATCCATCTTTGGAAGTGGGTAGTTGTCTTTTAGCGATACTTCATTCAGATTACGGAAATCTATATGCAAGTGAATTTCACCGTCTTCTTTCTTACTGGCACTAAGTGTGACATCCAATTTGAAAAATGAGGAGGAACTATAACACCAGCAGTTTACAACATGTTCACTTCTTTTTGAATAGAGGGAAGCAACTTGGGACTCATTCTCCTTAGTTTTTGGCAGAAAGGCTTATGATCAGGCTTTAAAGGAATGGTGTGTTGAATTATACTCTTATCATACACTTTCATATCAGAATACTCCCATGCAAAAGCATCATAAAAATGAGACATGAGCATTGCATATTTACCTTTCATTTCTTACCTCAATGATATTGAAATATTAACCATTTTGGGCTTTTCAGGAGTGCCAAGATTGAGGTCTTCCACTCCTACTTTTGTTGGTAGAATTTTTGGTTTTCTTGCAACATCATATTGGTCAAAGATATCCTCCAAAGGTATAAGACCTCTTGGAATAGAGTTTTCTTTCAACTACAGTACCTTCATTTCTTATACATGCATTTATTGGTCATTTCCACCAAACTGGTCATGCATTTTTGAACTCACAAACTCCTCTTCCATCTGCAATAAGTTCTTGATTTGTTTGTCATCTTGAAAAAATTTCCAATACTGAATATCATCTAGAAGAGCAGGGCGATGTTTGAATTTAATTTCATATTTCTTGTTGGGATACACTGGAATATTGAACATGTTGGTTGAAGTGGCAAGAGAATCATCAATGACATTGTTATTCCTTGGAATCAATGACAAAGTATATTCAGTGAAAGTCTTGAGGATTTATAACAATGCATTGCAGTAAGCTCGCATTCTAGGATGCTTGGCCTTCTATTACCCCTTTACTTTATTTATTACGAATCTAGATTCTCCATACACAGAAATTTTCTTGGCACCTAATTTCTTAAGAATATTCAAACCAACTATCAAAGGCTCATATTCTACTTCATTGTTTGAAAAATAAAATTCTAATTTTTAAGAAGATGTTCAAAAATTATGAGGAAATTTATATGACTGATTCATAGGGCTGTGAATCCACACTCCAATCCCATCCCCTTCCTTACCTAAGGCTCCATCGAAATCCATGGTCCACAAACCACTTTCTTCATCAGGAAGCTGCAATTTGGATGACTGATCTTGACTAAATACTTGAGAAAGGTATGTTGTACCAATACTTTCTATTTATTTCACTTTTTCATATCTCTTTTTGGCTAATTCACTTGGATCTAGGCCACTTGACATCTTTTTTTGTTTTTCTGCACTTGAAATTTTTAAAACAGAATTTGAAAATTCTAATTTGTTTTTTCTTTCATCAAAACTTCTGACGATGTTGAATAATCATCATTTAATAATATAAAAGACTCTAAATCCATGTGAACATAATGTATTGGGTGACTATTAGGCTTTTCTTTGCTACTGATCATGTACTTCATCGTATTTTTCAGGTATAGTTTTCTGAGTTGCCCAAAGACTGGTATAGTAGCATAAGAAAAGTCGAGCTCCAAGGTACCTCTAAGTTTTTCTCCCCATGAATGAGAGAGCAACATTCCATATGTGGGAGGGATATCACCTACAACAATGTCCATGAGGACATTCTTGGCTGGAATTTTATCTAAAGACACCACTATATATTTAATGAGACCAAGACATTTAAGCCTTCCTAAATCAAAAGAGTAAAGGTCATGGTAGGGTCTTGTAATATCCAATCCTATTTTTTCAATGATGGCTTTAGGCATGAGATTATGAGATGCTCTGAAGTCTAACATGGCATTATGGTGGATAAAATCATGTATTTTGAGGCTAATAGGAAAAGGAGGTACCTCACTATCTTCTAAGTCACCATCTACAACAAGACCAAATAAAAGTTCAGGGTGATCATCACTCACTTAACCATATCAAACATTTCATCTACCCTACAAAACTTGGCTACCTGAAACTTATACAGTTCATTCTTGATTATTTCAGTTAAAGGAATGAATACCTTTATTTTTTAGATTTCATTTTCAAGAATAAAAAGAGAAGAATGTTTTTCTACCTCTTTAAATGGTGCAACTTTCTTTTCGGGCTGATGTTTGCGTGGAATCTCCTTTCTTTGTCCTACATCTTGAACTTCTTTATATTTCTTCTGATTTCTGGTAGAATCTTAATTTCCTTTCCCATGATTAGGAACAACAGGTCCTTTATATTTGCTCTGATTTGAAGTAGACATCTCTTTATGGTGAGCATATCTTTGAGACATGTTTTTTTTTACTTGAAGTTATAGGCACGTTCCTATTTCTCAAATCATATTATATTTGCACCTAGGTAAGAGAATTCCAATATCCTCTTTGGTAATATTTTTTATGTATTGATAACATATCATATTTATACAAAACATATTTTTGTTCATCCAGTGCATAAAGTTCTATAGAAAATTGATCTTCTTAAGTCACGAAAATAGGATCCTAATTTTCCTCAAATAAATGATTTTTGCTTGAAATCTCTTCTTCTTCTTCATCAAGGCCTTTTATGTAATTTTTTTGAAATGGATTATGAATTTACTGTTGACCTTGTTGATCCTGACCCCTCTGCTCCCTTTTTTTGATCTTGTATTGAGGATGCTAATTTTGACACCTGAAATTCGGATTTCTGATTGAGGGCTTAGCTTGTCTATCCACGATGGTTATTTTGTCCATCATCTTCTACATTGTTTTGATCAAGGTATCGAATTTTACCTTTGATGAAGTAGATGTTTCTTCCTTGATGGTTACCCTCTTTTCTATTTTTATTTTTGACTTCTTGATAATTAGATCCGCTTCAATGCTCACTGCATTTCTCTACATTTCTTCAAGGGTAGATGGATTTCACCTTAGCTGGTAAGCCATATCAGGATCGAAACCATATGGGTAATGAAGTAGTGTGAGGCCAAGAGGAGGATCGATTTTTTTAGGAATGGAACCATAAATTAGATTGAATCTAGTTGTAAAGTCTTACACAGACTCATTAGGATTTCTTTTCAAGGCGTTGTATTCAGATGGAATCTGTAAAGGGTTATTCTTCTCCTCCCATTTTTCCATAAATAAATCAATCAGATGTTGTGAATTAGCTATGGAACCAATTTTTAGGGAGAAGAACCATTTCTTAACCTATCCTGAGAAAATATGTGCTAAAATGTGCATCATGTTGTCATCGTTATCAATCTTTTCAACATCGATGAAATAAACCACCTTAACCATGTGTTGGTGAGTGGTAACCTCTGATGTACCATCAAAAAAAGGCAATATTTGACCATAATTATGAGGTAGTGTAGTGAGTTGTGGTGGTATTATCAAAAGAGAAAATATGGCCATGCCTAATGGAGGAGGTTATGGAGGTCTTGATGGAGTGTATAACTATAGAGGTAGTGATGGAGTGAAAGTAAGAGTTGATGGTGTAACTGTGTGAGAAGGTGTGATAGTAGAGGGTGAAGCAAAAGCTTGCTATTGGTATTGGAAATAATATTTTTCAAAAGTTACTTGAAACTTATCAACCAAACCCTAAAGTTTATGAACATTAGACGAGACTTCACTATCAAGCTTGAAATAAGAAGACTTAGAAAATGGCAAGTAGGTCTCAAAATCAATGGGGTCAAAAATAGTTTCTGAAAGGAAGGATTCAGACTTAGAACTGAACAAATATGTCTCAAATTTAAAATTGAAGGAAAAATATTCTAGAACAATTAATATTGAAGGCAATGATTTTGATTTGAAAAGTGGGGGTATACCCTTTCTAACTTTCTGAGACTTTGTTTTCTGCTTTCTTAAAATACTCTCATGGTCATTAGAAATTGGTGAGGGATTTGGGTCTGGATTTGACCTGGCGTGTCTTTCAGGAGCCAGTTTTCTTGAGAATTTTCACTTTGGCTCAAATTTACTAACTGAGCCTTCTTTGAATGCCAGAAATTTTCACCCACAACTATAACCTTTGGTGAATGTTATGAAACCAACTCCAAAAATAGAAGAAAGAGATATCAACGCCTTAGAAATAAACCACTTCGAGGGGGGAAATTCCAATACATTAAATAAATGGACAATGATTGGATGATACAAATGACAAAACCTCATTCTATATATAGGATTCCATGTGGTCACAATTTAATCCTAGCCAACCTAACAATAATAATGTAGGGGCACAATAATAACAATATTGGGGTTACAGGGGTACAAAAATAACAATAAGGGGGCTACACTAACAACAATAAGGGAGTACACTAGTAATATAGGGACCTAACATGCCCCTCTCCTTAAAAAGGGTGTTTTCCTCAACACTTGAGTAGCTCTGGGTGCTTCTGTATAAAATTATCATCCTCCCATGTAGAATCTTCAATGGTAAGTTCTTCCACTTAATGAAATACTCTGAAATTGATTGATTTTGTAGCTGTCAAGTTCTTGTTTCCATGGCCGCTTGAGGTTCCAATATGATTATTCCTTCCTCATCAAGTTTTAGAAATCTAGTTTGAACTGGAAGTCTTTCACCTATAACCTTCTTTAAGCATGAAACATGGAAAATTGGATGCACTCGCAATGAAGGAGGAAGCTCCAATTTGTATGCCATAGTACCAATATTTTGCAACACCTTGTAAGGACCATAGTACTTTGGTGATAATTTATTATCCTTCTTAGCTTGCTTGAGGGACATTTTTTTATGGTTGTAGCCGTAAAAATACCCAGTCTCCTACATCAAAACTTCTCTCACTGCGATGTTGATCTACTTGTTGTTTCATTCGATTTTGTGCCAAATTTAGGTTATCCTTTAAGAGTTGGAGAACTTCTTGTTGATGCTCGATGTGATATTCCATTGCTTGAACCTTAGAATTTTCTCTTAAATATGATGTGATGGATGGTGGATGATATCCATAAAGTGCCATAAATGCGGTCATTTTTGCTGCAGTATGGAAGGAAGTGTTATACCACCATTCAGCGAGAGGTAGCCACTTGACCCATTGTGTTTTTTTATCAGATACTAAAAAATTAAGATATCCTTCCAAACATTTATTCAATATCTTATTTTGACCATCAGATTGAGGATGATAGGATGAGCTATGAGCTAGTTGAGTACCCAAAAAAGAAAATAATTTCGTTCAAACATTTCCAGTAAAAATGGAATCTCTGTCGCTTACAATAATCTTTGGGTTTCCATGTAGCTTTTGAATTGTTTCCATAAATGTAGTAGCAACTGTACTTGCTTTAAATGGATGAGATAATGCACAAAAGTGTGCATACTTGGTAAGTCTATCAACTACCACCATGATGACTCTCTTTCCTTCAGACTTAGGTAAACCTATGATAAAATTCATTGAAATATCCTCCCAACATTGACTTGGAATGGATAAAGGTTGTAGAAGACCCGAGGTCTTAATTGTCTCAACTTTATTTTGCTGGCAAACCAAACATTCTTCCACAAACTTTTGAATATCAAATTTAAGGCCATCCCAAAAAATTTCTTTCTTCACCCCTTGGTAAGTTTTTAAAATCCCCAAGTGTCCTCCTAAAGGAGAATTGTGAAATTCCAAAAGATTTTTTTTTTTTAGTTGGGAATTCTTACAAAGATATAAGTGACCTTTGTACCATAAGTAATCATTTTTCCAACTAAATGTATCAGATGTAATAGGATCTTGCTACAACTTTTGAATGAGTGTCCATAATTCTTCATCCTTCTTCCATTCATCCCTTGCTTCAATTATCCAATCTGGTTGGATAATAGAAATGGCACAAAACAATGCTTCCACATCTTCATTATTTCTCGAGAGTGCATCTGCAACAACATTTAACTTCCCTTTTTTGTAGATTATTTCAAATTCATAACCCAACATCTTTGTGACCCATTTTTGTTGCTCCTCTAAAGATCATCTTTGTTCCAAAAATTGTTTAAGACTATCATGATCATTTTTTACCTTGAAGTGTCTTCCCATTAGGTAAGGTCGCCATTTCTTTAGTGAATGTAGTATTGCTAACATTTCCTTCTCATAAATAGCTTTTTGTAAATACTTTCCTTTGATTGGACGACTTTCAAAAGCAATGGGTCTTCCTTCTTGCATTAAAACAACACCAATTACATTTCCTGAGGCATCACATTCCACAATCCAGGTTTTTGTGAAGTCTGGCATAGCTAAGACTAGTGCTAGGCACATTGCCTCTTTAAGATGTTCAAAGGCCTTAGTTGATTTAGGAGTCCATGAAAATTCATCTTTATTCAATAATGTTGTTAGAGGTGCTACTATTCTCCCATAAATATTACCAAACTTGCAATAATACCCTGTTAACCAGAGAAATCCTTGCAACTTCTTTATTATTGTGGGGACTTTCCATTCCTTAATGGATTTAATTTTTCTAGGGTCTACCTTAACACCCTCGTGAGATACAATATGACCTAGATATTCCACCTCTTGTACTCCATAGAAAAATTTGGATGTTTTTTCGTATAATTATTTCTCCTCCAATAGTTTGAGCACCCTCTCAACATGTTTAACATGATCCTTCCAAGACTTGTTGTAGATTAATATATCATCAGAAAATACTAGAAAAAAAAATTCTGAGGAAGGGTTTGAAAATGGAATTCATCAACCCTTGAAATGTAGAAGGTGCATTAGTAAGGCCAAAAGGCATGACCAAAAATTCATAATGACCCTCATGAGTTCGAAATGTTGTTTTCAAAATATCTTCAGTCTTCATTCTAATTTGATGATATCCTGAATGAAGATCCAACTTGGTAAAATAAATTGCTCCAATTAATTCATCCAATAATTCATCAATCAGAGGAATGGGAAATTTATCTTTAATAGTGAGCTTATTGAGCTCCCTATAATCTAGACACATGTACCATGATCCATACTTCTTGTGCACCAATACTATTGGAGTAGAGAACAAAATTTTACTAGGTTGAATTATACCAACCTATAACATTTATGCAATCATACGTTCAATTTCTCTCTTTTGGACATAAGGATATCTATAAGGCCTAATGTTTGGAGGAAAAAATTCTGGAATTAAATGAATAGCATGATCATGATCACGAATAGGTGGGAGTCCTTTGGTAGTTTTAAACACCTTGGAATTATTATCCAAGACTTTTCCAGATATGGAGAAATAGAATATTTTGATGTTGGAACTTCCAGTGAGCATAATTGTGCAATTAAACCTCATTTTTCTTTCTTCAGAAGCTTTGTCATGACATTAGAGCTTATTATCTTTCTTGGCTTCCCTGCGATACCCCATAATTCGAATTCCTTTCCTTCCGAAAAAAATTTCAAGAAAAGTTCTTGAAAATTAAAAGCTACCGTCCGCAAAGATTGTAACCATTGTACTCCTAGTACAACATCAACACCTCCCATTGGAATGGAAAGCATTGGACTATTAAATACATATTCCCCCATGGTTAGCTTGATATTATGGCATTTTCTAGAGCAGTTTATAGTCCCTCCATTTGCAACCGCCACTTGACATTCTGGTGCTTGGTATATGAAGCAATTCAATTCCTTGGCTACCTTACAATGAACAAAATAATGGGTACTACCCAAATCAATCAACACTATTACCTTTTTCTTCTTCATATGTCCTTCTATATTGAGAGTTTGAGGAGTGATAATTACTACCAATGCATTACACGATATGGTCAAACTCATTTCTTCTTCTTCTAGGGTTGGTTCCTGGTGTATATCCTCTTATTTTAAAGGTTCTTGTTCATTTTCTTCCTCCTCTTCACAATCTATATAAAATAATTTCTTCTCATCACACTTATGACCTTTAGTGTATCTGCTATCACAATTGTAGCAAAGCCCTTTTTCTCTTTTTTCTTCCAATTTTTGTGGTGTCAACCTTATAGGTTGTGGAAGTCTAGGAGTAGAAACACTTCCATCTTTATAGATGTGAGTGGTGGGCTTCCTTGTCGCCATAATTTTACATTCAATTTTTCTTTCCAACCTGAAAGCCTTCTGCAATAAATCAAGTTCCCAAACACGAACCTCATGTTGGATGTTATCCTTTAAAGTCCCTATGAAGACATCAAGCTTGTGTTCATCTGGAATATCAGTTACCCTTATATTCAGTTTTTGGAAGTCCTCAATGTGCTCCACCTTTCAACCCTTTTGTTTTAGATTTATCAATTGGCTAAAGAAGGTGTTGCTCTTTGTATCCTGAAAATGTTCTATCATTTCCTCTATAAAAATTGACCAAGTGACAATTTTTTTACGAGAGAAAAGCCAGCGGTACCACACAAATGTATTTTGTTCTAGATGTAAAGTTTCAATGCGTACCTTTTGTGTAGTTTTCACATTATTGAGATCAAAATATTGCTCCATTTGTAGTATCCATGTTACGAGATCCTTTCCATTAAACTTCCTCATATCCATCTTTGGAATATGGTGGTTCTTCCATCCAGAATTAGAGTTTATGAAATCACGATTAAAATTTATTTTGTTCACATCATGAGTTTCCTCTACTATATTTTCGCCATTAGGAAACATTTCTTGTATCAAAATTTCCAAATATTTGATGTCTACTTTTAGATCATTCTTCATGTTTTCCATGTTGTCTTTCATTTTTTCATCGATCTTAGCTTCCATGTCATCCATCTTAGCTTCCATGTCAAATTCCATTCCATCCATCTTAGCTTTCAAACCATCCATCTTAGCTTCAACGCCTTTCTTCAAACCATCCATCTTAGTTTCCACATCTTTCTTCAAAACTTCCATTTCACTTTTTTTTGCTCTTTGTGATAGAGAAATTTGGTGCACTTTCTCTTGTAATTTTGATATCTCATGTTGCATTTATTCGTCTTCATGAGTCATAGTAGATCCTTATGAAGGCTTAATGGGTGTTGAATTCCTTTTAGGAGGAATTTTAGAACCCAATACTGATATCTATTCTTCAATATTCCCTTGGAATAAATTCAAACTAATTTTTCAAATAAGACTTATGTAATTCGAAAAAACATACATGCATTTTTCTTGCTTTTGAGGAGCTCGATATTGAAACAAAATTATATCTATAATTTCAGATCCTATAGTGGACCTCTTAATATTCTTTTGAATGCCATAGATCTGATTTTATTTGGATTCTCCAAGGAAAATTTATGCCTAATCTCCCACAATGAACTAATTATCAACTGGTTCAGTAGAGAGAACTTGTACGACGTTCCATGTCTCACTGTTTCCTCCTTCAGATCTGAAATTGATACACAAAATGCTAAATTCTGTGTAATTGTGGCCACTTTTTACATAATTCCAATACGATGCTCAGAGAGAGAGTTATGAAAATTTTCCCATGGTCACCTCTTTAAGATGAAATTCAGGATCCTAAAAAAACCCTAACTTACACAGATCATATCTCCGAAAATATTTCATACCAAGATCTGAAATTTTTTTACGTCGTTCCTCAAGCTTGTGGCTTTGCTCTGTAAAAATTTTAGATTATTACCCTTCGTAGAAAAAAAGTTATAGCACAAATCCCACGATTACCTGTTTAGTTGAAATTTGAGAGCCTGAAAAAAACCTAAATTGCAAAAATCATCTCTCTGAAAATATTGTGAACCAAAATCTGAAATTTTTACATGACGTTCCTCAGGATTTTTGCTTCAATCTGTAACATTTTTAGTTTTTGAAACTTTGAAGAAAAAAATTTATAGCAAAATTTCCATGATGACCAGTTTGGAGTAGCAAAACCCTAGAATCCAAACCTCTGATACCAAATGTTATGAAACCAGCTCCAAAAATAGAAGTAAAGAGAGATCAATGACTTATAAATAAACCACTTTGAGGGGGAAGCTTCCAATACACTACATAAATGAACAGTTATTGGATGATAAAAATGAAAAAACCTCATTCTATATATAGGAGTCCATGAGGTCACAATATAATCCTAGCTGACCTAACAATAATAATGTAAGGGCACAATAATATCAATATTGGGGTTACAGGGGTACAACAATAACAATAAGGGGGCTACATTAACAACAATAAGGGATTACACTAGTAATATAGGGACCTAATAGTGAACTAAAAGAAGTGTCCCCAGGGAAATTTTTACAATCACTCCTTGGCAACGGCGCCAAAAATGTTATCACTCCCTTCGTTTCCCAAGGTTGAGAATGGAGATTGAAGGAGGTAACCTCAAACCAATATTTAGATTTGGTATCTAGTCCTATCAAAATAGAGAGGGCTCTCTCAATGTCACTTTTACATTCAATGAGGTGACTAGAGATGTAATGATCTTAGGCTTGATATAAGCTCAGTCAATTAGGGTTTTGTTTTGAATTTTGTTGGATAGGAATGTCAGTCTAGGAACTAGGTCTAATTTCAAATGAAAAACTGCAAAGATGAAGATGAGGAAAGGTAGGTATACTTAGAAACATACTTATATTATCATTGTGGTATAGGGTTTGAAAAGAGAGAGTCGTAATGAGCATATGACATGAATTCATTCATCAGAGGAAGTAAAACATATTCATGAAAATATTATAAAACAAAGCACCAAATGTAAGAATTATGTTTGTAGACACATAAGATCATCATATAGAAGCATACATGTGATGGAAATAAATCATAAAATTCAATTTGATGGTGTTACTGATAAAAAAACAATGCTAATTAGCGTACCACTAGAGTCCTAAAATTATAGCTGCAACATGTCCTTGATTTCACTGAAAAAGATTGACATAACATCCACACTGTAATATCAACTATCCAACCTCTAAAATTACTTGATTTGGAATACATATAGGAAATATAGAATATTCTACCTCATTGGGTCGAAACTTCATCCAAAATACATCATAAATGCACCTAATGTGTCATTACCTAGAATTTAGGGAAGTTAGAAATAGCCCCCCCAAATTTAGCTAATAACTAAGAGTCTTTATCTCCATGAGTAATTACAAGATTAATCAACAATTAGGAGCATAAAAAATATTTCTTTCAATAAAAAAGGTCTTGGGATTGTTGTAACCTTGAGGTTTTGATCATTTTTCATTTACATCTGTCCAGAAAGCATCCAAGGCAGAAGCATTGTGTTTTTTAGCAGAAGCGTCATCCGACTTGGAGGGAATTTTTAGCTAACTTTTCAGAATCCTCCTATTGATCTGAAGATTGGAAAAGGTAGCCTTGGAGGTCCTCTATCCAACCCAATCTTAAAACTAAAAAAATACTTCCTGAAATGCCTTCAAAAATTCAATTTTCCAAGCTTACTCCAGAAGTGGCACGTATAGGAAAAAACAATGGAAAAAACATGAAGAATAGGGTGTTTTTTGACCTTTTCTTCGAAACTAGGAGGTGTCATGGAAAACCAATACCATATCTAGAAATTAAATTCCAATATAAATCCAAACATGTAGAAAAAATCTTATTTGGAGCCTCTGAGGAAAAGCATCGGGTGGTTGCACGACACTTCTACAAGGGTGAAATTTTCAGAATTTTCCAAAAATCACAAAAAATATAAAAAATGTTCAAAAATTGCTGGATTTTGGTACGTATCATCCTTGAATGATTATCTAGACAGCTAGGGATGCCTTAGCTATAAAATCCAATCTTTAATTCTCTTTTATATTAATTTGGCTTTCTTTAAGCTTTTTCTTCAAATCCTTAACCTGACTTTGGCCATTTGGTTCCTGGTGAAATAGTGTCTCGACATCTGCCTCTAGAGGTTATTGTTCCTTTCTACCTTCTTCAAAAGCTTCTCAAGATTCTCATTCAACCTGTCAAGCCAGAAATCTTTACCTTGCTCAATGTCAGCAGCGGTCAAATCATCAAAGATTTGCTAACCTAATGGAGGAGATAGCTCTCTTTCTTGTTCATTTCCTATTTAATCCTCTTTTTCTTGTCCTCCTTGGATTTATTTCAGCCTTCATGTCTTCCAACTGATCAACATATACCACTTATTTTCCCTTACATTTTTCTTCCTCAACATCTGCCTTTGGTTTTATTTGGAGCAGTTGTTTCACTTTCAACTACATATTTTTTTGTTGTAGGAAGGTTATCATGAAATTTTCCCTTGAGAGGTTGTCCTTGAGCTTTTATATCTCTGCATCATTTTCCCTGATTATCTCCTCAACTAATTTGTCTTCCACCTACTCTGCCATGTCAACCTCCATAGGAGCTTTCTCATGTTGTTGCAAGGGTGAATCACTCTCATGCATATCTGGTTGCACACCTTTGGTGATCACAGGAGAAAAATCCCTAAAATTTTGGGGAGATAGGGTGGTGAGTTAGCTACAGAATGCAAGTGTTTTTGGAAATGGGTATGGGAAAGGTGGAAAAAAGGTTAAAACACAGAGTTTTCCTAGTTTCTCTGCAAAATCATAGTGAAAACTAGGGTTTGAGTGAAAATAGTAGCAAGGAGGGATCTAAATGATAATTAGTGATTTGGTAAGGTATATGAGTGATGTGTGAAGGTTTTTATGTGATGAAACTAGGGGTTTACCAACTAAAAGCAACCAAACATCTCAACAATCCAAAAACATAGTTGAAAACCCTTAGAAGAAGGAATCCACCATTTGGTAAAGAAATTCACTTGTACGAGAGGTAAGGGATGTTAACTTACTAGTTTGGAAGAACCTAAACCTTTGAGAAATGATGAATTGACCCTTTTATAGCTTTTTGGATCTTGGAATCCAAAATTGTAGCAACTCCTAGAAGTGTAGCATAGCTGTCAGAAGCGTAGCACACTACCAGAAGCATAGCGTAGGATAGTCTGGATCAGTTTCTTACTGGTTATATTCAATATTTGGATAGATGTGGAGTGTTGTGAGTATGAGAGAGTGGCTATTTTGAAAACAAAAAGATGAAATGAACTCAAAATCTTCATTTCCCTTTATAACACAAAATTTTCTTTATTCTTTAGTGAAATCAAAAGAACTTTGAGCAAAAAATATTTTTGACAAACTTTGATCATGTAGCATACTTCTTGAGAAAAGACAAAATGCCTTTTCTTTATTTTCATATATTTTCTAACTCCAAATGAAGGTGATTTAACTAATTACAATGACCATTTATTTTCCTTCTTCATGACATGATTTGGACATTATGATGGTGAAACAAAAGAAGCCTAGACCATAAACTAGATGGAGGTATGTTGATTGATATATGACTGTAGATTGATGATGAATGACATGAACTTGAAATTTATGATGACTTAAAATGGGTGAAGGGAGTAGAATTCATAGGTAGAAAACATTCAGTGAACAAAATTTATTTGAGAATATATTTGAAAACATAAAATTTTGACCAAGGACCACTACCAAGTAAACCTGAAAGAGTGTATTTGATCACTGAACATTTAGACACTAAGAATTCCAACGGTCACTTTTTGGAAGAAATTCGTTAAACTCATCCATTCGGCATAGTCCTTCCTCCATTGACACAATTTCCTCCTGCTTTGCCATCTTCTTAGATACTACGAAGTTCTCTGACTATGACAAAGCCACCCTTCAAAAAAATTGTTTATAGTCCTATGCTCTCTTGCAACTACAAGGATAAATAGCCACCTGCAAGGCCTCTCCCCCAACATAGGCTTGTTGACCAAGTATTTCAAAGTGTAATGATCATCCCAATAATCATTAATCTTCGTGAACTTCGGCTCTGCTTCTGAGCCTACGTTGACTTATTGACTCTTGGCAGGTTGTGTTATGTATGGCATCTCTACTTCAGGACCTACAACGTCGCATTGTCCTTCTGATTCCAGAATATTTCCATTACGCGGATCCTCCTCGCCTTCTTCCGCATTCATATTGTAACATTATCGGGCTTGTTCCAATTGTGCAACCTAATAAGGTTGTACCAAAGCCCTTGGCTGAACGATAATTCAGAATAATTTTGCTTTGACTTCTAGAAGAGCATAGTTGATACAATCCCATCCACAAGTGAAGTTATAAGTCAATAAGAAACCTTTCGTCATTTCATACCAATCTGTGGTGCCATGGCACAGCTCCATTTCAAGCTACCACTATTGAGGTATCATATCCAAGGTATGAAAGAATATATGCACCCATTCAAGTTGAGGTTCCTCACCCAAAGCTATAGTCTAGCAAGATAAATGCTCGCAAGGATCATCTTTACCATTTTACTTCTCCATGATCTTAGTGTCTACATGACCAAACTTAAGTCTTATCAGCCTACAAAATTCCTTCCGTCCTCCTAAGATTTATTTGTGTGCACCCCACCATTGGGCTGGAGTGGAACTCAAGATGAAGTCCAAAGCTTCATATCGTTGTTCTTCAGGTACCTTCTGCTCAAATTCCTCCAAAAATAATACAAAATTACCAGTTCCATCATAAAATGGAAAGTCACGTACCTCTGATGTGATGCAGCGAAGCGCTTTGATAATATTGTTACACTGCTTAGTAGATACTTCATGAAAGTGATTCTGCTAGTGTTCCAATTCCTTGTCAGAGTCGAAAACACATGAACTATCACACTCCCAACTTATTATGCCATCAATGGTAGGATTAATTCAATCTTCATCCTGCGTAGTGATCTTATAGATCTAATCAACATCAACATCACCATATTCATGCTGGACCAGTTCTTTGTATCGTGCTCCTTCAGAGGGGTCCAAAGGCACAATGACACTTGTACCATTATTTTAAAATACCATCTGAATATTTTTCAAATTGATTATAGAAACCATGTCATAAGCCCAATCAAACCCAAGCAATGCAGAATACAAATTTCTATCATCAACAATCTCAATAACTTCAAAGTGGGGCAACCCACTTTCACCATCAATATATATGTTGATGCCATGTATTATACCCATAGGAATGATTTTCTGTTGATTTTCCATTATACGATGAATTGGTGACCATTGCAAATTAGGTCTCCCCATCTGTTCCCATGTTTGTTTTGGCAAGACATTGGTATCTAATCCAAGATCAAGGATTACTTGGTCCATTTGATAATCGCCGATATGTGGAGTTAGATGCATGTATCTCCTTGTTATTTTATTATGTTTGTAGGCCTTATGCACTACACATTGTTCTAGTTGTTGGTCCCCTTTACCAACACATTTTTCAATCAACTCCTGCAATCCCTCCACAAATTTTTGATCCCTAAGAAACTTCATACATGTCTGCAAGAAAGATGTCAGAATGGATGGAACAACTTCATGGGATTTAGTAATCTCCTTGGGTTTATTCTTCAAAGGAATCATTTTTCTCTGTGTTGTTTATGTCAAAGCTCCAGGGCTCATAAAATTCTTCTTCGCGCCCATGAAGGCTTCTCTTTCAAGTTGTACATCGAACCGATTATTATTGTCTCCGGCTTTCCGGACCCATGTATCCTCCATATGATTCTTTCCTTTCACTTTATCTCCTCTCGTATATATACCACTTCATTTTACTATGATGACACTTATATCCTCTTCGTGTGGTTCATCCCTCATCATTTGTATGTTTTGGGAAAGATGATGATTGCCCTTTTCCTGAATTTTAGCAAATAATGTAGGACAATACTCTATTTCATGATCAAAGGCGTGACAATATATACAAGATAGAACATCGAGATTCTGACAATCCCTGGCGAAATGTCCAGGCTGACTACAATTATAGCATATGATCTGTCTGTGACCTCGTCCAACACCTCCTCCTTGGCCACACCCTTTGCCTTGGAAACCTCTATGTGCTATTGGTTAACCTAGATATTTGCGACCTTTGGCTTGCACTTGGTATTCTCAATGACTCTAGATCATTAGATCATAGATTTGACAGTGCTTGTCATCATGTCCCACCAAACTACATAAATTACCGAGCAATTTCTTTGATGACCCAATGTACTTCTGCAGCAGAAGACAGTATTCAGTGGATTGCTAGCCTGCAAATTTGCGTAAGTTACTCCAGACATTTGGTCCCACATTTGGTCTAGTACTTGGCCCTAGCCTCAACAGACTTGGAATCTCAGTGCCCAAGTAATATCTAAAAGTGGGACACTGATCCTTATGGTGGCCCTCTACTTTGAACTTTATGCACCAAACTTCTATGCAAACTTCTTTTCTATTCTTCAAATCTTGACATTCCATATGTAAGCTTGCCAAATGAATTTAAATCTATTGAACCCCTATGTTAATATCTGCTACTGGCAATGCTTCTAGCTTCATCACAATCTCCAAGGCTTCCGCTTGGGTTGTGAGCTTCTGCTGCGAAAATGGAAATCTAAGATGTGGCAATAACACAACTATAAACCATTCATTGTGTTGCTCATCAGGGATCTCAAAGATAACTTGAATTAGTAGTGTATTAGAAATTTGATAGAATTCCCACATTGTTTTAGTGGCTAATTAATTGATCTATTTGATCTCCGTAATAAACTGGGACTGCAAATTTGGCTAATGTATAATTTTGGTTCATCACGGAATATTTCATATACCAGGACAGTGCTCTATCCTGCAGTGTTGTGATGACCTGTGTTTTCTTCATTTTCTCATCAGTGATGTTCTACGATCTTTGTATCACTTCTGCAACAAACCAGAACTACTCAAGTTCATTCGATCCTTTGAAAATAAGCATCTTAGGTGAGTGAGACATGGTGAATGGGGGAGGTGGAGGTGGAGGTGGAGGAACATAATAGGGATGGGTTGGGATGGGAGTGGAGGGTTGGGGAATTCCTGAAGTTCCCTGATGATATTCAATTTTTACCGACACACTTCTAGGGGTAGCAGGGTGGATTTATCCTTCTTTAATTTTAGACCCATACAGTTGACCATACTTAGAATCAACGTAATTATTATGATCTACCCTAAATCTCTTACCCCTTCACATAGTTCCAGTTTTCTTTCCTCCGAAAATCAATCTGATTTCATCCATAATACACCCTTTTAACACAACACCATCTTAATCCAAATCTTCAATGAATTCAAGTACTGGCCTCGCGGGCCTTTGAAACATTTGTGCTCAGCTTCACTATAGGATACATATTTATCGATCGTGAACTCAGCCATAAAGCCTCAGAGGATACAATCGATCCAATAATAAAAAACCCTTACGATCTCATTATGAGTCCCCTTTAGTTGCTTGATTGGATATGGATTCCACGCAGTAGGCCTATTATTTAAATGGGTTGTTTTCTCAGCAAGTCTTGATAACCACTTGTGAAGCTCTCTAAAAAATGATGAGAAAAATATCTCATGCTAATATGTAAAGATATACTTCTGCAACCATTTTTCAGTATATATGTGTGGATTTTTATTTTCTTGCACAACAAATTCACATTCTTTTAGATATACCTAGTCTTGAATCTCTTTCTTAGATGGATGCCACATCCGCATATCCCTCAGTCAGATCCCAATCCAAGCAATAGAACCATTTTTTGGACTGATGGGCCCTAGACCCAGGTTCAAATATATTTGCGCGAACCAACACAACTCACTATTACCGGCACTTTCGACATCGATATTTTGCGCATACTGAAATCTCACCCAAGGAAATATAGGGGCATGCTAGAACTAGTTTTATGCATTCAGAGGGACAATGGAGTGTGGATTTAGGGTTTGTATTTCTTTTAATACTTGAAAAAGCTTCACGAAATAGATCTACAATTATACATTTGTAGTTCAGCACTTATGTTCAACTAACTTTCAAACTGCATGATCTTACTTTAACAAGTATAAAACAACATAAATAACCAAAAACAGGACTTCACGATGACTCTATAAGTAAAAAAACAAAGATAACATAAAACACAGATAAATCAAACTGTTAGGTCCCTATATTACTAGTATAGTCCCTTATTGTTGTTAGTGTAACCCCCTTATTGTTATTATTGTACCCTTGTAACCCCCATATTGTTATTATTGTGCCCTTAAATTATTATTGTTAGGTCGGCTAGGATTACATTGTGGCCCCATGGACTCCTATATATAGAAAGGAGTTTTGTAATTTGAATCATCCAAGAATTGCTCATTCATGTAATGTATTGGAGGTTGCCCCCTCGAAGTGGCTTATTTCTAAGGCGTTGATATCTCTTTTCTTCTCTTTTTGGAGCTGGTTTCACAACATTTGGTATCAAAGCTTTGAGATTCTAGGGTTTCGCTGCTCCAAACAGGTCAGCGTGGCATTTTCGCTATAAGGTTTTTATACGAAGGTTCAGAATCTGAAATTTTTAGAGTACAAAGCCAAAATACTGAGGAACATCTTCAAAAAATTTCAGAGCTTGGTTCGCAATATTTTGGGAGATATGATCTGTGCAAGTTAGGTCATTTTGCAGGCTCTTGAATTTAACCTAAATAGGTCATCATGGTATTTTCATAATAAATTTTTTTCTACAAAAGTTCCGAAGCTGAGATTTTTAGAGTGCGAAGCCACAATCCTGAGGAACATCTTCAAAAAAATTCAGATATTGGTTCGCAATATTTTTTGAGAGACAGATCCAGAAACAGCTGAGTAGCTTCGACCTATCTCAAAGAGGTGATCGTGGGAAAATATTCATAGCTCTCTCTTTGAGCATCGGATTGGAATGATGTAAAAAGTGGCCACAAGTGCATGGACTTTAGTTTTTGGTCTATCAATTTTAGAGCCAAAGGAGGAAACAATGACACGTGGCAAGACGTACAAGTTCGCTCTACTGAACTAGTCCAAAATTAGGTCATTGTGGGAGATTTGACATAACTTTTCCTTGAAGTATCCAACAGACTCAAACTCTCCCATTTTAAATAAGTCGCAGGGCTATTGCCAGGCTTAATTTCAGTGATGAGACCTCAATACTATAAGGATTCAATTTCAATATCGAGCTCCTCAAAAGCAAGTAAAAGGTGTGTATTTTTTTTTTTCCGAATTGCACAAGTCTTGTTTAAAGAATCAAGTTGAATTGATTCCAAGGGCATATTGTAGAATATATATTAGTATTGGATTCTAAAAGGCCCCTAAAAAGAATTCAACACCCATTAAGCCTTTAGAAGGCTCTACTATGACTCATGAAGACGAAGAATGGCAACATGACATATCAAAATTACAAGAGCAAGTGCACCAAATTTCGCTCTCGCAAAGAGAAACAAAAAATGAAATGGAAGTTTTGAAGAAAGGCGTGGAAGCGAAGATGGATGGTTTGAAGAAAGGCATGGAATCTAAGATAGATGGCATGGAAGCTGGCATGGAATCTAAGATGGATGACATGGAAGCTAAGATCGATGAAAAAATGGAAAACATGAAGAATGATCTAAAAGCGGACATGGAAGGTTTGACAAAGTTGATACAATAAATGTTTCCTAATGGTGAAAAGATAGTAGAGGAAACTCATGATGAGAACAAAATAAATGTTAATCATGACTTCATAAACTCTAATGTTGGCGGGAAGAACCACCATATTCCAAAATGGATATGAGGAAGTTTGATGGAAAGGATCCTGTAACATGGATACTACAGATGGAGCAATATTTTGATCTCCATAATGTGCAAAACACACAAAAGGTACGCATTGCAACTTTATATTTAGAACAAAATACATTTGTATGGTATCGATGGCTTTCTCCCGTAAAAAAATTGTCACTTGGTCGATTTTTACGGATGAAATGATAGCACATTATGAGGATACAAAGAGCAACACCTTCTTTAGCCAATTGATAAATCTCAAACAAAAGGGTTTAGTGGGGGAGCACATTGAGGACTTCCAAAAATTGAATATAAGGGTAACTGATATTCCAGAGGAACACATGATTGATCTCTTCATAAGTACTTTAAAGGATAACATCCAACATGAAGTTCGCGTTTTGGAACCTGATTCATTGGAGAAGGCATTCAGGTTGGCAAGAAAAATTGAATGTAAAATTATGGCGACAAGGAAGCCTACCACTCACTTCTATAAAGAGGGAAGTGTTGCTACTCCTAGATTTCCACAACCTACAAGGCTGACACCACAAAAATTGGAAGAAAAAAGAGCAAAAGGGCTTTGCTACAGTTGTGATAGCAAATACACTAAAGGTCATAAGTGTGCTGAGAAGAAATTATTTTACATAGATTGTGAAGAGGAAGAAGAAAATGAAAAAGAAGAGGATATACACCAGGAACCAACCCAAGAAGAAGAAGAAACGAGTCTGACCGTATCGTGTAATGCATTGGAAGGAATTACCACTCCTCAAACTCTCAAGGTGGAAGGACATATCAAGAAGAAAAAGGTAATAGTGTTGATTGATTCAGGTAGTACCCATAATTTTATTCATTGTAAGGTAGCCAAGGAATTGAATTGTTTCCTATACCCAACACCATAATTTCAAGTGATGGTTGCAAATGGAGGAACTATAAAGCTCTAGAAAATGCCATAATATCAAGCTAACCATGGGGGAATATGTATTGAATATTCCAATGCTTTCCATTCCTATGGGAGGTGCTGATGTTGTACTAGGAGTACAATGGTTACAATCTTTGGGGATGGTAGCTTTTAATTTTCAAGAACTTTTCTTGAAATGTTTTTCATAAGGAAAGGAAGTCGAATTACGGGGTATTGCAAGGAATTTGGGTAAGATAATAAGCTCTAATTTCATGACAAAGCTTCTAAAGAAATAACAACGAGGCATAATTGCACAATTATGCTCACTAGAATTTCCAACATCAAAATCATCTATTTTTGCAGATCTCCAAAATGTCTTAGACAATCATTCCAAGGTTTTTGAAACTCCAAAAGGACTCCCACCTATTCATGATCATGATCATGCTATTCATTTGATTCCAAGAAGTGTTCCTCAAAACATCAGGCCTTATAGATATCCTTATGTCCAAAAGAGCGAAATTGAACGTATGATTGCAGAAATGTTAGAGGCAGGTATAATTCAACCTAGTCAAAGTTCTTTCTCTACTCCTGTATTATTGGTACACAAAAAGGATGGATCATGGCACATTTTTCTGGATTATAGGGGGCTCAATAAGCTCACCATTAAAGATAAATTTCCCATTCCTGTGATTGACGAATTATTGGATGAATTACATGGAGCAATTTATTTTACCAAATTGGATCTTCGTTCAGGGTATCATCAAATTAGAATGAAGACTAAATATATTCTGAAAATAGCATTTCAAACTTATGAGGGTCATTATGAATTTTTGGTCATGCCTTTTGGCCTTACCAATGCACCTTCTACATTTCAAGGGTTGATGAATTTCATTTTCAAACTCTTCCTTACAAAATTTGTGCTAGTATTTTTTGATGATATACTAATCTACAGTAGGTCTTGGAAGGATCATGTTCAACATGTTGATAGGGTGCTCAAACTATTGTAGGAGAAACAATTATATGAAAAAACATCCAAATGTTTCTTTGAAGTACAAGAGGTGGAATATCTGGGTCATATTGTATCTCACGAGAGTGTTAAGGTAGACCCTAAAAAATTAAAGCCATTAAGGAATGGAAAGTCCCCACAACCATAAATTAGTTGCGAGGATTTCTCGAGTTAACATGGTATTATCGAAAGTTTGTTAAGAATTATGGTAGAATAGCAGCACCTCTAACAATATTATTGAAGAAAGATGCATTTTCATGGACTCCTGAAGCAACTAAGGCCTTTCAACATCTTAAAGAGGCAATGTGCCTAGCACCAGTCTTAGCTACGCCAGACTTCACAAAAACTGTTATTGTGGAATGTGATGCCTCAGGAAATGGAATTGTTGTTGTTTTAATGCAAGAAGGAAGACCCATTGCTTTTGAAAGTCATCCAATCAAATAAAAGTATTTACAGAAACCTAATTATGATAAGGAAATGTTAGCAATACTGCATGCACTAAAGAAATGGAGAACTTACCTAATGGGAAGACACTTCAAGGTAAAAACTGATCATAATAGTCTTAAACACTTTTTGGAACAAAGACTATCTTCAGAAGAGCAGCAAAAATGGGTCACAAAGATGTTGGGTTATGACTTTGAAATAATCTACAAAAAAGGAAAGCTTAATGTTGTTGCAGATGCACTCTCAAGAAAGAATGAAGAGGTGGAAGCATTGCTTTGTGCCATTTCTATTATCCAACCAGATTGGATAACCGAAGCAAGAGATGAATGAAAGAAGGACGAAGAAGTGTGGACACTCATTCAAAAGTTGCAGCAAGATCCTAGTACATCTGATACATTTAGTTGGAAAAATGATTCCTTATGGTACAAAGATCGCTTATATCTTTGTAAGAATTCCCAACTAAAACAAAATATTCTTCTGGAATTGCACACTTCTTCTTTAGGAGGACACTCAGGATTTTTAAAAACTTACCACAGGGTGAAGAAAGAATTTTTTTGGGATGGCCTTAAATCTGATATTCAAAATTTTGTGGCGAAATGTTTGGTTTTCCAGCAGAATAAAGTGGAGACAATTAAGACCCCGGGACTTCTACAACCTTTATCCATTCCAAGTCAACGTTGGGAGGAGATTTCAATGGATTTTATCACAGGTTTACCTAAGTCCGAAGGAAAGAGTGTCATCATAGTGGTAGTTGATAGACTTACCAAGTATGCACACTTTTGTGCATTATCTCATCCATTTAAAGCAAGTACAGTTGCTACTACATTTATGGACACAATTCAAAAGCTACATGGAAACCCAAGGTTTATTGTGAGCGACAGAGATCCCATTTTTACTGGAAATTTTTGGACGGAGTTATTTTCTTGTTTGGGTACTCAATTAGCTCATAGCTCATCTTATCATCCTCAATCTGATGGTCAAACTGAGATAGAAAATAAATGTTTGGAAGGATATCTTTGTTGTTTTGTATCTGATAAACAAACACAATGGGTCAAGTGGTTACCTCTCGCTGAATGGTGGTATAACACTTCCTTCCATACTGCAGCAAAAAATGACCCCATTTATGGCACTTTATGGATATCATCCACCATCGATCACATCATCTTTAAGGGAAAATTCGAAGGTTCAAGCAGTGGAAGATCACATCGAGCATCAGCAAGAAGTTCTCCAACTCTTAAAGGATAACCCGAATTTGGCACAAAATCGAATGAAACAACAGGCAGATCAACATCGCAGCGAGAGAAGTTTTGATGTAGGAGATTGGGTATTTTTACGGCTACAACCATACAAAAAAATGTCCCTCGAGCAAGCTAAGAAGGATAATAAATTATCGCCAAAGTACTATGGTCCTTACAAGGTGTTGCAAAAGATTGGTACCATGGCATACAAATTGGAGCTTCCTGCTTCTTCACGAGTGCATCCAATTTTCCATGTTTCATGCTTAAAGAAGGTTATAGGTGAAAATATTCTAGCTCAAAAAATATTTCCAGAACTTGATGAGGAAGGAAAAATCATATTGGAACCTGAAGCGGTCACGGAAACAAGAACTCGACAACTACGGAATCGATCAATTTCAGAGTATCTCATCAAGTGGAAGAACTTACCCACCGAAGATTCTACATGGGAGGATGAGAATTTTATACAGAAGCACCCAGAGCTACTCAAGTGTTGAGGACAACACTTTTTTGAAGGAGAGGGGCATGTTAGGTCCCTATATTACTAGTATAGTCCCTTATTGTTGTTAGTGTAACCCCCTTATTGTTATTATTGTGCCCTTGTAACCCCCATATTGTTATTATTGTGCCCTTAAATTATTATTGTTAGGTTGGCTAGGATTACATTGTGGTCCCACTAGGATTACATTGTGGCCCCATGGACTCCTATATATAGAAAGGAGGTTTTGTAATTTGAATCATCCAAGAATTTTTTATTCATGTAATGTATTGGAGGTTGCCCCCTCGAAGTGGCTTATTTCTAAGGTGTTGATATCTCTTTTCTTCTCTTTTTGGAGTTGGTTTCATAACACAAACACATAAACTCAAACAAGTATCTATCTTCAAGAGCCTTCCATTAATGATCAAATATTTTCAATACAATCTGTTCCACCCTATGCACTCAGCTACAAACATCTTAAGGTCTCTACGCACTCAGCTGCAGGATCCTTTTATCTAATCCAAACCAGAGACTCAAGAAAATCTTACATCTAAGTGCTTTATATCATCACATCACATATTTCATATGATATCCCATCATGACTATCCTAGACTCCTTAAATAGTACTTACATTTACAATACCATGGTTCAAAAACCATGGGAGGATCTCAATGTATATAAAATATTCCCATTCTTTTATAAAATAATGGGCTTTGACCCACCCCAAATTCCCTAAGACTCTAACGTAACTCCGAACTGCGCACTTTGCTCCTCGATCTGTGAATTATCTCTCAAAATATTTCATTCAAGGGGTACTCTATTGAACAAAATACTTGCATGGAAAGATAGCAGGAAGACACGGAAGAAAATATTACATTGAATCTTGGTTCAAGATAATCATTGGATCCCAATAGTCAATTCTTCAGTATTTTTTGACATCATCTCAATCAAGACAGTTGGTCTCTCATATATTGGTACATATCAAATTGTATATTTCAAACATGCATATGAGTTTATCTAGCATCTTGTTATGCACATGGTTCCACTAGAAGTGTTCCTATACTTGAACGAGATTTTCTTATTGTAAAGAGAAAAATAAGTCTTATTGTGAAAACTAGTTTACTAGCAGAATTCTGCATGAGATTTGCCTAAAAACCAGGAAACTGGTGAGAACAGTTCACAATAAGTTCTACAATGTCATGATGGTTTCAATATTTTATTATGGTTCTTCAAATATTTATGTTCTATGCTCGCGTTCGCTGATGTGGAACTCCTCAAGGCTGACCTTCCAATGGATCTTGTCCCATCGAATTCAACACCTTATCTGGTACTAAGATAGGATATTATTTGGAGTGCATTGGAACTTGCATACATCAATGGAAAACCTCCTCCCCAACAACAATGGGAATACAACAATGTCTCTTTATTTTCATATCTTGCAGGTGACTACACTTCAACACATTCATTCATCCTTATCAAGATGCATTAAAGTACCTTGACACTCATTTACATTAACAGTGAGTTGTCTCACATTGGTTAATGATTTTCATCAGTGATCGGTAATCTAACGATTTATTTCCATGCTCAACTTTGACACATTCATTCGCATGGTAAGAATTATACCATGGATTTTGTTTTGGATGAAGACTATATGGTTTTATGGAATCAACAACAACTTGCAACAATATATTTATGCCATAAGGTGTTCCTTCTGATAACAACTCCCCTCCCATGCCACATGTGCGATAGTAGGTCTTTGATTTTGATGTTAGACGATTGAAATAATGTATGCCATCAGATTGAAAACCAATATCAGTTAGTTACAATTAAATCAATGTAATAGTCAGTTACAATTCATACCATGGCATCCATTGTTTGAAAATCTTGATAATGCAAATCAATGAAGATTTGGAGTTTATAAAGAAGCTTAACTATTTTTCCCACCTTACTTGAATAAGTATCTTGAGCGAAACATAAGCTTGAGATCACGAGGCAGAGAGGTATTATATGTCCATTTTATACTTGTTCCACGAGTTGGAAGTCAATACCTTTGCTTTCTGTGGTCGATCATTTTTTCTTGGTTGAGTAGTTAAGACAATATCGATCGTCATCCTGTGGCAGGATGTTGTTGTCAGTTTTTGGTTTTCTGGGGCCGAGAGGGAGTTGTAGCTCGCAGATACTTTATTAGAACATTTTATTTTCCATTTTTTTATCATCTAGGCCATACCTAGATGGGGCGAATTAAATATGTGAAGAAACTCTTTATTTTCCTATTTTTAGTGTGAAAACTAGGTAGATCAAAGATTTGAAGAAAACTTCTTTAATTTCTTACTTTTAGCATCGGGATAAATTAAAAATTCAAATAAAACTCTTTATTTTCCTATTTTTAGCATCTACACAGGGTAGATAGATATTTGAACTAAATCTAGTAGAGGTATCAATATTTGAGTTAAATCTTTCAAACATATCTACCATAAAATCAATATTCGTACCCTTAGAGCATGTAAAGGGATTTGTTTAATTAAAAACCATGGAAATAAATAATCTGCAGAACTTACTTATGAGCGAGTCGCTAATAATTATAGCGGTGCCTCAAAAACGTTTTAGATTCAATAAATGTTGGTCGTGGGAAAAGATTAGTCAAATACTGAATATCTACTCTACTGACAGAAAATTAGTGATAATGATAATTTTGGGTTGTTCGTGGACCATTAACTGAAGAGCATGGGTAAAATTTCTGTTCCAAGTCAGAGCACAAATACTTGCAACGTTTTGAATATATATATATATATGTATATATGAAAGATAATTTGATTTTAGTCAGTTAGGCCAATTTGGCATAAACATACGATTTTTTATTTTATATTTTTTTAATATGGAAAATGAAGAGTTTAATGGTCATTCTTAACCAAATTTGAAATAAATTTAGGAAAGGGGGGATTTTTTATATTTATTATTATGAAACATTTAATATTTAAGAATCATTAAATTTGAAATAAAATTGGAAGGATATCTGGATTTTTTTGTATTTATAATGTGTCTATTAAGTATAAAATGAATTAGGTTGTTTCTTTGGGGTGGTTTTCTAGAATTAATTATGTTGTTCTTATGGGGTGGTTTCATAGAGTGAGAATTAATATTATATTACAAAATGTATGAAAAAATAAATTAAAATATATTAATGTATTTTTTGTATTTTATGAAAAAAAAAATTGTTCTAACAAAAAAATTAATTCATTATTGAAAATAAGATTAAATATGGATGAAATTTAATAATATTAAATATACTATTTATGGTTTTATATTTTTTTAATATGGAAAATGAAAAGTTTAATGATCATTCTTAATTAAATTTGAAATAAATTTAGGAAAGGGGAGATTTTTTATATTTATTATTATGAAATGTTTAATATTTAAGAATCATTAAATTTGAAATAAAATTGGAAGGATATATGGAATTTTTGTATTTATAATGTGCTTATTAAGTATAAAATGAATTAGGTTGTTTCTTTGGGGTGGTTTCTTATAATTAATTATGTTGTTCTTATGGGGTGGTTTCATAAAGTGAGAATTAATATTATATTACAAAATGTATGAAAAAATATATTAATGTATTTTTATATTTTATGAAAAAAAAAAATATTTTGTTTTAACAAAAAAAAAATAATTCATTATTGAAAAAAAGATTTAATGGAAATGAAATTTTATAAGATTAAATTTATATTGTTGTGAGGATTTTTAGATATGAGATAAGAAAATTGTTTGCTAAGAATCAAATTTGGGTATGAAAATTCTCATTGTTGAACCAGAATTTAGGTGATTATAATAAAATTATTGTTAAAGATGTATTATAGAGCTTGAGTGGAGGTACAGTATGCATGCCTTCGTAAATCATTGTCATGACTACTCATGCATTCATTCAGGGTAGTTGATATAATAGTCTCTAGTCTCCTCCTCTACTCATGCATTTAGGATAGTTGATATAATAGTTGTTATTCTCCTCCTCTACTCATGCCTTGATAAGCACCCACCGTTAAGGAGGTTGGCCATGTCAATATAATCATTAGGCATGCTTTGTTAATAATTTCGCACATATAACAATTATGAGCAAATATTGTGCTATATTAATTTTTTTGTAAGTGCATGTTGTGAATGATAAACATAGATAAAATAATATGTGATATAGATGGTTTTTACAATATTTACCATATTAAAAGTTATATTAACTTTTTGGTAGGTGCATGTTGTGAATGATCAACATAAATAAAAAAATATTTGATAGAGTTGGTTTTTACAATATTTACCACATTAAAAGTTTTATCTATTTAAAATGTGATCTTTTTTTGTGTCAATGTGATAAATAGTTGATATAATAGCCTTGATAAACACCCACCGTTAGGGAGGTTGGCCATGTTATTATCATTACTATGCATGCTTTGTTATTAGAAAATATAACAATTATGAGCTAAATAGTTTACAAATATTCCTATAGTATAGTACATTTTTTTTTTAAATATTGTGCTATATTAATTTTTTGGTAGGTGCATGTTGTGAATTATCAATATACATTAAAAAAAAAAACTGTGATAGAGATGGTTTTTACAATATTTACTATATTAAAAGTTTCGTCTATTTAGAATGTGATTTTTTGTTTTTTAATGTGATAACATTCACTCAGATAAAATAATACTTTTTTGCAAACCTCCCTCACCTCAATACTAACATTTCCAAAATATATGATTATAAGGCATAGAGAATTATCACTCAAAAGTGTACTACTTTATTTCTATGGTAATAAGGGTAAACCCCAATGGTTCATAGATTTAATTTATCGTGTTTTAGGGGCTCAAGGTTTTTGTAATCCATGGTGTTGGACATGGTATTATGATGTATTTCATCTTATTTAAGGGATTGATGAATCCAAGGCAATTCACCTTTGGGCCATGAAAAAAAAACAATGATGCACAATTTAGTCATTTATGTCGCAAAAAAATCGCACTTACACATCCACTTTTGACAACAACTTTCCTTGCTCGATTAGTTACGCAATCCACCCCGGTTGATGCAAAGAAGGTGTTGTATCTTAAGAGGCAATTCCTTGGCTGTGGAAAGGAATCAATGCTTAAGATATTTTTAGAAATGTGTCACAAAGTAATTATATCACGTGGTCTTTATTCAATCCCTTTGGAAACTAATTCTTTAAAACCCTTAACAATCAGGTATAATGAAAGACACTACAATTCCATTAACTGCTGATATCTGAATGGAAAAGAAGAACTATAGAATAAACTCAAAATTATATGTTGTAACAAAGAATCTACCACTCTAAATTTCATAATGAATTTATGGAGAGAGAGGAAACTCAAAATAATATTTTGTAAACATAGAATCTATTACTTTTAAGTTCCAGAGAGAGTTTGTGAAGGGAGAGGAGTTGGAGTGAAGGATCGCAAATTAAGGTTATTTAACTCTTACTCACACTTGTAATTAAGAGACCGGCAACTGCATTACTTCACTTCATTCAAGGAAGAAGGGACACAAAATGGCACAGGAAAAATGACTCACCATCAACAGTTGCACGAAACTTGTTGCTTCTTTCATTAATTCCTTAGAAAAGTACCAAATTTTTAGTCTTCTAGAGGTCTGAAACTCGGAACCCTTCTTCTTTATTTCAATCTTTCTTAAATACATCAAAACAAGTTCGTAACTTCCAGAACTTCTTGAAACTCCTTCGACTACCTAAACTGTTAAAACTAATTGTTACATTGCAATTGAGGACATCACTATAGCTTTGATCTTAACATACAAATAAAAACAAACAAAGAAAACAAATTAAAATTTGAAAGGTTATTCTTTTTGCTGAATCTAATTTGTTGTTGATGCATATCCCTGAAGTACCGATATGTCTCCCTGACAGATCGGACAGCCTTGCCCTGTCTTTCTTCTAGAGTTGAACATTTGTCTTTTCTTCTTGTTTTCATGTCTTTTCTGCTTGTTGTCATGACCTTTCTACTTTTGGTGCGGTATTCAAACAATTCTGCAATAACGTATCATTTCCTGACTTGACCCAACTATTGCCTTTCCAATAGTGCCACTATGTGCTCTCTTTGCCCGACTCTGCTTATGCCTCTATTTTTCAACCAAGGTTATCATGTCCCCTTCTGCCTAACTCTCCCTCTTCTTCTCGTGTCTGTTGCGTTCTGCCTTTTCTTTCCCTTTCCTCTGCATTGGGTCACATACCTGAGTCCACTACCCGCGCTCACGTTTCTTCGTAAAATCAACGCAACTGCCCATAATCTTGGACTTTAGATAATTTAAACTTAACCTTTGAATGGTATCATGTCTGCCTTTCCATCGCATTTCGGCCTTTGGCATTCACAACATATTTCTTAACACCTTTCCTCTTGATCTTGCGACGTGCGATATCTGACCGCATCGCCTCGTCATATCGCAACTTTAGGCCTCGTTGCAGATTGGATTTTATAACCTTTACCTCATTAACACTTCACAAATTTTCCAATTTTCAATTCCTCCAATCGCCGAAATATCTTATCGCATGCGATGTGCGATATTCATCGCATTGCCAGATCTTAAACTTGTCACCCTTCGCATCACATCTTTGCAAGTTTAATCATATCTCAAACTTGTATCCTTTACCAAATGTGATATGTGATAGAACCTATGGCCGACACATGGCTTCTCTTCACAACCTTCGATCCATATGACTTGCAATTATGTGATATGATGTCCATCATCCATCTCTCTGCTTCAATTATGCGCTTTGATCCTGACCATCGAATTTTTCCCCTTTATGCTTCTTCAAAACTCTAATTTTTTAAGGAAAATACACTAGTTTTCTGCCTTTGGGAAATATATATGATTTCTTCGATAATGAACACAGTTTCATTCAGCAGGATCACATACATTCCTTTAACCAATAAACGATATTGATTACTATTTTTTTTTCTCCACGGTGTAACCCTCCTGAGCTTTTTCGGTATTCTGTAGCGCTAGTCTCTCCTGAGCTTGTGAATAAGATCGAATCGAACCTGACCTATGTGTAATGTTCTGAACGCATCAATCGACCCGACTCTTGAACTGTTCTTCATGCGATTAAGCCTGACTCGATGCACCTTCACATCTCCACACATAATGTTAATACACCAACATATAAATCAAAATTCTTTTTTGACATACAAAAATTTTACCTTTTCTAACACATGCTTTTTTGGTTTTTTGAGAAATATTTCAAAAGTAAATGTGAATGAGCCACAACATCTGGCTCCACCTGGGGATAGTGCTTTTTCTCATGAAAGCTCTAAGAACCACATATTAGTGCCTTATCCATTATGCATGGATTCAAATATTTCTTGGTGACATATGAACAATGAGAAATATAGTATTGACAATGGTTAAATGCTGAATTTTAGTGCTAGAAATAATGCTTTAGATACTGCCCATTCACAGGAAATTACATAGATTCTCCATCTAAATCTTCTAGGATCAAAGTATTATTTGATCTGGCTTCAGATATTTTGTACAGACCACATTAAAGAGGACCAAACTTTCCATGCTTTCCTTTATCTGCCCTTCTTGTGTCCTATCTTAATACTAAATCTCCTGCTTGGAATAGGATTTATTTTTCTTTTCTATCAAATATGGACTTCATCTTTTCCTGGTAAGAAATAAAGTTATCTCTAATTTTGTTCCTATCTTCACTTGATTCGATCACCTTGTTCAATCTTCTCACTAGAGCATTAGGTTCTTCCTGAACTTCTTGAAGGAAAGAAATTGTTGGTTTGGCCAACTAAGTAGGAAATAGTGCATGAGTTCCATAAACCAATTCATAGGGTGACTTTCCGGTAGACCTCATAGTGGTTACTCGTACTACCCAAAGAGAAAAATTCAACTTTGAATCCCAGTCTTTCTGATTTTTAATGATTGTTTTCTTCAGAATCCTAACCAATGTCTTGTTTGAAGACTCTACCAATCCATTCCCTTATGGATGGTAGGCTGTGGAATGTGAAAATATTACATTATATGTTTGACAAAAATTAATGAATCGAGCAGAATTAAATACCTGAGCATTATCAGTTACAATCTTGAATGGAAAGCCAAACCTACTAAAGATGTTCTCCTCCAGAACTTCATCACCACTTGGTCATTTGCTTTCTTGGTGGGGATTGCTTCAACCCACTTTGTGAAGTAATCAGTAGCAGTTAGAATTCATTTGAACTGGCCACTTGATGGTGGATTGATCTCTCCAATAAATTCCAGTCCCGACTGCCTGAAAGGCTCTTCTATGAATATTGGAATGAAAGGCAATGAAGCAAGTCTCTTCTTTTCTGCAAACAATTGACACTTCTGACAACTTCTGACCAGTTTGTATACATCAAAAAATAGTGTAGGCCAATAAAAACTTGACTTGAGGATTTTATGTGCTATGACCTTCCAACTATAATGTCCTCCACATAGAATTTCATGATATTCCTTGATAACCTCAATGGATTCACCTTTAGTTCAACACAATAGCAAAATATCAACAATATCTTTCGAGTACAACTTTTATTCTACTATGACATATGGTTGAGATTTAAGCTTGAGAGCTCTATGTTTGGTTCTATTCAGTGAAGATGGACAAGAAAAGAAACAAGGGTGATGAACAACATATTTATACCAGTCTAAAAACAAAAATTTGTATTGAATACCTGTTTTGGGCTTACTCTGACCTTCTTCATTGTCAGCTCCAGCCACTGGTGCCAAGAGATTAATTCCCAATGCTTGAAAATTTGTTTCTATTAGCAACTTTTCTAAACCTTGTCCTTTCATTAACTTGGTGGGCTTAATTTCCAAATCGTACTCCTGGATTTTAGCTATCCATTTTCCTCTTTTTCCTTCAACATCACTTTGAACCAGCACGTCCTTGATAGCAGAATTAGGTACATAAGCAGTTATTTGGGATTGCAACACATAAGTCCTTAAGGCTTTGAGTGCTTTAACCAATGCATACACTTGTTTCTCCAAAATGTTATATTTGAGCTTAGTATCTTTGAGAATTTTGTTGAAGAATGCCACTGGTTGTTCCTTACTATTGTCGTTTTTCTGCAATAACACAGCATCAATAGTGGTGGGGGAAGAAAATGAAAATATTTGAAATACCTTTTGATAATCAAGGCTTATTAAAACTAGAGTTTCCTGGAGTGTTTCTTTTATTCTGGAAAATTCTTCTCTTGCTTCTTTATCCCACCTCACTTCTGCATTCTTCTTCAACATGTATGTTATATTTCTCACAATCTCAACATAATTTAGTACAAATCTTCTCAGAAAGTTTATTTTTCCCAAAAATCTCTTAATATATTTCTTGCTTCTAGGTAAAGGAATGGTCTGAATTTCCTCCACCCTTGCTGGATCAATATTTACTCCTTTTTTTAAAATTATGTGACCCAATAATTTACCTTCCTACAAGGCGAACAATTTTTTTTTGGGATTTAGTGATAGACCATACTTTCTGCACTTTTCGAAATTCCTTTGAAAATGTTCCAGGTGTTCATCATATCATCCTGGAAAAAAAAGTTACATCATCCAAATATATAACCACATACTTGTCTTCCACAAACACTATGTCCATGGCCCTCTGAAAAGTTGCACCTGCATTCATAATACAAATGGAATTTGTGCATACATGAAGGTGCCATAGGGGGTTGTAAAAGTTATCTTCTTATGATCTTCTTGATCCACTACCACATGGTTATGTCCAGAGAATCCATCAACCAAAGACATCCTGTAAGCTCCTGTCACCTTCTATAATACATAATTCATCTTAGGTAGAGGATAATTATCCTTTAGAGATGCTCAGTTCAAATTCCTGAAATCCATATACAATATTATCTCTCCATTTCTCTTCCTCATAGGAACCATATTAGAAACCCAATCCTAATATCTGAGAAGGACTGTGATTTTTTCCTGCAGCAATTTCTTCACTTCCTTCTCAATAGGAGCTAACAGTAATGGATTAATCTGTCTAAGATTTTGTCTATGTGGTTTGATTCCTTCTTTCAATGGGATCTTATGTTGTATTATGATTTTATCATACATTTTCAAGTCTTCATATGACCAAGCAAACACATCCATATACTTCTTAAGAAGTTCAATGTATGTTTCTTTGTAATTTTTGGGAACACCCTTGAATAATTTCACCATTTTTGGCTCCCAATGATTTCCCAAATTGCAATCTTCCATCTCTTCCTCTTGACGTAATTCCTTCAAATTAACAACAACATCGTTAGATTCAAATAGTCTTTCAAGGGGAACCAATCCTTTAGGGAGGATATTGTATTTCAATTGGATAATATTCTACTCACCTATTGACTACTTGAGGTTTCTTACCTCCCATTTTTGCTTTGTCTGTTTTTCTTCTTGATATATCTCAGCATCTTCAAAGTTTCCAATCATCGTCAAGAAATGATTTATCTACTCATCATCTTCAAACACTTGTCAATGCTTCACATTGTCAGGAATAGAGGGCATGTGTCTAATTTCAATCTCATACCTTAACCTTAGATTCATTGGAGGCTTAAAGGTAATAGCTGCAACTACTAACGAATCTTCCAATCGATTCTCCTCCCTCGAGATGAACTGAATATTGAAGGCTTCCAAATGGTTCTATATCAGATCCCAAACTTCATTCCTGTAAGATCTTAATCTCAGATGCTTGGTCTGAAAATGATTTTTGATCTGTCTTATTATCAGTTCAGAGTCACAAAAAATTTAAATGCACTTAAGTCCCATTTGTTTAGCGACTTTAAGGCTTAATATTAAGGCCTCATACTCAACCATGTTTTTTGTTGAATAAAACTCTAACTTAAAAGAAAAAGGCATGAGGTTACCTTATGTCGATATCAGCAAGAGTCCAACTCTTGTGCCTTCCTTGTAGTAGGAACCATTAAAGTAGCATTTTCAAATCCTTTTTGAGTGCAGCTCATTATTTTCAACTACTGAAGAGAGTTGCTTCCCCTTTTCTTCAACAAATTTTGCATCTTCATGCAACACGAAACATGAAATATCTTCTATTTCTTGACTATAAATAGGGGAATTTCCTGCATCTTTCCTGGTAGTAGTCTTCACAAAACTTTTTTCCCTGTACAATCTCATTTCTTCCCCATTGAAAAGAGGAATGATAGCATAAGTGAAATCCAATTTAAGAACACCTCACAGCTTTTCTCCCTAAGATCTTGACAGGATCATTCCAAACCTGGCTGGAATGTCAGCAACCACTACATTCATGCCTATACTCTTTGCTGGAATTTGTGCCAAAGAAACTACTACATATTTAATTAACCCAATGAATTTCACCCTTTTGGAATCAAATGAATATAGATCCCTGTAAGGTTTGGTAATCTACAAGTTTAATTCCTTCATAACAGACAATGGCATGAGATTATGGGATGCTCTTGAGTCCATGATACAATTATGGAGAGTAAAATCATGAAGCAACAGAGAAATATAGAATGGTGGAATGGAGGGGTCTACTTCTTCCAAATGAGGACCAAAGGTGACCACTGGCTTCTCTTGTTATAAGTTCACAGTGTCATTTATATCTTCAATCTTTATGAGATTAATAAATTTTGAAATATATTTCTTGTAGGCTGGTATTTTAGCTAATTCTAGAAGAGGTACCTAAATTTTTACCTTCTCCAACTCTTTTGTTAAACTGAAAGGATGAGTTTTTTAACCTTATTTTCAGGTTCTTCTTCACTCCTTCTAGAATTTGTTGCTTGTTCGAGTACAAGAACAACTCTCTCCAAACTATTAGTATCAACTAATTTTCTCTCGGAAGGTTCACCCTATTGCACATATGTTCTATTAACTAAATTTACAGGTTGCTTCCCATTACTGACTTGTTTTACAGGGTCATTTTGTTGTGGAGTTTCCATTGGAGGAGGGATAGAATCTTGTTGTTCACCTTCATTATCCCGCACTCTAGATCTCTTTCTAGACCTCAAATCATACTTTTTATGCAACTCAACTTGCATGAAATCTGTGAATTTCCTACAGTATTCATCCATTTCATCTTGGTCAAAAGATACTTCCGCTTCAACATATTCTCCCTCACAATCTTCCTCTTCATCATCTTCTATTGTGTACATAGCATATATTTAATCTTGAGCTTCCCTTTGGTCATCTTCTGTTGACTATCCGGGTGCTGCTTCTATATACAATCGTACTTGAACCTGGTCTTGATATTTTCTTTCCTTCTACAAAATTTTTAGGGGATGCCTTCTGAATTGAGGGTTAAATCCCCCTCGTTTTTGTTGTACTTGTCTTTGGCAGTTTTTAATTTCCAATTCCATCTTAGCTAGCTTATTTGACAAAAAATTTATCGCCTTTGTCATATATTCAATTCTTTGATATTGTGATGATTCTTCTTTGGCTTTCCCCTTCTCTTGGACTGGTTATTTCCCTTTTGCCTTTCCAGCTGCAGTCATATTAGCTTCAATATCTAAAGCATCTGTATTTATTTTCTCTAGAGTAGGGGATCTCCTTTCTCTAAGCGTGAAACTAAAATTGGCTTCAAAATCCCCACCAAAAACTACCTTTGCTCCAAAATGAGGGGGCTTCATTTCTATAGGAAAATTGTTTTACAACTTATTGAATATTTTGATAAAATATGATATATTATCATATGGTTTTCTTTTGATTGCATTGAATTTTGTCAGTGAATATCCATGATCCCTTTTTTCACCCCATCTCTTAGTGAACCTATTTTCTAGTTCTTCCCATGTATTAATAGAATTATTTGGCAATCCCTTAAACCACTTTCTATCCTCTCCATCCCGAGACGAAACAAAAATCTTCATTACAACGTCAAGATGTTCTACATTTAGATTTTCAGCAAAATTACAAAACATAGGCAAGTTTTGTTTTGTAGTTATTTCATCTTCTCCAGTAAAACGTGGGATTAATTTAAGATTCTCTTGAGGCATTGAATTCATTGGTTGTGGAAGGTTAAGAGGAGCATATATGTTCAAAAAAAAATTTGGTGCTGCCATGTTTTCACCTTGATTGATTGTTCCTTGGTTAGATGCAATCGACGAACCTGCTGTGAAAATGAACGAAGGTGGAGGTAAAACTAATATGGGGGTGGGTTGATGGACAATAGAAGAGGGACCAACAACTGGATTTTGTTGAGCTTGAGTAACAATAAAAGAAACAGACTCAAACGAGTGTTCTTCCAACTTAGGTTCTTGAAAATAAAGTGGTTTGAAAGGTGAATCTTGTTCCAAGAAAGGAAGTACTTTAGAGATATCTTGAAGCAAAGGATTAATATAACTACTACTAGGAGCTGAAAGTGTAGGACTAGGTGTTGAGGGGGTTTTGTGATGATTCTTCTTTGGCTTTCCCCTTCTCTCGGACTGGTTGTTTCCCTTTCTCCTTTCGAGATGCAATCTTATTAGCTTCAATCTCTAAAGCATATGTTTGTATTTTCTCTAGAGTAGGGGATCTCCTTTCTCTAAGCGTGAAACTAAAATCGGCTTCAAAAGCCCCAACAAAAACCACCTTTTCTACAAAAGGAGGGGGCTTCATTTCTACAGGAAAATTGTTATACAAATTATTGAATCTTTTGATAAAATCAGATATATTCTCATCTAGTTTTCTTTTGATTGCATTGAATTATGTGAGTGAATATCCATGATCCATTTTTTCACCCCATATATGAGTGAATTGATTTTTGAGTTCTTCCCATGTATTAATTGAATTATTTGGAAATCCCTTAAACCAATTTCTAGCCTCTCCATCCATAGACTTAACAAAAATCCTAATTACAACATCAATATGTTCTACATTTAGATTTTCAGCAAAATTACAAAACATAGGCAATTGTTGTTCTACAGTTATTTCATCTTCTCCAGTAAAACGTAGGAGTAATTTAAGATACTCTTGAGACATTGAATTCATTAGTTGTGGAAGATTAAGTGGAACATTTTTGTTCAACAAAAAGGCTAGTGCTACCATGTTTACACCTTGATTGATTGTTCCTTGGTTAGATGCAGTTGACAAACCTGGTGTGAAAATGAACGAAGGTGGAGTTAAAATGGATATGGGGGTGGGTTTATGGACAATAGTAGAGGGACCAGAAACTGGATTTTTTTGAGCTTGAGTAGAAATAAAAGAAACAGACTCAAAATGTGTTCTTCCAACTTAGGTTCTTGAAAATAAAGTGGTGTGAAAGGTGAATCTTGTTCCAAGAAAGGAAGTAATTTAGAGATATCTTCACAAAAAGGATTACTAGAATTACTGGCAGGAGCTGACAATGTCGGACTAGGTGTTGATGATGTTTTGGGTTTCTGAACCCTTTTAGAAACCAATCTTTCAGGGTCTGAAAAATTAGGGACCTTCTGCTGCGAGGTATCTGACCTCTTGTGAGGCCTTTTGTGAGCCATGATTATGAGAATAACAAACACAGCCAAATATTTCCTCCTCACTAAACAACCAGAGGAAATAATGTGAAAAACCCAAGGAAACTAACTTTGTCTCTTCGTCCCCGGCAACGATGCCAAAAAAATTTGTATCTTAAGAGATAATTCCTTGGTTGTGGAAAGGAATCAATGCTTAAAACATTTTTAGAAATGTGTCACAAAGGAATTATATCAAGTGTTTTTCGTTCAATCCCTTTGGAAACTAATTCTTTAAAACCCTTAACAATCTAGTGTAATGAAAGACTGTACAATGCCATTAACTGCTGATATTTGAATGGAAAATAAGAACTGTAGAAGAAACTCAAAATGATATGTTGTAACACAGAATCTACCACTCTAAATTTCAGAATGAATTTATGGAGAGAGAGGAAACTCAAAATAATATGTTGTAAACAAAAAATCTATTACTTTTAAGTTCCAAAGAGAGTTTGTGAAGGGAGAGGAGTTCGAGCGAATGAGTGAAAATTAAGTTTATTTAACCCTTACTCATAGATGTAATTAAGAGACCAACACCTGCATTACTTTACTTAATTCAAGGAATAAGGGACACAAAATGGCAGAGGAAAAACAAATCACCATAAACAGTTGCAAGAAACTTGTTGCCATTAGGGAAATTTTGAGGTCTAAAATGGGCCTCCTAAGAAAAATGACAACTAGAATAAAATTTATGAGAAGCAATAGGATTCAAGATGATGATGTCAACCATGGGGAATAATACACCATTTTTGGAGTAAAAAATTAAAATATTAAAAAATAATAAAATAATATAACTACTTTTTCAACTTGTATTTTCAACTTATATCCCTAAGGGTTTACTCAAATTTTGAGTGGGAGTACTTTTTGGATGAAAAATTTAATTCATCATTAAACGAGTACCCATGTTGCATAATTTTGATGGAACCTACTACACAAAAAATGAGAAATACATGAAAAAACGTGAATGCAATCATGTTTTTCATGTATTTATCATTTTTCGTTTAGCAGAGTTCATCAAAAGTATGAAACATGGGTACTCTTTGGATGGGTAATTAAATTTTGCATCCAATGACTATTCTTGCCCGGAATTTGAGTAAAACCTTAGGGAGATAAGTTCAAGATACGAGTTGAAAAAGTAGTTTTTTCTATTTTCCCTCTAAACTTTGATGATGTAATCAAATCTTATTTTATTATTTCCACTATTATTTTATAATTTCCTTAAGAGGCCCATTTTAGACCTCAAAATTCCCCTAATGTTCTTTCATGAATTCCTCAAAAAATTAAATACCAAATTTTTAGTCTTCCAGAGGTTTGAAACTCGGAACCCTTCTTCTTTCTATCTATATTTCTTAAATACATCAAAAACAGTTCGTAACTGCCAAAAATTCATGCAATTCCTTCAACTTCCTAAATTGTTAAAAATAGTTATTACACTGTAATTGAGGACATCACTATAGCTTTGATCTTAACAGATAAAGAAAAAAATTAAAATTTGAAAGGTTATCCTTTTTGCTAAATCTGTTTTGTTGCTGATGCATCTCCCTGAAGTACTAATATGTATCCCTGACAAATCGGACATCCTTGCCTTCAATTTCTTCTAGAGTTCAACATTTTTCTTTTCTTCTTGATGTCATGTCTTTTCTTCTTCTGGTGCGGTATTCGAACAATTCTGCAATAATGTATCCTTGCTCGACTCTGCTTATGTCTCTATGTTTCAACCAAGGTTATCATGTCCCCTTCTGCCTAACTCTACCACTTCTGCTCTTGTCTACTGCATTTTTTCTTTCCTTTCCCTTTTCTCTGCGTCGGGTCACATACCTGAGTCCACTACCCGCGTTCACGTTTCATCGTAAAAACAATGCAACTGCACATTATATTGGACTTTAAATAATTTCAACTTAACCATTTAATGGTATCACATCCACCTTTCCATCGCATTTCGTCCTTCAACATTCACAATGTATTTCATAGCGCCTTTCCTCCTGAACTTGTGACGTGTGATATGCAACCGCATCGCCTCGTAATATCGCAACTTTAGGCCTCATCACAGATCGACTTTATAACCTTTACCTCATCAGCACTTTGCAACTTTTCCAATTTTCAATTCCTCTGATTTCCACAATATCTTATCGCATGCATTGTGCGATATTCATCGCATCGACAGATCTTAAACTTGTCGCTCTTCGTATCGCATCTTTGCAAGTTTAACCATATCTCAAAATTTTATCCTTTACCGAATGCGATATGCGACAGAACCTATGGCCGACACGTGGATTCTTTTCACAACCTATAACACTTGAATTTTTTTGATATGATCTATGTTTTCCATATCTCTGCTTCAATTATGTGCTTTTATCGTGATCGTCGATTTTCCCCCTTTACGATTCTTCCAAAACCCTTAAGTTTTTAAGGAAAATACGCCAGTTCTCTACCTTCCGGAAATCTGTACGATTTCTTTGATAATGAACATAGTTTCATTCAACAGGCTCGCATACATTCCTTTAACGGATAAAAAAAGTTGATTACTATTTTTTTTTCTCCACGGTGTAACCCTCTTAAGCTTTTTCAATATTCTATAGCACTAGTCTCCCCTGAGCTTGTGAATAAGCCTGACTCGACCCTGACTTGTGTGCATTGTTCTGAATGCATATATAGGCCGACTCTTGAATTGATCTACATGCGAATAAGCCCTACTCAGCCCGCCTTCACATCTCTGCACATAATGTTAATACCCCAACATATAAATCAAAATTCGTTTTCGACATACAAAAATTTTACCTTTTCTAACATATATGTTTTTTTGGTGTTTTGAGAAATATTTCAAAAGTAAATGCAAATGAGCCACAACAGAAGGCACGTTAACGTATGTGATATGAAATAGTTGATGAAATAATAATCCTTATCAACCTAGCTCCAGCTAAAGGACACCATATTCTCAAATCCCTCTTCCTCCCTTTCCATGCAACCATTCTTTATTTTCCTCCCATCCATTTCTACCTACCATCAACACCCCTCTTGAGCCTACACTTTCTTCGCTTCCCACTTTCCCAATCGAACTATTCCCCAACATTTCTTCCACTTAAAATCCCCATAATTTAAACAAAAACACTCTCCAAAATGCACATCGTTTTTTTCGTGCAAGACTTGATGCACTTAGCCCCCTAAAAGTTTGTTCCATTTGTAATGAATATTACCCATCAATGAAAACACAATTTAGCCATGGTATTCTCACATATTGTCATTGTGCTTCGAAATTATTTGTCCACTGATTCTCCTTATTTAACAACATAGATCCAAGAAAGAAACCACATGCCATCTCATATCTAAGCCAAGTTTAAGAGATGTTAATTTCATGTGTCAACCCAATTCTCCATGTGGCCCATGAACGTGGAGGCTAGTTAAAATACTCTAGCCATACCATCATCTTTCGTCAAGATATAATAATATTATCATCTCCCTTACGCGCATTCTCTCAGATATAGATATCCTTGTTGTGTGTAAGTGTAGTTCTAATGACAAAAAATATGAATTATTCATCTGTAGATCACGTGTTCTAGCAACTTTGTAGTACGAACTAGAAAATGATCCATACTACAAGGTTGTCCATATCAACCCATCTTCATTATTTTCTTTTCCTATTCTCCCTACATATCTCTCCCCCTTTCTATGTCACGTCGCAAAAACTTCCCTTGCACCCCAACAATGCCCTCCTGATCCTTTTGACCCTAATCTTATTCACCATTTCCCATCTAGCCTCCAACCATCCTCTTTCATATAAACACTGCCAAATACTCAAACTAAAATTGACGAGATATTTTCTTACATGGATTCCATCAATTCTTCGATTCAATGGCCCATTGTTAGCCTCTCACCAGTCAATGAATATAACACTTAGTGTCTCTTCTGCATGGTCCTCCCCACCCTCTTCCTTGAAATTTCTTCCATGGATAAACCAACCAAGAATTGCAAAGGTTTAAATGCAAGAATACGATTTACACCTAATGTGTTACCATGATAATATATTTGGACAGTATCTCAAATTTCACTATTACATGTACAACCTTATCATGCACCATCGTAGCCAAGAAATAACTTTTTTCTTCATAAAAAATTACCTCACAGATACCTTGCCAGCTATCATTGCAAGTCTTCGCCACCACCTTGAACAACTACCTCCTAAAATGATTCTAGACCAAATTATGCATCTTGGCTCATCTCTTCGAGGAATACACTCTTTTTGGACCAAATGTAGAGGAGAGATCGTTAACACAGTCATTCAACAAGGAAACCCTACATTATTCTTCAAACTAAGTGTAGCTGATACCAAATGGCATGACTTGCACATGGTTATGCCTTTTGATCCTCTATCCAATAAACGTGATTTCCATCGATGGAGAATCCAAAAAATTGTTTCAAATCCACATCTTGCATCTCAATACACCCATTGTAGGTCCATAATATTCCTAGAAGAAGTCGTGCTAAAAGGATTCCATGTAAAATACTACTGGTGCACGTATTATTTTACCATTAATTATATTTCATATTATATTTAAAATACTTGAATGCATAAATTTTACTTGCTCCATTCTATTTCACTCAGGTATGAATGGAAGCATATAGGATTTGCACATATACATGGTTTTCTAAAGCTATAAAATGCACTTAACATGGATAACCTTGATTGGATGAATGAGTCCAGTGTTGCCACTACCAAATCCTTCTTCGATACTTAAGTTTCTTCTTGGAACCCTCTAGATCTCCATCAAACAAAACCAGGGATACATCGATCGAAATTTATTGATCCATGCCTGCTTGAAAAAATGACATCTTTTCTTATAGCCAACTTGAAGACTATTAGGAGTGTCCAATTCCACACCCATTTTCATTCGTATACATGTCTTCACACGAAGAACAATAATGAATCTTGTTGGTATGGCGTCCCCAGGGAGTTACGTGAATCCTCTTCTCTCCACATCGATACTTCTGGCAGGAAAAATTATAGCCCATATAGAAATGATGATAGGTTTCACATACACAACCTCCACCTGCTTACTATTTGGAGGACCAACACATACTGCCATCCTATCTTATCTCACCATGTTGTTTTAAACTACATTTCTAAATATGCAGAAAAAGCATAAAAAAAGTTTGAAAGTTACCACAAAATGCTTTCACACGTTGCACAAAGTACTCCTCTTGATGCCCCTACTGTCATTGTTGTATGTAAGCTCTTAACTGAATTTTTTTTTGATAGGGACATCAGTGCACAAGAAACATGCCACATGCTTTAAAAGCTCCCCCTAACAAAATGTATTCATTCTTTTTTCTCCCTAAATGTCAAGCTAATTGTTTTCAAACATGTTTCAAATAATTTTGATGGTCATCTTCCATCAACACCCTTCATCAATTCCTACATGCAAAGACCTCCTTCAATAAAATCATTGTCTCTTATTGAAGATGCACGTTCCTAGACGTTCTCTTCCAGTTGAAAAAAATTCCATAGAAGCATATCTTTTGTGCCATGGTTGTGCACATCTTGCCTCGGTACACCTCTGTTCCATCCCATGATTCAGCCTACTACATATAATTTTGTTGTAATTAAATCCTTTTGTGTTTCCCTTTTAGAAAACTACATGATGACATTGGAAGAACTGATGATGAGATTGCTACACGTTGGAAACAAGTAAAAAACACATATCGTGCATGTCATGTACACGTGCACTTGAATATCCCCCCCTGTTGAGATGATGATTCTACTCCTGTAGTCCAACCCCACCACTCTATGGATACTAAGGAATTTCTGTTCATTTCTCGACTCCACCTTGGTAAAAACATCCTCCTTGATGACTTAGACATGATTAGCCACCGTGAATTTGATGAAAACCATAATTGGGCCCATTCTCCTATCCCTTAAAATTTGCAAGAGACAATCATTCACTCCATAGAATTCAATCACTCATCCACACAACTTTGTGATCCCTCCCTTCCAAATCTACACTCCCTTGCTGCGATGTCCCCAAGCCAAACCATTTATTTCATTTTTAATCACTTTTTAAGCAATTAATCCATCACACCACTAAAAATAATCATCCAAGGTACTGTTGGGATACGAAAGTCTTACCTAATTGGTTTCCTCAAGCATACATTTCTTTCCAACTCTACCAATGGTAAAATCCCTCTACTCTTGCTTGCTCCAATAGGTGTTGCAGCCTTCAACATTAATGCACTAGCAATACACTCTCGACTTCGAATTCCTGTATCCTCCATGCACCATTTAAAAGGTCAATCCCTCCTAAATATCCAAGAAAAACTTTGACATGTTAAACACATTCTCATTGATGAAATGACCTTCATTCGCCCCAAAATTCTTTCTCAAATTAATGAACGCTTGCGAGAAGGTTTTCCCTCAAATCGAAACACCCCATTTGGTGGTAGATCTATAATCCTTGTAGGTGACCTCGGAAAATTACCACCGGTAAAGGATACACCAATGTATGTGCACATCCCATGGGAATGCACTTTGGCAGAGCTTCGATACAACTATCACATTCTCAACTATCTTTCCCCAACAAGGCAACAACCCTGAGAAAATTTAATTTCGCCAACTCCTCTCCAACCATCGAAATGCAGTCCCTACAATGGATGATTTAAAAATTATTATGACAGGTAAAAAATACCTTCTTCAACCTGAAGAGAAGAAAACATTTCAAAATTAAATGCACATGTATGCAAAAAATCAATCTGTTGCACTGCACAATAAAAAAATGTTTGAAAACTTGAATATGCCAGTTGCACGTTGCTATGTCGAGAAAAAGAAAAAAACATCCTTCTATTAATCAAGAGGATGAAAAACATGTTGCAACATTGCTAACATGAATTTGACAAGAATTTATACTAACAAAAACTTATGGGTGGAAGCAGTACTTTTTAATGGAGCTCTCAGTAAAGTTGTTGCGATACTGACCTTAGGGTACAAAAAACCTATTTCTTTATCCAAAAAATTCTCTACACCTAAAATTTCTTTTTAAATAAAATATTTCATATTTATAATTTAAATATTAAATTAAATCCCCTAACATATTGCTTCCTCTTTCTTCTATTCTACTCTTTCCTATGGTACAACCTTGCGACGTTTTCTTTCCAACATGTGGTGCAATTGCTAGTTTATTTGTTTCTTGTAAAAACATGTTCATATTTTGTCATTCAAAAACAACATGATGAAGCACTAATAAAACTCTTCTTCATTTAATTTAATTTTCCAAGAAAATTACATTAATTTCAAGTCATCATGAATTATTTTTCATGATTTCTACTTCAGCATGCATCACACAATCCAAATCAATAGATTAGACTCAGAGAAAACAACTTTCGAAAGAGATTGACATTTTCTTTAACAAATACGGAAAGTTTCATTTTCTATAGTTATTGTTGTAGCATTATGTTTATTGTTGTATCGGCTTATTCTAGGGCAGTGTTGGCACAAATATTGCAAGATATTGGAGCAAAACTAAAAAAATTAGAGACTTTGGGTTTTCTTAGAGTATTGTAAATTGAGTAAAACATGAAAAAATTTCAAAAAATGAGAAATTTTCTGGGACATTTCGGTGGAGTTTTTAAGGAATATTTTTATTTTTCACCATTGTGCACACATCAAGAAAACATTTAGTATTTTTTCATAGCAGCGTATTTTCTTCATCAAAATGGGATTCTGAAGGCATCTGATGGTAAAAAAGGTAAAAATACAATGTTTCCATTTTCAAGCACTCAATTTGGCCCTAAAATGATTTTGTGGCATATTTTTCTGTTGCAACATTGGGTAGCATGAAGGGTGAAATACAGAAGAAAGTGATTTGAACATACCTTGTAAATTGTGCATTCATTGGTCCTAAAATTTCCAGGGTTAAAGGCATCATGGTAGGGTAAATAAATATAAATAAATTAAAGAAATTCTAGTGTGTATTTTTCAAGAAATTGGTCGTCATCATCTACTATCATTTCTCATTTTTATCGAGATCTGTGCACCAATTGGCCAAGATTTTTTGTAGGAATATGTATAATATTAATAATAACAACCTTTAAAAAAATTAGAATAATATACTTTACCATTTGAGAGAAATTGTAAAAACAATTCTTCTACATGAAAAAAGATAAATTATGTGGAGAAAGGTCAAATTGATGGTCAAAGCATCATGGAGTAGGGTACCTGAGCCAAATCAACACCAAATCAGCCATCAGATTCCAATTCCAAAAGGTAAACTTGAGAAAAAAATGAGCTTCAATTTTTTTTTTAATTTTTGGAAATTATAATGAGAAAACTTTTGTAAAACATGTGATATATGTATTTCACCCAATCATATCCACATTATTCAAACAATTTTCTCAACCCTTCATTCCTTTTCTACTTTGTATGCATAATCAATCCCACAGAACATGGTTTCCAACTCTCATCCCTTACTGGATACTCTACAAACCTTGTTATGGTTTAACCCCATACCATGACTGCATAATATTTTCCTTCATAAGGTCTTATGTTTTCCCTGGTAATAATGTTGTCTCCCACCATTCTCTTGTTTAAATTTCTCTTCTTGTTGCAATACAAATTGATTCGTACTTCCTTGACGAAAATTTTAACCTTTTTTGCCTTCATATGAGACTAATTCAAAATATGGATATGTTTTTCTTAATGAGACATCATAGTATATGTAGCACATGATTAATAAGTACACAGAGCACTTAAATTATGTGTCATATTGTTCATCTTCATATTTTTAATGGAATCAAGGAAATGATGAGTATATAGCCACAAGAAGAAGAAGGTTGCAACAAGGCTTTGTTCACACACTCTTGAAATCTCTTGGAAGTATATTTTCTCTTTGATAAATTGTACAACCCTCACCTACAATTCTTATTTTTTGTGATGTGCAACTCATCTTGTCAAAGCTTCATAGTGGGAAGTATACTTGCATTAGCAAGAAAACACTCATGTTTCACATAAATATCATTCATTAGTTGGCGGGTTCTTGAAGAAACTATTTGACAACACTATTGAAGTAGGAGTGGTTGCTATGAAAAATATTTCTATGCATGGATGATAAGAAGAAAATAATTATGGGATGCAATCTATGATCATTTACATCCATGCTAATAGGATTAACTTCTCAAGGGTGGAAAGAACATTCTATAGATGGAGTAAAATTCTAGATGTTTTCTTCACAATAAGGTATTCTACCAAGTATTGAACAATTTGAGCACAATTAAGTAGTGACAAGAACCCTTGTAAGTTGTTTACAAGTTATTGAAAGAGTTATATGTGCAAAAACCTTAAAAATATTGAAAAGTACTTGGATATGCTATTATGTGGGCACCCTTTCCTTTCACACACGTTGCATATAATAAATAATGAAGGGTTGATTTTATTAAGAAAAGAATAAATCAACTGGCATCACTTCTACCTCTATAGCATCCATGAGCTTCCTAGTATGTGAAGACTTCAAGTTGTTTGACTTTCAAAGGAGGACAGGTAATTCTTGTTTCTTACTCTAATGACACAATAAGAAAATTTTACCCTACCAGATGTGTAATTTTGAAAAACAAAGAGACAAAAGTGCACATTATTGAGATAGATGATCAATATTGATCTCTTGGATATTTGGTCAAGGATTCAATTGAAATTAAAAAATAAAGGAACACCAAAAACCAGTTGGATTACGAAAAAAATTTATTTGCATGAGGACATGCAAAATATCTGATGTGGTGGAATGTTGGGCCTCCAACTTGTCATGATTTTATTGATGAAACCATCCATTTTCGCATCATTCCACTCACCCATTGTCATCATTATTAAGAATATTTCTTCATAAATGCACCCAAATACCTTACACATATTTACATAGTTGATTATTATTACTTCCTTTATTTTTAATGAATTTAGAATAATTTTGTATGGTTTTACTAATGACGGTTTGTCCAGTTCAAGATTTAGCAAATCAAGTAAATTTGTTGAGATTGCAACAAGATGATGAGCTTAGTGAAAAGAGTCGCCTTCACTAAGTGGGCCCGCAGGGTATTTTTGGCGCAAAGTCTATTTTTAGACATATGGATCATGTTCTATGAGTTGCAGGATGCTATTTGTGGATGGTTGGTCAAGTCAGGAAAAATAGATGGACTTATATTTTTAGACATACTGGGCGAAATCTATTTTTAGATTGCCAGTCTAAAACTAGATATGTCGAATATTATTAGCTCTTAATAATATTTGGACTCTAAACATTATCTTATCCTTTTGGAGCACTTCAGTTCGAGTCACAGATGTGGCACATGCAGCTGACAGAAGGAATTACGCTATTCCTAGGGTTTAGTGGAGCTATTACATGGTTGAATTCAGTTAGAACTCATGTGACAGAGTTTGGTGGAGTTGATGAGACATTTAATGGAGTTGTGCTCAGTTTAACTTAGTTGAGCTAGTTGTATCTAGTCTAACTGATTGATAAAATTAGTGAGAGTGGTGTGAATTAATTATTAATTAATTAACTGATTATAAACTCATAAATCAACTAAAGAATACATCAATTAACTACAGTGCATGGACAGTTTCAGTGGAGACCAGTGGAGAGGTAGGTGAAAGAGCAAGTGTGACTATCAGTTGTGAATATACTGGTGCATGAGATTTGCACACACATTGATGGAGATGCCAATGAGGATTGCGTAGTACATACTAGTGGGATTCGAACATGGATCTCAGTATTATCCATATTGGATTGTGCAGTAGAGGCAGGCTAACAAGTGGAGCAGATTGGAGCATGTGTTTTGTATGATCTGAGCTTGTGTAGTGTGTAACAATTGGAGATTGTACTAAGAGCTTATGAGGAGTTTGTACAATGATTGTTACATGATATCTATCATTATAATATACAGATAGTTGGGGGTTTTCAAGTTTAATATTTCCCATAAATACTATGTTTATATGTGTGATTGTTTATGGTTTTAATGTGCGCATGCGGTTGTTTATATTTCCGCAAATTGATGATCAATAGTAGAAGAGGTTATGTATTATGCATGAAGCTCAAATAATGTGTGATCAGGATAATATCGGTGAATAATTTAATAGTTATTCAAATTTCTACATGGTATCAGAGGAGTATTGATCATTGGAGCAATTTCAAAACATTGAAGCGGTTGAGTTTTGTGCTGGTGGAATTCGAATTTGCAGCAGTGTTTTCTTGGTGTCGAAGTTGAGATGTCTTTCAATGGATTGCGATTGGAGTATACCCTTGAGGGTAGCTTGAATTATATTTCATGGAAGGACAGGATGGAGGCGGTGCTGGATGACAATGGGTTGAAGGAGTTCATAGATGTAGAAGTCCCAAAGCCTACTTCTAGCGATGTTGCCATAATTGAGGCTTGGCAAAAGAAGACAGCAAAGTGTCAAAGGATTCTGTTGGAGGGCGTGAAGGATCACATAGTGTCCAACCTGCATGGTAAGGCTTCTCCATTCTTGATGTGGAAAGCCTTGAAAGATTTATTCCAAAGCAAGAGCGACCAGAGGAAGTTGGTGCTCAAGGATAAACTCATAAACATAAAGATGGAGAAAGGCGACAGTATGCCCAAGTACCTCATGAAGTTCACCCAATGCAGGGATGAGCTAGGAAGTGTGGGGGTGACTGTAGATGATGAGGACTTGGTGAGCTTGGCTCTCCTTGGGCTTCCGAAGAGTTGGCATTCCTATCAGGACTCTATCAATGGTCAGGAGAAATTGCCAGGATGGGAGCGACTTTGGTCAGATCTTGTGCAAGAGGAGATAAGGCGGAGTGCCAGGGACGGATCATCATCAAAGAACTCTGATGAAGAGAATTACACTTTGGTTGCCAAAGAAAAGAAGGGGAAGAGCAAGAAAGCTTCTCATTCCGGTGCAAAAGGCAAGAAGCAAGACATGTCCAAGGTGAAGTGCTTTCACTGTCACCAACACGGACATTATGCCACAAATTGTCCGCAGAAGAAGAAAAATAAGCAAGCTGCTGGATCTGCAGCTGGAGAGGCCTTAGCCTCAGAGTTTGAGTTGTATTTTTCGCTGATCGCATGCTTGATCTCAAGTGTGATGGGTTCAGTGTGGTTTCTAAACAGTGGTGCGTCTTTTCACATGACAGGAGATAGATATTTGTTTACTGATCTGGATGAGAAAGATCTTGGAGTGCACATAGAGATGGGCGATGATGGTAGATACACTGCGACCGGTATCGATACCATTTCCTTTGAGAGGGAGTCTGGTAAACCCTTTGTATTGAAGGAAGTGATGCATGTTCTAGGATTGAAGAAGAATCTTATCTCTGTGGCGATGTTAGAAGACAAGGGATATGATGTTGTCTTTAGTGAAGGAAAGGCTTTCCTGTGCAGTAAGGCAACTGGTGAGACCCGGAGGATAGGAGTTTGAGTTAAGAACCTTTATAAATTGCAGGTAGATGGCTGCGCAGCAATGGCAGGCAAGGCAGAAGGAGTGGTGAGCCGGGATGATGGCGAGTTGTGGCACCGGAGATTGGGCCACCTTCACCATGGAGCTTTGAAGATACTGCAGCATATTTCTACTGGGCTTCCTAAAGGCACTCTTGTGCAGTCAGATTAGTGCAAGGGGTGTAACTTGGGAAAATCTGTGAAAGCCACCTTTCACAAGAAGGATAGTCGCTCCACGACGATCCTTGAGAGAATTCACACAAACGTGTGTGGACCTTTCTCAGTAGCTTCGATAGCAAAGCAGAGGTATTATGTGATATTTGTTGATGATTTTTCTCGTAAGTGCTGGATCTTCTTCATGCAAAAGAAGAGTGAGACATACTCAAATTTCTATGAGTTCAAGGAACTGGTTGAGAAAGAATCGGGAAAGCAGGTGAAGGCTCTAAGGAGCGACAATGGTGGTGAATTCATCTCTGGTGAATTCAAGGACTTTTGCAGTGCAGAAGGAATTCAAAGAGAGCTCATAGCACCTCATAACCCACAGCAGAATGGGGTGGCTGAGCGGAAGAACAAAACGATCGTGGGTGATGCACGAGCGATGTTGCATGATTAGGGCTTACCCATTCACTTGTGGGCAGAGGCATGCAATACTACAGCATATGTGCAGAACCGTTGTCCTCACAGGATACTTGGCATGAGTACACCCGAGGAGGCATTTTCTGGTAAGAAGCCTGATATTTCCCATTTGAGGATTTCTAGCTCACCTGTTTACATTCATGTGACGAAGGATGCCAGGAAGAAGCTGGAGCCGACTGTGGAGGTTGGGATATTTTTGGGGTACGCTGATACACCCCACAACTATCGTGTGTATTTTCCAGACAGTCGCAAGACTGTTGTGCGATGGAATATCAAATTTCAGGAGGAGAAAGCCATGAAGTGTTCCCTTGAGAGGGAGCCACACTTGCATGCAGATGAGGAGCTATTATTTCCTAAGGATGAGTCTCAGGATGTGGATTATCCACAAGAGGTCGCGGGAGGGAAGAGAGATCACTCGGCGTGTACAACCATCAGAGGGCGCAAGCGCACTACAGAAGCTGAGCGACTGCCTCGAGATGCAGAGAAGGTTGTATGACCACCTACATCACAACGTAGACAGAGACAGTCACCGAACCGGTACACTGGATACATGGCTCTTGTGAGCAAATGTGTCGTGACAGAGCCATCCTCTTTCGAGGAAGCTGTGGAGGACCCCGGATGGGTAGATGCCATGGTGGAAGAGTATGATTCGATTGTCAGAAACAGTGCATGGGAGATTGTCCCGAGACCGGAGGGGAAATCAGTGGTGGGTTCGCGATGGATCTACCTTGTGCTGGTGTAGTTGACGGGTAGGGAGAAGCACAAGGAACATTGTTGCCCGTAGCTGCAGATTGAGGACTACCATGAGGAGACCTTTGCACCTGTCGCAAGGTATTCTTCCATACGGACGATTCTTGCTCTCTCAACGCAGATGGGGTGGCACATTCATCAGATGGATGTGAAGACTGCGTTCCTCAACGGAGTCATTGAGGAGGAGGTGTACATAGAGCAGCCCGAAGGTTTCGAGATCTTCAGCAGCAAATCGCATGTGTGCAGGCTCAAGAGAGTGCTGTATGGTTTGAAACAAGCACCTCGTGCTTGGTACACACGGATAGACAGTTATTTCTGTTGTGTAACCAACTCCAAAAATAGAAGAAAATATATATGAACGCCTTAGAAATAAGCCACTTCGAGGGTGCAACCTCCAATACATTACATAAATGAACAATTCTTGGATGATACAATTTACAAAACCTCCTTTCTATATATAGGATTCCATGGGGCCATAATGTAATCCTAGTGGGCCACAATGTAATCCTAGCCGACCTAACAATAATAATTTAAGGGCACAATAATAGCAAAATGGGGGTTACAAGGGTACAACAATAACAATAAGGGGTTTACACTAACAATAATAAGGGGCTATACTAGTGATATAGGGACCTAACATGCCCCTCTCCTTCAAAAAAAGTGTTGTCCTCAACACTTGAGTAGCTCCGGGTGCTTCCGTATAAAATTCTCATCCTCCCATGTAGAATCTTCAGTGGGTAAGTTCTTCCACTTGATGAGATACTCTGAAATTGATCGATTCCGTAGTTGTCGAGTTCTTTTTTTCTATGACTGCTTCAGGTTCCAATATGATCTTCCCTTCCCCATCAAGTTCTGGCAATACTGTTTGAACTGGAAGATTTTCACCTATAACCTTCTTTAAGCATGAAACATGGAACACTGGGTGTACTCGCGAAGAAGCAGGAAGCTCCAATTTGTATGCCATAGTACCAATCTTTTGCAACACCTTGTAAGGACCATAGTACTTTTGCGATAATTTATTATCCTTCTTAGCTTGCTTGAGGGACATTTGTTTGTATGGTTGTAGCCGTAAAAATACCCAATCTCCTACATCAAAACTTCTCTCGCTGCGATGTTGATCTGCCTGTTGTTTCATTCGATTTGTGCCAAATTCAGGTTATCCTTTAAGAGTTGGAGAACTTCTTGCTGATGCTCGATGTGATCTTCCACTGCTTGAACCTTCGAATTTTCCCTTAAAGATGATGTGATGGATGGTTGATGATATCCATAAAGTGCCATAAATGGGGTCATTTTTGCTGCAGTATGGAAGGAAGTGTTATACCACCATTCAGCAAGAGGTAACCACTTGATCCATTGTGTTTGTTTATCAGATACAAAAAAACGAAGATATCCTTCCAAAAATTTATTTACGATCTCAGTTTGACCATCAGATTGAGGATGATAAGATGAGCTATGAGCTAATTGAGTACCCAAACAAGAAAATAACTACGTCCAAAAATTTCCAGTAAAAATGGGATCTCTGTCGCTCATAATAACCCTTGGGCTTCCATGTAGCTTTTGAATTCTATCCATAAATGTAGTAGCAACTGTACTTGCTTTAAATGGATGATGTAATGCACAAAAGTGTCCATACTTGGTAAGTCTATCAACTACCACCATGATGACACTCTTTCCTTCGGACTTAGGTAAACCTATGATAAAATCCATTGAAATCTCCTCCCAATGTTGACTTGGAATGGATAAAGGTTGTAGAAGTCCCGTGGTCTTAATTGTTTCCACTTTATTCTGTTGGCAAACCAAACATTCCGCCACAAACTTTTGAATATCAGATTTAAGGCCATCCCAAAAAAATTCTTTCTTCACCCTGTGGTAAGTTTTTAAAAATCCCGAGTGTCCTCCTAAAGGAGAAGTGTGCAATTCCAGAAGAATATTTTGTTTTAGATGGGAATTCTTACAAAGATATAAGTGATATTTGTACCATAAGGAATCATTTTTCCAACTAAATGTATCAAATGTACTAGGATCTTGCTGCAACTTTTGGATGAGTTTCCATACATCTTTGTCCTTCTTCCATTCATATCTTGCTTCAGTTATCCAATCTGGTTGGATAATAGAAATGGCACAAACCAATGCCTCCACCTCTTCATCCTTTCTTGAGAGTGCATCTGCAACAACATTAAGCTTTCCTTTTTTTTAGATTATTTCAAAGTCATAACCCAACATCTTTGTGACCCATTTTTTTTGCTCTTCTGACGATAGTCTTTGTTCCAAAAAGCGTTTAAGACTATCATGATCGGTTTTTACCTTGAAGTGTCTTCCCATTAGGTAAGTTCATCATTTCTTTAGTGCATGCAGTATTGCTAACATTTCCTTCTCATAAATAGGTTTCTGTAAATACTTTCCTTTGATTGGATGACTTTCAAAAGCAATGGGTCTTCCTTCTTGCATTAAAACCGCACCAATTCCATTTCCTGAGGCATGACATTCCACAATAAAGGCTTTCGTGAAGTCTGGCGTAGCTAAGACCGGTGCTAGGCACATTGCCTCTTTAAGACATTCAAAGGCCTTAGTTGCTTCAGGAGTCCATGAAAATGCATCTTTCTTCAATAATGTTGTTAGAGGTGCTGCTATTCTCCCATTATTCTTAACAAACTTGCGATAATACCCTGTTAACCCAAGAAATCCTCGCAACTTCTTTATGGTTGTGGGGACTTTCCATTCCTTAATGGCTTTAATTTTGTTAGGTTCTACTTTAACACCCTCATGAGATACAATATGACCCAGATATTCCACCTCTTGTACTCCAAAGAAACATTTGGATTTTTTGCATATAATTGTTTCTCCTGCAATAGTTTGAGCACCCTGTCAACATGTTCAACATGATCCTTCCAAGACCTGCTGTAGATTAGTATATTATCAAAAAATACTAGCACAAATTTTCCAAGGAAGGGTTTGAAAATGGAATTCATAAATTGGGAAAAATCTTGAGAGGGGGGGTGAATGAGTATTTAGGCATTACACAAATCTTTTTACTTTTTCCACTCACTAAAACCCATACGCTACTTTGCTGAAGCCAACTAGTGTGTACACGCAGATATCCTTCATAAAACTTGCGTATACACAGAGATCTAATTATGCCATTAATTCTTTACTTATATCATTCCATCATTCATTCAATAGATGTTCAATAAACAGTAAACATGTACAGTAAGAACAGAGTAAGTCATCACACATAAGCAACACACATGAACACCAGGATTTTAGGTGGAAACCCAAGTCGGGAGAAAACCACCGCTGTCGTTGTCTCGGCCTTCAATATTTTATTATAGAGAAAACATCTTACAACATATGTGCTGGCGCAGCCTCCTACCAGCACGCAGGCACCCACCTGCGCTCGTTTACCAGCCTCTCCTGGAAGGGAGCTATGACCCCCTACTCTCGTTTACCAGCCTCTCACAGAGGAGCTACGACCCCCTGATCTCGTTTGCAGCGCCTCACTGGAAGGGAGCTCGACCCCCCAGTAAGGCTACCACCTCAGCACCTCTATGGACCACGTTTCATCAATTTTCACACTGGATCCAAAGCTTCCTTTAGGACACCACTTGCAGGCCACGTTTCATCATATTTTCAGACTGGACCCTTTCCATACTTTTAAGCACAGTCAACCATGAAACGGATACATATAACTCACTGACAGATATCAGTAAACCAGCAGAACAGATCAGACATTTCTTACCACAGACTTCAGCAAACCCTAGTTTGCATACGCGCTTTCCTTTCACTGATGTCGCGTATATACGCGCTTTCGTCCTCATCAACCAGTGTATACCTCAGTACATATTTCATTGCGCATACGCGCTTTCTCTTCAGCGAAGCCGCGTATATACGCGCTTCCTCTGCGGCGAAGTTGCGTATAGATCTTCAATCATTATAGAGCAGCATACTTCTTCAGATCAGATGTTCAGTTTAGATTTACCCTTTTACTTTAGACAGATGTTCGCCTCAATTCAGATCTAAGCCTTCCATCAGCAGATCTAGTAGATACAAGTGCAATTCAGATCTAGATCCCCTTCTTCATCATTTCTTCATAGGTGCTTCATAGATTCAGATCAAACCTTTACCCTTTCCATACAGATATACTTCACAGAGAAGTATTCATTCAAGCTCAGACATCGTGCACCCACACTCATGATTTGCACAATGAATTTCTTCTCCTTATATAGGTTTATCCTTTTTCAATACCACGGGCCCCTTTTTCAATACCATGAGCCAAAACAATACCATGAGCCTTCAATACAACGGGCCCCTTTTTCAATACCATGAGCCTTCAATACCACGGGCCCCTTTTTCAAAACAATACCATGAGCCTTCAATACCACGGGCCCCTTTTTCAATACCATGAGCCAAAACAATATTACTTCCGATGGTATTCTGGACGGAGTGCATGGCGAATCATTACTCACAAGCATATGATTCAATACCATGGTGGTTACCCCTGGTTTTGCACTTTAAGAGCGCTTTTGCCCATACGCGACTTGGCACATTCTTTTCCGCGTGCATACGCGACTTCCCTTAGACATATCCGCGTATGCCTTGAGACATATTCTTTTTACCATAGATCTAGCACATGTTGAATTCCTTTCTTCATTACCTTCTGTACACACTGTAGATACATCATATTTAGTTCATCAAGACATATTCTATCAAGCACAACTTCATCCAGTAAGTTGCCATTATCTTCATCAAGTGGGTTGCCTTTCAAGGACAACACTCAACATCATATTGCTAGCAAACATCATTTACCAAGTCCATCAAGTCAAGAATAACTTCATCAGGTGAATTTCCATCAAGGACAACACATGTCAACAGTCGCATGTCTTCATCTTCATTCAATGGGTTGCCATCAAGGACAACACTCTGCATCATATTTCCAACAATCTCCCCCTTTGGACTTGATGGCAACCACGATGGTGTTTGGTTACCACAACAGATAGGTACATTAAGAATACAATGACACCATGTCATGACACTATTCTTTCTCTTCATTCAAACACCATGTCACTCTCCCCCTTTGACATCAAGGGCAAAGGGTGAATCAAAACCAACATACTCTCCCCCTTTTCTCCACATGTGGATGAAGCGTTCTGCAGATCTGATGTATACTGAAGTGACCAGGCTCCCCCTGAGATCATGCTGAAAGTTCATCCATAAGTTTCAATGAAGTAAATGACTCTATGAACTTCCTATCACCAAGGACTCATACTTACATCAAATATCCAACCAAGTGGGTTTACACATTTCAACTCAGCTACCCAACCAAGTGGGTTTACACATTTCAACTCAGCTACCCAACCAAGTGGGTTTACAAAATTTGACAAGTCCTTACATGACTGAATATTACAAATTTTACATCATGGATCTCAACTTGAACTTTTCATCAAACTACAAATATAACAATAAGACCAACACCAGAAAGTCCTCAAGAAAGAGAACATATTTCAAAACCATCATAATGCCAACAATGCATTATACTCATCAAAGCTAATGCTCCCCCTGAAACTGTGCATCCAAGCATCCTTTTCATCGGACTAAAGCTCCCCCTTAGTTAGTGCATCCTGAACACTTTCACCAACAAATCATCAAGGCATCTTTATCAAAACATTAGAAATAGAATTATGAGAACTGGAACACCACCAGAGATACCAAACAGTATCAGAACTGCAGCTGAGCTGAAGAGAGCTGACTCCAAGCAGAAATTTGTCAGCAATCAGACATACGCGGTTTTATGTGCATGAACTCGCGTATATACGCGACTGTGTTTTAGGAAACCCGCGTATCCAATACCATCTTCTATATTTTAGCCAGATCTGATCCTCTATGAGAAAAGACAGTGTTCAGATTCTTTCTAAGATATTTGAATGATTCCCTGGAGTGCAGATAGATAGAGCAGTGTAGTTTGTGTCTTCAAGCGTCATCCACCGGTTGTAGCATAAGCCCATTAGTAACCAAGCCTTTAGATTCTTTGCAGCATCAATACAATCTTTCCAAGAGAGATTATCATACCAGAACAACATTTTCAACTATGTTTCAATCATTCATGTGGTCCAATATCACCATGATATTCAAGATTTAACATGAATTAACATATGTAGGCAAAAGGTCTCAACCATAGTAACAAACTCTGCATGATCTATTCTTATTTCTGAATCAACCGACATCCAACTCATCTAAGTGTGAGCATCAGGGATCAAAATCTCATCATAATGAACCATATACCAAGTCATCATCATTTAAGCATGAGTATCACAATAGCCAAGAATAATCATTCATATTACCAATAATGCAATTATTAGTATTCAACCTGCTGCTCCCCCTGAACCAGTGCTTCTCCTTAACTTGTGCAACCTGAATATTTTTTTTTTTTTTTTTATCAGCAAGCTATCAGCAACAATCTCTGCATGATCTGTCCTTATCTCAGCAATGAATACTTCTTCATTCAACAAGCAAACAGGACTCATCCATAAACTTCAACATAAGACATCAAGTATCATATCATCATCATTTAGAACTGAGAAATCAAGCTGATATTGAGTCAACAATATAGTTATTAACAATCAGACTGATGCTCCCCCTGAGCTTCTGCTCCAGCTCTTCAGCTATCAGATAAAATCTCTTATTATCAATGCATACGCGACTGTGTCTGCTGGAACTCGCGTGTATACGCGAATTTTGTTCACATAACCCGCGTATGGAAAGTGAAGCATAGAATTTTTTACATTCCTTCATCTCCCCCTGAACTTGTACTTCTTGTACCTGTCTTCTTCATATCAGATGCTCTGTTAGAAATACATATAACCAGAACAATCAAATCAATCATGAAAATCATCATACATTGCTCTCCCTGTGACGATACATTACTAAATCTGATAATGTATCCCACATCATTCCTGCAGTCAATCAGAGAAGTAAGCTTCAGAAGCGGGTGACTGCAGTAGGGTCAGAATTCCCTACGTTTCTGATCGGTCCTCCATCTTGAATTGAGTGTTTTCTTCAAGAAAATCATTGTCTGCTAGAGCATCCAAAAAAATATCCTTTTCTTCTCTAGATTTCTTCTTATTCCATCCCTCCATCTTTTTCCAGATTTGTTTAAACTTTCTATTTGTGTGCTGAAAGTTATCCAATTTCTCATATCTGTTCAACCTGCATTCCTTTTCTACATGTCCATACTTGTTACAAGAATAACATCTCATGTGTCCAGAGAAATAAGCATAAGAATCATAATGATTATTTCTAATCTTCCTCCTTTTACAATCAGCTGCTTTATGTCCATACTTGTTACATGAGAAACAATATCCTTTGAAAGACTAGAGTACCTTTCTGAATAGAATCTGTTTGTTTGTGGCTGAATTGTTCTGCTTCTGCAATTTGCTGCAACATGCCCATAGTTATGACATTTAAAACATTCAACATTATTGAATGAATTCCTTTGAGAATTCATGATTGTTGGTTGATCTTTTGACTCTTTCAACACTTCAGGTTTTACATTGACTTCCTCTGAATTTTTAGCACTTCCTTGTGAGCTAGATTCTCCTTTAACAGTTTCATGGAAACCAAGACCAAGTTTGATAGTAGGAGACCTTTGATTACTCAGAATATTGTCCAAGATATTAGTACTATCTTGAAACCTCAAAAGTTTAACCTTTCCTTCTAATTTACCTTTGAGAATGTTTACCTCAACCTCCAAGGCTTGACATTGCTTTGTCATGCTTTCTTCTTTCCTTTTTCCATCTTCTACTTGATCCTTCAGATTTAGATTCTCTTCTTTCAACCAATCTTCGTTTTCTTCACATGTTTGTTGTAGCTCTTCATTCTTCTTATTTGATTTTTTCAGATCTTCTTTGAGAGAGATGATTTCTGCTTCAAGGGCTTCCTTTTCAAATGACAGAGGTTCTTCATTCTTCTTATTTGATGCTTCAAGATCTGTTTGTAGAAATATGATTGCAGCTTCAAGTCCTTCATTCTTCTTGCTTGATTTTTCGAGATCTGCATTTAGATCGTTGATTTCTGCTTCTAGTTCTTTAAGTTGATTGGATGCATAAGTATGAAACCTTTGATACTTGTCCACCTGTCCATTCAACATTTCTATTTGATATTTCATTTGAGAGATCATATCTTTGTAGGTAGAATCTTTCTTATCAATTTCCTTTTGTTGTTCTTCAACTTTGATCTTGATAGCTTGTTCTAAATCCACAACTTTACTTTCACTTTCTACACCATTGCTTGCACAAAGAGGAGTATTACAAGTGGCCTTCTTCTTTTCCTTCTTTGCCAGGAGTATTTGTAGAGCTTCGTCAGAAACTTCTCGATCCATACTGTCACTTTCATAACGATTAATACCTGGTTCATCTTCTTCAATTTTTGCTATACATGATTTCTGAGGTATCTTCTTGTTTCGAGTAGCCTTCTTCTTTTGCTTCTTAGCCATGAGCACTTTCAGATCTTGGTCAGAATCTTCTTCATCTTCACTGGACACTTCATCATCATCTTCTTTTGCATAATAACTCTTTCTCTTTTCAAATTGTTTCCCTTTACCATGCTTTTTTCTATAAGGACATTTAGCAGCATAATGACCAACTTTTCCACACTCAAAACATTTGAAGGGAAGCTTACCTTTGAATCTTCCAGTACCTAGTTGGAGCTTTCTCACGAAATTCGCTTCTTCTTCATCGGATATATAGCTGGATTCTTTGACAACTTCCTTTTCCTTTCCTTTTGTAGATGCCTTAAAAGCAGTTTCTCTTATTTGAGAAGGACCTCCTTGTCTCATTTCAAAAGCAGTCAGAGTACCATGTAATTGATCAATAGTAAGAATTTGCAAATCTTGCCTTTCTTCAATAGCTGAAACTTTCGAGTCAAAATTTGAAGTCAAGGATCTTAAAACCTTTTCCACTAGAGTAGTATCAGTTATGGTTTCACCCAAATTTCTCATTCGATTTACAATATCATCCAGACGAAGAAAGAAACTGGCAACACTCTCATCACTATGCATCTTCAAATTTTCATATTCAATTCTAAGAGTTTGGAGTTTTGCACTTTTTACCTTTGTGTCTCCTTCATAGCTTAGAATTATTTTGTCCCATATTTCTTTTGTTGAATGTAGCTGCATCACTTTAGAAAATTCTGATTCAGACATGCTTCCTAATAAGACATTCACTGCTTTGGCATTGATTTCATACTTCTTCCTTTCAGCTGCATCAGTAGGAATACTTGTCGGATATTGATAGCCTTCTTCCACGATTGCCCATACATCTGCACCAAGACTTTGTAGATATGCTTTTGTTCGTACCTTCCAGAATATCAGATTGCTTCCATTGAATAGAGTGGCTTTATAGACATCACTCTTTCTTGACTTCCCATTGCGACGGATCTCCTTTAAGCGATCAAGCTTCTGCACAAGGACCTGCTCTGATACCAATTGTTGGGAAAAATACTGAGAGGGGGGGGGTGAATCAGTATTTAGGGCAAACTGAAACTTTTTACTTTTTCATGCTCTAAAACCCATATGCTACTTTGCTGAAGCCAACTAGCGTATACACACGGATATCCTTCATAAAACTCGCGTATACACAGAGATCTAATTATGCCATTAGTTCTTCACTTATATCATTCCATCATTCATTCATTAGATGTTCTATAAAAAGTAAACATGTGCAGTAAGAACAGAATAAACCATCACACAAAGCATCACACATGAACACCAGGATTTTTAGGTGGAAACCCAAGTCGGGAGAAAACCACCGTTGTCGTTGCTCAGCCTTCAATATTTTATTATAGAGAAAACATCTTACAACATATGTGCTGGTGCAGACTCCTACCAGCACGCAGGCACCCACCTGCGCTCGTTTACCAGCCTCTCCTGGAAGGGAGCTCCAACCCCCTGACTCGTTTACCACCCTCTCCTGGAAGGGAGCTACGACCCCCCGATCTCGTTTACCAGCCTCACCTGGAAGGGAGCTACAACCCCCTGACTGAAGGCTACAACCTTCAGCACCACCTTGGACCACGTTTCATCAATTTTCACACTGGATCCAACAACTTCAATAGAACACCACTTGCAGGCCACATTTCATCATATTTTCAGACTGGACCTTTCCATACTTTTAAGCACAAACATACATCACCAACAGATACTTATCAACACAGATCAGATAGCAGAAACACAGCAGAACAGATCAGATATTTCATACCCTTTGCTTCAGCAAACCCTAGTTTGCATACGCGCTTTCCTTTCTCTGATGTCGCGTATATACGCGCTTTCGTCCTCATCAACCAGCGTATACCTCAGTACATATTTCATTGCGCATACGTGCTTTCTCTTCAGCGAAGCCGCGTATATACGCGCTTCCTCTGCGGTGAAGTAGCGTATAGATCTTCAATCATTATAGAGCAGCATACTTCTTCAGATCAGATGTTCAGTTCAGATTTACCCTTTTACTTCAGACAGATGTTCGCCTCAATTCAGATCTAAGCCTTCCATCAGCAGATCTAGTAGATACAAGTGCAATTCAGATCTAGATCCCCTTCTTCATCATTTCTTCATAGGTGCTTCATAGATTCAGATCAAACCTTTACCCTTTCCATACAGATATACTTCACAGAGAAGTATTCATTCAAGCTCAGACATCGTGCACCCACACTCATGATTTGCACAATGAATTTCTTCTCCTTATATAGGTTTATCCTTTTTCAATACCACGGGCCCCTTTTTCAATACCATGAGCCAAAACAATACCATGAGCCTTCAATACCACGGGCCCCTTTTTCAATACCATGAGCCTTCAATACCACGGGCCCCTTTTTCAATACCATGAGCCAAAACAATATTACTTCCGATGGTATTCCTGGACGGGGTCACATAGACGAATCATTACTCAAAACAATGGGTCAATACCATGGTGGTTACCCCTGGTTTTGCACTTTATGAGCGCTTTTTCCCATACGCGACTTGGAACATTGTTTCCCGCGTGCATACGCGACTTCCCCTAGACAAATCCGCGTATGCCTTAAGACATACTCTTTTTACCATAGATCTAGCACATGCTGAATTCCTTTCTTCATTACCTTCTGTACACACTGTAGATACATCATATTTAGTTCATCAAGACATATTCTATCAAGCACAACTTCATCCAGTAAGTTGCCATTATCTTCATCAAGTGGGTTGCCTTTCAAGGACAACACTCAACATCATATTGCTAGCAAACATCATTTACCAAGTCCATCAAGTCAAGAATAACTTCATCAGGTGAATTTCCATCAAGGACAACACATGTCAACAGTCGCATGTCTTCATCTTCATTCAATGGGTTGCCATCAAGGACAACACTCTGCATCATATTTCCAACAATCTCCCCCTTTGGACTTGATGGCAACCACGATGGTGTTTGGTTACCACAACAGATAGGTACATTAAGAATACAATGACACCATGTCATGACACTATTCTTTCTCTTCATTCAAACACCATGTCACTCTCCCCCTTTGACATCAAGGGCAAAGGGTGGATCAAAACCAACATACTATCCCCCTTTTCTCCGCATGTGGATGAAGCGTTCTGCAGATATGATGTATACTGAAGTGACCAGGCTCCCCCTGAGATCATGCTGAAAGTTCATCCATAAGTTTCAATGAAGTAAATGACTCTATGACCTTTCCTATCACCAAGGACTCATACTTACATCAATGATCCAACCAAGTGGATTTACATATGTGACTCAAGTACCCAACCAAGTGGGTTTACACATTTTGACTCAACTACCCAACCAAGTGGGTTTACAAATTTTGACAAGTCCTTACATGACTGAATGTTACAATTTTACATCATGGGTCTCAACATGACCTTTTCATCAAACCACAAATATAACTTTACATGACCAATACCAGAAAAAACCACAAGAGAGATCATATATCAGAACCACCATAATGCCAACAATGCATTATACTCAGCAATGCTAAGGCTCCCCCTGAATCTGTGCATCAAGCATCCTTTTCATATGACTAAGGCTCCCCCTTAGTTTGTGCATCCTGAACACTTTCACCAACAAATCATCAAGGCATCTTTATCAAACATTAGAAATAGAATTATGAGAACTGGAACACCACCAGAGATACCATGATGCCTCAGGAAGCTGGTAGCGAAGAGAGGCGACTCAAGCGAGAAATTTGTGTGTCCCAGGACTTTATACGCGGTTTTATGTGCATGAACTTCGCGTATATACGCGTGTTTTAAGGCTTAGCGTATCCAATACCATCTTCTATATTTGCTTGAGATGAGTAAGCATATCGAAAGAGAACGATTGTTGATTCTTTCTGAGATATTTGAATACTTCCCTGGAGTGCAGATAGATAGAGCAGTGTAGTTTGTGTCTTCAAGCGTCATCCACCGGTTGTAGCATAAGCCCATTAGTAACCAAGCCTTCAGATTCTTTGCAGCATCAATACAATCTTTCCAAGAGAGATTATCATACCAGAACAACATTTTCAACTATGTGTCAATCATTCATGTGGTCCAATATCACCATGATCTTCAAGATTTAACATGAATTAACATATGTAGGCAAAAGGTCTCAACCATAGTAACAAACTCTGCATGATCTATTCTTATTTCTGAATCAACCGACATCCAACTCATCTATGTGTGAGCATCAGGTATCAAAATCTCATCATAATGAACCATATACCAAGTCATCATCATTTAAGCATGAGTATCACAATAGCCAAGAATAATCAGTCATATTACCAATAATGCAATTATTAGTATTCAACCTGCTGCTCCCCCTGAACCAGTGCTTCTCCTTAACTTGTGCAACCTGAATATTTTTTTTTTTTTTTTATCAGCAAGCTATCAGCAACAATCTCTGCATGATCTGTCCTTATCTCAGCAATGAATACTTCTTCATTCAACAAGCAAACAGGACTCATCCATAAACTTCAACATAAGACATCAAGTATCATATCATCATCATTTAGAACTGAGAAATCAAGATGATATTGAGTCAACAATATAGTTATTAACAATCAGACTGATGCTCCCCCTGAGCTTCTACTCCAGCTCTTCAGCTATCAGATAAAATCTCTTATTATCAATGCATACACGACTGTGTCTGCTGGAACTCGCGTGTATACGCGAATTTTGTTCACAGACCCCGCGTATGGAAAGTGAAGCATCGAATTTTTTACATTCCTTCATCTCTCCCTGAACTTGTACTTCCTGTACCTGTCTTCTTCATATCAGATGCTCTGTCAGAAATACATATAACCAGAACAATCAAATCAATCATGAAAATCATCATACATTGCTCTCCCTGTGAAGATACATTACTAAATCTGATAATGTATCCCACATCATTCCTACAGTCAATCAGAGAAGTAAGCTTCAGAAGCGGGTGACTGCAGTAGGGTCAGAATTCCCTACGTTTCTGATCGGTCCTCCATCTTGAATTGAGTGTTTTCTTCAAGAAAATCATTGTCTTCTAGAGCATCCACAAAAATATCCTTTTCTTCTCTAGATTGCTTCTTATTCCATCCCTCCATCTTTTTCCAGATTTGTTTAAACTTTCTATTTGTGTGCTGAAAGTTGTCCAATTTCTCATATCTGTTCAACCTGCATTCCTTTTCTACATGTCCATACTTGTTACAAGAATAACATCTCATGTGTCAAGAGAAATAAGCATAAGAATCATAATGATTATTTCTAATCTTCCTCCTTTTACAATCAGCTGCTTTATGTCCATACTTGTTACATGAGAAACAATATCGTTTGAAGAAACCAGAGTACCTTTCTGAATAGAATCTGTTTGTTTGTGGCTGAATTGTTCTGCTTCTGCAATTTTCTGCAACATGCCCATAGTTATGACATTTAAAACATTCAACATTCTTGAATGAATTCCTTTGAGAATTCATGATTGTTGGTTGATCTTTTGACTCTTTCAACACTTCAGGTTTTACATTGACTTCCTCTGAATTTTTAGCACTTCCTTGTGAGCTAGATTCTCCTTTAATAGTTTCATGGAAACCAAGACCAAGTTTGATAGCAGGAGACCTTTGATTACTCAGAATATTGTCCAAGATATTAGTACTATCTTGAAACCTCAAAAGTTTAACCATTTCTTCTAATTTACCTTTGAGAATGTTTACCTCAACCTCCAAGGCTTGACATTGCTTTGTCATGCTTTCTTCTTTCCTTTTTCCATCTTCTACTTGATCCTTCAGATTTAGAATCTCTTCTTTCAACCAATCTTCGTTTTCTTCACATGTTTGTTGTAGCTCTTCATTCTTCTTATTTGATTTTTCCAGATCTTCTTTGAGAGAGATGATTTATGCTTCAAGGGCTTCCTTTTCAAATGACAGAGGTTCTTCATTCTTCTTATTTGATGCTTCAAGATCTGTTTGTAGAAAGATGATTGCAGCTTCAAGTCCTTCATTCTTCTTGCTTGATTTTTCGAGATTTGCATTTAGATCGTTGATTTTTGCTTCTAGTTCTTTAATTTGATTGGATGCATAAGTATGAAACCTTTGATACTTTTCCACCTATCCATTCAACATTTCTATTTGATCTTTCATTTGAGAGATCATCTCTTTGTAGGTAGAATCTTTCTTATCAATTTCCTTTTGTTGTTCTTCAACTTTGATCTTGATAGCTTGTTCTAAATCCACAACTTTACTTTCACTTTCTACACCATTTCTTGCACAAAGAGGAGTATTACAAGTGGCCTTCTTCTTTTCCTTCTTTGCCAGGAGTATTTGTAGAGCTTCGTCAGAAACTTCTGGATCCATACTGTCACTTTCATAACGATTAATACCTGGTTCATCTTCTTCAATTTTTGCTATACATGATTTCTGAGGTATCTTCTTGTTTCGAGTAGCCTTCTTCTTTTGCTTCTTAGCCATGAGCACTTTTAGATCTTGGTCAGAATCTTCTTCATCTTCACTGGACACTTCATCATCATCTTCTTTTGCATAATAACTCTTTCTCTTTTCAAATTGTTTCCCTTTACCATGTTTTTCTCTATAAGAACATTTAGCAGCATAGTGACCAACTTTTCCACACTCAAAACATTTGAATGGAAGCTTACCTTTGAATCTTCCAGTACCTAGTTGGAGCTTTCTCACGAAATTCGCTTCTTCTTCATCGGATATATAGTTGGATTCTTTGACAACTTCCTTTTCCTTTCCTTTTGTAGATGCCTTAAAAGCAGCTTCTCTTATTTGAGAAGGGCCTCCTTGTCTCATTTCAAAAGCAGTCAGAGTACCATGTAATTGAACAATAGTAAGTGTTTGCAGATCTTGCCTTTCTTCAATAGCTGAAACTTTAGAGTCAAATTTTGAAGTCAAGGATCTTAAGACCTTTTCAACCAGAGTAGTATCAGTTATGGTTTCACCCAAATTTCTCATTCGATTTACAATATCATCCAGACGAAGGAAGAAACTGGCAACACTCTCATCACTATGCATCTTCAAATTTTCATATTCAATTCTAAGAGTTTGGAGTTTTGCACTTTTTACCTTTGTATCTCCTTCATAGCTTAGAATGATTTTGTCCCATATTTCTTTTGCTGAATGTAGCTGCATCACTTTAGCAAATTCTGATTCATACATGCTTCCTAATAAGACATTCACTGCTTTGGCATTGATTTCATACTTTTTCCTTTCTGCTGCATCAGTAGGAATACTTGCCGAGTATTGATAACCTTCTTCCACGATTGCCCATACATCTGCACCAAGACTTTGCAGATATGCTTTTGTTCGTACCTTCCAGAATATCAGATTGCTTCCATTGAATATAGGTGGCTTTATAGACATTACTCCTTCTTGACTTCCCATTGTGACGGATCTCCTTCAAGCGATCAAGCTTCTGCAGAAGGACCCCGCTCTGATACCAATTGTTGGGAAAAATACTGAGAGGGGGGGGTGAATCAGTATTTAGGGCAAACTGAAACTTTTTACTTTTTCATGCTCTAAAACCCATACGCTACTTTGCTGAAGCCAACTAGCGTATACACGCGGATATCCTTTATAAAACTCGCGTATACACAGAGATATAATTATGCCATTAGTTCTTCACTTATATCATTCCATCATTCATTCATTAGATGTTCTATAAACAGTAAACATGTGCAGTAAGAACAGAATAAACCATCACGCAAAGCATCACACATGAACACCAGGATTTTTAGGTGGAAACCCAAGTCGGGAGAAAACCACCGCTGCAGTTGCTCAGCCTTCAATATTTTATTATAGAGAAAACATCTTACAACATATGTGCCGGCGCAGACTTGACCAGCACGCAGGCACCCACCTGCGCTCGTTTACCAGCCTCTCCTGGAAGGGAGCTCCAACCCCCTGACTCGTTTACCAGCCTCTCCTGGAAGGGAGCTACGACCCCCCGATCTCGTTTACCAGCCTCACCTGGAAGGGAGCTACGACCCCCGATCTCGTTTACCAGCCTCACCTGGAAGGGAGCTACAACCCCCTGACTGAAGGCTACAACCCTCAGCACCACCTTGGACCACGTTTCATCAATTTTCACACCGGGATCCACTCAACCTGAAATAGAACAACATTTATGGTGTCACGTTTTCACTGCCATTTTCAGATCGGACCCTTTCCATACTTTTTTACACAAACATACATCACCAACAGATACTTATCAATCCGTACAACACAGACGACAAATAAGATACAAAGAAATAGATCGGGAGCAACCGTATACCCCATGCTTCAGCAAACCCTAGTTTGCATACGCGCTTTCACTTCACTGATGTCGCATATATACGCGCTTTAGTCCACACAAACCAGCGTATACTTCTGTATGTATTTCATTGCGCATACGCGCTTTATCTTCAGCGAAGCCGCGTATATACGCGCTTCCTCCGCGTCGAAGTAGCGTATAGATCTTTAATCATTATAGAGCAGCATACTTCTTCAGATCAGATATTCAGTTCAGATTTACCCTTTTACTTCAGACAGATGTTCGCCTTATCTTAGATCTAAGTCTTCCGTAAACAGATCTAGCAGATACAAGTACAATTCAGATCTAGATCCCCTTCCTCATCATTGGTGCATCATACATTCAGATCTATCATTCAAACCATTACCCTTTCCATACAGATATACTTCACAGAGAAGTCTTCATTCAAGCTCAGACATCTTTCTCCCACACTCATGATTTGCACAATGAAATTCTTCTCCTTATATAGGTTTACCCTTTTTCAATACCATGAGCCAAAACCACATTACTTCCAATGGTATTCCTGGACGGGGTCAATTAGGCGGATCATTACCCAATACAATGGGTCAATACCATGGTGGTTACCCCTGGTTTTGCACTTTTTGAGCGCTTTTGCCCATACGCGACTTGGAACGTTCCTTTCCGCGTGCATACGCAACTTTCCCTAGACCAATCCGCGTATACCAAGAGACATACTCTTTTTCATCATAGAATTAGCACATGCAGAATTCCTTTCTTCATTGCCTTCTGTACACACTGTAGATACATCAGATTTATTTCATCAAACCATATTCCATCAAGCACAACTTCATCAAGTAAGTTGCCATCATCTTCATCAAGTGGGTTGCCATTCATGGACAACACTCATCATCATAGTGCTAACAAACATCATTTACCAAGTCCATTACGTCAAGAATAACTTCATCAAGTGGATTGCCATCAAGGACAACACATGTCAACAGTCGCATGTCTTCATCTTCATTCAGTGGGTTGCCATCAAGGACAACACTCTGCATCATATTTCCAACAAGTTGCAGCAAGAGGTCCATTTCAACCAAGATCCGGATCAAAAATAGAAGTTGAAGAAGAGTGATTCAGGTTATCTACAGTTTTGATAGAAATTTGTCGACGTTTCAAATCCCAACCGGGATCCATCTTCATTCAAAATATGGATGCCCATTGGGATTCAAAACATCGACAAATTTATGTTAACACTGTGGATAATCTGAATCACTCTTCTTCAATTGACAACCATATAAGCTTAAAAACCATCAAAATAGAAGTTATTACAAATTGTCTTAAATTAAAAGACCTATTATGGTCACACCATACTTGCAATCGTAACTGATCAGATCTTTCTTCAACCCTCTGCATAGAGTTACTTCTCATAATCTTCAATAGTTTTCTTCAAAATAACAGCCACAGTCTTTGGCAGTTTGTGATGTAGCAACAACTTCACGGTGTAACAACAACTTCAAGGTGTAACAACAAACTCGGGGTGTAATAGAAATATTAGGGTGTAGCAGCAAGTGACAAAAACAGTTTTCCACCTCTGGTCTTTAATTATTACAACAACACATGAAAAAAAAACATCCAAAATATTTCTTCCACAATTGCCCTAGTTAGTCATTCCAAAAAATACATTGTTTCATTCAATATTTAACAGAAAATGGCATAATAGTGTGTCAGAGAAAATATTGCTTCTGTAACCAAGGAGAGTAGCATTGTATCAAGGAATTCATATATTTAATGAAGGGAAATGACCAAAAATAGGGAAAAGGGTGCTTGAAATTTCCTTAAATAATGCACTCAGTATAATGGATTGAGCCTCCTTCCCAAAATGAAAGCACAATTATCAAGCAAGAATTAGCAAACATAAGAATTGTGGTTCAAGAGGGAAAAAGTATTATTCATTGGGGCTATCATCCTTAAGACAATTTTAACCTCTTTGAATTTTGCAGTCCTCTCACAAGGAACAACAATGAATATTATCAAGGCAAGTGGCATAAAATATGGAATCTCAAACACTAGCCCAAAATCACTTTTTTTATGTGTCTTCTGTTATGGAAAAATATTTTTACATGGGTCAAGATTCAAAGTCGTGATTTTAAGGGCTCCTCAATTTGTATTCTCTACTTCTCCAATTCGTAAAATTTCAATAATATTCTCAACAACTGTAGCTTCTCTACTTATATCTAGGACCACCTTGCTATGCTCTTTCGATGGACATACATAATACAAAATATACGCTACACTCTACAATTATGGTGTGACTTCCCTTTTACTAATCCCACTGTTAACAAAGAATGGAAAATCATACCTGGATTCATCCTATGGGAGATTTGGAAGGGGTGTAAACACAAAAAATTAAGAACATCAAGGCCTCCATAGAGTTTATTTGGCAAGCTATCCTAAATAAAATAAGGGAAACGATTTCTTCTCATTCTTGGACCTCCAAAGATTAGGAATGAAATTAACTTGAAAATTTCATTTTAACCAAAATGGGTCTCTCCCCCTATCCCTAATGGAAGACTCCCTTTATCCCCAATTTATTCCCTTCCAACCCTTCCTTGTGGTACCCCCCTCTAGAGGACTTCATCAAAATTAACTTTGATTGGGCCTCAAAAGGAAATTTGGGTCAAGGCAGTTATGCTGGAGTCTTTCGTAACACTAATGGGCATATTCTACATGTTTATGTAGGTGTGATATGCCTCAACACTAATAATTTTATTAAAATCTGGGCACTAGAGCAGAGTCTCTCAATTTCTATTCACAAACAATTTCATGAGTTCATTATTGAAGGAGATTCCATGACCATTATCAATATATTCAACAAAATCAAATGTGGATCAAATCCTTCCAAAATATCAAAGATTTGGTGGTTTGAAGCTCGAATAGGTAATACTATAAAACTCATGACAAAAATTGCAAATCCCCTCCTCTCTCATGTCCACAGAGAAGGCATCAAACTAGCTGAAAAGCTAGCTGATTTTGGTCTCAACATTGTATAAATTTGATAGAATTGCAACTGCCCAAGAAATTTAATCTAAAATCAAGAGAAACAATTTTACTCTACTGATCTGCGGAATAAAATTCACAATTTAGAACAACATGCATAGACATGCAATAAGAAAACCCACAAATACATCGTGATTTCTAAGGGAACCCAACTGGGAAAAACCCCTCAAGCCTATTTGAATTAATCAATGAATTGAGAAACTATTAGAATTGCTAGCTCCAACTCTAAGCTCAGCCTGCAAAAGAATAACAATTCTCCTGCTCAATGAACAAGCTCTTGTCAACACTTCCCCAATTATTTGCTCACCAAGGCCCCTATTTCCTTGTGCAAATCCTAAGGAAATTTTTCCGTATTCTTTATGAATTTCCTCCAAATTGATTGCATAATTCCCAAGGATTAATCACTAATTGCATGCAACACTTGTACACTCAACACTAGTTTACAATTGATGTTACACTTCCTTGTAATCTCCACCACAACTAATCAATTTGAATTCCTTGAATGCATGAGATATTTTTGGTTGATTGATTAGTTAACTGGATGATCCATGAGTTAGACTATTGTCCCACTTTACAACTGACCTCCAACTAGTTCTACTAACTGTTAGAACTAGTTTAACTGAGTACAAGTAGAAATAATTGAACTAGATTGCTATAAATTAACAATCAACAAATGCAAACTGAAATCCAAGCCCACTAACTTGAATTTAGTGAGCTAATTGAGTGAAAAGATCCATGTCACCTTAGTTAACTACCTCCATGTTGTCTATTGATGTGGAAATTTTGAATTTTCTTAATTTGACCAAGGCTAAGTCAAATTGATCCTTTCTTGGTACACTTCTCAACACTCCCTCTTAGCAAGAAAGGGATTATCAACCACCCCTATCCTACACCTGTGGAATTCGAACTTCCCTCTTGACAGAGCCTTTGTCAAGAGTTAGCATATTTTTCCTTAGTCGAAATGTATTGTAGCAACATTATCCTCCTATAAACACAGTCTCGTAATGGTGATACCAAATATTTGTATGCTTGGATCGATTGTGAAATACCAGATTCTCAGAGAGCTTAGTGCAACTCTAATTATCACAATAGATCACAGTTGGATCCATCTCCTAACCAAATAGTCCCACAAGTATCTTTCTCATCCAGATCGTCTCACATGTTGCTTGACTTGCAACCATGTATTCACCTTCTGCCGAGATGAGCGCCACAAACCTCTGCTTCCTGCTGTACCAGGAATTGTTGCGTACCCAACACTGAAAATTGCACCTGATGTACTCTTTATGTCAGATGGACTCCCTACCCAATCTGCATTTGTGAAGCCATGAAACTTCACTCCCTATGTCAGTCTATACCATAATCCATACTGGATAGTGCCTCTGAGGTACCGTAAAACATGCTTTCATGCCTTCCAATCCAATTTGGTCGGCCTAACCATAGCTTGCCTCAGTTAGTTGTCTGCATATCACATATCTACTCATGTGTTCACAAGATACATCAATGAACCCACTAATTGCTAGTAAATGGTAGCATCAACCTCTTTACCTGAAGCGACATTCTCCTTCCTCAAATTGGTTGCTAAAGGTGTCTCCATTGGATTACAACTCTCCATGTGAAATCTATGCAGTATCTCGGTGGGATACTTTCCTTGACACAAAAAAAAATCCCCATCACCTTCCCATACTTCCAACCCAAGGAAGTAGTGCATGAGACCCATGTTTTTCATCTTAAATTCCCTTGCAAGGTCCTCCTTGCAAGAGTTGATCAGTTACTCATCACCTATCAATATTAAATCATCAACATATAAAACAATTATAAGTAATTTACCTTCTACCAAAATATGATAGAGGATTGCATCTACTTCACTTTTGGTGAAGCCCAATCCAGTGAGATAACTATCAATCTGACTGTACCAAGCCTGGGTTGCTTGTTTGATATTGTACAATGCTTGTCTGAGTCTACACATATCAAACTCCCAATCAAATGTCTCAAAACCTTTTGGTTGCTCTATGTACACTTCCTCCTCAATAACACCATTGAGAAATGTTGTTTTTTACATCCATCTCATGGATCTTCCATCCTATCTGCACAACCAGAGCAATAATTGATCTAATTGATGAACACCTTGCTACGGGAGAAAAGGTTTCCTCATATTCAGTTCCCTCAACTTGAGAGAATCCTTTGGCCACAAATCTGGCCTTATACTTATCTATGTTTTCGTCTGCTGCATGATTAACTTTGAAGATCCATTTTGAACCCACAACTGATTTTTTTTCCGGTCTTGGGACCACTTCCCAAACACTGCTCTTTATGGTGGATTCATATTATTCCACCATTATATCAACCCAAACTGGTTTCTCAAAAACTTCCTCAAAAGAAGACGGCTTAATCTCTACAAGCTCAATCATTATAGCCATTTAGCCAGTGTACCTCTCAGATGACCTCCTTTTCCTGTGAAAATTTGAAGGAGCTCCCACATTCTCCCTCACATCCTGCACAAGTATTTGAACTTCCCTGGTTCTTTTTGAAAATGCAACAAGATGATGGAGCTTAGTGAAATGAAGTCGCCTTCACTAAGTGAGCCCGCAGGCTATTTTTGGCGCAAAGTCTATTTTTAGACTATGTCTATTTTTAGACTATGTCTATTTTTAGACTATGTCTATTTTTAGACTATGTCTATTTTTAGACATATAGATCATGGTCTATGAGTTGCAGGATGCTATTTATGGATGATTGGTCGAGTTGGTAAAAATAGATGGACCTCTATTTTTATACATTGGGCGGTTTCTATTTTTAGACTGCCGGGCTAAAAATAGAACAGTCAAATATTATTAACCCTTAATAATATTTAGACTATAAACATTATATTATCCTCTTGGAGCACTTTAGTTTGATGCTTGGATGTGGCACATGCAGCTGACAGAAGGAAATATGCTTTTCCTAAGGGTTAGTTGAGCTATTGCATGGTTGACTTCAGTTAGAACTCATGTGGCAGAGTTTGGTGGAGTTGATGAGACAGTTGGTGGAGTTGTGTTCGGCTTAACTTAGTTGAACTAGTTGTATTTAGTCTAACTGAAAAATACACTAGTGATGAGTGGTGTGAATTAATTATTAATTAATTCACTAATTATTAACTCATAAATCCACTAAAGAACACATCAATTAACTACAATGCATGGACAGTTCAGTGGAGACCAGTGTTAGAGGTGGGTGAAAGGGTGAGTCTACTATCAGTTGTGACTATTGGTTGTGCATGATATTTGCACACACATTGATGGAGATTTCCAATGAGGATTGTGCAGTTGGAGCTAGTGGGATTTGAACTTGGATCTCATCATTAGTCAACTTGGATTGCGCAGTAGAGGCAGGCATACTTGTGGAGGAGATTTGAACCCAGGACTTGTTCAAATCTCAAATAGTTTGTGTGTAACTTTTGGAGATAGTACAGAGTAGTTGTGAGGAGTATTGTGCTATGCATTGTTACATGTTCTCTATCATTATAATATACAAATATTTGGGGGTTTTCAGCTATTTCTTTCCCCATTACATATTGTGTTGATATGTGTGCTTGATTATGTTTTAATGAGCGCATGCGACTGCTTTCTATTTCTGCATATTGATGATCAATGGTAGAAGAGGTTATGTATTATGCATTAAGCTTAAATAGTGTGTAATCAGGATAATCTCGGTGAATAATTCAGCATATTATTCAAATTTCTACATGGTATCAGAGCAATATTGATCATCGGATCGATTACAGTGATTACAATTATTTCGGTAGACAGAGTCTGTAACGGGCCAGGTAGCCTCTGGATCCATCCTTTCTTTAAAAGGTGATATATCCAGTAAATGCCCTTACATTCGATCTTTTTGCTACAAATATTTTGTTCTCACAGATCCAGAAGCAGCTGAGTTTTGAGCTTGGAATTCGAATTTGCAGCAGAATTTGGAATTCGAAATTTGCAGCATTTTTCTTGGTGCTAGAGTTGAAATGTCTTTCAACGGATTGCGACTGGAATATGCCCTTGAGGGCAGTTCGAATTATGTTGCATGGAAGGACAGAATGGAGGCGGTATTAGATGATAACGGGCTGAAGGAGTTCATAGAAGCTGAGATCCCAAAGCCTACTGATGCTGCTCAAGTTGAGGCTTGGAAAAAGAAGATGTAAAAATGTCGAAGGATTCTGTTGGAGGGCGTGAAGGATCACATTGTATCCAGCATGCATGGAAAAGATTCTCCATACTTGATGTGGAAAGCGTTGACAGATTTATTCCAAAGCAAGAGCGACCAGAGGAAGTTGGCGCTCAAGGATAAACTCAGACACATAAAGATGGAGAAAGGCGACAGTATGTCGAAGTACCTAACGAAGTTCATCCAATGCAGGGATGAGCTGGGAAGTGTGGGGGTGACTGTTGATGATGAGGAATTGGTGAGCTTGGCTCTCCTTGGTCTTCCGAAGAGTTGGCATGCCTATCAGGATTTTGTCAATGGTCGGGAGAAATTGCCAGGATGGGAGCGACTTTGGTCGGATCTTGTGCAAGAGGAGATAAGGCGGAATATCAGGGACGGATCTTCATCAAAGGCATCTGATGAAGAAAATTGTGCTTTGGCTGCCAAAGCAAAGAAGGGGAAGAGCAAGAAAGCTTCTCATTCCGGTGCGAAAGGCAAGAAGCAGGACATGTCTAAGGTGAAGTGTTTTCACTGTCACCAGCACGGAAATTATGCCACAAATTGTTCGCAGAAGAAGAAAAATAAGCAAGCTGCTGGATCTACAGCGGGAGAGGCCTTAGCCTCACAGTTTGAGCTGGATTTTTCGCTGATCGCATGCTTGGTCTCAAGTGTGATGGGATCAGTATGGTTCTTGGACAGTGGTGCGTCTTTTCACATGACTGGAGATCGAGATCCGTTTTCAGATCTGGATGAGAAAGATCTTGGAGTGCACATCGAGATGGGCGATGATGGTAGATACAGTGCGACCGGTATCGGTACCATTTCCTTTGAGAGGGAGTCTGGTAAACCCTTCGTATTGAAGGATGTGATGCATGTTCCAGGATTGAAGAAGAATCTGATCTCTGTGGCGATGTTAGAAGACAAGGGATATGATGTTGTCTTCAGCGAGGGAAAGGCTTTCCTACGCAGTAAGACAACTGGAGAAACCCGGAAGATAGGGGTTCGAGTCAAGAACCTTTATCAATTGCAGGTAGATGGCTGCGCAGCAATGGCATGCAAGGCAGAAGGAGTGGTGAGTCGGGATGATGGCGAGCTGTGGCACCGGAGATTGGGCCACCTTCACCATGGAGCTTTGAAGATACTGCAGCAGATTTCTACTGGGCTTCCTAAGGGCACTCTTGCGCAGTCAGATCAGTGCAAGGGGTGTACCTTGGGAAAATATGTGAAAGCCACCTTTCACAAGAAGGATAGTCGCGCCACGACGATCCTTGAGAGAGTTCACACAGACGTGTGTGGTCCTTTCTCAGTTGCTTCGACAGCAAAGCACAAGTATTATGTGATCTTTGTTGATGATTTCTCTCGAAAGTGCTAGATCTTTTTCATGCAGAAGAAGAGAAATACATTCGCGAAGTTCTGTGAGTTTAAAGCACTGGTCGAGAAGGAGTCGGGGAAGAAGGTGATTGCTCTAAGGAGTGATAACGGTGGTGAATTCATCTCGGCTAAATTCAAGGAGTTCTACAGCGCAGAAGGGATTCGGAGAGAGCTCATCACACCCCATAACCCACAGCAGAACGGGGTGGCTGAGCGGAAGAACAGAACGATCGTGGGTGCTGCACGGGCGATGTTGCATGATCAGGGCCTACCCCTTCACTTGTGGGCGGAGGCATGCAATACTGCAGTATATGTGCATAACCGTTGTCCTCACAAGATACTTGGCATGAGTACACTGGAGGAGGCGTTTTCTGGTAAGAGACCTGATATTTCCCATTTGAGGATTTTTGGTTCACCTGTCTACTTGCATGTGACGAAGGATGCCAGGAAGAAGCTGGATCCAACCGCAGAGGTTGGGATATTTGTGGGGTACACTGATACACCCCACAACTATCGTGTGTATTTTCCAGACAGTCGCAAGACTGTTGTGCGACGGGATATCAAATTTCATGAGGAGAAAGCCATGAAGTGTTCGCTTGAGAGGGAGCCACACTTGCATGCAGATGAGGAGCTATTAGTTCCTAAGGATGAGCTTCAAGATGTGGATCAGCCACAATAGGAAGTTCATGGAGTGGAAGAGATCAACTGGCTCAAGATGCAGAGAAGGTTGTAGGACCACCTACAGCACAGTGCAAACAGAGACAGTCACCGGATCGGTACACTGGATACATGGCTCTTGTGAGAAAATGTGTCGTGACTGAGCCATCCTCTTTCGA